>CM021106.1:647011009-647427779 GCA_007115665.2 Sequoiadendron giganteum | reverse complement strand
GGAGAGAAAATGAGGGGAGAGAGGAAGGAGGAGAGAGAGAAATAGATTAAGAGGGAAGGGGGGAGAGATATAGAGTAGAGAGAGAAAGAGAGTAAGAGAGAAAGATGGGTGAGGGAGAGAGTGGTAGGTAGTGGAGTGAGAGGTAGGTAGAGAGGTAAGGAGAGAGGGATGGATAGGAGGGAGAGAGGGAAGGAGGGAGAGTGAGATGGAGAGAGAGTCGTGAGATAGAGAGTTGAGAGGTAAGGAGAGAATGAGAAAGAGAGATGAAGAAAGAGAGGGAGGTTGGAAAGAGGGAGAGGTAGAAAAGGATAGGTGAGATAGAGAGAGGGAAGGAGGGAAAGTGGGATAGAAGAGAGAGATAGTGATTTAGAGGAGGGAGTGAGAAGAAAGAAACTGGAGAAGAGGGAATGGTGATTTAAGAGAGGAGGGGTGATAGGTAGGGAATAGGAATAATGGTGAATGAGAGGAAAGGAAGTGAGAGAGAAGAAAGAGAGGATGGAGATAAAGAGAGAGTAGGTAGAAAGGAAGGAGAGGAGAGATATAGTGAGAGAGGGAAAGTGAGGAAGGAGGTACCAATTGAGATGAGAGAGGGATGGAGAGAAGAGTGACTGAGGAGAGATATCTTTATAGAGAGAAAGCGAGAGGAGATAAAGGAGTAGAGAGGGAGAAAGAAGAATTAAGGAGGAATGAGAGGAGGAAATGATATTGTGTGAGTGAGAGAAGGTAATGAATGAGAGAAAAAGATCAATTGAGAGAGAAAGAGGGGGAGGGAGTGAAGGACAATAGTGAGAGATTGGGAGGAGAAACAAAAAGAAGTGGAGGGAGGGTGAGGTCGAGAGAGGGAGGTAGAGGAGAGATAGAGAGAAGTAGAGAGGGAAGGATGGAGGGAGGGAGTGTTAGCGAGGGAGATAGAGGTTTGTGTGTGAGAGAGAGAGATAGAGAGAGTGGTGAGATAGAGAGGGGATAGTGAGAGGGAGGGAGAGAGAATTATGAGATAGAGAGGAGAGAGTTAGAGATAAAGTGGGGGAAGAGAGGGATAAAGAGTGAGAGAGAGGATGTAGGTAGAGGGAGGGAGAGGAGAGATGGAGAGTAGAGAGGAAAAGAGGTAGGGAGGGAGACATAAGTGAGATACAAAGTGATGGAGGGAGAGGTAGGTAAAGAGAGAGAGAAGGGAGATAAAGATAAGTAGAGAGGGAAGGAGATGTAGAGAGAGAAGAGATAGAGAGAAGTAGAGAGGGGAGGGGGGAGGCAGATGTAGGGAGGAGATAGAGGGGTGTGAGAGAGAGAGGGGAGAGAGAGAGCGCAAGGGAGAGAAAGAGAGGGAGTGGAGAGATAGAGAGTAGAGAGAAGGAGAGAGAAATTTGATACAACTTGCTGACTACTAAAATTTGACCTCCTGATTACTGAAATTTGAATTGTTGATTACTTAAATTTGATTAAGTCTGAAATTTTTAAGATCTTCCAAAAACTAGAATTTGCATTATAATTCTTAGAGATCTGAAACCACTCTTAAACATCCTGCCTATATACATGTAATATAACTTAAAGTATAAGAAAGTAAATGTCCATATGTAAATGTAAACTTATACTTAAATGTTTATTTCATGTATATAATTTCCTTGGAAGAGTAAGCGAAAATAAAAGAGTTTAGAAAAATGCATTCCAAAATTCATTGTAAAAAGAAGGAGAACTCACACTTGTTCACTCATTGCAAAATTCAAGCCAAATTTGACGAGCGCAATATGATCTATTACGGGTTTTTTTTTACAATTTGACATCAAAATTGTATCACAGATTGATGCACTTACCCTAAAATAATTTTATACTTAACTATTAGATTTGTCAATAAACATAAATAATTTTATTTCCTTACAAATATATAAATAAATTTGTAAATGCACGACAACGAGATATCAAAGTGGATATCCTTGAATGACATGGAAAATGACGACTTAAAAAAAAATAACAACCACGTGGAAGTCGCCTGCTCTCGAGACTCTATCTTTACAAATGTTAATTGTAACGTGTTTAAGAAGCGTAGTTTTGTTGTTGCAGCTTACATCTTGCTCTATGTGCTTTAAAGGAAGTGCATGAAATTTTGTTTCTCAGCAGAATCAGAAACTTATATCTGTGTTAAATCAGTTTGTGATGGGATTCTTATCGCATACCCGCTCAAGTGAGAAGAATTAATTTTACATGTAATATGAACTTTTTATGAAATCCATGTAATAGTTTACTAGGCGTTAGCTACTTTAAATTTCGTTGCAATGTATTATTGCTTTTAAAATAGAAAGATAATGAAAAAGGATTGAAGATAATGTCTCATAAGCTCAGAAGAATGGCATCGTTAACATGGAGGAGGAGATCAAGGTGACAACTTCTTTAATGGAGTAACACCATCTCGCACTCATCGACATCAATCAATAATCTATCTTGAGTACACCTCAAGCTGAGCTTAATCAAACACGCACTTTTTCAAATGGAAAATAGTAAAAAACATCTCAGAATATTGATATCAATCAATCCTCAATTTCAAGTGTGCCTCCAAAATCAGCTTAACTCATAAATAATTTTCAAATGGAATGCACTAAACTGCTCCCAATCTTCCTATCACCTCATGAATTGAGTAAACATTAAGAAAATTTTCTGGAAAAGTACACGCGATCCATAACTCGAAAGAAAATCTAGGTAAACCGAATTGAAAAGACGTAGGGTAAAGCAAAACCAGGCGCCTCCACCATATGAACAACGTAATTGTAAGTTTCACCAAACTACATAAACTTCAAATATTGCTAGTTCAAACAGTTGCCCACCAGCCAGTTCGTTCGAACTTCTGAGCTGAAACATAAAAATTGGGATGAATAGGAAGTTATATGATATCAAGACTGGCGAGATTACGAGAAAAATTATTAGATTTAAACAGCATATTTTAAGTTTTTGATTTGTTTAGATGATAAGTAGATTTCACTGAAAAAATTAGTACAATTTCAAATGAATCATTCAAACAAATCAAAATTTAGAATGTATTGTTTAAATCAAATCTAAAAGAATATAAACAAAATAACGAAAACCATCTTAAATGAATCACCTAAACAAATCAAAGTTTAAAATAATGTTGTTTAAACCAAATCGAAAAGAATATAAACAAAATAACGAAGAACCGGAGAAGAAAGGTGGAAGATAACCTTCAATGTAATATCAGCAGTTAAGGCCATTGGGCATGTACATATCTCCGCCACATTTGACAAGGAGCTTGAGAGCAAGAGGCACGTCCACATGTAATCCCAGTAATTTGAGATGAATAGCTGTGCAAAGGCATATAGTTGCATCCACGCCCAGGCCATTGAGAATATCACAGCACTCCACTGTGTGGGGATCTCCCACTACTACATGTATTCCCAGCAGAGCCACACAAACATTCAAGCTCAGTGGATTTGCCAGAGGACAGCTCGACTGTGGACTGGGAAAGTTAATATCCCAGGCTTTACTTGGTCCCGGAAAAGAAGCTACAATAATCATGACCATCATTACAACTATCTTCATCTTCTTCATCTTAACCTTCACCCTTCACTTCAGAAAGGAAATGCCTATATAAATGTTCTATAGGCCTTTCAAACAAAGAAAAAAACAAATGCAGTTACAACTGAGAATAAAAAATTGCTCAAGTCTCTAAGGTACCTTGAATTGAAGTAAAATAATCCTGTCTCTAATGAAATAAGGAGTCTGTCTACAGATTTATATGCTACTGTTTGTAGTTGTACGAATAGTTCGAGATAATTTCAGAGGATGTTAAGTGCAGACCCGTGATATATGTCACGGACTTACAGCTCAGCTGAGATGGAATTAGAATCTCAAGACTGGATGTCCATTCTCATCGAGATAAACTCACGTGCATAACAAAATTCAATACACAGACGATTAGTCAAAGTCGAGTTTATTGGTGAATAAATAAATTCTTTCATTCAAAGCTCGATGCTGACTAAAAATAATTTAGAAATAGTTTTTGGCAGTCTCCCGACAAAACATCAAGTTTGCATCAACATATTCCCAAAAGTTTTAATATTATATAACATATATTATATATCATTTATGATTATATTATAAATAATAATATTAATTATTATTATATTATATTAATTATTAAATATATTAAAAAATATTTAATATAGTTTAAATAATATATATTATTATCAAAGTATATTGTATTTTTGTTGTTTTTGGATTCGGTTGTGTGCAAGTTTTTTTTTTGTTATCCATCATCAAGATGTAAACAAGAGTATGAGGAGTAATTCAAAGTTATAAAGTTGGTGCGCTGATAGTTATAAAGTTATACATTACTTGTGGCAGAAAAAATTGAGTTACTTAAACAGCAATGGAAAACGGGAATGGAACGCTAATTAAAAGGGAGTTTGAAAGCGGACCCCACATGGAACAACACACACTAGTCAATGCTTAGTGTGTGCTACTTAAGCACAGCCCTCCGAAAGAATCTCTACCTCACATTTTTCAATATTTGAGTTCCTTCAGTGACATTTTGAGAATATTTTTAGTGACCTAAGAAATCAATTCTGAAGTGTTTATAGCTGACATTGGATTCCATTAGGAAGAGCTTAAAAACTCACTAGGGGAAAGGATTGGTGAACATGTTTCAATAGTTGTTTTATAGCATTGTTGATTTAATGTCCAATATTTTTAACAATATTGAACCAATAGTTGTGACTTTAAAGTTGTTAGTGTTAATGATAACTACCAATAATTGAATAATATGTATTCCTTAGATCTAAAAAGCAAAAAATCATGTGATGCCACATCAGCACACCAATAAAACATGATTTAGTGCACAAGTATCAGTCTCACTTTTTTTAGGCCTTCTTGAACACCTTGGAAAAAAGCATGTTGATGTGGCATCATATTTGATGATGTGACCCTGAAACCTTAGTTATAAACAAGGACATTACCAAACAAGCTGCTGTGAAAAATTGAAATTTTTTAAAAACTTCTACATACGATTTTAAAAAGTGTGAAATAAACATGTTCAACTACCAAATCCTCTTCCCAAATTTACAGTGCATAGTATGCAAAACATCCCATACTTCTTTGTATAATACCATTTAGTCCTCACTTTGTTTAACAAGATTTGACGAAAACACGAAATGATAGTCAAGAAAGAGAGGAATAAAGATAACTTTAGAGGGCAATCTCAACAAGAAAAAGAGGAATAAAGGTAGTGTTAGAGGGCCACCTCAACAAGAAAAAGAGGAATAAAGATAACGTTAGAGGGCCATCTCTAGTGGGCGAAAATAATGGAAAGGAAGAGCTTTAAAAACTTACCGATTGACTCTGCATGGTGCAACTTTATCTTTTCCATAATTTTTTGGAGACAAATTCTAGAAATATGCAATAACTCAATTTCTAGAGATGATGGTGAAGCGAAGGAAAAACCTTTTTTTATGATAAATATCAAAATAAAAAGGAAAACATTTCATTAATGAACATTGCGTACTTTACCAAATAATACTATTTGTCACAACGTATTGATGCTGAGGACATATTCGACACTTCCCTGTGTAATAGCATTTGATGGCCTCACTTTGTTTGACAAGATAATCAGCGAAAAGAACAACAAAAAAAAGATTTTGTTTAGAGGGCAATCTTTGGTTGCCGAGGCATGGTTTTCATTGGCCAAAGGAAGAGAAAGGTCAATTGAATGTACATGATTTTATTCACCTATAGATATTGTATCAAACAAGAGCTTTGAAAGAGTTGGAGTTTCTGTTAAAGGGAATAAATTTGTTTATGCATATTTGCAATTGAGTGAGAAACTAATTAGTATTTGTAAAAATAATTAAAACCAAGTACTCAAAGGCACTCAATGTTTCTATCTGGCGTTTTAACAAAGACAGTGTGCATTTACTATTTGCTGATATTTATTTATTGTGAATACACTGAAGTGTAGGCATCATTAATGGCTTATGCTAAGTTTATCAAGCAAAAGATTATTTGTGTTTATTCATTTACTCATATTATTTGATGGGGGTGAAATCTATAAAATAGTAAAGAACAAACATTGCTAGATGTCAAACAAACAAGTTACAACATAGACATCCCATAAGAGATAGTTGGGCACATTAGTGGCAATACAAAATATCGTTACGGTCTGAATCAAAATTTGAATGCAAAACCAACCAACATAATAAGGCACATAACCTAACGTACCATGGTGGTAGGACTAAGATGTTTATTATCACTTTGTCCATAAGATGGTTGGAGGTGGTAGAGTCACAATATAGAAGGATGATAGTTTGGTTAATATTGTGGATTTTTTCACCAAGCCAATAATCACATATAAGTTTTATTGGTGTAGATCTAGGCCATGCGCCTTTCCTCTTCCAACACTTGATTCATCATTTTTTATTTTTTTATTGTGTCTTTGCAATGTGAATGTTAAGTGGGAGAATGTTAGGATTAGGTGTACCATTCACCTTGTAAGTTTTATGTCATCATTACTCATATCTAAGCATGTAGATGATAAACAATTTATGATCTTCAAACATCATGAAATGTGGAAATTATTTATTCTTTGAAATACTTGGAATGTTGTGTGGGAAGGTATCGAATAGGGATGTTACATTGAAAATATCAAAATCGGGAGTTGTAGAACATCCTTCCAATTAATCAATGTCACGGATTGCATAGATATAGATTTATATATATACATAAATATGTATACATACATACATATACATACATACATATATATACACACATACATGCATACATACAAACATACATACATAGATATATATTGAAAATAGTAAGGAAGAAACATTGATAGATGCCAAACGAACAAGTTACAACATGCACATACCATAAGAGATAGTTGGGCACATTAGTGCCAATACAAAATATCATCAATATCTGAATCAAAATTTGAATGCAAAATCAACCAGCACAATAAGGCACATAACCTAATGTACCATGGTGGTAGGAATAAGATGTTTATTATCACTTTGTCCATAAGATGGTAGGAGGTGGTAGAGTCACAATATAGAAGGATGACACTTTGGTTAATATTGTGGATTTTTTCACTAAGCCAATAATCACATATAAGTTTTGTTGGTGTAGATCTACGCCATGTGTCTTTCCTCTTCTAACGCTCAATTTATCATTTTTTATTTTTTTTATTGTGTCTTTGCAATGTGAATCTTAAATGATAGAATGTTAGCATTAGGTGTACGATTCACCTTGTAAGTTTTATGTCTTGATTACTCATATTTAAGCATGTAGATAATAAAAATTTTATGATCTTCAAACATCATGAAATGTGGAGATTATTTATTCTTTGAAATACCTGGAATATTGTGTGGGAAGGTATCAAATAGGGATGTTAGATTGAAAATATCAAAACTAGGAGCTATAGAACATCCTTCCAATTAAACACTTTCATGGAGTGCATAGATTTGAGAAACTATTCATTTTGATTGTCCTGGCACAATCTATGATATATAAAGAGGTGTAAGAGAAGTTACTTTCTAATTTAGGATGTTGATCATGACCATGTGGGTTTGGATTTTTGCTATGGCTTATGTTTTTTACTCATAGTGTTGGGACCACTTATTTGTAATGTTTCTAAATAATGGATACTAGAAATATTTATAATTTGATCCTATATCATGCTATGATATATTATTTCTCAAGTGTCTATATGGAAACATCAAAGGATGCCACAATGCAATAAGGTGAAATCAAACAAACATCCTATGAATATTCATATTAAAAAATCTTTGAGCATAAATGTGATGAGATAACTTTTGTTTGATAAGTTTTATCAACATGAGGATAAATATCCTTGAATGAATTGTCTAAATAAAAAATATTTAATATTCCATAAATGACAATGAATTATGAAATATCTAATTTATACAATTTCAAATAGTTTTATGTACATTGAATCAGTCAAATTCATGGATGTGGAAATAATAATTTCATTGCAAAATGCCCATTGGAAAACTACATTCATGATTTTGGAAGGTGGTACTATAGCATTGAAACAAGCGCTAACTGAGTTGTCTTTTCAAATTTCATTGGTTTAGATAGATGCATTGAGAAATTGAAAGTATGAATTAGTTGAGGGAAAAAATAGTTAAAAGGAAAAACCATGAAAATACTAGAAAAATAAATCCTTTAATATGAAAGGGAGGCAAGATGAAAAAAATATTACGAATGTCATCTCAAGTGCTTTTGAGAGGCTAGCAAGGGTAGGAACTTGTTGTGTGCCTATATTTGAGAGATCAATACCTATAGAAGAAGATCCTGGATTAAAGTTGTTTAATTTTAAAGTTAATCACTGAAATGAAGAAAAAAGATAGAAAATTATGAATCTAATCTCATTGAAGAACTAGATGTCCCCAACAATTATTTTTTGTGTATTGATGAAATACCGTAGATTTTACACTGACAAATTTTGCACTTATTTAGATCTAATTTTCATTTAATAGATTGAAGTGCGGCTGGCATGCATGTGTGGCATAAAAAATATTAGTTGCATTGTTAATTGTGGTTAACAAAGAAACTGACATTTATGAATTATGGTGTTAGGTCTTTAACTGAACAATAGACATTAACACATAAAAGCACACGATAGATATAAACCCTCTCAACAGACACATGTTTCACCTTCATCAAATAATTTGAGCAAATGAATAAACGCAGAAAAGACATGGTAAAAGATATAGGAAATTAAAAATGCCTCCTTTTTTGACAAATTTCACTGTCATCAAATAATGTGTGCAAATGTATAAACAGCACAAATAATCCTTTGCTCAATAGTCTTAAAACTTGACACCATAATCCATTAATGACGACTGTATTTTAGTCTATTGATAATAAATGAAAATTACAGACTAACAAATGCTAAATGTCCTCGTTAAGACACCATGAGCTAGCAGAAACACTCGGTGCCAGGACATGACCATATCAAAGAACATTACAATGTGTAGTGTAGTAAAATGCATACCCTTGCATTTTCATACTTGTTTGGGCCCATCTCAAGTTTTATTTATCCTTCTTTATGGCTTAATTGGTCCTATTTTTTATCCACAAGCCCTATGAATGACATCTTTTTCTAGCTAATTCCAACATTCTCCAATGCATAAATGATATCCCAATGATTCTAATCTGTGTGTCCCTGATTTATGGTTGGGACTAAAACGCCACTCAGGGTGTCTTTGTCCCCTCGAGGTTTTGGGACCTTGATTTTGAGGCATCTTAATTGGGCCTCTTTTTGGTGTCTATGCCCCAAGTTTCATCACTTGGGACTAAGATGCCACTTAGGGTGTCTTAGTCCTCCTCGAGTCATTTTTGAGATTTAAATTCAAATTCTGGTGGGATTTAGCCTCCTTCAATTAATGAATTCATATGTCGGTTTGGTGTGATATAATTTCGGGATACTAAGCATAAATAAGTATAAATACAAGGTTTATTCATTCATTTTCATCCTAAACAATCCAAGTCTTTTGTGAGAGCATTCATTGTAATCAAATTGAGTTCACAAAAGCAAATCATCAAGCATTTGGAGCCATCATCAAGATTCAAACATCATATCAAAGAGCTTCTTGCATCACATGTGTTGTGCTAACATTTGTGATGTAGGGTTTTGATTCAAGCAAGCAAGCATTTCAAGATCTATCAAGCATTTCAAGATCCATATCCATTGCAACCATTTCACACAAGTTTGTAGACTTTACAACAAGGGTTTGGTGAGTTGTAGCATTGCATGTTGTTCATTCACCATTTCCCTTCATTTCATTATTTCATTTCAAGGTTTAATTACCAACAAGGGGTTTGACCAAGACAAACCCCCATTCACTAACAATGAACTAGTTTTTTTCATTTTGTCTATTTGTGTTTGCAGATCTAGGTTGAATACTTGAAGATAGCTTGGAGTGCAAAGTTGTCAAAGTTGCAAAGTTGCATTGCAAAGTTGTCATCTTCACAGAAACTCACCTACAAGTTAGATCCAAATGTTTCAGAGCCTAAGATCCGAAAGGAAGCAAGTGCAGACTTTGGAGCTTAGGATCACATTTGGAGTTTTTAAAAATTAAGAGTGAGACTAATATGCTACCTTGGATGTCTTAGTCTTCCCAGGCATATCTTTTGGAGATTCTTTCAGATCTAGTTTCGACATCCAAAGATTCTGTATTTGCCTTGAAAAAAAAACAATGAGACTAATACGCCATCTTGGGCGTCTTAGTCCTCCAAGACATATTTTGACAACTTCTTTATATTTTACAGAATCCTCATTGCATCTCCAGACTTCCCAAGTACACATATCCTAACTTGGTGTTGCTTAATTTCATTATTTGCATCTCTCATTTAGCTTGCATAACTAGATTTTGTAGGTTGAATGTTCATTTGTCTTTTCCAAGCATTTGCTTGGTGGTGAACCCCTTGAGATCTAAAAGAACCCCCTTCCTAGATCCTCCTCATTGTGAATTGACTCACCTTGTGAAGTTGATAGTCAATCTAATTAGGGTTCTTAGGACATAATTGAATGACCTAGATAAAATAGGAGGATAGTCCAAATCTGATCCCTATTTTATTTATGGTTCATTTTGGTGAACCCGACTTCTTTGAACATTCTTTTTTTTTTGATTTGGAGTCCTTTAAAAGTCTCAGATCTAGATTGCATTCATTGCATTTTGCATTAGTGAAAATACATTTAGGGTTTCCTATTTTTGCATTAGTGAAAGTGCATATAGGTTGCACTTTTACTTTCTTGCATCATTTCATTTTGTTGAAAGACTGAAAAGTGCATTGTTCATTCTCTTAATTGCATTTAGAAACATTATTATTGCATTCAAAATTGAAAAAATTGCATTCAAATCTTACATTCAATTGCTTGTTAGTAGTTTCTTTTCTTTACATCCATTTGCATAGTTTCTTGTTTCCAAACATCAGGTCCTTGGGTAGGCAACTTGAGAAAGTTGTTATCAAACCAAAATTTTCTTTCTCAGAAAGCCCTCTGCTAGGACTAAAACGCCCTTCTTGGCGTCTTAGTCCCTCTCAGGGTTTTTGCTCCAGAATCCTCTCTCTGTTGTTTGTTGTATGTTTCACTCCTTGGAACTTCAGAATCTCATTAGGAGGACCAAGACGCCCTTACTGGCGTCTTAGTCCATGTTGACTTTGACTCTCCAATTTTCAGGGTTTGAAATTGCTTTTTTGTGCTTCTATGGACTACTTCCAGTTTTCAGTTTCTGTTTCTAGAGTTGCTATTTTCATATGAGTTTTTCTTTTTCTTTATTAATTAGTTATTGGTAAGTTGTTTTTAGGAATGGTTTTTACCTTATTTTCATATGCATTATCTTTTATAATTAAGCTATAAATAGATATATTAAATATTAAAGATAAATTATTATTTTGTTATTTAAAAAAAAAAAGATTTTATTAAAAATTATAGTTTGAGAAATCAAAATTTATACTCATAATTGAAAATTAATATTTTTATATTAAAATAATATTAAAACAAACATCCAAAACTAAAGGAGATTAAATTTGTTTTTTCCCTTGTACGTGAGCTTAGACACCGGTAAGAAACCGTTGAATTCCGCATCAAAACCATTTTAGAAAATTTGCTTTTTTGAGACTTTTTCACCACTGGGTTGCCTTGCAAATGAAGACATAGGTCCACTGTATATACCCAGTGAATATATACAAATCAATTCATTCAATTTCTTCCTCCTTTCTCTTTTCGGAAAAGGGTCCCGCGAGGCAGTTGCAGCACACGATGAAGATCACTGTAATGACTACAGACGAACGGATCATCTCATTGGATGTCGATCCTCAAGAAATTGTAAGCTCTGATTTTCATTCTGTATGATTTCATAACTATAGGCTTCCTATTTGATTTGGTTTGTATATAGGATATAGAGTAAATCCACGGGCTGTGTTGTCTTTCCTTTTTCTTTTCGGAGGTTTGCTGATATGTGGAATTGATGCTCAGTTGTTTTTATTTTTAAATTAACAAAAAAAGAAGGTTGGGTGTTGCTAGTTAATTAATTCAAAATTGTGATTTCCCATATTTATAGATACGGGTATTTCGTGACAAATAGGATATGCACAATGCGTGTATTGTTTTCTGTGTAGGTTTTCCGATTTGTGTAACTTGTATATAGTTAAATGGGCAGCAGTACTTTTGGTGCATTATGTCTCATCGAGAATATATACACATATTCTTTATTATTTTTGGGGGTTGCCAATATGTGGAATTAGTGCTCAGCTTGATAAGAATGCTCATTCTCCAAACAAAATAAAAATGTGTACAATTTTTTTTTTTTGGTCTATGAGAAATTCCTGTGACAGAGGATATGCACAATATTTATATACTTTCTCTTTTTGCTGGTTCTTGCGAAATTGTTGAATGAGTATTCATTTCTACTGAGTACTTTTTATATAGATTGGTGTATAATGGATCGGAGAGAATTAATGTATATATTCTTCTTCCCTTTTCTTTTCTTTTTCTCATTTTAGGTAACTATGCTAATTTGTAGAATTAGCACTCAATTCGTGAGGTGCTTTTTGTTTATAATATTTTGATCAAAAAACGTATACTATTTACTAATTTGTAGAATTAGCACTCAATTCAGTTGGGTGCTTTTTTAATATTTTGATCTAAAAACGTATACTATTTGTTTATTTTCTGTGTGGTGTATTCATTGGAAAGAGGCTATTCACAATGTTAATGTTCTTTTTTATTGGTAAGTTTTCTAATTTGAGGAATTCGTATTGAGCTCAATTTGTCAGATAGAGCATACATGACGTGTGTATTCTTCTTCCTTTTTTGAGGTTTGCCAATTTGTGAATCTAGTATTCATCTGAGCTAGGTGCTGCAAGTGTGTAGAGATTCAATGTCGAATTTGTTCTGGGTGTACATATAAAATGTTGGGTACTGCATGCTTCTGTATTTGGATATGATTTTGTCTGGCTATGTAAGCAAGCTGGTAAAATGCTAATTTTTGGAAATTGTGATTTGGGTATTGTTTTAAACTTTTAGGTATGAAAAAAAAAGAATCCTTGACTGCCATGGTGTAACTGTGTAACAGCTCCAGAAGCTTCATATTTTGCATCCATTAGAAACATTTTGGTTGCCTCACGTACCTTGTAATAAAAGCATAGGAGAACTATTTCATACTAATTGTATAGTCACTATGCATGTCATATGATGTATACCTCTGCTTCAATTAACCTTGCAACTTTCAAGGATGGCATGCAATTTTTGAGCTTTATGTTGTATGCTTTATTTGTTTTACTGTTTAGGTTTGCATTGTGAAAACTTACATTATTAAATTAATAAGCTATCATCGATCTAAATCTTCTTTATTATTACACTGTGACTATGAGCAGGTTGAAAATGTGAAGGCCCTTCTTGAGGTTGAGGTAAGTTGTTTTTAATGTCCAGACTCCAGACAATTGATTTGAATTTCTGCTAATTAATTTCATTCTAATGGTAGAAAATAAATTTTAATTGTACTTGTGCATTCTAATTTTTCCAAAGCAATTATTGTTGCTTTTCATGGATAAAAGTTAAGTTTTAACAGTTATATTCCAGTTGTTTACTCTCTTTTTTTCTAAATTTAAACATAATCTATATTTACCTAAAACTATATGCAAATTCAAAATGATTCTTACACAAGTCTCCAACATTGTTAGAATTACCATTACATAAGAAAACCTTTGGATTGTCTGTGATGTTCTTAATTTATTATTAGGTTTTGTATTGAATGTCACCTTTTTTCACAGTTTCCTTTATCTTAGGGTCAGGGGAGTCCTTGAAAAGGTCCCTGACTATTCCTAAAACACAAGATACACAGGGAGAACAGCTCAAGGACACCGTTCCTTGCTTGGGGTGAAAAAATGATTAGATCTTCATGAGCAGTCCAAGTAACAAATGCAGAAATAGTGCTAATTTTACCAAGCAAGAGAAAGAAACACCTTAAGTTGATAGAGAATGTGAGGACATAGACGGTCCTGGAACTTTATGTTTAGGATTAAGTAACTCAACGTTGCATCTTCAGATATTTTAATTTTTAGTTAAGAAAATCTGCAAATTTTGATTAGCATGTATTCTCTTTGGTATACTGGATTCACAAGGACTAATTAGATCTCCAAATTATTCAGACACAAGTCCCACTTCAGCAGCAACAATTGCTTTACCATGGGAGGGAAGCTAGAAACACTGAGCGTTTGAGTTCACTTGGAGTTGTAGAAGGGGACTTAATCATGATGACTTCTACAGAGATAAGGTACATCCTTTTTCTTTCTAAAATTTCTAAACATCTTTGAGGTGATTCTCTTGAATGCATTTGTGATGATGCTATCCAAAATGCAAGCAAGTAAATTTGAAAATGTTTTTTTGGCCACAATTTGGAGTGCAAAATTTGAATTGTCATAGACCACGAAATTGAATTACGTAGGGATGTATATTTATATGTGGAAGGCCTATGCTGCTATATGTGATATATGTGTTAACAATGAATTGGTTGTTAATTAAATTTAGGCATGATGAGATATTAGTAACCATAATTAGATGATGTTATCCTAACTTGGGATAAGATATAAAAGGGAGGCAGTCTCATCATATAGGTGTACTCCAAGCGCTGATGGTAGTGACTTGGCTTATACAAGTGGGTCTATCTAAATAAGAGCTGATAATCGTGGTTAAAACTTAAAAGGATTGCAAAAGAGGATCACAAGTTGGAATGGATTTTGCCCATGCTTCTTGGTCAAGAATGACCAAGGTACAAGATTATTGCAAATAAATGAGTTTAAGAACACATCCCTTAATTTGTCAGAAATGATAATATCTAGTTTGGTTTTAATCTGTATCTTGTGCTTCTCCTCTAAAACATTGTAATGAATACATATAGCAAGGATACCATTTTTAACTTCAAGTAAGTAAGTCCGATTTGTTCTTATCTCCTTTCCCTGTCTGCATGTATTGCCTACCTAGATTCAGGTTTCCATGCCATTTTTTCTTATCCTTACAATGTGCAATGCTGTTAACTTCTCATTTTTGTTGTAATAGTGCCTATTATATTTGGGAGCCTGAGTTTATCTGTAATTTTGTGGTTTCTGTTGTCACTTCAATATTATTTTTTTCTTTCCTATATCAGTTGTGAATCATGATTTTGTTTGCTAGTTATGTTTCTTTTTAATTTTTATTACTCAGGTTGAACAGTGTTAGAATTCTCCATTTTGTTGGCTGATAGTGTTCCTGATGCTGTTGTTTGACAGTCATTGGAAACGATAAGTTTCAAATATATGTGGTTTAAGTCATTAAAAACTTTGTTAGAAAGTTAGTAGAATAGGGTTTAAGACATTAAAGCCATTAAAGATTTATCCATTTCAAGTTTTAACCACTAAATTTAGTAATACTAAAATGGAGATTGCATATTCCTTGATGTCAGACTCTCTAGCTATTATTTTGAGATGTTACATTGAATATTCCTTTGCTGCAGCAAGTATTGGGTCACTTTGAATATTACAAAATTTGTATGAGACCTTTATGTTTTGCCCTTACAAAGGATATATACAGATCACATCTTGTGTTAAAAGTAGTTGTCAATGGAACCTTTTTTTTCAAATAATGTAAGTGCTTGCAATTAAGGTTAGCTTATCATCTGCATATATATGGAATTCATCAACAGCAGCAATCATTATTCATGGAATCATGGACCACCTGAATCTTATACTTGCTGGGTAGCAATACTACAAGATTTCTTAGAACACTTCTAACAGATTATTATGTTACTTTAACAAAATATAAAATCAACTAAACAGTAGTTTGTCAAAACATTAATAAACAAGAAAGGTGGCAGTTCAATGGTGGACTTGGTAAATAAGCACATAACTCTGACTCTAGTCAGACTAAGATCATATTTTGAATTATCAACTATGTAATGTTTTGTTTAATGCTGATTATGTGAATAACACTAGAGTTTTGGTTAACATTCATATTGTTTTACATATTTTTTTATGTACGGATGTGTCTAAGATGAACTCAAGCTGGGTTCCCAGAAAAATTGGTGATTCCCAGTCAACAAAAATCCTTTTTCAGGCAACGTAGCCCTGGGTTGATTCTGGAGTTCCGGATCAGAGATAAATTGTATGAATTATTACAACCACAAAGGCTTCTTTACTTTAACATAGGAATAAGAAATTGAGACATAGTTTATATACAAAAGTGACAAGATGTTTTATGCTCAATCCATTTTTACAATTACAATTTCTTCTGCAGCATGCAAACAAGAGAATGTTCATACACATTCGTTTCCAAATTACTGAGAGAAGTCTGGATCTTGACTCATCTCCATTATAACAGTAATAATATTCTAATTTTTTCCATTGAACTTCCTGACTTAATGAAATAACAAGATCTGCACTTATGCCTACAAGTTGGAGGGTAGTGGTGTGTGTAACATGCCAATCACTCACTAAAGTAGATTTCCTAAGTTTTCACTGTGCAAGTAAATAAACTATGTAACAAACCATTGCAATACAAATTTTCTTTTCTTTATTGAGAACAAGTGAACAAAAATGCCATAACAATATACAACAAGGATTCCATTTCAATATAATAATTTCACAAATTACAATATTCCAAGAATGTACACAATTACATACATAGCTCAATCGAGCTTCAGAGCAATAGATATAGATGGTCCAAGAATCTGCCTTTCAAAACCTTGGTCTTTTGTCGGCTGCTGAGGAGGAGAAGCATCACTCAAACCCTTTTCCGTCAACCACAGACTCATATGTGGTCCCCCACACATCTATCATTGATAGATGGCCCTATCCTTCGATGAAGAGATTGGTTGAGTAACCCCGTAGACAAACCACACTGAGCTTAGTGCTGTGCCCTACACGACTAGACTTGTAACCCTACAATCTAGCACTAACATGCACTACATGGACACAGTGAACTGACAATGGAGCCAAAGGCAATCACACTACTTTGGCCAAAGTGTTCTCACTTAGTACTTCGAGTGAAGGTCATTTATTCACCTACACTGCTTAAGCTCGTTCTGACTTAAGGCCACTATAATCTATGCATAGGTAATCCCTCCCATGGGCAAGCTTAAACCCCAGAATTAACCTATCATTAATCTCACATGCTCTAGGGTATTTCTACTCTTAATGCATACATAAAAGTTCCCTCCCTTCAATGGATAACAATCCCAGGTTTAACCCACTAGCTATTTAGAATAATCAAATAACCTAGATATGAGTAACCTTTAAGCTACCCTTGTATAATCATGTCTAGTATATTGATACCTATGACAAACAATTCCTCCTATTATGGAGTAATTACAAGCAGTTCACAAAATAGTATAAATAGCTTCTAATTCCTTTTCAAAGCAATACTATTTTCCCCTAAATGCAAGTATTCACAATAGACTAATTACAACAATCATGAAACAATCTTTCAAAAGCTAAGACAAATAAAGGAAGATCATCCTCATGCTTGTATTCGCTTATCCAAACGACTGGCTGCAACTCAGCTTTCCAAAACAGTAACTAGCTTAGCTTTGATCTCTCAAGCAATGCCGTAGTAAACCTCTATCTCACAAGTTGATAATATACTTCACTCAATATGCTAAATACTCTCACAAATACTCAAAGCTCTCTCTCAAAATATAGCAGAATAATGCAGATAGGAAATGCAGATAGTATGCACAAGAAGCTTGTGGAATGCGTTCCAAATGAGAGCTCAACTCCACTATTTATATAGCAGAAAAGAGACTTCTCATCCTACAGAAAAGGCATGAGAATTGACAGCAGCATACATGCATATCAACTCACTCAACTCAGCTAAAAGGTGGCGCACAAACAAAGAGTGTACTCAACAAGGAATACCACAGATCGACTTCTTAATTTGACAGCAATATAAGACCATTTCAAACAGTACATGCTCAAAAGGTGACATTCGAATTGTTCTCCAAATGTACTTCTACAGCAATGAGAACTTCTTAATATGGTGCCAAACAGGCAGCCTATTCACCTTATAAGTTGGCATGGCTTTCTCCCTTTGAATCGGTCTATTCACAATTTACAACACTTGCACACAGTCAACTTAGTCCATGGTGAGTCGCGTTGTCTCATAATCAGTTTTGATTGATTCATCGACTTGCTTTAACTTATCCCCTCTTTATGCATTTGCATTTATTCGCAGTTGATATTTATTTCCAGATAAGGCGTCTCAGATATTTGCAGTTTTACTAAGTCAAGATATAGCATTGACTAAGTCAAATCCTCCTCATCGACTTTAACTGCTGTGTATCCATGGCATTTTAATTGATCTTTACTCATTACCTTTATATATAAATATATGGCCTTTAAAAAGCTTTGTATATGTAATATACATTCGGCCCAAGCTAAATATATAAATCGGCCTCTAAATTGGTTATTTAAGTTGGCCTTCAAACATTATATATGTTTATATATATATCGATCTCAAAGAATATACTATATATATATATATATATACGTATACATATATATATGTGTGTGTGTGTGTGTGTGTGTGTGTATAATCTCACATGTATATATATATGGTTATGTATATATTTATATATGGTAATATATGTATATATATATCTTGTCAATAAAGTATGTATTAATTCGACATACTAATGAATACAAACAAGATGACATTCACATAGTTATAACAATTATATTGATTGTGTACACACACACACACACACACACACACACACACACACACATATATATATATATTCTTCTATGTACATGTATACATATATCGATACATTCGTATAGCATGTCCGTTTGCCATCATACGCGTATATATATATATATATATATGTATAAGTCATACACAATTACTATTGCATTGATAAGCACCCACGTGTGATATATCTATACATATACATGTCGTAGGGTCCATCTGATAGTTCCATGCGCATAAGCAACCTGTCCATAAGTGTGCATAGGTACGTCTACCTATGTACCCTCATGTATGCGTTCCTTCATGCGTATGGTCCATCATCGACATGCATATGTGTACATATACATATTCCATGTACGTTCAACTCATCAATACAAGCATAGTAATATAGGAAGAACTCACAAGCTCAAACAAATAAACATCACCCAATAGTGCATTCAATAGTAAACAAGACTCTTACTAATGTTGACACATCAAACTAAGGATGACTTACCAACTTCCCCATAATAACTTGACTCAACCATACTACTGTGAGTGTGTGTAAGCTCAGATAGGTTATGTTACTGGTTACCCGACCAAAACATTCTCCTGAGTGAGACTTCCCCTCCGCCTGGAGGAATGAACATATACCTACATCCAACTAACACATGCACATGGTAGTCAGCTGTTCAACAAAACATGCATTACACATAATACATCTCCATAGTTAGAATACTAATTCAATAACCATCCATTTCACATATATGCATTTCTTCACATAACATTAAATGAAACAACATTCATTCATAATGCATTGATAACAAAGTGCAAGCATAATTTTATTCACCATCAGAATACAAATTACATTCACATTTACCCTACATAGTAATAGTAAATAGTAATTACACAATTAGGGTGTAACAGTGTGGAAGTTGAACAAAATTTGTGGGATAAGAAAAAATTAGTGCGGGCTATTTATTGGATTCTGTTTTATGTGTAATGTGACATAATCATGTAAATTTCATTGGATATAAGTGTATTCAAGTTTATTCTTGATGCCTTGTCTTATTGAAATTGAATTTTATATTCAGGACAGGAACAAATGACTTGGGACTAAACCCAGATGGCTCAGCTGTGAATCCTAGAGCCCTGCAGCAACACATTCAAAATGATTCTCACCTCTTGAGTCAGTTGCGTCAGGTAAAATATAAGATTATGTTATCTAATTTCTACACATCAATTGTTCTTTAAGCAACTTCATGGGTGAGTTCTACAGTTTACCAATTCATTGTAAATGTTGATGTGTATTTGGCCTGTCTTCAATGCTTCTTTGATTGAATAAGCCAAAGCACAGACACCTACATGTGTGAACTTATCTTCTTGTCCATTTTTTCAAATTTCATATCATTGGTTGCAGAATATTTTTCTTTGCATGGTACTATATTTGAAGTGTATCTTAATACATGGTAATTAGGATCAAATGTTTCAATCTATGCCTGCTTCGCTTGGTACAAGTCTGGCATTGTCTTCAAATTTCATATCATCGTTGCAGAATATATTTGTTTGCTTGTTACTATATTTGAGGTGTATCTTAATTTATGCTAATTAGGATCAGATGTTTCAATCCACACCTGCTTCGCTTGGTAGAAGTCTGTCATTGTTAAATCCATTCTCAAGCTACTGCTGGAAAATATTGTGTTTTTCTAACTTTACTTTATAACACTTTATTTTGCACATTTTTGCCCAGCTATGTAAAAATTTAAGAGCAGGTAATCGCAAAGAACCAAACAAATACAATCTAGAAAAAACCAATTCTGGTCAACAAATTGTTTTAAATTTTGCTGCAAAAGTACTCTCAGATATGTGTTTTATATGCATACACTTATGGATTTAGGCTAAAACAAGCACACAGATTTATGGCTGCACAATGGTCATAGGCTTGACAAACAACTGTAAATACTATAACCAATGACATGCCAGTAAATTCAGATGTTTGATTTCTTTTCATGTGGTTTCCATTGTTTTTCTATTCTTAGTATTAGTAATATTAGTAGATTTGATCTAGTGTTGAAGTCTGGGAACCTTTCTGCTTAATGCATATGGAGGATGAAGATAGATGAAGCTGGTCGGCATTGGAATTCTTTTCTGGTTAGAGTTTTTCTAAACAGCTTGTGTATGTTGCAGGCTACATTGTCTGTAATTGATGCCTTACAGTTTTTTCTCTAGTACTGCTACCAGTTGTTATGCTTGGACTGTATTGATTTTGATTATAATTTTAATTTTTAAGTACATTATTGTAGATATGAATCGATATTAAAGTACAATTTTCACCATGTTTTCTTGCGTTGTTGAATTTAGTAGTTTTCTGGGCTATCCTACTGTCCCACGTTTCGTAATTGTTTTGTACATTTCGTGGAATTGTCTAATTAACATTTTTTTCAAGAGAAAATTTCCTTCTATAAAATTAATGACTATATGTTTACCTGTTTAGTAGGCATAAGATCCTTACCAATTGATTTCTGTAAGGTCTTTGAATAATGCAGAGTGTCTCATTAAATACATTCATCACCAATTTGATACGACATTTAGTTTCTTCTTAATGTTGAATTCAACACTTTTTAGAGACTGTTTTTAGTATTGGACTTCAAAAACCTGTTTTCTGTAATGTTCACAGAGAAGTATACTTTTCTGGGTCAGTTTGGGTGCATTTTGAGTCAGCCTATAATACCAATTCTAAAATCATATCATTTAAGTAAATCTCAAGAGACTGTGCACGTACTGTATGAACCGCATAGAGATTTTGAGGTTTGTGTATGGTATTTTGTTTAGTTTGAAGCGGCCATAAAATGGGAAGTTGGAAAGAAATTTGATCTTTTGATTTAATTCTTGTTTCCTGTTTTACCTCTAAATTTTGCAGAAAGATCAAGAATTCACACAGGCTATTCTTGGGGATAACTTAGATGCTTTTCAAAACATTCTTAGAAGGCGTCATCAAGAAAGGCTGCAGCAACAACGTATACAACAGGAAGAATTAGTAAGTTATTTTTTTTCTTTATTGACATTGCGGGTTCCTCTTATTATTTACGAGTCTTTGAACTTATATGTCCTGCCAGTCTGGATGAAGGTTTTCCTGGTGGAAAAATGGATACTTTGTCTTCTTTGGCAGTTAGATTTTCTATGGTAGTGCTTATTGTGGTTGATGAATGCTTTTCATGTATTATTGTAGATGAATTAAATAAACGATATTGTTGCTTAAACTGAACACCTGATGCTTGGTCTCTCTGTTTGTAAAATAATTTGTTTCTCATGGCGAATGCTTTTTTGATTTTAATAGTTACTTAGAATGTATTGGAATTTGTGATTAGTACTTCTATTAATGCTAACTATTTGCTCAGTATGCCTCTTATCTTGGTCAAAGCTATAGGGTCGTACAAAATTTTGCTCATCTAGGGTACCACATCGTTTTTTCTTTTCCAATTATAAATGGGCTTTGCATGTGGCAGGCACTTCTTAATGCAGATCCTTTTGATATTGATGCGCAACGGAAGATTGAAGAAATGATTCGACAGGTATGAATAATTTAATAATAGTGAAGCTCATATAAGACAGTAATAGAAACATAAACTATCTATTGTTTTATGTATGGCTAATAATATATGTCGTGTTGAATACATTAGATATACCAGTATGTCGTGTTGAATACATTAGATATACCAGTGTGAAAGTGGTTGATTCAGTTAATTTACTCAGTGGAATGTACATGCATTTTTTTAAATTTATCAACAGATCACAATGATCTGACTGGAGTACTGATTTCTAGGAGCTTCTGGATCTGCCTATATTTAATGTTTGAAATCTGGGTATTTCTGCTGGATCCAGAAAGACCTCAGAAATGGGTCTAGAAAAGAGGCCTGAAACGTTTGATTTCAAATTATAGCCAGGCACATCAAGAAACTTCTGGGAAAGGAATTGGCTGTAGACAGACAATTCTTAAAGCAAGGCAGTACAGATTATATGCATATTTGTTCAGAGTTTTTTCAAAAGACCTTGGATAATAGAATTTCTACATTATTGAACCATTTTAATTATTATCTTGTTACATTTGCTATAAAATCAATTTTCTGTAGATGAAAATTGTATTAATTCATTTAATGGATTTTTGTTTTATAATTGAATTGTTTGTCTATTTTCATAGTCTGCAGACTCTGCACTGAAAGTACAACACTAAAACTACTACTTCTTACTAAAGAGTTGTGAAATTTTGCATAGGATATCTTCAAGACAGTTTGAGAATGTCTCACAAAAAGACTAAAGTCAAAGAAATGTTGCATCTTAAAAATCAATGTCAAGTTACTGTAAAAGCAACAATTTGTGTATCTATTCCTGTTGTTAATCTTGCTTCAGCATTGATTTTCTTTCAGGAAATCATTGATTTTCTTTCAGGAAATCATGCAAGTGAAGACACGATGTGAATAGAAATTTCTAACAGTATTATTAATCCATTTCAGAGGAATGTTGATGAAAATTGGGAGAATGCATTGGAGCATAACCCAGAATCATTTGCACGGGTGGTATGTGAAATTCCTCAGTTTCCATTTCCAATGGAGGAGAGAGTATTATTAATTATCTAATGGTCTTAATTATATGTGGCTCAGGTGATGTTGTATGTTGACATGGAGGTCAATGGTACTCCCTTAAAGGTAACTTGAACTTTCTGTAATTTTAAATTGGTGAGTTAATTTTGTTTTTAATGCCGAGAGGTATTCTACAGTGGCAGCAAGGGGTGCGGTGTAATGGCATGAGCATGTTAACAAAAACTCTTTTTTTTTTGACCTTAAGTTTGACAACTATTTACATGTCAAAATAGTAATATTTAATGATAAATATAGTAGTTCCAAAATAAGTAACATGTAAAATATATATATAAAATGAAAGGAAAGGCATATAATTTTTTAAGTTTAAATTTAGAGGTCAATCTTTTTTATAAAAAGTTATGAGTCAAGAAAAAAATTTTTTTGGTTTTGTTAATTTGAGATATTTTTTTATTTGTTAATTATAGTTGATAATTTGATGGGCAAAATTTGAGTGAAAAAAAAAACTTTAAATTATTGAATAATTAATAAATTTAAAATTATAGAAGAAAATACAAATAAAATTTTAAACAACTTAGATACAATAAAATTTATGTGTCCATGTATATAGTAAATAAAATAACTTTTAAGTAAATAAAATAGCATCAAATTAATATCAAATTTTTTTAGATAGATGTATGTAACTTGTAACTTGTAAGTATTAAGATATATATACTAGTAGATATTCCCAACTACGTTGGAAAGTGCATGCAATCGGGTTTAAAAAATTAAATGTGATGGATTTAACAAATGTGCGGTCAAGCTTTAATATTGTAGAAATTGCTGGAATTCAATGTTCCAAGATTAGGTGTCTTTTCATTTCTTCGTATTGATACTTAGTTCAAAGGATTACATGGGAAAAACTCCTGCCTTATTCTAGTTTGGCTCTCAGCCTACATCCTTTATGGTGATGCTGAGTAGGTACACAGCTAGGTGATGATTATTGTGATAGTGTTAGTGGAGGGCTGTTTCTATTTTCTTTTGGCATGTAATTTACCCCCTGTTTAACCACAGTGGGAGCATACCTTCATCTTAGATGCTGCAGCCAGAGTATCTATTCTGTCAATTTCATCGGTAACTTGCACTTGGCCTTGTTTGTTGAGGCATGCCACACCCTGAATTGGATGTCATATATTGCTCATTATAACATCAGATTCCATTATGAAAACCCAATTGATTTACCATTTGAGCTCATTCCAGATGATAGAATTAGTAAATTATTAGAATGGTACAGATATGAGTTAAATTTTGAGCTTGTTTATATTGGCAAAACTGTCAAAGTTTGTTTTATTTCATAGCTTGTGCATTAATATAAGGTTATTCTCTTCCAGCATGACTACCTTTTTTTTTTTTTGTAGGCATTTGTAGACAGTGGTGCCCAGATGACCATAATATCTAGGAGTTGTGCTGAGCGATGTGGGTATGCCTCATAATACCAAGTGCTGTAGTTGCAAGGATGAACAATCAATTTAATAGAAGCTGCTTTGGTATTCATAGAATTTTGGCGGCTGCATTAGGTCCTTTCTATGATGCTGAGTGTGCTGAAAATACCTGTTTAGGCTGCTGATTAATTTCTGTTTATTATTGATTATGTGATAAAAATGAGTAAGGTTAATTTTATTCTTAAGGGTAAAGTATTCAAGTGTAAAGAATATTTTTATCTTCTTATGAAAGAATTCTTTGTGGACCATTCTTGCACATATAATCCCTTCCTACATATTTACTAATTACTTTGTAGCTCAAAACATTCTTGAAATGTTGTTAAAAGTCTTTCATCTAGGTTCTTTATAGGGACCTAGAAATGCTTTCTCGACTGATCAATGAGTAAATGACAAAATATCACTATTTTGTCATTATCTAAATAATAATTACAGTTTATGCAGCTGTTACAACAACAAAATGGATTATATAGATCTTATAAGTATTTTCAGCTGGTTGCATCATTTCTTCTGTCTGCATTGTGCAAATAGTTTTATGTCACAGGGAAATTTTCTGAATGCTTGACAACAGTCTTCAATCCATTTTAGAATGATTACACATCCTTCCTAGTTGGCTCTCTCCATCACCAGTTGTTCTTTTGTACGTCTTATCTTTGTGGTTCACAGAGACATTTGAGTCTGAGTATTTGTGGTCTTTTACCTAATGGAACTTTTATGCTGCTGAAGTTTGTATTCCACAGAGTTGACAATTGGTAATAGAATAATGGGTTAATTATCTGTTCCAAAATTGCTAAATTCGTAATTCTTGTATAGCGAAATCTTATACCTTATCACTGGAAATTCTGGATTCTTTAATTTCCCTTAATGTAGTTGTGCTCTGTACATGTTGAGTGAGTTTGAACTTGCTCTCATATATAAAGATGTTTTGTAGAACAGATACATGTTTAGAACTAGAAAATTTTGCTTGATTGACTGTCTGGTTGTTATCTGACATGCTTCTTTACTTTGAATTTGTTCCTGAGCATTTATAATTTGAAATTATTTTGATTTTATAGAATTCTGGTAGCCTTTTAATATCAATCTTTTAGTCTTTTTCATATCATGAATTATCTTCATATCTACCTAGAAGATAGATTCTCACTGTTGATGCCTTTTAATGTTCCAATAGATTGTTCCGGCTTTTGGATAAGCGTTATACTGGTATCGCTCGTGGTGTTGGTCAATCAGCAATAGTGGGGAGAATACATGTTGCACCAATTAAGGTAAATACTTACATTTTCATTAATTGTTAAATGTCTAATTGAAAAATGAAAGGATTTACCTAAAGATATTAACATATCTATCTTCATTTGCTTTCTTTCCTTTATAAAGTTTTTCACTTTTTAGAAGTCTTCAATATCTTGTAGTTTTCCTATTTTAGATTTTAGATTTGAAGTTTTCTTTTTACCCCAATTGTAGACCTAGGCTAGAGACACTCTACATATTTTCACTCATTAATGATGTAAACTGTGTTCCATGGGGATACCACCCTGGCCCTCAAATCCGTGTCCCCAATGGTGTTTTGAGTATTGCAGGACAGCAGGGCACATCCCCTGGCCATCCCCCAAAATCTTTAAATCTTCAAAACACTTCTGAAATGTGTTGCAGAAATAGGAAACAGTGCATGGACATTTGGCTGTCTCAAAGATGGCTGGACACAGTCAGACATCCCTTGATTGTCCCAGGGATGGCTAGATGTCTCCAATGGGAAGGCCAATTTTATTATTGTTTTAAAAAAAATAATTCATAACATTAAGGAGAGATTATTCAATATATCATGACAGCATTATAACGTGACAACTTTATATGAGCAATAATAAATATATCATAACAGCAGTATAAGAGCAATAAAATTACTCATGACAGCAGTGACAGCAGCAACAGCAGCAACAGTATTATAACAACAATAAATATATCATGATTCAGATTCATAGCTAATGATATAAGTTATATAACAATTAATATGAACAGCAATAATTTTTGATACTGTATTAGTCAGTTATTATTATCAGTTGATTAAGAGATTAAAGGTGCATTGGCCATTGTCTGGTGTAGTGTGGTATTGTGTGACAAGTGCAGACAAACAATTTTTTTTGGAATGTGGTTGTCAGGCTTCTGCAGACATCATCCAACACCATTTTAACAGTAGTGTCATGGTATATTGCTACCGTCAATTAACTTGTAGAAATTTGAATCTCTCTCTCTCTGTATATATATATATATATATACAGAGAATTTGAATCTCTCTCTCTTTCTGTATATATATATACACATATATGTATGAGAATTTGAATCTCTCTCTCTCTCTCTCTCTGTATATACATATATATATATACAGAGAGAGAAAGAGAGAGAGAGAGATTCAAATTTTTACAAGTTATTTTACAGCAGCAATATACCATGACACTACTGTTAATATATATATATATATATATAGGCAAATCGCTACCAGAGAGGGTAGCACTCTTTCCATTAATTCAAAGACCAGTTACATCACATAGCAGCACCACTCAGTGGTTATTTGAGAGGATGGTTATGAGGCCTGTCCCTAGATCCATCATCTTACTGATCTGGGAATCTGACAAGACATTTTTATTTGCTATTACACAATCAAGGAAACCTCGCAGGTCACTTGCCAGAACTGCCGCTCTGAACTGCTTCACCGCCACTCCTACCTTCAGGTCACTTCTTGTCATGGCCACGTCCAACGCCCCACAGACCATCCCCTCCGCTGGCCATTCGGCACAAGCTGCTAAGGTCTTCGTGACTGCCTCCATGTGAATGTCCGTCATGGAGGTGATCACCCTGCAGCCTATGTTCACCAATAACCCGACGGATTGCCACCAACATTTCACCCAAAGCCTCTTTGAAAATGCGAGACAGTTGAGCATCATATGTCTCCAGAGCCTCCTCGCTCATCTCGCCCCTTCCAGCTGAGACATGGTAACATCTACAGACTGCTGGCACCTCCATACCTCACAACACTCGACTTACACTACCCCACAACTCACCTTCTTCGTTGTCAAACCAGCTATCGTGGATGACATTTAAAGGGGATGTCAACCAGGTATCGCCCCCAGGATAAAGCCATAAAGGCTGTCACGGGTCTTTGCTTTGCTTGGGCTGAACGGATAGAAACTACAGTGTCCTTTGTAGCTCTGCCATAACTTCAATGGCCATCAATATTTGCCACACCATTTATGCCCTGTCCTGCTACTAGCTGGGCAGAGGATGATTCCTTGTCCTTCAAAATCCAACCTCAAAACTATGTTCTTAGCCAACTAGGCTCGTAGGCTTTGGGGAAGCTTCCTGTAACTACACCGATTGCAGATGTCAGTCCAAATTGGCTGCTTTTAAATCTGCTTCCAATGCTAGAGCCAGACCTTCCCAGATGTGGGGTACATTCGAGCAAACTGTTTCATGCTTTTGGGCAATGGCAGCCTTGGAAAGGATGTCCGCTACAACATTGGCCTCCCTAAAGACATGTGAGAGCTTAAAGCTTTCAATTTGCTCCAGAAGACCATTAATTTTGGTTACCCAGATGTTTAACCGCCAGTTTGGAGCTTGTTTAGAAGATACAGCCTTAATAACAATTTGTGAATCACCCTCTATATCAACATGGTGCTTGTTGTTGTCCACAGAATTTAATTCCTTCATAGAGGGCCGACCATTCAGCCTCGTCGTTTGTACCCACTGGCGGCCTTTTAGAAGAAGCCCAGACTAGTTATATATATATAAAATTCATATAGATATTGCCATACCCTGCCATTCCCAAAAAGTGGTTCTCAGACTGCTGCCCCAAAATACGTCCCATCATCTTGCTGTCCTCATCCTGGAAACACTATGTAACATAGGATATAAACAATCCCATTGTTGAATATGCTCAATGATCAACATCATTCCAATTCTTTTAGTGGTTTAACTTCATTTAAGATGCTATTATCGAATCTTATTGTTTCTAAAATATATGCCCAGAAATTCAAAATTCAACATATTAACTATTGTAATCATGAGTTTGATTATAATAGGAGTCTATAATGAAGGGAAGCAAATGTGTTTAAATTGATAGTTGTTATCCAATAGGACTCTTCTAACACCTATCTGGGGTGTTCTTCTGGGTAGATCCATCAGGTCTTTGGTCAATATCAAGCCTCATATGTTTGTTATTGTCGTATTAGGATTTTGCAGGTCAAATACATGTTATGAACTGCCTCTAGATCTATATAAAGGGTGTGGATTTGACTTTGGAAGCATAAACAATCTATGGTTCCTATAAAGGTGGGTTTTATGTTTGGCAGTTGATAGGGTTAAAACAGTTTTGTAAATCTCTGAGGTCAGACATTTGATTCTCAGCAGAAGCTAGGGACTAGATCAAAATCCAATGATAAAATCAGGTTAAATATTCCATTGTTTAATACAATCTGAGATCAATCTCACACACTTCTCCTCTTTTAAGGTGCCCCGATATTGTGCATGTGCTCATCTTCTTGTATTTATACTCATCTAGATATCAGAATCATATGATTACACCCCAACCAGAGCCAAATCTTCATTGTCACAATATGATTTAGAAAAGATTTTTTTGTTCTTTTAGGATGTATATTTCCTTTGTTATGCTCTAGTATTATGCATATTCTAATCCTAAGCTATATACATAACTAAGAGGTCCCACTGATATATTTTTTTGTTTGGAGGATAGACATCCAACACCTTTTTGCACCTGTTGTTATCAGGTCCACAAATCATCAACCTCCTTCTGTTGGTATATATTGCTTTTGTGGACTTAAGGAATCACTTCCTTGTGTAAGAACCTATGTTCCACAAAGTTTGAGGATTCGAGGATGGGGGGACCAAGGGCCTAGATTTGGGGATGTTAGTGGGTGGACCCCAAGCGAGGTTGAGGGGCAATGCCCCTCACGAGGGACTGGGGGCAGCCCCCGCCACCAATTGCAAATTAAGGTCTTCAATACAACACAAATCCTTATGGTGCATGCTATTTTCACTATTTTATCACTTTGTTTTTTCCTTACAATTTTGAAGTTTGGTAGTGATTTGGAATGAGGCTTAGATGCCTATTTATGAGTTTTTTGTGAGTGTTTAGAGTTTGGGTGGGGCCTACAAACCATTATGGTTAGGATTTGTGGCATGTAGATCGCAATCACTTTTTGATTTTTTTTTTTAGATATTGAAATTTTCATTTTCCTACCATGGGGGACGCCTGAAAGTTCTGGGGATGGTTGAGAGACTCTTGGGAGTCCCCTTGGGTGTCTTGAGGATGTCTTGGAAAAATCTTCATTGTCACAATATGATTTAGAAAAGATTATTTTGTTCTTTTAGGATGTATATTTCCTTTGTGATGCTCTAGTATTATGCATATTCTATTCTAAGCTATATAGATAACTAAGAGGTCCCACTTATATATTATTTTGTTTGGAGGATAAACATCCAAAACCTTTTTGCACCTGTTGTTATCAGGTCCACAAATCATCAACCTCCTTCCATCGGTATATTTTACTTTTGTGGACTTAAGGAAGCACTTCCTTGTGTAAGAACCTATGTTCCACAAAGTTTGAGGATTCGAGGATGGGGGGACCAAGTGCCTAGATTTGGGGATGTTAGTTGGTGGACCTCAAGCGAGGTTGAGGGGCAATGCCCCTTATGAGGATCTGGGGGCAGCCCCCGCCACCAATTGCAAATTAAGGTCTTCAATACCACACAAATCCTTATGGTGCATGCCATTTTCACTATTATATCACTTTTTTTTGCCTTACTATTTTTGAAGTTTGGTAGTGATTTGGAACGAGGCTTAGATGCCTATTTATAAGTTCTTTGTGAGTGTTTAGAGTTTGGGTGGGGCCCACAAACCATTATGGTTAGGGTTTGTGGCATGTAGATCGCAATCCCTTTTTATTCTTTTTTTTTTAGATATTGAAATTTTCATTTTCCTACCATGGGGGATGCCTGGAAGTTCTGGAGATGGTTGAGAGACTCCTGGGATTCCCCTTGGGTGTCTCAAGGATGTCTTGGAAATGCCTCCTCTTTTGAGGGAGATGTCTTGGAAATGTCTTTGGGTTGGTGGTAGAGGTGGTGGGATGGTGGGGGGACATTTTCCTCTAAGTCCCCACATTTCGGAAACATCATCTTGGAAACATGGGGAGTTTTTATTGGGGGGGGAGGAGAGAGGATGCATCCCCATGGAACATTGGTAAGAAGTTAGAACTGTAAATAGCTGAGGAGTGTGATGACTTTAGATAATTGTTTGCATTATCTTAGCAGCTTTTATCAACATGAGACCTCATCTATCCCCCTTTTGTCTGTAGTTAATTGTTTTGTGCAAATACACAAGGTAGGATCCAAAAAGAAGCTTGTAGCATCCTAAATCGATAACCTGACTTATAGTTTCTATAGCTACCTGTACTATGTCCTCTTTAGCACTGTGAATTGATGGTGTATAATGGAAAGAAAATTTTCTTTTTTGGACAACAATCAAAAGATGTAACATTAATGTTGTTGAGTGAATGACATGCAATGACAGTCAACCCATCCATGACAATAGACCACCCTGGCCTCTTTGAATTATGCTTCATTTCCTCCATATGTATGTTAATCCTTAATGCTTGATTTCCTAACAAGTTTGTCCTCTTCTTGGTTTCATCTGAGCTGCAGTTGAAATCCTTTTGAATCTCACAATAGGGAGAATGGGCGACCTGGAAGAAATGCCACTGGTGAGCTAGAATTTAGCGGTTGTTTCATCTGCATTTTCATCCTACTGTTGCCATACATTTCTTGTAGGATCTCTCCTGTACTATTTGCATAGATTGAATTTTAGCAAATAAAATGTCCTCACAACTGTTAACTTTTTTCATTTCATTTTTTTTTTTGAAGAGACATACTAAGCTAGAAAAAGTACTCTTAGATTCATCTGCCATCTGCAATATAAGAAAATCAAGAGTTTTGGTGAAGAGTTATGGCATATGTGTAATCCATGGCCAGAAATGTCCAAAATTGTTACTTAAACTTGCCATAGCTTACTTACCAATGTTGGGAATGCATTTTTAATTCTTGTTAATGTGATTCGCTTGAGCTTTTTAATTTTTATGGCTCCTCTGGGTGATACAGTGAAGCAGAAGTTTCAGGGCATACAAGCCTTCTGCAAACTCAACCAAAAACACAAATGAGCCATCAGTTCCCATTGTGCTTCTTCCATCCACCCTTCCAAAGTTTACAAAAAGAGAGCAAAGGAGGAAAATAATCTACTCATTTGAGGCTGAGAGCTTAAACTTGTTTGCTTAGTTGCTCCAAGAAGGATGCTTCAAGTGGTTGTTGCTTTAAATACTAAAATATGCTTGCTTAGCTGCATCTTCATTAGGAAATGGTTGCTCCTGGGCTACTCTGTTAAACTCAAATGTAGTCATCAGAATGACACATTGTACATGAAAAGGTTTGCATTAGATTTTTCATCTGGGGTATTGTACTTCTGTTTGCTCCAAGGTTGTTTTGAGTTGCTGTTGATGTAAATACTAAAATATGCCTGTTCTGCTGCAACTTGGGAAGATATTGCCTACTTCTGGGCTGTTTTGTCAAACTCAAATGCAGTCATCGGAATGGTACAGTGGGCATGCAAAGCTTTGCATTAATTGTTTATTTGGGGTACAAGCTTAATGGGGAAAATAAACTTTGTTGTTAAGTTGCTGGTCCTGGTATGGGGATGGGTACGGATATAGGTACTGGGGATGGGCATGGGTACAGGTACTGGGTATGGTGGTATGTTAATTTTTTTCCTTGGGTATGGGTATGGATTCGGATATATATATATATATATATATATTTTAAATTATAAAATATAAAAATATTGATACTCATAGTTATCAATAAACAAAGTATTTAAATATGTCATGATTTGCAAAAATGGGAACACTCATAAACTCATAATTTAATGATTTGTCATATGTCAATACACAATGAAAATTACAATCAATATGTAATAATCTTCATATTGCTTTTCATCAAAAACATCAAAGTTAATATTTGGTTCAATTTCGTTTGAACCAGAATGAGTTACAATGTCTCTTCTGCTGGCAAGTTGTGCAATAATATCTAAATTAACACATTCAAGAGTTAGATCCCAATTCCTCGTACCCATTCCTTGTAATCAATTTTCTTATGTGACGAGATCTCACTAACTAGTGGAGCTCTTGGAGTGGAAACTCAAATGGGGTTGAGGGGTAGTACCCCTCATGGGGTCTAAGGGCACAATTTTATCACTTAAGGGAAAAGTTAGGTATATGGCACATTTTTTATAAAATAAAAATGTTTTTAAATTTTTATTTTTTTGTTTTTCTTGGGTGGCCCTTAGGTTTGCCTAGGGCTGTGCCTGGGCACCTTGTGTTCCCTATGGGTCCTTCTATGACCCTGGGTGAACCCAGTGGAGAACTGGCTCCAAACTAGACCCATACGGGCATCGAGGGGGGTCTTGAGGGACCTGGTAATATAGCTTTATTGTTTGTTTGTTGGGTTGGAGGACATCCAACAAAGGATGCTGGGAAGTATCCTTAGGATGTTAATCTAGATACCTTCAAATGTGAGCAAATGTCCCCAAGCCCTTCCTGTCATTCAAGGATGTCATGGAACATGTTCCGTGAGCCCCCTGCATTCTTGAAATTTGAGGGAAGTCACCCCAGCACCTTAAATGGAAATAAATTTCTTAGTCATTTTTCACCATTGAAGAATGTTGTGGGATATGTTATGTAATACCCCCTATTCCTGATTTTTCAGGGACAAGCAGCATGCATCCCAGGCTTACCGGACTAACATTTTTTTTTTGATAAAATGATATGGCTTCAGTATTGTTCATCGGCATAGTTATTCTTTTTGAATTGACACTCATAGGAATGAAGAAACATAATTCATCATGCAACATTTGATATTTAATGCAATACCAACAAATACTTTTCTTTTCTTTTCTTTTATCTAACATATCTTATTATCAAAGACATTATTTACTACAAATGTTCTGTCACAGGATGATGCTTTACTATCTCACTTATTACTGTGCCATAACATGTTTATGTCTTCCAGTCACATGGACCATTTTCATTATGACAATTACTTTTATTTTAACTTCAGTTACTTTTATGACAATTATTAACATTTGAAAACTTTTTATATGACAATTATATTAATCTTTATTTTACTCCTGAGCAGATAGGGACAATATTTTACCCCTGTACATTCACGGTGCTAGATTCTCCTGATTTGGAGTTTATTTTTGGACTTGATATGCTTCGGAAGCATCAGGTATTTGAGTTTCCATTATTTAGCCATTTTTAGCTTTTTATGTTAACGCTTTGTTTTCATTTGTAGATTCTGACCATTAATTTTTGCCTTTTTCTAGTGTGAGATTGACTTGAAGGAAAATGTTCTGCGTGTTGGTGGAGGGGAAGTATCTGTACCCTTTTTGCAAGGTAAACACCTGCATCCTTTTTATGCTTGTCAAATAATTTGGAGTCCAATTTCTGGTTCCAAGAAGCATTTTGTGTTTAAGGGAAGTTTAATGAGATGCACTAGGTCTGATGAATTGCTTATTTTTATTAATTTTTAAACTGAAATACATAAAAACTTAAAAGATGTCTTTATGTTCCCACATTGAGATCTTATAATTTGAATATTAACTTAAAATCTGTGTTGCAGAGAAGGATATTCCAGGCCAGTTTTTGGATGAAGAAAAATTTGCAAATCAGGGAGCATCTGCTTCAGCTGTGAGTTTAAATAGCTTATCAGTATAATGTTCCCACAATTTTTTTTCTTTTATACTTATTTTTCTAGAAATGAAAATTAAAATATGAACTAGTTACAGATTTTCTAAATTGAGACCTCAATCATTCTGTCGTGTTTCTTGGAATAAATGGCACATAATATTTTTTGAAGTTACTAATATTGATTTAAAAAAGGGCTGCTTTGCTTTGCTGACTATCCGAGAATGGTGGTTATATGAATATCTTTTCTGTTCCCATTACTTCTATCTGTGTATTATATATTTTTGGCGTGTATTTGTGAATAAACTATAAAGTCATAAAAAAATCAAAACCATAAATAAATCATAAATGCATTTTTTAAATTGAATGCCCATTAGAATGACTTAGTCCATCCTCAAGGTCATTAATTAGCAATAAGATAGGATAATTTCTTAATGGGGCCATCTTGATCACAATACTTATTAAATAGCTTGAAACTTAAAAACTTGTGTGTACTAATTAATTGAGAGCTTAAAAGTATATTTGAGGGGATATGTACTAATTAATTGAGAGCTTAAAAGTATATTTAGGGGATGCATTGTGACTGAACTTTTGTATACCCCAAAAGGCACTCATTGTTCCTAATGTGCTTCCTGCAATACTTAAAACTTGCCCAAATATGGATCAGATATGCCCAAACATGGTTTAGAGATTATCTTTATCTGCATATGTAAAAATGCCATTTATTGCAATGGTCTTCTGGTTTCCTTATCTTCCACAATTACTCTCAGTACTACCTTAAAACTCTGGAATCTAAAATACCTTGAAAGCATGTATGATGAATGGGAGTTTGAACTTCGCCTTGGGGCTGATCATGTTTTCATCCAAGTTGTGCACTCTTAAGAGGTGGAAGTTTACTGTAGTATTCGTAAGTTGTAGGTATACATTTCTATAGGCATATTAGTCCAGTGGAATTCATAAGCATTACTTGTTTCTATTCAATCAAGTTACTATATCTATTCTATGTGAATACAAATCTTGTTCGCAGTTGTTAATATTTGATTCTTAGTGTGCTATTGTCTAAAAATTTGAAGCTGTCTGAGCTTTTCTAGCTAAACTGTATAGAAGTTTTTGTTGAACATTTTAAGTGAACACTGAGTTTTCATTATCAGGGAAACAAATATGAGTAAGGTAGCCCATTCAAGGAAAAAAGCTTCTAGCCAATTTATCCAGAAAAGAATAGGCAATGTTTTCCTCCAGAAATATTCTCCCTAAAGTTAATAATTGCTGTTTCTTATTTCGGATGAAGATAACTCTGCCTTGAAATGATTTATCCTTGATTGTTTTTACATGTTATCACATTTGTACATATTATATGTATATATTATTATAGATAACATGCCCCTGCCCCATGCTCCCCTCTCCCCTCCACCGCCCCCTCCCCCCTGCCCCCCGGCCCCCCGTCTCTCTCTCTCTCTCTCTCTCTATATATATATATATATATATGATGTGATTGGCTTTGTTTCTAAGACATTTCGAGAGTGAGAAGAACTGAAAAATGAATTGAATATTTCTGCATACTATTTCCTCCATTTACAGGAGTTAGGCTCTGCTAAAAAAGCTGGAAGTTCGAGTACACCTGCACCTTCTACTGGTGAGCATACAGAATTTAAAAATTGTAAATTACAAATTGTTCACCAATTCAAAAAAATATCAGTGTCCTTATTTGTTGTCTTCATGCTGTAATGAGTGTCAACATTTGACTTCTATATCAGTTCTGAGAACTTGTATAGAATTGTCATTTTGTTTTTCTTGTCCATGATGGTCACTTTTCTGAGCTTCCATCTTAAATTTTGGCAGGTCCTTCACAAGTGAACCCTACACAGGCAAGAAAGCAATGTGTTTCATTGTTATATATTCTTTGAGGTTATATTAGCACATACAATATTTTGCTGCAGGTTTCAGTAGCACCTGCTGTATTTTGTTGCTCATTGTTTCTGTTTTGGTAGCAAGCACTTTATGGGATGGATTCTTACAAATGATTGTATTAAAATGTATGATCAATAATTTCAGGGATCCAATCAAGAATCGAAGATCACTAAGCTCATGGAGCTTGGCTTTGACCGTGCAACAGTGATTCAAGCACTAAATCTTTTTAATGGAAATGAAGAACAAGCTGCTGGTTATTTGTTTGGGGGCTGATGAGAAATTCATGTCCTTTGTGGTTATTAAGAGATAATTATTCAGACTAAATTTTTTTCCACATTTTCATGATTAAGTGGTAATTCTGTGAGGAGATCACATTTATGATGGTGGTCGTATTGCACTCTTTACATTTATTTATTTACTCTTCAAGTGCTGTCATATTGACTGCCAAATGCATTTTTTGCAGCTCCATTAATTTTGAATTGAATTTTTCTTCATGTGGCAATTTGACATTTTCATGTTGACACTTGTCTGTATTCTGTTGGGTACATTGACTAAAAGAGCCAGATTATGTTCATTAAGTTTCTAAGATTATCAGCTAAGCATATAGTGTTAAGTAAATGGAGCGGATTGAAGGATTAAGTAACACCAAAGCAGCAATTAGAAAAACAGAGACAATAAGAAAAATAGACACAGCACATATACACAAACACCAAGAATTATGTGGTTCACCAATTAATGGTTCTATTTCCCAAATATGTAGACAAAGCCTCCAAAGCAGATGAAGAGACAAGGAGCAGGGAAATGCAGAGTTTTTGTCTCATGTGATGGTTGGACTTCTCAACCAACAATCTCCCACTTGAAGTCCAAACAACTGCTGCAAGTAGCCACACCTAGAGATATCCCCCACTTTTCTAGGTTTAATGTCACATTATAACCAGGCCATGAGAAGCTCTGCAAAACTCCAGCTTCTCTTTTGAAACAAGTGCAATTCACTTGGCCAAAAACTCAATTTTACATTCATGAACAAAACACAGAGTTTTGGTGTCATTGTACAAAGTGAAATCTTGTTGTTTTCTACCCAATTCACTCAATAATCGCTGCAACCACATCTACCTAGCTCTTTTAGTGATTGCAATGTATTCAACTTGGGTAGTGGATAAAGCTACCACTTTTGGTAATCTAGAAAACCAATTGATCGCTGCCCCTGCAAAAGTAAACACATATCTGGTGGTAGATTGCCTTTTATCCAAGTCATGGGCCATGTTAGAGTCAATATTTCCTTGTAGCTGTGCATCATTTCCTCTAAATCTCAAAACATGGTGTGAAGTGCCCTTCAAGTATTTCAAAATCCATTTTACAGCTTGCCGATGAGTTTTACCAAGATTACTCATACACTTGTTGAACACTCCCACTACATGAGCAATGTTAGGTCTTGTGTAAACCATCACATACACAAGACTCCCAACAGCAGAGGAGTAAGACGCTCTTTCCATGAACTCTTTTTCTTTTTGTGTCTTAGGACACATCTTAGTGGATAGTTTGAAATGATCAGCTAGAGGTATGTTAACTTCCTTAGCATTCTTCATGCCAAATCTATCCAAAACCTTTTCATTATACTTTTCTTGTGACAATTTCAATTTTCTTTTCTACCTATCTTTGATGATAGTCATTCCAAGGATTTTATTGGCAGCCTCTGAATCTTTCATTGAAAATTTGTTAGCCAATTTTTGTTTCATTTCACTAACAACCATTCTAGTTCCCGTCACTAGCATATCATCAACAAAAAGTGACAGTAGCACAAATTCATCACTTTCCAGAACTTTATAATACATACAAGGATAATTTTCACATCTATTAAAATTTTGATCAGCCATAAAAGATTCAATTTTAAATACCATTGTTGAGGAGTTTGTTTTTGATTAAGGTAAAAGCAGGTTTTGAAGGGATCCGAAACCCTTCCTAATAAAAAACAAGGTTGCAAAAAGAACAACTTGCAGTTAACCAAAAGCCAACCCCCAAACAAGACCCATCAAGATTTACATTTAGAACTACTCTTGTGGGAACAGAGAGTCATATCAAAAGAAGGCCTAGAGAATTTAGCTTTTTTGCCCTTAACAGTAATCCAACCTTCCTCCACTTGCGCTGCCATATCATGCCAAGTCAACTCACAATTTTTTTGAAGTATGCTTGCAACCACTGTTTCGGAAATTTCATCATTATTCCTTCGTGTAGGCAAATACTTATCGGATAAGCCACCAGAAGTGATAGCTGGAGCGCCATCACCAGAAGTGGCCGCCTAAGACCCAATCTCTCGCTTTTTAGGGGTTACAACCTGATAATCATGTGCAGCATCAACAACCTCATCATTTGAGACATCCCTAAGGGATACCTCAACACCCTGTGATTCTGACGCAACCACCTCTGAAAAACTCGTGTTGTTCAGATTTTCTCTTAAGCATATAATGTTGTTGAGAGGCTCCATTCCACCATGTAGATGTCCTAGCTTTTTTCCCAAATCTGCAATGTGTAGCAGCATGACCTGTTTTAAAACATCGTCTGCAACGAAAGCGAATCCCCTCATAGTCCAAAGATTGGAGCCAAGACCTCTTAGGAGATTTAAGTAAAATCTCAATAGACAACCCTTTTGAAACATCCATTTCAACCAGTATGCAGACAAAGGTGGAATGAAAAATGTTAGAGGATTCACCATCCACCAATAAGAAATCACCAAGGGCATCACCCACTTCAAACCATAGAAGCATTGATTTATTTTGCAAAAAAAAATCCTTTTTACCTTCTTTTTCGAAGCCTTCAGGTTGCTTCATGTACAACTCTTCTTCCAAATCACTGTGTAGAAGTCATCTTGACATAAGCTGCTCTAATTCAAGATTATACACAACTGCCAATCCCAACATTGCTTTGACGGTAATCATTTTCACTTTTGGTGAAAATATTTTGATGAAATCAATGCCTTTTTGCTGATCATAACCTTTGACCACCAATTTGGCTGTATATATTTTCTTTCCACCTTCCTTCAACTTATATACCCATTTGTTTTTTAAAGCTTTCTTGTTAGGTGGAAGAGGCACTAAATCCCATGTGCGATTTGACAACAAATATCCCATCTCATGTCTAATAGCCTCCATCCATTGTTGTTTTTATCTTCACTTGCTTCATCAAATGTAGTTGGTTCAACTTCATTGGATAACAACAAATGTTGAATAAAATCATTATATTTTATTGGAAGCTTGGTCTTCTTGGTGGACTTGAACTTGAGGAATTAACTCTTGTGGAGTACTCTCTTCACGAGCACTAGTGGGGATGATCTTGCACTTCATTATCATGAAGATTTGGGGATTGAACTTGTGATTGTACTTGTGATCGGTTTAAAATTTCCTTTTGTTTGAACATATCATTCCCACTTGTGATGTCTTCTAATGGAACATATTCCTTGGCTGGTATGTCTTTTGATGACACATATGTTGTTGTAGCTATCCCTTGTTCAAACTACTTTGGCATAATTTTTTCATTAAAGATCACATCTTTGCTTCATGTATAACCTGTTTGGAGATGGGATCCCAAAATTTGTAATCATATTTATCATCTTCGTGCCCAATGAAGACACCTTTTTGATTTGACATCAAGATTTGTTCTTTTTTTAGTGTGGGATATGAATGAAGGCTTCACACCAAACACTTGCAAATGATTGTACAAAATCCTCTTACCAACCACTCCTCGAGAATATCAAAGTCTAATCGAGAAGATAGACTCCATTGATTAAATATACAACTGTGTTAACAACCTCTGCCCAAAATTGTTTTCCCAAACCAACATTCGAGAGCATGCTTTGTGCTCTTTCTAGAATTCTCTGCACAAAATCGATCAAATTCTATTGAACAAAATTCACCACCATTATCGATTTTTAAGCATTTAATTTTACTATCAGTTTGGTTTTCTACAAGTGCTTTGAAAATTTTGAACATGTCAAAGAGTTCAAATTTCTTTTTCAACATATAAACCCAAACCCTTCTAGTGCAATCATCTAAAAAAGTGACAAAAATAATTTGATCCACCAATTGATATTACCTTTGTGGGGCCAAATACATCTGAATGCTCAACTCCAATGGTCATGATTTCTTGATAGGGAGGTTGGATGAATCAATCACTGATTCATGCTCTAGGTCTTGCTTGCAAGACCTCTAGGGTGTCTTTCTCCACCACTTGCTACCTATAGGACCTTTCACTTCCTAGGGTCCCCTGGTTCTCCTTGCCAACCAACCTATCAATTAAGTTCCACTCTCCAAGTCAAACTTGGTGCTATCTTGATCACTTGCCTTAGCCCTTAATCCACCCTAAAGGCTACTAAACCTCCAATTCTTGAATTTAGTTTTATAGAGGTGTGGAGGTGCTTTCAAAGATTTCAATCCATCCCTTAAAGGGTATTAGGGATCCACCTAACTCCATCTTCCCGTCGCTTTCACCAAACCCCACTAATAGGCCTAGAACCTAGGTTTTCTTCTCCAAGGGATTAGGGTTTTTCACAAAGTTCTTCCAAGTAACCCCCAATCTTTTCTTGGGATTCCTAGTTCTTCTGTCCACCACTCAAAGATTATTGGGGCCTTGGGCCTCAACTAGCCGTACAAAGCTCTAATCTGGAAGTGGTCAAAACTAGGCCTTTTTAAGCCCTTTTTCTGACTTCATTGCAAACTGTCAAGTCTTTCCCTCACCAGATGGATTGGTGGAGTCTCCTCCTTGTTATCATAGCTTGGTAAGCCTCACATCTTCCCTCTCCAAAAGGAAAATTGTCATACAATTAACACCTCTGCAATTTTTAGTGCTCTGTACTTTAGCCTTTCCTAGCCGGGCTCTTCCCTGGCTCCCCTAGGAGAAGACTTCCACAAAAGCTCCTGTGTTTTCAAGAGTTCTAACTCCTACCATATTTACAACCATGGAGTCTAGTCACTATTCCCAAAGGGCCATACAATTTGTACGGTGGGAAAGTGGACTAAACCTCCATTCTTAACAGACTGCCTGGTTCAGTCCAACAACAGTTGAGAACCAAAACTAATTACAAACAATGCTTAAAACTAAACTAACAAGCTATCTAATGCCACACAGAATCCAAAGAGCTTCTATCCTACATTATGCACGAATTACAGTGCCAAACTAATCCAACAAAACATCACAACAATGCCAAAAACCAGAATTTCAAACTGAATTCACATAAGCTTTCCTTGATTTCAGAAACTTTAAACAATAGAAATGCTTCTAACCTGACTCCCATGTTGAGGCCACCCCTAAATAGGTCACCAAATCAATTATGCTCTTCTTTGGGCTCTCCTTGGCCGCTTGTAGCTTCAACTGAGCAACATTTTCAAAAATTTGAAAAAACTCCTAAAAGGTCCAAACCTCCTTTGAAGCCAAAACCCAAAGACACTTATTCTATGGTCAACATGGCCTTCATCTAATCAATACTCAATCAAAAATGCCACTAAGGCTCACACACAAATGAACACACTTAGATTGATTAGTTGGCCTAAACAAAGTTGTCCAAGACATGACCTTCTAAACAACCTAAGGCAACCTATGGGTGCTCCTGCACCATTTCTCCTCACGTTCCTTGGTAGAGAATCTAGTCTTCTTTTGGTCGTTGTATATGCAATGCTCACATAACTCTAAATCTATTGATTTCAACCTCAAAAGTTGATCCTTTTTGTGCAAAATCTCAAGGCATTTCTTACTCATGTGACCAAGTCTTTTATGCTAAAGTTCCATACTGTCGTTCACAATTGCTATTGCAACTCCCACTTTAGTTTGGCTCTCTAGCATATACAAAGTGCATGATTTGCTTCCTCTTTCAATTACCAAGGCTTCTTTGGTCACCTTCCACATACTTAATTGAAAAGTAGTGCTACACCCTTGAGCATCCAACTGCCCAGCCGAATCAAGTTTGTTTTGAATTGAGGGACATGTCTAACATCCCGTAGCAACTAGATATTACCATTTTCAGTTTCAATAGAACATCTGCTTTGCCAACAATATCACAAGGTTCATCATCATCAAGATAAACCTTATCAAAGTTATTGCTTTGATAGTTTTTGAAATACTCCCCACACGATGTGACATTAAATGATGCCTCACAATCAAGCACCCAAACATGTGATGCAACTTCTCCTATAGATAGAACAAGAGCATCTACATTTTCTTTTGTTTGATTTTCAACTTCTTGAATGACTAACAATTTCTTTTCATGTGGCCTTCCTTACCACAATTCTAACAACTAATATTTCAGCCTTTAGATTTTGATATCTTACTAGATTTTGATCTTCTTCTATGGTTATTCATCCCTCGTTCATATGATCTCCCCTTGTCAGTTATCAAAGTGTCTTGATGAAGTACCTTGATGTTTTCTTTTCATGTCCTCATTGGGAAGAATCTCAACAACATCATCAAACTTCAACACACTTCCTTTCTTTCCAGATGTTGAGTTGCTAACAACCATAACAACTCCTTCCTAGGTATCAGGTAGAGAGAACAATAGCAAGATGACCTTGATCTCATCTTCCAAATTGATGCTTACAAAATTATTTGTTTGATCAATGTATTAAATTCAATCAAATGATTTGACACGTTACCACCTTCCTTCATCTTTAAATTGTACAATTTGTTCATAAAAAAACTTTGATGAGGAAGCCATCTCATACATGCTAGACAATCAATCCCATAATCCTTTCATTATCTTTCTTGTTGCAACAATAAATAGAACATTGTTGGATAGGGAAAGAATAATTGTTGCTAGTGCCTTTTTGTCCAATTTCTCTCAATCTTCACCGGACATTGCAACTAGCTTCTTCACTTTACCTTCTAGTGTGATTGCAAGATCTCTCTAAATTAGCAGAGCTTCTAGTTGCAATTTCCATATTCTAAAATTTTGGCTTGAGAAAATTTCAATTCTCCATTTGTGTACTTCCTCCATTTCTCAATTTCTCCCCATTTTCTCCTCAGCTCTAATGCCAATTGTTAAGTAAACAAAGCAAATTGAAGGTTTAAATAACACCAAAACAACAATAAGAAAAACAAAGACATTAAGAAAAATAGACAAAACATTGTTGGATAGGGAAGAATAATTGTTGCCAATGCCTTCTTGTCCAATTTCTCCCAATCTTCATTGGACATTGCAGCTAGCTTCTTTGCCTTACCTTCCAATGTGATTGCAAGATCTCTTTGAATTAGCAGAGCTTCTAGTTGCAATTTCCACATTCTAAAATTTTGGCTTGAGAAAATCTCAATTCTTCATTTGTCTACTTCCTCCATCTCCCAATTTCTCCCCAATTTATCTTCAGATCTAATACCAATTGTTAAGTAAACAAAGAAAATTGAAGGTTTAAATAACACCAAACAACAATAAGAAAAACATACATTAAGAAAAATAGACAAAACATTGTTGGATAGGGAAATAATAAGTGATGCCAGTGCCTTCTTGTCCAATTTCTCTCAATCTTTATTAGACATTGTAGCTAGCTTCTTCACTTTACCTTCCAGTGTGATTGCAAGATCTCTCTGAATTAACAAAGCTTCTAGTTGCAATTTCCACATTCTGAAATTTTGGCTTGAGAAAATTTCAATTCTCCATTTGTGTACTTCCTCCGTCTCTCAATTTCTCCCCAATTTCTCCTCAACTCTAATACCAATTGTTAAGTAAACAAAGAAAATTGAAGGTTTAAATAACACCAAAACAATAATAAGAAAATCAAAGACAATAGGAAAAATAGACATAACAAATATACATCGACACCAAGAATTATGTGGTTCACCAATTAATGGTTACATCTATGGGAAAAGCAGGATATTTATCTCTTATTGTTATTAGTAGTGAGTACATGAAGTTTTTCACATCTTACAAATGATCCATTTCCCAAATAGGTAGACAAAGCTTCCAAGATAGATGAAGACACAAGGAGTAGGGAAATGAAGAGTTTTTGTCTTGTGTAATGGTTGGATTCATGACCAACATATAGCTACTATTAAAATGGTGTTTCAATAAAATAAATCTCTTAGATTTTGAGGATAGCAAGTGGATGTTTGGGCCTTAGGGGATGACTACTAATTTCAAAATTTTGTTTAATTGTATCTTTTGTAGTAAATTTGAATTAGTAAAAAAAGCAAATAATTAATCAATTTTTAAATCATTTTCACACCTCTAGTTCTACAAAGAATCTTTTGATAACTTTAGTGCTACTACCGTTTTATTGAAATTAACCAAATAATGGAAAAATTTATTTGCTCTAACTAGTTCTTAGGCGTGGAAATATTTTAAACATAAATTTCAGTGTTACCTATGAATTAACATAGGTTCAACAATAGTACAAAACTCTCTCTCTCTCTCTCTCTCTCTCTCTCTCTCTCTCTCCTGCCAACCCTTTTTTTGCCCCTCTTAAGCAATTGGACAAGAATTTTCATATTATCACTCTCATCCACTCTCAATGTATATCACTCAACATTCATGACATAACTCAAGTGAGGAGGATCACTAAAAACTTATGACCAATCTCTAAGGGAGTCACATACATTTTCTCATTTCTGATTTATTCAAGAAAAACAAAGAGAGCAAACAATAAAGATCAAGAAACACACCATTAATAATTGCAAGGTCTCAGTGTTCGTGCAATTTTTTGTATTATTTGCAATGTCTCATTCACATTTCTTGTGGAATGTTTCAAGGATGTTCCCATATCACATGGATGATGATGAGGATACATATTTTCCCCTTCCCTTCATTACTAGGATGTCCAAGACAAGGGAAGTGTGGTTCACTATATGAATCTATTCCTCAATAGTGCATCCACATTTAGAACATATTTCAACAAAGGTGGTTATTACCCACACAAATGTATTTTACATATAGAAACTTACATGCAATGATAACTAAATCCTAATATTTGAATTGCTATTGAAAGCCTAATAGTTGAACTCCATGTGTGAACAGGCATGTATCCACACATCCCATACCATGCTTCAAACCATTGCATGTGCAACCTAAAATATATGCTCTCACAAGACAATCCCAAACTAGCCAACTCTAAACAACTACTCATGTGCTTGATTTAATAGAAATAAGTGTACACAAAACCACTAATTAGTATTACATAAACTATGAGATTAATACCATGAGCGTAAAACACATTTTCCCCTCATTTACTTTTTGGTACTAAGTTTTCTCAATATTAATTTTTTTCCCAATGTGCAAGCCCACATTGAATTTTTATCCCAATTTTATATACAACACATAAGTAGGCCTCAAGAATTTCTAATCCATGTGATGTATGTATACTTAGATCCCCTAGGTGCACTATAAATAATACTCAATTATATTATAACATTATGCAAGGTGCACAACATAATTTGTTCTAACATTCTATGTGTTCCCCCTATTTGAACCTCTTAATCTCCACTATTTAAATAAATAATAGTTTAGAAAGTAGATCTTGAGAACTATGAGTTTTGTTCTTATCACATCTTCATATTTTGAGCATGACTATCTTCAATTTCTCATCCACGATCAATTTTTATTGATTTAAAAAAGTGGTCACTTTTGACCCCATTTTGGTCCCTCATTTCTATGCACATACCCAAAATCCATAAGCATCACAACACCCAAAAGTATCCATCCAGATAAAGTATACTATTAGGGGAGTATATTGAAAACCTAATTGATATACGAGATATCAAAGAAAAGAAATGTACATCCATATTATCTAAGGATAATTTAAAGATATGTTAATAGCTTATTGTAAAGCATGATTAAAATTTCTCCCAACCAAATCAAGATAAAAAAATCAAGCCAATTTCATCAATGATAGAATTATACAATCCCAACAATGATAAATCCAAATGATCCTATGTATTATCCAACCCTCCCTTCCTATGATGAGACACTTGATACCATCAAACACATATACACACAAATAAATCACATCAATAACATTAGTAATCAAGTTTTAAATTATGTTGATCATATTGAGCATGGGGTTTTAAAATCATCCATTATTAACTATATTTACCATATAATTGATCAAGGTAGCATAATCATGAATAGAGAGAAATAAAATAATCTTATCAACTTGGCCCAACCACCATTATTTGATTTGGTCATCTTGCAAAGGAACATTCGAAAAATTATTATGTATCTAAAGATGAATTCACATCTTGTTTCCAAACTGAAAAAGTATCTTATTATAAGTTAAATGTGTCAAATCATGAAGTATCAAGACAAAGGATTAGGTCTTCGAGGGAAAGGAATCCTAGAACCCATACATATTAATGCAAATCAAGGATTTCAAGATAGTAGCTTCAAGTTTCTTGATGAACAAACTAGTAGAAATTCGAAAGGTTATAAGGAAATTTCTCACAACATCCAAATTAGTCCCTTTCATCACTCCTATGAAGAGCTTACTACCACAAATTTTTTATTAACACAACCATCCTATTGCCGAACTTGATTTTCTATCACCTAAATTTATCAACTAGGACCAACAAGATCACACTCCATTTTCCTTCTTATAAGATAATATTCCCCAAGGTATCATAAAATAGGATTTAAAATTAATTTGGATACATCAACATATGAAACAAATATCTCATAAGAATTTATAGATCACCTTGTTGTAAAAAATTGACATGCAATATCAAACCATAGTTAAATAAAAAATTAAAATTAATCCAAAGAGCCATGTGGGTCCACCAGTAAAAAAGGAAAAAAACAAAGAAACATAGACCCCAAATCAAACAAAATCAATAAATCAAAGAAAGCAATCCAAAATCTCAAATCTAAATTCTAATATCCCAATCATAAATCCAAAATTAAAAAATCAATGTGGATCCTTAAATAAAAATAATGCAAAATCCAAGAATAAAAAATCTATTTGGATCTCTAAATCCCAAAATATAAAATCCATTTGGATCCCTAAATCTCAAAATGTGAAATTCAAAAGATTAAATTCCATCTAGATCCCTAAACCCCAAAATATGAAATCTAAAAGTCCAAGTTTCTTCAAAGATCTTAAATCCCATGCACAACTAATTCAAAACCCTATTGTCAAAGATACAAAGATTGAAATTCCACTATCCCATTCAAAAATCACCCACTCATAGAATGTAGCATTGGAGTGTGGAGTTGGTCTTGATTCCCCTTGCTCCCATGATATTTATTCATGTGTTCACAACCCCATCCTTCCATCCACCCCTTTCTCACAACCAATTAATTACCCAACATATCTCCACAAATCATAGGTCCATTCAACCCATTCTTTCATATAACCACCATACATCCTTCAATAAAATTACCTCTCATTCCACTTTTCCTTGGTAGCATTCTCTAAAGTAAGAGGTATATGGAGATAACATGATTAAGCCATTTACATTTGAGAGAAGCCAACTTAGCAATCAATAAAGTTCATAACATCCATAAATAATATTATGATAACTTGATTTATGTGAAGCAATTCTCGTAGAAATATATTGGCAAATATAAGTTATGCTGACTTTGACATGGAAAGTCAAATATTTTGATGATTTGATGCTAAAGTTGACATTAATTGTCAGGAGTATGCCTAGGATTTCAACTAGACACATTTTCACTTCTAAAGAGCACAAGATCTAAATTGGCAAATATAAATTTTGCTGACTTTGGCAGGGAAAGCTAAATATTTGATGATTCGAAGCTAAATTTGGCATTAATGGTCATGATTATACCTTGAATTTGTAACTTTATATTCTTACACAGGGTAATGATTTCGCCTATCAATTGAAAGTGGGTGTGCTGCCCTCATTGGTACCTTAAGGATATTGTCATGTGCTCTAATATGCATTTAGGGGTTTACATTAAGAGGTGTCGGGACATGCTGTATTGCAAATTTTGGCCACATTTAATTTTGCCACCTCTTTGGCGAATGTTGGAGATCCTCATGACGTTATTTTTAAGGTACCTTTCATGTGTGGCAGTACCTCACATTAATCTCTTGCACACATTTTAATCCTCTTCGCACGATTCGATATATCTTAATGGATCTTTCCTTATCAATCTTTCTCCATACGATTCAGTTGCCATTATGATCTTCGTTTTTTGTGTGAAGGGTTTTTGGGCTTTAAAAACTGCATTCTTCAAGCCATTTTCATTAATATGTTTCAAGCAAATTTTGACAGTGCCGCCGAGTAGCTAATTCTGAATTGTTTACCTAGTGAAGATACAGTGGCAACATGGCTCTCCGCCCCTAGAATCTAAGAATAAATTGCCCTGTTCAATCTTGGGAAAGGCCATTCGAATGCAACCTTTCTTAGGAGGACTTAAGCCTCATTTTCAAGATGGATAGCCTACGTTCAGAGGATGCAATAAGATTGGGATTTAGTAATGGAGATCACCAGTCTGAAAGCTCACTGTCTAATATTTCCTTCTCAGGTGCTATTGGCATTCCTATCAAATGCTATGAATTTACTTCAATCATTGAGGGGATTAGAATTAATTGTAGTAAAATTTGTGAACCCTCAATTCATCAATACGAATGAGTTGCTCCCTATTGTGCAAAAATATAATTTATTCATTGGGGAGGGGTACATTGGAGGTTTATTCCCTCATGAATATGTTAAGGAAAGATCTGGGTTTGAAGAAATATTCGAAATTATCAGGTCGGGTCTTCAATTTAGAAATGATTTTGTCCTGTTATCTGCTCTGAAGAAACATGGCAAGAGAATTAGTTTGTCTCTGGAGTATGAAATCAAAGAATTTTTTTATGCCATTTCCTTTGTTCGGGATTATGTGCAGTAGTTTCCCTTCAAACCCTTTTTGGTAAGAAAGAAAAATTGTGTATTGAGCTAGATGCTCAAGTGTTTAGAGAATCTCATGAGTACCCATGTGCGGGGAGCTCCAAAATATTTGCATCAGGGTCTTAAGGCAAGCAACTGAGTAGAAGTTGTGGTTCAATCAGAAGATGAAGTGTCTCCTTTCCCTTGCTATGAATTTTTTGCAAGAGAGACCCCTCTTCCCGTTCAAGTTGAGCTGCAGGATGAGCAAGTTGCGGTGCAGGACCAAAATTCAACATGTGTAGAGCGAATGGAAGAGTAGTTAAAAGTCTTGATAGTAAAAATGTTTTTGATACAACTATCTTGGTAGAGGCTTGGCATTGACATGTTTGAAAATCATGCCTCATTTTGCATTGATCATGTACCGGGTTTTCAGTAGATTTTCTATAAGGTGGTGGTACTGTAGCTAGTCTTTGAAAATTTGATTATTGATCCCAACATGCAAGATATTTTTGTAATATATTGTAATGACTCAATTTTTTTTTCATCGTTTGGACTATAACCAGAGGTTTTCTTCCTAGTTCTTTCCTGCCGGTATGCCCTCTTAACCATGTTTTTGTATTTCTATCTATATAAATTAATATATTATAGTGACTTGCCACTTTTATCAAAAAAAAAAAATTCTCGTAGAAATATATTATTGGTGTACAATGAAAAACAATAGTCTAGATATAGGAGAATTAATGAAAACCATAAATTTAAAATATATTAATGCGACAACTAAAAAAAAATCAAGAAAAATAAAAATAAAGTAAAAAAAATCAAGAGAGTAAAGAGTTTTTTTTGTCCAATGGTGAAAACCATACCCATGAAACCTTGGAAAATCACCATGATCAAAACTTGTTCATAGTTTTCACATGTAAATTAGCTATATATGTGTTTCATACACATAGGGGCAAGTTGTCTCATCCACCTACATCATCCATACTTTAGAGTTCCTATCTAGCCATCCGTACTGTCCCATAATAATTGTTCATCATATCTACATAACCTTTTATAATACCCATCCATATTCCCTTCCTCTTTTGATCTTGGTAAAGACAAGGGAGTTATTATGAAACATGCTTTGGACACTTCTTAACATATCTCATCTCTTATAGTAAATACTTCCTACTTTAGTAAAAATCATAGTGTAGCATCATGAGTGGCATATTAGACTGGGGAAATATTATTCCTATAAAATTTAGTCCTTAGGTAGAAAATCTTGAATTCCTCCATCCCCCAACCATCCTATCTTAAATCCAAATCTCTTTCCTATCCCATCTAATCCCCCCTTTAGCCTTGTCTCTATACTTGGTTTTCCTTTGTCATTGGTTATATCATTGAGGCAACAATCCTATTTAGTATTAAAACCACAAGAATACTAGAAAACAATCCATCCAAATACAATAAGATCACAACCATGTGGCTAATCTAAAATATAAATCTCCTATCCATTCAAACATAGAAGGAAAATAGTAAATTGATCCAAACAAGTCTCACCAAGCAACCAATATGGTCCATCCATAAACATCCAAAGGATTTATTCTTTATCTTGCTACAAACCTTGTTAAGTTATAAATGGATAATTATATCATTATTGAGATATATCATTCCCAATCCTTATATGTTGTTCTTGAGATATCATTCCCACATTAACAATGCTATTGAAATCATAATTAAAAATATTTGGATTTAGCTTGACTAGGGGTAGTTTTTTTCTTTGACTTATTATTTGTTTGCTTGATTTTGTGTGTTCATTTTTTGATTTTCATCCAGGTTTTCCTTGGGAAACTTTATAACAAACACCATCATGGTGTTATATGTCAAATATGTTCTTGAAACTTTTTATTTTGGGTCAATCATACAACACATCATGGTTTTCCATATCATGGTGCATCCTATTATTTCTATAAAAATATCAAGTTGCTCAAATTAAAAATCATTGAATGTACCTTACAAATCATTTTTCTTCTCCTTTCCTTTCATTACTAATCAAGTCTTTTCCATTATATATCCATTTTTTAACTAATTTCAAGCCAATCTCTTCCACTCATCTTAACTATTCAATCACTCTTTCATCCATTGCGAGAGAACACTCATGTTATTTAACCATGCCTATAATCTCAATGGGAATCCATAAATAATCCAATAAGTCCTAAAATCAAAATCCCAATGCCCAAGATATATTATTCTTTTCCAATTGAGTGCCTACATCTACTTTCTTTAAAATGCCATTACTTTATAGCATCATGTTTAAAAGAGGGAAAAAATGTAGATTTATTTCCCACCATCACCTAATATTACCATGGCCCTTTCCAATTCCCTCTTTTAATGCACCATAATCAATACATTAAGACAATAAAATATTTAGGATAAAAGCAAGAAGATGAGTCCACTTCTCGTGGAAGTTTTAGAATTAGCCAAAAATTGAAATCAAGCAAAGTGAAATGGGATCCCAATTTTTATGAAACGGGTCTTGTTTCACTTCGGGACCCCAAGCCATTTAGGTGGGATCCTATTTTCTAGAAACATGATCCCGTTCTAAAAACAAGATCCTGTTTCGTAAAGGGTTTTTTTTTTAAAAAATTGAATAGGATCTCATTTTTTAAAATTTCAATTTTTGGCCCGATTTTTGCTATGGATTTTGGGTTAAAAAAAAGGCTTGGGGAGCCGACCCTTAGCTTTGGACTTGCAAATTGAAGGTCATATAAGTGTCAATAGAAAAGAGTGAGTTTGGACATATGTCTAAAGACGTTTTTTGTAGAAGTTTTTAACAAAATTAAAACTTATTATAGATGAGACTGTGTAGATTTCAAATATGTTTTTTTTAAAATTAGATTTTTTTTTCTATTTTTCAAATAATTTTTGATGAAACTGGTCCACAATCTTGAAATAACTAGTTTTCTTATTATTTTAATAAATTTTTATTAAAATATTTTTTGAAAAATAAATTATATGTGAACAATCTTTTGGCAATTCTTTTAAAATTAAAAAAAAAAGAAGTTTAGGTCATCTTATGCATGTCATACATGAGGGGTTTTCAAAATAATAATTAAAACCAATAAAAAATCTAGTAAAAAAATATTCAAAAAAATTACAAAAATATCTTGAACAATCTTTAGCGTCTTATAGATCTTTTCCCAGAAGGATTTAGATTTTTTTATTTATTTAGGTCAAAATATGGTTGATGTACACATGCATGGTATGGTCTTGAAAAAATGACTTTTAAATAGTGGTTTTTAGACACTCCCATTGAAAATCAATTTGTATCATCTGGGTATTAAAATAAACTACATATTTGGAAACTAGACTCCAAGTACTACATTTCATATTATTGACTATTTTTAAGATTAAATATTTAAGTGCTTAAATTTTTTAGGTCAAATATAACAAATTTTGAAGATTAGAAAAAATACTTCCACTTTTTGACCAAAAAGTGAACTAAACTTCTTGCACACACCCTCCATTTAAAAGTAAATAATTATAACCAAAACATTCCATTAAAACCCCTCATAATTCTTACCTATTTTTATCCTATGCACAACTATTTACCTAAAATAAATAAAAAGTGATATTTATTCTAATCTAGTAATGAGCCTCTATAACTCCTCTTTACTATTCCTAGTCAACAAGGATCTACCACTCCTCTCAATTTTATCTCAACCATCCATTTGATATTGAATCCTCATCATTCATATTCTCACCCCAAATCTTGGCAATCAACCATAATCCTTCATCCTTCAATATATATGAATGATTGGTTTACATGCACATGTTTCCAATTTAAAGAGAAATATACATTTCAACCAAGAGGACATCAAACACATTTAAAGTTTATATTTGGTAAAAATTTACTATTTTTGTTTTTTTTTGTATTCTTCTTTTTTCTAACTAAGGTATTTCTTTGATTTAGAATAGGGAGCTTAGATTTTATTTAGTTTCCTATTTTAGAATTTGAATCAGGGGTATACACTAAATTTATAATAAATAGAAGCTTCTCTAACTTATATATGTTAGAAATAAGACGAGCAAGAATTTATTAGGTTCACCATATGAAAAAACTTAGAAACATAAGATTAATTTTAGTGGTTTGATGATTTGATAGATGCTATGTTATATGAAAGTAAATTAGTAAAAATCAAATTTTATTTACACTAATTTAATCATGAAGGAATGGGACTAAATTTTAACCAACATACATGATGAAATATGAAAAAAATAAAAAATAAAATAGTAAGTGTATAAGAGAGAAAGAATAGTGAGAAAGTGGATATAGATGCACCTATAAAGAATAGTTTCCATACTAAAAAGTGATAAGAAATAGAAATATTCCTTTTATTTTTTGCAAATTTTTATGCATAAGGATGTTGATGTTTATTATTATACATTCAAAGGGGTATCTTGGTCTTGACCTTACACATGACAAGTAACAACCTAGTGCTAGATGGATGGCCTAGTATTAGAGGGTGGTATAGAATTAATTTTTTTGAGAGGGGTTTTAGAAAATATACAAAAATCTTATTAAAAGGGATCTTGCCAATAATTCTAAATAGATCTATGAATAAAATAAAAAAACATATACATTTATACTTGGTTAGAAAAAAAAAGGATACACAATTATTTCACCTTACTTTGGAATGGTTTTTAGGTCGAAAAATTGTAGATAATTTGGTTATTAAATGTAAGTGTCTCCTTGAAGGGTACACCTATTAGTATGCAAACACGAAGATGAGATAAATAGAAAAAATTCTTAGCTTAACTAGGTGAGAAAGAATATAAAAATAGAGAGTATAAAAAGGTTTCATCTAGTTAGTTTGATGATATATCAATATATAGATGAGTTAAAATAAATATAAACCACCCATACAAATATTTGGATTTAAAAACATTAAGGGGACAAGGTTGTTGTCAAGAGGTAGAAACCTATTGGGTACCCTACTCTAATGTATTACTAGAAGGATTGGTCCTAGATGGATGAACTCATGTATTATAAAAAATGATTTAAAATTTAATATAGAGATTCTTCAAATGATTTAGAATAATTTTTTTGTTATTAGAGAAAACAGTGAGATTGAGAGATGAAAAAAATACATAAAATTGAAAAACTAAAAATAATTTGGCATTAGTGGAAAGAGGGTTGAGATAAGAGATAAAATATTAAATTAAAGAAAATTATTGAATTTTTAAAATAAATTGGGAAGGAAATATAAGACTAGGTATACTAGGGTTTGGAGGAAAAAGGGAGGCTAGGAGGTAGAAAAGAGAGGTCAATTGTAAAATGATAGATGAAAACTTGTATGAATATGAAAGGGAATAAAATAATGGGTGGAAAATAGTTTATTAGGGAAAGGTTGAGAGAATTAAAAAGGAAATTGGGAAGAAAATGTGAACTAGGAAAATTCTAGCTTAGAAAGAGAGAAAGAAATGTAGGACATGAGTAAGATGTATAAAAAGACTCAAATTTGGGGAAATAGATGGGATGGAAAGAGGGAAGATTTGAGAATTAGAAATTTTAGGTTATATATCTAGACAAAATTATAATGAATTTATATGAAATAACTAGTTCACCTAATAAAAAATAAGGAAAATAATTGAGTGGTGAAGAAAAATTCCTTGCAATAATGTTTGAGGACCTCCAAACAATATTCTAGAATTTAAGATGATATATACAAATTCTATATACTTTTTTATGAACTTTATAAACTTTTTCTTTTCAAGAATAAGGCTCTTTTTTTTTAAAGCGATAAAAACTTTATTGAAATCAAGAAAAACACAGTACAAAAAGATCAGGGATATAGAAGGAACCCAAGAAAAGAAAGCACATGAACACTCAGCCCAAACAAAACCACCACCCTCACAACCTCAATCAACCAAATCACCAGAAAGGACCCTCTCTAATTCATGATGATAATTAGGAGATAACTACCCCCAACCCTCAATCTTCCATCCATCCTCCTACTCTAAAGCCCACTTGACCAAACAATCAGCAACCCTATTCCATTTGCGTGGGATGTGGGTAAAAGACACCACCTCCAACATAGAGCACATTTTCAGAATTTGACGGACCGCCAGAGTAATCTGCCAATTAACATCAATCAACTTTTTCTCATTCAACAAATTAACGATAATTTTTGAGTTAGGTTCACAGATAATCTTACGCCAACCCAAAGCACATGAATGCTTAATAGCCCAAAGAATCGCTAACCCCTCCATAAAGTTGTTAGAATTCTACCCTTTATGAAAGGAGAAAAAGAAAATAACTGAGCCAGAACAATCTCTTCCAACTCCACCAATCCTAGTAGGCCCAAGATTACCCCTGAAGGAACCATCCGTATTGATCTTCAAAGTATCCACTGGGGGAGGTAGCCATCTACCAACCCTCTGAACCTTCTTTTTAGCCCGCCTACCCCTTCTAACACAAGCAGAGCCAGAAGTCAAACCTTGTAAACCCATTCTATTCACAATCGCATCATCACTCCTTTCCAAAGGATACACCACTTCACATTTAGCTTCCACCGTCTCCTAGATCATACCAACAATTATGTGTCAAACCTGTTGAACCATCAGCTTATCCCCACAAAAAATCCTATGATTCCTTTCCAACCAAATTTGCCAAAGAATGAAGGTAGGACCAATGCACCAAATAATCTGGAGGAAAGAAGCTTGGGACGAATGTCTACCCATACTACTCCTGAACTCAACAAGCGAAGAAGCATGAACGCGAGGATGTTTCCAAACATCCCACCAAAGATGCCAAAGCAACATAGAGAAAGAACAACATAAAAATAAGTGGGTAGAATCCTCCTCACTGCAACCACACAAAAAACAAATAGAAGGGCTCTGGAATCCATGCTTCTGAAGATTATCCCAAGTTAAGCATCTATTCCAAGCCAGAGTCCATACAAAAAAGGTACACTTTGGCCAAGAGAACTTATTCCACACATTTTTCCACCAAGGAACCTCCACCCCACCAAAATTATGAGCCAACGACACCTGATACTCACTAGCCACAATGAAAGCACCCTTAGAATCTAGACTCCAAGCAAGAATATCCTTATCCGTAAGAGAGCTGCATTGTCTACTAGTCAAAATATTTTGAAGTTCAACACGGTCCTCCTTTGATCCAACAACCAACTAGTTGCAAGGATCCTTCCACCTAGCTACCTCCATCTGCCCACAGGGATAGGAACACTTGAAATCAATCACCCTAGACCACCCTGCCTCCAAGAATCATTGGTAAAGATTCAACAAATTAGGATACTGACACAAAACGGGGGGAAACTGTCCCAAGAATCAGACCAAAAGAGCCTCAACCCCCTATTACATATCCAAAACAATCCCTCCTTGATCAGTGCCACCCCTTTCTTAAGAGTACCCCAAATCACAAAACCTTTCCCCACTAGAGGGTAGCGAGGAATCTCCTCCTTCAAAACCCCCCAGAGGTACTTGTGGGATAGAATCCTAGCCCAGATATGATCCTAGTCTAAGCACACCTCCAATAAAGTTTTGTAGCCAACGCCAATCCAGCCAAAGATGACTGCCACAATCCCAAACCCCCAAACTGCTTCAGACTATGCACACTATCCCATTTCACAAGGCTCCACTTAGAAGAAGACAAATTGCCTGCCCATAAGAATTGTCTAGCCAAAGAATCCAGATCCTTAACAAACCCAATTGGAGCCACATGGAGCATACACCTATAGATAGGAAGATCCTGCACCACAAAATTAAGCTATTGAACATGCCCAACAAAGGACAACCATCTACGAGTCCAATGATTAACCTTCACATGAAACTTGTCCAGAATATTCTGCCAAGATCCCCTAGGAAAAATAATAGAAGAAATAGGAATGCCAAGATGGGTTAAAAGGAGAGAACCAATCTGAAACCTCAAAATACGAGCAATCATCTATTGAATAGGCTGTAGAGTATTGAAGAAGAAAATGAACGATTTATCTTCATTAATCCTTTGACCAGAAGCAACAAGATAAGTATCCAAGGCCTTGCACAAATTAGTGGTTTCTATGACCTTAGCCACACCCATCAAATCAATATCATCCATAAATTGCAAGTGAGATTGAGGAGGCAAACCATTTCCCCACCCCAACCCTGAAGATGACCCAACTTCACATTATGCTTCAATAATCTTCCCAAACCTTTCGCAAGGATAATAATAAATAAGGAGAAAGAGGATTCCCTTGATGACGATCCCTAGAAGCACCAAAAAGAGAAGAAGGCTCACCATTTATCAACACTAAAAATGAAGTGGAGGTAACACAACACATAACCCACTAGACCCATTCCTTAGCAAAATCAAAGGTAATAAGAACTTTACACAGGAAGGACCACTTAACTCTATCATAGTCCTTTGCCATATCCAACTTGATGAACATAGATTTATCTTTAGAGTTCGCCAAGGAGTGAACAACTTTAGTAGGAATGACCACACCATCTAGGATTTTCCTATCAGCCATGAAACCACCCTGTTCCTTAGAAATAAGCTTGCTGAGCCACCACTTCAACCTCTCAACAATCAACTTAGAAATAATTTAATAGACCACGTTTTAGAGAGAGATAAACCGGAAAAAACCCAATTGGTTTGCACCATCACACATCAATATGAGAGTGAGAAAGATAGAATTCATAGCCCTCAACATCTTCTTGTTCCTCTGAGATTTTTGAACCGCCTCAAGAAGGTCCATCTTTATAATGTCCCAAAATTATTAAAAGAATTCAATCAAAAAGCCATCTGGACCTGGAGCTTTCCCTTTCTTCATCTAAAAAATAGTAGCCTCTAGTTCCTCCAAGGAAATAACCCTCAAGAGGTGCTCATTAATCTCCACATAAACTAGAGGAGGAATACAAGACAAAACAATATTTTCCTCCACCAACAAATTAGGCGAGTCCTCCCTAAACAAAGAGGAAAAGTCCTGCAAGGATTCCTTGGAAATATCTCCTAAAGAAGCCAAATGCATACCCATATCATTAACAAGAAGAGGGATATAATTACCATGTCTCTTGGCCTTCACAAAGTTGAAGAAGAAACAATGTTTCTATCCCCCTCCCACAACTAATCAATTTGAGTCTTCTGTTTCTAGTAAATCTTCTCCTGCAACTCCCACTCCTCCAAAGCCTTCAAGGCTCTCGCTTCCTCCTTGAGAGAATCCATTGAGAGACCAGATTCCATAATCTTACGAGTGATGGAATTCAAATCATCCTGAGTAGCAACCTTAGCATGGAAAATATTATCAAAACATTTCGTGTTCCATGTTTTGAGCTGGTACTTCACATACTGTAGCTGCTTGGTGAAGGAATACATCGCTGTGCCAAAAGTTGGCCTACTCAACTGCCACCACTCAGCAACATAATCCTGTAGAGAGGTGTCTCACAACCATATAAGTTGAAATTTGAAGGGGGGAGAGCGGGTAATATGGTCCAAAACAGCTAATAACTTAATAGGCCATTGATCTGAACCCCTCCAATCCAGAATCTCAGAGCTAGTAAACCAAGATCCACCAACCTAAAAACAAGAGACCAGGAACCTATCAAACCTCTCAACAATACAGTCATCCCCCGTTCTCTTGTTATTCCAAGTAAACTGTCCATTACTGGGTTTAATATCAATAAGGTTCAAAGCAAAGATATTATCACAAAAAATAAAAGAAGAAGGCTCCAACATCATCACTTCCTCCCTCTTTTCACCTAGATTAGTAATAGCATTTAAGTCACCAACAATGATCCAGGGAAAAAGAGGAGAAAAACCACAGATAAACTGAATGTGAGATCACATCCGCTACTTACTAGACAAATCAATAGGAGCATAGAAATCAGAAAGAAGAACAATTTCACCAGTCTCCAAACTCGATGCCACCATCGACATAGAGGACTTGCAAGACACCCACCAAAGAGGGAAAATATTCAATGGATTCCATAAACACGCCAAACCCCCTACATTACCTTGGGCACCAATGCAATGAAATTGACCTCGCCCCAAAAGTTTAGGAACTAAATCAACCATGTCCTCAACAGACAACTTAGTTTCCTATAAGAAAAGAACATCAAGAAAATGATTTCTCACCAGATCACGAACAAATTTTTGTCGAGGGCCACTGTTCAAGCCCCTAACATTCCAGGACAGGATAATCATTTATGAGGGTTGGAAAAGTGAGAATCAAGGGTCTTGATAGATCCCGACTCCACCAATGCCTCCACCATTATCTTAATTTTCTCCAAATCTTTCTTTCTGTCGACCTTGGAAGGCTTCTCAAGAGCCCCTTTCTTATGGTCTTTCTGTTGAAGCCCCAAAGAAGGAGATGCCTTGTTTCCTCTTCCCGGTTCCAACATCACCTTCTTTGCCATCTCCATATTACACTTATCAACATGGACCTCGGGACCAACTAAAGCCCCCAAACCAAGATCAATATCCATTTGAATAGAACCGACTTCCATAGTATTATGAAGAGAGCTTGAATAATTCCCCTCCTGAACCCCCTCCAAAACACCATGTTCTAGAGCTAACAACCCAGGGTTCACCTCTTGCTGACTAAGATCATCTAAAACCTCAAAGCGGTTAAAGGTATCTCCTTCCTGCCTGTCCTTTAAATATCTCTTCTGACCATAATTCCTATTATGGGGCATACCAAGAGTAAAAACCTCATTATCTGTGACAACACCAGGCATAGGAGCCTTGCCCTTGTTTGCCTTAGGGGGATTGCGGGGAGGCTGAGAATCCAAAGAACAAGACTTAGGACATCTTTTCTGTAAATTACCATATTCATGACAGAAACGACATCGAAAAGGAAGGGTCTCATAATCAAGCTACTACATCCATGAAAATGAACCCACATGAATTTCCAAATAATCTGGGAGAGGGTTACTTAAATCTATTTTACACATGCAATCACAGGACATTACCTTCCTATCCTGCGTTTGTTGAGAAGGAACCACTAGTTTTCCTAGCAATAGAGCCACCGAGTGCAAAATGCCATTCCTTTAAACTCAGTTGGAAACCATGGAAGACACACCCAAACTAGAACACAATTCAGGAGCTCCTCAAAAGGATTAAAACCCACATGCCAGGGTTTGATAAAAAGACCAACCTGATTATGAAAATAAGATCCTCCTTCAAAAACCTTGTTACGATCTGCAATGCAATTAAAAACAACCATAAAGTAACCATTGGACAACAACATTAACTCCATCTCATCTTTTGGGTTTCAGGTTCGTCTAGCCCACATCTCCAAAAATAGAATCGAGACTTGCATTCTCATGAATTTGTAAAATAAAGCATGGTTTGAAAAATAGTTAGTATCCTCTACTATTGTATCTGGTTGGATCACGACGACAAGCCTCTCTTAACTTATTTCTAAGCATCCATTGATTTTTGAAATGCGAGGGCCTTCAGATAGAGAAAACCCTCCCGCCCCCAAATAATTTGACAAGAAATTACCCTCATTGATAGTGAAGAAGACTTCGTGCCAAAAGATGCACGATAATTAATCTCCAACATGGAGCTTGTTACACCTTTTGAATCCAAAGAAAATGAAGACCAAGGGAATTCTACCTTATTACATACCAAATGAAAGCCGACAACAAAGAAATAAACAGAAAAGAATGAAGATACGCCCAAAAAACCCTTCCCTAATCACAAAAGGACCCTCCCCTTGGTAGAAAAGACTTGCACTCCATCAGAAACCAACCCATTCGAGCATGCACACCAGCCTGCAAACATGTAGGCCGGGACTAGCAGCCGTAGACCTGCACCATCCTCCTGCCTACGCGCAACATCGCAACCCCTTCAAGAATAAGGCTCCTAATATAATGAACAAGTAGAAATTTTTTGATTCATATGTTAAAATGTGAAGAAAACAGGTCTCATTTATAGAGTTTTGGTGATTAGTCAAATAAAAGATATAATAAGTTTTAACCTCCAAAATTTCATACACATCCCATTTATTTTTTAGAAATGAGGGTAAAAATAATTTACCACCACTTTATTCATGTTATAATGGGATATTCCTTTTATGTTAGGAAATTAATCTATGAGAGAAAATAATGAATATAAGATTACAAAATAACTATAATGTAAACAATAGATACATATCACAATATTACATAAGATATATCCCATGAAAACCCTCACGAGGAAAAAATCCATCCTCCAAAAGTATCCACACTCAATATATTATTCAAAAATGAAACATTACAATACACTTATAGAGTCTCCATGAATACTTCTAAAGCATCAAACTCCTCAAATGCATCCTCCATATTTCCAAGCATAATGGGTAACCATAAAACCACACATACCATGCCATGTAGCTCAAGTCAAATGAAGACCAACCTCAACCACTATACGTGCAATTACTTTTACATAATCAAGACTGCACAAAACCACTAAGTAATATTGAATAAACCAAGTTCCTCAAAACTATGTGAGTGCAAAATGATTGACATCAACATAATTTATTTTTGGTACTAATTCTCCCATTATTAAATATATTCCAATGCACAATCCACACATAAAATATCTAACCAATGTTACAATACAATTTTACAAATAGACCCAAATAAATATTTAATGTTTCTAAACACATCCTCAAAGATACACAACATATAATATTTAGTTTACATAATTAAATAAATTCTTATTGTGCAAGGTGTACATCTCTTTTTCTAACATTTTGGTCCTAGTTGACACTTTTTTTTAGGAGAGTACAATTAAAGGGGGGCATCTAAGGGTGGTGGTTATTCCTCATAAAATACTATGTGATGAAATGCTTATATAGAAAAAGAGGACAATCTCACACACGTGAGGATATAAAATAAGTTTAATAATTTGATCAAAGGAGATAAATATAAACATCTATAATTAAAGTAAATAAAGAGAGACATGAGAATGGGGAAATGTAATTAATAAGGGGACAAAATATCTGATTAGATAGAACTAGTAAAAAATAGGTCTCAATAGGTTAGGATAATGAAAAAGGGATATAGGGATGGAATAGGAAGTGGAAAATGTCAAAAGGGTAAAAAAAAGGAAACATACATAAAAACACAATAATGGAATTGTAAAGTACGAAATTATTATTATTATAGAGTAAAATTATTTATCATAAGATTATGTTGAGTTTGAGTTCCATTCTTGATGAACTATGAGTATTTTTTTAGATTGTATGGTTGGATAGTCCTTAATTGGACTCTCCATGCCTAATTGCATCATCACATTGTAAGGAGCCTATTTGGTTTCTAGGACAATGTTTAGATTTTTGGTTTATTTATAGTGTTAATATTTTGTACTATGATAGTTAGAGGGCCATTGCATTAGAAAATAACCTAACCTTTCACACATGAATGAAACACATTGATGTTCAATATAATTTTATTCATGACATGGTGGAGGATGGGATGGTTTTATTGGAGAAAGTTGATATCATGGAGAATATTGTGAAATATTTGACAAATCCATTTAACACAAACAAGTTCCAATTATGTAGTGAGTTTATGAACCTCATGACCCCTATAGACACTAAAAATTGTCCTAGGCATGTGTCTCCTAAGTTCTCCATCATTTCCTCTTTCATCTTTGATAATTAAATAATTTTAATTATTTAATTATTTTCTAAAGTCATATGTTCTCTATTAATTAAATAATTTTAATTATTTAATTATTTAATTTATATCTTTATTCTTCCTTGATTAATTAAAAATAAATTTTATTTATTTAATTACGCCACTAATTAAGTCCTTTTCTTTCTGAAATTAAATAAATATTTATTTATTAAATTTTTATATCACTTTCCACTATAATTAAATAATTATTTTAATTATTTCATTATTCATTAGATTTTTCTCTCCTAAATTAAATAAATTTTATTTGGTCCACTCTATTGAATTTTGAATGAAATTATTATTTAATTCAAAAAGTCCTCTTTGTCACATTCTTCTATGATTAAATAATATATTTATTATTTAATTATTCATTGGCCACCTAACTTAAATAATTTTTATTATTTAATTTCTCCTATCTCCTCTTTATCCGTGCCAATCTTATCTTCCACATCAAGTCCTTATCTATCCATGTCTTAATTAACCTCTACTCTTGATTCGATTATCTATAATTTAATCTTGACCGTTAATCCTTATAATGTTTCCCTAACCCTAGTCCTTACCTCATATTTTATTCCTGGCCATTGATCATTGACATTCAATCTCAACCCTTCATTCAATAAAAGACCTCTATCATTGCCATTTCTTCATCTAGAAAATCTTAGACATATTGGAGAATCTTATGCTATATTGAGTCTACATGAGCGTATGCTATCTTGCTATCAAGTCTACTATCAAGTTAGGTGCATCCATAGTCATATAGAATCTTCAATATTTTGCTTTGTCATTGTCATTAGGCCTATTGCATACTCAAAAATCTGAGGGCAATTATCATATTCAAGTAAAATGGAGAAGTGCAATGAAGGTGAATCAATGATGTCATCAAGATTTGGTAACATTGCTTTATGTTTTATGTCTTTATGCTTATTTTTGCTTCATTGTTTATTAGGGCTTGATTTACATGAATTATTGCCCAACCTTTAATATTTTAGCCCTGATTACATTGTGAACCTGACGTGAAAGGATAAAATTGCATAGATCGTACAAAATTTCCATTTTGCAGGTTATAGGTATGGATCACCACAATTTCAAAGGATAGAACAACACAATTATGAGGCTGAATGACACAACTATTTTCCAAGGAATATTTATATTTTCCTTTTAATTTTTGGGTTTGTTGTTAGATCTAGGTCATTCAACTTTTCATGTTATCAGGCTAACCCTAACTACATATCACATTGGTTGTTATATTGTCTGGTTTTAGAAAATTTTCTGTCATTTTACAGGCCCAGGTTATCGTGCTACAACTAATTATGTTTTGTTGTAATCTCCTTTCTAGTTAACCACATTCAACATCAACCCAAGCCACAATTGTTTTCGTGAACCGTAGCCGACATCTAGAAAGCCATAGTCGTAGTTCCCGAGACACATTTGCTTCTGTCAGTGAGCCACATTCATGATTTTTGTGACACAATTGCCCGTTTCTTTAGAATTTTAATTTTCAATCAAAATTTTCAGTTTAGGTCATTCACAGTTCATAACATAGGGATTTTCTGTTACTAATGGTTGATTTCCAACGTGTGGCATAGGTGGAAAGGAGATATTTCACTTGACATTGTCTATTAAACCATCTTGTCTTCTTTTCATTCACTCATTGGATTAAAATTAACCTTGCACTCACACATCATTGGGCTTAAATTTACCTTAATTTGCATTTCACTCATTGGTTTTAAAAGAACTTGCATCTCACTCATTGGTCTAAAATTAACCTCTGCATCAAGTGTCTTTTCATATATTGCTTTGAAGACCAAAAATAATAAGTGTTTGTATTTTCTTGTGATTTGCATTATGCTTCAAGGTGTGTATGCACTTCTCTCGCACCATTTGGTGATCTTGAGAATGGAAACCATATTTTGGAATTTTTATATAATCACCCACACATTTGGATTTTCGAATAAAAATGCACCCCATGTAAGTGTGAGGCAAAGGTTCTGTGTATGCTATCTCCTTGCACTTTGTGCGATTTTGGATGATCAGAAACATCCTTGTCTTGATTTTGTTACCTTTAGAGGGGGCTGCATTGAAAGAGGGAACAACTCCAATTGGTTTTTCGCTCGGGCTGGTATATAAAAGGATGCGAGTAAACCGTCAAGTCCTCACAATGGTCTTTTCTCTTGCTATAGAGTATCACTTGAAATAGGGTACCTACCGTAAAATGTATAAGAGACCTTCAAGTAATTAAAGCCTTAAGTGGCTTGTTGGACACTTGTGGGGATCCATGTCCTCGAGTATTCACTAAGAACCTTTGTTATAGTGGCCAAAATCCCTTCACTTTCTAGCACAAGAACGGCCGTTCTGAAGCTGCCCTACATCTCCACTAAGCATGTGTAGAGGAAAAAATTCCTCTTTGGGGAATTAAGACTTGGTGAGCCCAAGAAGTGAGTTTCATGGAGGGGAGCTAGTTCCACCAAGTCTCTAGCTGTTTGTCTTGTTTAAGTGGTTGGAGAAATCTAAGTGGGGATCTAGTGGGTGGTATCTCTTGAGAATCCATAGGTTGTGAAGTGTGTTTTCAAGTTTATTTTACACATTTAAACATATTACACATTCATACCAAACACAAGCAAGTGTTTGCAAACTGTTCTTTATGTTTTCCAAAATTAAACATCACAAAATCACCTCAAATTTGATCAAAATCTGGTCAAAAACCAAAATTGACTGTGCTTAACCACAATTGAGGATTCAAATGACGTAATTTCCTATCACCAAAAATCTTGAGGAAAATAGAAACAAAGCTATTTTCTGACTAATCTTGAGCATAACTTGAGTCTTTGACCATAGACTCGCAACAATGTAATTTACTTTCCAATCATCTATTTACCATTTCATACCTTGCATCCACCATAGGCAAAACATTAAGGCATTTTATAGCTTGCATATACTTTGTTTTCAACCTTTTACTTGGAAACTCATTAGACTAGAGACTAGTCCATAGTGACCAAATCAAAATTTTCTTGACTTTGAAACCTTTTTGTCCTTTTTAGTCCTTTTGTCATCTAGGTTGGCCCTCAACTCACAAGGCTAGTTTGAGACCACCTTTGTCAAACCTTGTCATTTAGTCATCGCCATCATTGAAGTCTTGATAAACCAGATTTGTAACCTTGGATACCTTAGTTTGGTCAAGAAACCTTGCTTTGACTTTCCCATTGAACCACCAAAAAGATATAAGCAAATAAGGGAAAGAGGATTCCCCTTACTAGGCCCCTAGGGTTTTTCACCTAGGAGCACTTGGTTTAGGAATGACACTCTTCCACCAAATGGTATGATTTTTGGGTAGGTTCATTCAAAGGAAAGGATTAGATAGGGTTTTGTTGTGTGTCTAAGTGCTGAAATGAAATGAAACTAAGCTAACTATGAAATGTAAACAAAAGAAAATGTAAACTATGTGCAAGCTAAACTAAATGACCTAAATGCATGCAAACTGGAAATAAATTTGAAATAACAGAAGTGGTGCACTTGAGTATTGAAAGTTGCAGATGAGGAGCTCCAAAATATTTTGGAATCTATTGGAAATTTCACAGGGACACTTACGCCAGAATGGGTGACCTAGTCCTTTTGCTGGGAAAATCTGTCGGAGTGGGTTTTTGCCAAAAGGGTATCCAAACATGTCAAATTCCCTGAAAAATAGATTTAGAGGGACTAGGTCACCACTGTTGGCAACCTAATCCTCCTCTGAATTTCTAAGAATGTGGAAGTAGAGATTAGAGCCTTCGGTCTACACTCTGGATCCCAATAGGTGTCTGATTCATATTCTACAAAAAAAATGCTGAAAGAGGTCTCCAAGCTTTCAACTAGGGCTTTATTGACTTGAGTGATTTTGATGAGTTGAGAACACCTTTCTAACACCTCTCTCCTTGAAAAACCTGCATACACAAACTTGCAAAACACACATGCAAAGAGAAGGAAAGAGTTAGGGTTAGAGATTAGGGGTTTGCCTTAGTCAAACCCCTTTTATGGTAACTAAACCCAAATGAGAAAAAAATGGAAGAAAGTTATTGAATGATGAACCAATGTAAAAACTCACCAAATCCTTTGTTTTTGAAGTCTGCAACATGCAAGAACCAACTCCAATGGAGGCTGCTTGAGATGCCTTGTGCTTGCTTGCTTTCTTGGGAATCTTGAGTGAGAGAGTGCTTGTGAATATGAAAATGAGCTTAGGGGGGGGAGAGTAGAAGAGAAAGGGAGGAAAAATGAAGATGAAAACCATTATTTATACAAGATATGCCCTAATTTCCCAAAAATGACACTTGATAGGCCGACACTAGGGTTTTGGGGGCAAATTCCCGTTAGATTTATGTTTTAATTTGGAATTTTAAGCCAAAAGGGACTAGGTCTCCCAAGGTGGTGACCTAGTCCACTTGGGAAAATTCAAGTGGTGGTTGGGAATAAGATGGTGATTAATGATGTTTATTAGTCTTGCCTCTCGAAACACACTTAAGTTGGGCCTAAAAGTACATTAAGGGACTAATTTATCATTAAAAAGGGTTGAATTAGTGATGATAAGCCTAGGAAAGTGTGAAAATGCATTACAACACTTTACAACACTTTGTCACAAGGCTTGGAAAGGGGTGAAAGGGAGTTATTTAGGTGAATTATGTTGAAAGGGTCTTATAAAAGTGAGAATATGTGTTACAAAACTTCACAACACCTTAGTAAAACATCGTTAGATTATTGTTGAATTACAAGCATTCAAGACTAAATCAAGGCAAAAAAAGGCCAAAATCCAAGGGAAAATCCCAAAATGAGTGAAAAAGTATTAAAGGCTACACTTTTTGGTGACACACCCATAATGTGGTAGTAGTTATACCTTTAGTCATCATCCTAGGTCATATTTTTATCCTTCCACACTTACATTTCATTTGGCATACCTTAGACATTGCTAAAGAATTTGATCTGATTGTGGCCCTCTTGACATTTGACTATTGTCACTTTGGTTCCTTGTCCTGACATCATTCTTAGACATCATACATCTCTTAAAAATCCAAAAAAATAGCTATTTTGCATAGACATTGCCATAACTTGGACCTCATTGTGACACCATCTTATTGACATTTTGACACCTTGTCACTTTAAATCCATAACTTGGTATTATCCTTAGACATACCCTAGATCTTGCATAACCTTGGTCATCATTAGGCATACCTTTTCATTCTCACCTTAGACATCCCACCACATCATCCTCTTTGCAAGTCTTACATTTTTGAAACTAGGACGAAAAGGGAAAGAAAAGACACGGCTTTCCCACAAGACAATGAGTTTGTGAACCCATTTGCAAATTCCTCACAAGGGGCACCTAGACCATATAAATCCTTATTGGAGAAATTTGTCACTAGAGATCAAAATGGAAACATTCTCATAGAAGAAATAGAGGCCACCACACAGGATCCCAAATTTTTCTCTTTTGTGGATAAATGTTTGACACATGACCATCAATGCTATCTAGCTAAATTATTGACAGAAGCTGCCACATTACCTCCAAGTTTTTATGCCAATACATTACAAGCATCATCCAAATCCATAAAAAAAACTCAAGGAAACAATACAACTATCTCTAGTGGCTCTATCCCATAAGTTAATACATCTATGCCATTAGGAGGAACTAGAAAAGATGCAACAACAATTCACACCTCCTTATTTGGCACACAAGGCAATACAAAAGGCATGACACAAGGAATGAACTTTAACATGACACAACCCATGGAATTTACCATAGGAGAATCATCCTCAAGTCCATTTGACATAAACAAGAAGCCTAAAGTTACCATCACCACATCAAATGCCATACCAAACACAACACCCAAGGATCCATTCCACAAAACACATAAATTGGCAACCAAGGCTCCTTTGTACAACATGGTAACCAAGGACCTTTTCCACAATATGGCAACCAAAACCCACATGGTCAAAATTTTACAAGCTCATGGCATATACCATCCAATGCCCTTCATAATGATCATATCCCAACATCGGACCAAAACATACCAAACCAAAATCTGTCATATACACACATGTCCCAAATACAAAACCAAAACTCGTCACTAACTCATATACCTAATCAAATCTCATCCCACAAAATTGGACCGCAAAACACCAATATGAGCTTGCAGAATACAAAAGACCCATCATTGACTCAAGTGGATTTCTTACAGATGCAAATGCTGGCCTTGCAACAACAGATGGAAAATATGCAAATTCCCAACAAAAAGACACTCTACTTAGGACTTATGTCCTTTTCCTTTTGTGTCGCCAAAAAGTGTAGACGTTGACACTTTTCTCTCATTTGGACCTTTGCCTATGAATTTTGGACCCTTTTTAACCACTTTTTATCCCTTTCCAAGCCTTGTGCCAAAGTGTTGTAAGTTGTAAAACATTTTCATGCTTTCCTAGGCTTGTCACCACTAAATCAACCCTTTAATGACCCCTTAATACACTTATAAGTCCTATCTCAGTGTATTTTGTGAGACAATCCTGACAAATAATGCTAATCACATTTTAATCCACAAAAATCAATGAAAATGCCTAGGTGGACTAGGTCGCCACCTTGGGCAACCTAGTTCCATGTGGCATAAAATTCAATTTTAACTTAATTTCTTTTAGGATTCTTGTCTCTAAAACCCTAAGGTCGGCTTGTATGGTGTTATTTCAAAAAAATTAGGGCATAACTTGTATAAATAAGCCTAAAAACCCTAATTTCTCATTATGCACCACTCATTTTCTCATCTCACCCTCTCATCCACCATTATTCTCAAGCTAGGTAGGGTTTCACATTCTAGGTCAATAAGACATCATTGCTAAAGCATCCAAAGGTTGAATCCTCCATTGCTGCAACTCAAGATCAATCATCATGGAAAGGTAACTAATTCCATTGATTCACATTTTATTTCTTCATTTGATTTGATTATCTACAAAGGGGCTTGACCAAGGCAAGCCCCCATACTTTAACAATCAACATTTATTCTTTCTCTTTGTGTGTGTTTGCAGATTTAGGTATTTTGCAGGTGGAAGAGTCTTCAACAAGTGGTCCAATCTCTCTAGGGTTGAAGAAACCCTAGTTGAAGCTTGAAAGACCTCCATAGATCAGATTCTACACTTTTAGGACCAGACACCTAGAGAAGCAGAAAACATAGACCTAGGGCTCTAGATTCCATCTTCTGGTTCACAAAAATTCAGAAGAGGACTAGGTCGCCATTGTGGGTGACCTAGTCCCATTGAAGCTATTTTTTAGGAATTTTCATATTTCTGGATACCCTTTTGATAGAAACCCACTCCGACAAAGTTTTTTGACAAAAGGACTAGATCGCCCAGATTGGCACAAGTGTCCCTTTCAGATTCTACATCAAGTTTAGCAGCATTTCTAGACCTCCAATAGATCCTCCTTCAAATCCTAGGTGCACTCATTCTATCTCTTTCATTTATGTATAGTTTAGTGTACATTCTTAGATCACTTTGTACATGTTTGCATATCATATGTGTTTTCTAGCATAGTTGCATTCTTAGGCTTTACATTAGCATTTTAGTTTCTATTTTCCGTTTCTAGAATTTAGGTGTCATGTGACTTTTTCCCCAAGAAATTCCAAAATAGATATTTAACCTAATAAATGGAATGCACATTCATATAATTCATGTACATTATGAAAAAAATAGGCCCTTAAGTGGCGATAAAATTCAGAAAAATCAGAGTTAGGCAACTTGACGTAAAAATTTGAATAAATTATCTATATTATTTCAAAAATATTTAAGAATAGAATATGTTGCAAATTGAATGTAGTTTCTAAACTATTAGGTTTATTTTTTTAAAAAAAATCTATCATAAAATGTTAAGCCACTTTAAATGAGGGATAAGAAACATGCGAATCAAGTATTTAGGCTTTAGACTTTTTATTATTAAGATTAGGAATAGCTTTTTATATGTTTCGACTTTTTATTTTTAAGATTAGGAATAGCTTTTTATATAGCTTTTTGCTACATATTCTATTCTTAAATATTTTTGAAATAATATAGATAATTTATTCAAATTTTTACGTCAAGTTGCCTAACTCTGATTTTTTTGAATTTTATCGCCACTTAAGGGCCTATTTTTTCCATAATGTATATGAATTATATGAACGTGCATTCCATTTATTAGGTTAAATATCTATTTTGGAATTTCTTAATAAACTCACCCATATTATCTTTTGCATTGATTATTTGCATCCATTTTAAGAATATTGTAGTTTTTTTAATCTTTGTTCTAATATTCAATCTACTAAATCCGCTGCTAACACTTAAATAATTTTGGAGGAAAAGTGACATTTCATTTGGTATCAGAGCCTAATGATCATAAACAAGTGTTTGTGTCTTATGATTATGAGATTGCTTGTTGACATCTACATCTCAATTATATTGAGATCTACAATTTTTTAAAAGTCATTTTCTTCCTTCCTATAATCTATAATTATAAATTAAATTGTCAACTTTTCTATAAAATTTAAAAATGAATATCTATAAAATTAAAAAAAAATAATCTTTAAATAATAATATTTATAATATTATTTCTATTTTAAATACTTAAATACTTTACACAATATATTCTTATATATTTTTGAATCATTTCTTACTAAATGTACTTTACACCTCTTCCTCTTAAATTTCATCCACTCATAGTATGAAAATGAGTCCTAATCACACTTCAAGTACAATGTACTCCACACAATCTATAGGCATTTAAAAAAAACAAAAAAACAAAAAACAAAAGTTGTGCCCTTATGAACCGTCGTGTACCTTCCTAAAACTCGACTAAATTGTCTATTTGAAACAAATGTAACGTATTCACGATTATTATGGTCTTCACGAAATCAAAATGATATTATCAAAGTATATTACATAAATCGTGGAGGAGTTAAAAAGTCCAAACATATAAAAAGCTATTCCTAATCTTAATAATAAAAAGTCTAAAGCCTAAATACTTGATTCGCATGTTTCTTATCCCTCATTTAAAGTGGCCTAACTTTTTATGATAGATTTTTTTAAAATAAAGGAAATACATTTTGTTCTTATAAAAGAACTTTTTATTTTAATATTTATGTGGAATAAGAAAAATTTAATTAGAACTCTAATTATTATTTAGAAGTATATTTTTATATTAACATTAATGATTTTAATATAAATATATAAATTATATATATATATATTATTGAAATATAAAATTTGAATCATATGTTATAATGGACAAATTAGATTATATCATGGAAATTGAAAGTATGATATCAAGAGAGTCATAATTTTACAATTCAAATTGAGATTTTACTTATAAGAAAAACTTGGTAATTCACTCACATAAGTCTAACTATTAGACGGTTGATGAAGTTCTAGAAATATCAATTTATACATCATATGATCTCAAATAAACTTGAGAATAGATTTAGCAATAGAAAACCAATCTTTTATTTAACTAGCATCCTCTTATACAAGGAATTTGTCTTCATATCAAGATAGTATCATGTCAACTTATTTTTGTTATGTTCATTTTGAGAACATACTTGTATCATATTCAATATGTCTATTTTAAGTTACATTATGGGCCCATAACCCACAGGTCCTTGGATTCACATCTTAAACTTGGAAAATTGACATTGTGTTTGAAATGAGTTGGTGAGAATAACACCATGTTGTTATAAGATATAAAACCAAATAGGCTCTTAGGCTTAGGCATGGGGACATGCCAAATTTTACAGGGGGGGAGACTCTCTATTCCAACCTTTTCTATGATGTGCAAGTAAGTTATGTTATGTTTAAATCTTTCACATGTTTATGTTATAAATCATTTTAGTGAATTTCCCTGTGTTGTCAAACCTATAAGAAAAAATAGGGTTATTGAAGATTCATATCAATAATTTGTACGTTGTTAGTGGATTTGATCAACTCATTAACCTTGTACAATTTCCTTATACTAAGATTATTGAATTTGATATATGAAAAGAGGATATTCAAGAATACCATCTTGAAATGTATGTTGAGTTTATAGATTACTTTTATAAATTAGGACTTACCACATAGTATCAATTAGACATGCATAGTAATTATTGTGTGATTATATTGTAACACTTTCATAATTTAAAGAAGTTATATGAGTAAGTAGAATGATAATGTTGAAAGATAGGAGGTTAAGTATATAATTATCTTTTGAATTATAAATTCGTGATATATTTCATAAGACATCTATATAGTTCTCATCATAATTTGGATTGAAAAAGTGATCTTATTAAAATTACTTGTAAATTTTTACAAGAAAATAATGTAGATAAAGTAAGTATTATGAAAAATACAAGTATTCAATGTTAGTATCTTCAATTACTGATCATGTTCTCCTTTGAGTTGTGATGTAGATGCATCTTGTGCTACTGAGGACAGTAGTTAATTTACAGGGGGAGAATTGTCATGTGACTTTTTCCCCAAGAGAAGAGAAATATATAAATAACCCTTTGGAATTAAAAGGGAGATAGAAAATAAAGGATATTATGATCCTTTGGTTAAAAAGAGATATTAATAAAGAATATTTATAAACACTCTTTAAAAAAGAAGAAGAATAATTATTAAAAGGAAACCTTTTGTGAAAGGGTGTGATGGTTTGGAGACCACCCCTTAAAAGGATATATAAATCATTCATGTGAGAATAGAGAAGGACATTCAAGAAGAGAGAACATGCAAGGAATGAGAACAACCAAGGAAGAAGGAAGTGGTTGGTGAGCTATGGACATGATGGAGAAGGGGCACATCTATAGTGTGTGTCCAACCTAGGGTACAAGTGCATGCACTCAGGACGGTCCTGGCCAGGGCATGGTTTTGTGGCACGAGTGTTGAGCATTGTTCCGGTGGAACCAACACTCGTGTAGAGCGAAAAAGTGCACTTTCCTCCTAGACTGCTCCATGGAAAGAGCCAGTACCACTGACATATTCCTAGGGGTTGAGGATGGACCCACGGTGTAGTATGGGATGCACCTAATCCTCTCCCCATTTGTCCAATGGTGCAGAAAACCAGAGGAAAGAATAGGACCCACGATGTAGTGCACAATACATCGATATTCTTTCTATCCGGAATGCATTATGGACATGTTGTTGAGTACTTTGTCACTGATGTGAAGGTGTTTGAACTGAGAGTGGCTTTTGCAAGTATTATTATTCAGATAAGTATTAAAACCATTTATTCTAAATTACATTGAGAATATATATATGATTTTGGTGTTAATGTATATGAATTATATGAATGTGTATTCCATTTATTAGGTTAAATATCTATCTTGGAATTTCTTAATAAACTCACCCCTATTATCTTTTGCATTGATTATTTGCATCCATTTTAAGAATATTGTAGTTTTTTTAATCTTTGTTCTAATATTCAATCTACTAAATCCGCTGCTAACACTTAAATAATTTTGGAGGAAAAGTGATATTTCATTAGGGCACTCCACAACCTTCATCAATCAACCCTCCCTTTTGAATGAACCTACCCAAAAAGCATATCACCAAAGTGGAAAGAACACATTCAATCACACACATTCACACAACCCTATTTACAACCCAAATCAAACCCTCTTTGAATGAACTCACCCAAAAATGCCAAACTATTAGTGTGAAAGAGAGTCATTCCACAAACCAAGAGCTCCTAGGTGAAAAAACCTAGGAGCCTAGTTGGGGACTCTCTCCCTTATTGTGCATGTTTTTGGTGGTTCATTTTGGTGAACCCGACCTTCCTAAACCTTCCTTTTCCTGATTTGGACCTCTTTCTCATCCTAGGATTTCCTTGCATTTCATTTTGCATTGTTATATTGCATTCTAGGGTTTAAAATTTTTCATTAAGTAAAGTGCATAATAGGTTGCATTTTTGCATCTTAGAACATTAATCATTTATGAAATTATGCATTTTCTTATTAGATATGCATGGTACTTGACCCAAAAACTACCCACATCCATCAAAATTATCTATCAAATCTCAAAAAAATAAACAGGAGGACTAGGTCGCCATCCTGGGTGACCTAGTCCCTTCAGGCTTTTGAAACTACCTATTACAGAGCCGAAAACCCTATTTTTAAGCTTCTGTTTTGTGCCATTACCTCCCTGTATTAATAGGTTTTGTTTTTGGTACATGAATTTTATTAGAGCCAGCATAAATTATCTCATTTCATGCATTTATTAGTTTCAATTTTGCATATATTACATTTCTTTTTCATATTGTTACATAGTGTAATAAAAAAATTACCTTGTTTTCCATCTGAAAATTGCATTTCAACTTTTTAGTTTGAATAATTACTTTGCATTCTCTTTCTCTCTCCTCTTACAATGTTTTCTTTTAAAATATGTGGCTTTGATTTGGTTTCAAATGGATTGTATAAATTTAACATTCCTTATGATTTCAACGTAGATTGTAATAATGAATTCATTAAAGTACATGTTAATAACGAAACCATTCACACAACTCTTAACATTGCATTACCCCTTGATGAGGTTATTTGTGTTGACAATCATAACAATCATCCTTGTGCTTCTCCCTATACCTCTCCTATTAGCGATGAAGGTATTTTGGTGATAGAAGCTATAAGCATTGAGGGTCTTGATTGTCCCTCTCCTCACCGCCCTTTGAAAAACATTAAACAACAACATGATGAAATCATAAACACATTTCTTGACATCACCTTACCTAGTCTCCCTTACCATTATGCTCAAACTTGTCCCTCTTCTAATATCCCTCCTCGATGCAACAAGGAGATGTTGGTGTTCGATGATACCTTTCCTGAGAGTCATGAAACTATTGACCCTACCTTTCCTAATGCTCCTCCCCTTTGGGATAATATATTTGAAAATCGAAATGGATCTTCTCTTGATGCCTCCCCCCCTTGTGATGAAGCATGTGACAAAAATCTTCCATGCTCTCCTACCAGAGTAGATGGTATGGAATAAGAGAATGAGACCCTAGACAATCAAATAGAATCCCCTCTTAACCATCCCCCTCCTCCTTATCCCATCATTGGTCATTCCCCTACTAGTGATGAAGTTATTTTAGAATAACCACTCTTTGAATGTAAAGCATATGAATCTTGTAGTTCTCCTAAATTCTCTCCTCCTAGGGAGGATATCATGATGTAAACCAAGGATAACATTAACTCTCCTTCCAAAGGGGATGTTAATATTATTCAACCTCAACTCATCCTTTCTCCACCTTCTAAATCTGAATTCACTCTCTCCCCACCTAAGGTTAATGTGTTGGAGAAATTGAGTCATAATACAATTTCTCATACACATTATACCCAAAATAACCCGCATTCCCAACCATCATCCTCAACATCCTTACTTACCTCCCCTCCCATCTTACCTGCTGCCCCTCGCTTAAATTCCTTTCTTAGGGAGTATGACCTTGTTGACCAATTAAGGAATACTCTTGCAAAAATATCTTTATGGGACCTTATTCAAGCCTCCCCTCACTATCACGACATGATGTAGGAGGCCTTACAATAAATTCCCGTCCCTTCTACTGTGCAAACAAATTCCATTGCAGCTATGATTCAAGGCTTGAATGCTGACATTGTTTTCCACCAAAGTGAGCTCCCTCTTTTGGATGTGCAACAACAAGATGAAGCCTTCATGATCATTTCTCAATACAAAAACATAGGGATCAAGCAAACCCTTGTTGATAATGGCTCTATAGTTAATGTGTGTAGTCCCAATCTCTTGGATAGGCTCCATATCGATAAATCAACTATTCAACCTGTTGTTGTTTTAAGAACAGATATGCAGAAAGAAAGCAATCATAAAATGCAACACATAAGACAATGAACACAACAAGATACCTTGGGAAAACCCTCCTCTTGAGGGAGAAAAACCCAGCAAATATATCTCTTATATATTGAAGGAATAAGAGCAGAAATCTGCTTGAACTCAGGCCCAACACAATGCCGAATTTGATACAATGAATAATAGCACCTCTCCTAGATGCAAAGATACGAATGAATGTGTTTCTCCTTGAAATCGGTCTGCTGCTACAAAATGATGATCTACTGCTAGAAGATGATGATCTGCTGATTAAGTATGAACTTCTTCTAGGACTGCGAATTCTGCTCATGAAGAATAGTGCGTACTTGCTTGAGATTCCATGTCTTTACAAGGACAAAGTGACCTTGCATATATACATCACAAGGTGCCATTTCACTTAGGTCGGCCTCTTTAGTGAACCAAATGAAAGATAAAATATAAATGAGGTCGGCCCAAACAATAATAGATAATAGGGTCGACCCTTTCTTCTTTTATGTTTATTGTATGCTATAAGTTAAATAGCCGAATGGCTATACATTTAATTTGCTTTCTCCTTGGAATTTGTGCGATGAAGTGCAGACCATAGCTGCAAAACATCAACACTCCCTCTCAGCTAGGGATGAACTTCCATCTGCACAAGACACATCATATTAGAATGAAAACAAAATAGAATATCACCTCAATGTGATGTTGTCACCTCAACGTGACTTTTACCATGGCTCTCCCAGAGAGTGATACATAAGCACAAAATAAAAAATCATCACGGATTCCCTCACGTGATGCTGTCATGGAGTCACACACATGACATCCACCATAGCTTCTCCCAGAGGGTGGAAACAAGGGCTTTCACCTCAATTCTCTCTCAATAGAGAATTGCATTATCAAGGGCTTACACCTCAACTCTCTCTCAGCAGAGAATTGCATTATCAAGGGCTTACACCTCAACTCTCTCTCAGCAGAGAATTGCATTATCAAGGGCTTGCACCTCAACTCTCTCTCAACAGAGAATTGCTTTAAACAAAGGAACACTGATACTGAGACTCCCTCTCGATCCTGGCTTCAGAGATTGCAAGGAAGACTTCTGGAGATGTACTCCCTCTAGCCACCAACTCAGTCCCTCTAGTGTTTACTCCCTCTTGATCATTTCTTTGGTTGACATGACTTCTTCACAAGATGCCTCAAGCTTTTCATCACTAAGTAATCTCTTATCATCTTCTTCTCCCTAAACCTGTCCAGGAAGCATTTTAGATAGAGATTACCAACAGTCCATAATTATCCAAAGAAATATCAAGATTAGAATTGTACAAGTTATGTCATGAATGAAATTTTTCCACAGATCTTATGCTAGTGAACACAACACAATTCAAGAGAATCTACTATCTCTCTTAATTACAAGATCCAAGAAATAAATAAATGATATAACTCAGCAACCAAAGAATACTTATCTTTTTTTTTTAACTATTCTGATAGGTCCAAATGCTGGACATAGTGTGATACATTGTACTTGAGCTCATATCAGTCTGTAGCCTTCATAGTTTGAATACAATGATGACCTGAAAGGTACATTGACTTCAAGAGATATCTTCAGTCATCAATGTAGCCCAATGATTGCAAGCTATGACTCCAAGCTTGATCATTTCTCCATTCAGTATGACTTCGATATCCAATCTTTCCAGATGCAGATTGCTTGATGCTCAAGTTGTCTCAATGTTAGAGCATGAACTAATAACTACAAAACAATTTATGAACATTATTCAACCATGTAATACTTATCTCATGGATTTCAAAATCTCTTGAGTAATAGATAATTAATTCATTAATCATGACATGTCTTTCTTTCAATTTCACAGAAGAGCTAATCTCAGCAAAATAAAGGACAAACTTCACAAATTGGCATGATCCTATTTGCAATGAATAAATCTAAAGAATCTTATTACAGTGATCACTATTTACTGGTCACACATACTCCTAAGTAAATAATGTCAGCTTTGCATAACTCAGCAAATTGAATCTAAAAAAAAATTATAAACAGAATAAATACTTATCTCTTTTAGGTTGCAGCCATTCTACAACTCGAGCTCAACCATCAACCATAAGCAGCATGATCTGACGACAGTCGGGCTCTTGTCTACGAGGTCGTAAAGACCATTGGTGCCCATCATGAAGGGTTTGCTTGAAATCAGATAATTATCATGTATAATCAGTATGTGATTTCCTTATTGTACAGAAGTACATGAATTAATAACTACTTTGTCCTCTTATCATGGTTTTGAGACTTTAGCAGAGGTCTGAGATAGTTGCAGTAGTATAGGAACGACTGTAGCAACAAGTAATCGCACCCAGCACTGAGGAGACACATAGAAACCTTCACACCTAGTGGCAACAAGTGAACAACAACACCCAGGAGTGATGAATCAGGCAGTTTGAATTCATATACCCAAGTGCCCTTGCATCCGGTCTCCATGTCTTCACTCTCAGACCTCCTGTAGCAGCCCAGCATGTGACTTCAGTCCCACGTCTAGCTTCTATATTCACCTGTGACCCTCATAGCTGCATAATACTCTTGTGCAGCAATTTACCAGACTTGGTTTGAGTCAAGTAACCCCCCAACAACTGTCACAAGGCTAATGTCCTATCTCCCGGAGTGCTTTGGGCTTTTTAATGCTGATACACGGTAGCACTAGACCTGAAGTTGAGACTCCTCTTGCCTCCTTCAGAGTTGCTATATAATCACAACTTCGCTATAGTCTGAACTATCTGCGAGCAGGATCATTGGCTGAATATCTGTAGGTTGACTTTCACAAGTCAATTTCCTTTTAGGCACTTCAACAGTCAGAGCTGTTTTCAGACCCACACTTATCCAAACTGTATGAGAATATTGGCCATTCCTCCGTCTATGATAAAGGTGCTTTATATGCAAGACCTAGAGGATTACTCCTTCTTGACAGAATCCCGAGCCTCCTCATCTTCTTTTTTTCTTTAGTCAAAGCCCATTCGAAAAACTTCTCCATGGTAAAATTAATAAAGCGATTAGAAGGAGGCTAACTCAAATTCTTCAATGATCGAAAGCTTTGAGATCGGCCTAACTTCCAGCGCCAAGCTTTCTACAACACGCAATGATTCCTACTCCTATATGAAGATATAGAAGGCGACAACAATCACTAGATGCGGAAGAGAGCTCATGCCGACAACAATCATCATAATCCCAACACGCTGATCTCTTCTAAGAGGACTCGACGCTTAAAATTGTGTGTTCAGATGAGGTCGCATGATCTTCACCATAGACTGCCTGAAGTTGATTCCTAGTGCTTGTGATGACACCGGCCAGAGATCATATTGTTAATGAAGATCGTATAGCTTCCAGAATGAAGCCGGCCATCTGTAAAGAACTTCGATTGATTTTCTCCTTGAAATCCTTTCATTGTATTAGACGCGTATTTCTTAGTATGCCCGATGGAACTAATCACCAAGATTTCATGGGCCCGATTCTTCTTAAATTCTTCATAAAGCGATTTGTGCTATTGCTGGTAACGACAACTCAACTTATTGTCATCGCTTGATCTTTAGTGACTCATATAGACCCGATAATACTCCCACGATATCAAATAGTGATGGTAATATAATTTTTCAGAATACCGACTTCATCACTATAAAGATTATCCAGCGGCACTTCATCGGCAGTGGCTAGCAGTCAAGAATCTCCCGATAAATTCATCATTTTAACATGCCGACTCCCTTAGCAATTTTCAACTTCTCCTGATACTTAACTTGCTTCATTTCTTTGACATATCTGATTAGATCTTTTACAGACCTGCTCTGATACCATGTTGTTGTTTTAAGAACAGATATGCAGAAAGAAAGCAATCATAAAATGCAACACATAAGACAATGAACACAACAAGATACCCTGGGAAAACCCTCCTCTTGAGGGAGAAAAACCCAGCAAATATATCTCTTATATATTGAAGGAATAAGAGCAGAAATCTGCTTGAACTCAGGCCCAACACAATGCCGAATTTGATACAATGAATAATAGCACCTCTCCTAGATGCAAAGATACGAATGAATGTGTTTCTCCTTGAAATCGGTCTACTGCTACAAAATGATGATCTACTGCTAGAAGCTGATGATCTGCTGATTAAGTATGAACTTCTTCTAGGACTGCGAATTCTGCTCATGAAGAATAGTGCGTACTTGCTTGAGATTCCATGTCTTTACAAGGACAAAGTGACCTTGCATATATACATCACAAGGTGCCGTTTCACTTAGGTCGGCCTCTTTAGTGAACCAAATGAAAGATAAAATATAAATGAGGTCAGCCCAAACAATAATAGATAATAGGGTTGTCCCTTTCTTCTTTTATGTTTATTGTATGCTATAAGTTAAATAGCCGAATGGCTATACATTTAATTTGCTTTCTCCTTGGAATTTGTGCGATGAAGTGCAGACCATAGCTGCAAAACATCAACACAACCTACCTACTTATCTATCACTGGATTTGATAGTGTAGGAAAAAATCCGCTTGGTGTGATCACTTTGCCTCTTATAGTTGGCATGGCCACATTAGACAAATCAATCCATGTTATGCCTAGTGATATTTCATCTAACCTCATCTTAGGCAGGCCATGGATTCATGCAATGAATGGTGTGCCTTTCACTCTTCATTGAAAGATGAAGTATATCTACAACAAAAAAGTGTACACACTTGACGTTGATCCTGAGCCTTATAGTATCTTACACCTTGAAAAAAAAATCCAAACCCTTCACCAATTCAACACCACTAGACAAGTGGAACCTGCACAACCAAAGTCCTTAGAAAATGATTGGGGTTCCTTAAACTTCACACCTCCTTTACTAGGAGAACCCAAGATCATAAACAAAGAATCTAACAAGGGAAACATAGTCTTGTTAACACAAGACTCAAAAAATCATTCGAAAGCATCCACCTCATCTACTTTAGCCACCAATGCAAACAACGAACCCTCACCCAATCCAAAAGTGCTGAAAAATATCTACGGAAAAGGTTATGAGCTCATGAAACAACTTGGATATAGTGGAAAAGGTTGTGGTGCTAATGAATAAGGTATCCACAACCATATTGAGCCTATCATGCAAACATCCAATCATGGTCTTGTATTTTGTCCTTTCATCAAAATCATCAAACCTTCCTCTCACACCAACCCTATCTCAAATCACCCTTCTAGCCTAACCTTAGAAAGTGATCCTTTGAAACCAAAAAAGGACTATTTTCTTAATGCCCATGTCATCCCACAACCCACTATTGATTCAGATTTTACACACTCCTCCAAAGTAGTATACAAAATCTCACAATCCATAGCGCCTTGTGTAGGTATGACATACCACCCTAAGAAAGATACCTCCCTTTTGCAAACCAAAGGATCACCTTCTCCCCTCGATCAAGAGGGTATCTTGTTGAGCCTCCTCCAAGATCATTTGATATCCCTTCCTCCTCGCACCCTAAAGAAAATTTCCAGAAAACATTCCTTTTGTGCCTACCATTGAGTTCATGGTCATCACACTAATGAGTGTAAGGCCTTGAGTTGTAAAATCCAACATATTAAGGAATTTGGCATTCTTCCATCTATGGGGGCACCTCATTCCTCTAATTGATATAAATTTTCAATCTCCCTTGCATTCCCTCAATCCTTTTGGATCACTCTTGTCTTGCACTAAGTGGGGGCAAGGGGTTAGTTAGCCTTATTCCCTCGTATGTCACTTGTCATTGTCTCTTTCAACTACTCGTTAACCTTTTGTGAACATATAAGAGCAAGCTTGAGATGTGGACGAAATATCTTAAATTGAATTGCATGTGACATAAACTCCCCTTTTCATGAGCAACTTATCGAAAACATATGATTCGACATAGGCTTTTCCAAATAAGCTCTCATGTCCTCCTCCTCTTCTACTTTAAAGAAATTGCTCATAGTATGGTGTTCCACAATTCCTTTAAAGTGGGGGCATACATCACCACTTACATTTCATTGTGTGATCTTCATTTTTCTTGCGATTCCTTCTCTTAGAAACATTACACACAATGTTGCTTAGGTTGAGACATTTGCATTTTTTATCTTTTGCATACAAGATGAGCCCTTGCCTATCTTGGATGCAATATGTGTACATTTGCACTTTTCCTCTCTTGGAAAAATTACGCGTAATGTTCCTTAGGATGAGACATCGCATGAACAAAAGAAAAATCCATTTGAAACAAAATCATTTCAAAAATCACTTTTTTTTGTGGCGCCTTATCAAAGTTATCATGAGATATAACTTTGGTATGGTTTGAGTGGGAAGCCCAAAAAGCAGCACGAATTTCCCCATAGCCACCTTTGTGAGTACATACCAACCGTGTGTATGTTTCTCACCTTTTGGGACAACTCACCCCATGGATGACTTGATGTTTTCTGGCCCCAGAGTGAGCACACCTTTCACCCTCTCTCTTTCTTCAAGTTTTTGTCATCGATGATCATGCATCTCATCTTGCTACAATGCATTCACCCTTGAATGTGTCTTCTTGAGTTGATATCGATTTGACTTAAAGTCTCAAATCCTTGGGGGCTTGACCACCTCCTTCTTCATCTTTCCCATTCTTCTTCTTTGTCATTCTTCACCATCTCCATTGGGCTACTTTAGTTTGAGTTTGAAGCAATTTCATACTCTCACTAAGGTGGGAGCTAAATGTGTCACCAAAAAGCGTAGACGTTGACACCTTTTGCTCATTTGGACCTTTTTCTATGAATTTTTGACCCTTTTTATCCACTTTTTACCTCTTTCCAAGCCTTGTGCCAAAGTGTTGTAAAAAATTTTCATGCTTTCCTAGGCTTGTCACTACTAAATCAACCCTTTAATGACCCCTTAATACACTTATAGGTCGTATCTCAGTGTTTTTTGAGAGACAATCCCAAAAAATAATGTTAATCACATTTTAATCCTCAAAAATCAATGAAAAATTCCCAGGTGGACTGGGTTGCCACCTTGGGCGACCTAGTCCCATGTGGCATAAAATTCAATTTTAACTTAATTTCTTTCAGGATTCTTGTCTCTAAAACCCTAAGGTCAGGTTGTATGGTGTTATTTCAGGAAAATTAGGGCATAACTTGTATAAATAAGCCTAAAATTCCTAATTTCTCATTATGCACCACTCATTTTCTCCTCTCACCCTCTCATCCACCACTCTTCTCAAGCTAGCTAGTGTTTCACATTCTAGGTCAACAAGACATCATTGCTGAAGAATCCAAAGGTGGAATCCTCCATTGCTGCAAGGTATGTGCAGGACCATCATGGAAAAAATAGGCCCTTAAGTGGCAATAAAAATTCAGAAAATCAGAGTTGGGTAGCTTAATGTAAAAATTTGAATAAGTTATCTTTATTATTTCAAAAATATGTAAGAATATAATCTGTAGAAAATTGAATTTAGTTTCTAAACTACAAAGTTTATTTTTCTTTTAAAAAAAATATTTGGTTAAAATTTGAAATTTCAATCTAGTAGTACTTAAATTTCAGGGAAAAATAAGAAGTAGGTGTCTGTTTGACCACCCTAACCAGAATAAAATGATAATTTTTTTTATAATATTTTATATATAAGTAGAGAAATCATGTCCCGATGTGATGCATATTTTTTTGTAATATTTTTCAAAATAAATAATTAATTATGAATTTTTTTATTACAACTTTTAAAAAATATAAAAAATCGTCTATCTAACCACCTTAATTTGGTCAAAAATTCATGAAATTCATTTAAAAAAAAATCCTATAGTTTGCAAAACATAGAATGCGACACATGTTTCAGATTCAAAAAATGTGATACTGTTTGAAGCTATAGATGTTTTTCAATCAACTTATCAATCAGGACTTTAGTCGTAATTCAAATAGAAAATGAATAGTAATTATTTATTAAATTTAAAGTAAAGCATAATTTATATTGGTGGAAAGTTGAGAATCTCCTTTAAAAACCCTTTTCATTTCATCCATTTTGGGTTAAAAAAAGGTCGTCAGCCACATGGGCCATCATATCCTTACATATCGCCACTTTTTGGCCCATCATGATCCTGCACATACCCTGCCAATACAACTCAAGATCAATCATCATGGGAAGGTAACTAATTAAATTTATTCACATGTTATGCTTTCTTATTTTATTTCTTCATTTGATTTGATTATCTACAAAGGGGCTTGACCAGGGCAAGCCTCCATACTCTAACAATCAACATTTCTTCTTTCTCTTTGTGTGTATTTACAAATATAGGTATTTTGAAGGTGGAAGAGTATTCAACAAGCGGTCCAAGTTCTCTAGGGTTGAAGAAACCCTAATTTAATATTGGAAGACCTCCATAGATCAGATTCTGCACTTTCAGGATAAGACACCTGGAGAAGCAAAAAACACAGACCCAGGGCTCCAGATTCCATCTTCTGGTTCACATAAATTTAGAAAAGGACTAGGTCACCACTTTGGGTGACCTAGTCCCACTGAAGCTATTTTTCAGGGATTTTCACATTTATGAATACCCTTTTGACAGAAACCCACTCCGACAAAGTTTCCCAACAGAAGGACTAGATCACCTAGATTGGCACAAGTGTCCCATTCGGATTTTGCATCAAATTTAGTAGCATTTCCAGACCTCCAAAATATCCTCCTTCAAATCCCAGGTGCACTCATTCTATCTCTTTCATTTATGTATAGTTTTGTGTACATTCTTAGATCACTTTGTATATGTTTGCATATCATTATGTGTTTTCTAGCATAGTTGCATTCTTAGGTTTTACATTAGCATTTTAGTTTCTATTTTCCATTTCCAGCATTTAGGGCACTCCACAACCTTCATCAATCAACCCTCCCTTTTGAATGAACCTACCCAAAAAGCATATTACCAAAGTGGAAAGAACACATTCAATCACACAACCCTATTTACAACCCAAACCAAACCCTCTTTGAATGAACTCACCCAAAAATGCCAAACCATTAGTGTGAAAGAGATTCATTCCACAAACCAAGAGCTCCTAGGTGAAAAACCCTAGGAGCCTAGTTCGGGAATCCTCTTTCCCTCATTGTGCATGTTTTTGGTGGTTCACCTTTCGATAGGAGTCTATACATGCCACTCTTCCCACATGGATATGTCATACCAAACTTGTCTAACTACAAATGGAAGAGCAATCCACTTGAATACAATAGAATTTTGTACGTCATGCATAAAAAATGCATATGATCCTACATACCTAATGATAATTTTTAGAAGAAGTCTTACGGGCATAGCACTTGAGTGGTTCTCATGGTTACCAACTGGCATAAAAACATGGGGAGAACTAGCAAAGACATTTTTGGAACACTGCAAATTTGACATTGACAACAAAATTACCATTGCAACCCTATACCATACCACACAAGAAGAGGGGTGAGAATTTTATAACCTTCTTCCAACAATGGAGAGGCTTGGCTATTCGGTGTCCTGTTGAGATACCGAAGAAATAGAAAGTTGTCATGTTCATTGAAAACTTAAACTCAAACTTGAAGCATGATTTACAGGTGGAGTGTTGCACTTCCTTTTTTGATTTAGTGGAAAAATTAATCATCCTTGTAAAGGATTTAATTGAAAAATGATAAATCAAGATGTCCAACAAAAATACCAACACTCAAAACACCTCAAATGACAAGAGCAAATATTGGGCCTGAAACAAGAATGTGACTAATGATGGAGTTGTCGATGCTAAAAATGTATACACAGGAAAAATCATCACACTTAAGGTGTCTAACACATCCAATAATTCAGCAAGAACATCTGACCAAACTACCAATGTGGTCCAAAACACCCAACAAGCAATAACCCAAAGGAATTTTCCAACAAAATGTTAGTACACTTCTTTAGGGGAGCCGATTGAATAAGTTCTTAAACAACTCCTGCAACATAAGGCCATACAATTTGATCAGGTAAAACAATATGATCCTAGGAAGTTCAAACCATCATGGTGGGATGACAATGCCTTTTGTGACTACTATCGAGGTAAGGGACATTCCACTACACAATGCCGACAACTAAAAAAATCATACGAGACCTTGTGGATAATGGAACTATTGAAGTTAATGGACAAAAACAACAATCGTCAAATATTGACCATAAATTTTTTAATAATCCTTTAAAGACCAAGGAAAAGGAAAGGCCTCCAGTTTGGGCAATAAGACCAATAATAATTCAGCCAATTATGCCAATGTCAAATATTACTATAACCATACCACTATCATAAATCAAATTCGAGCTATTGATGAACATGTCAACACCATTACCATTAAGAAACCTCTCTAATGTGTTGTCAACAATCGTCAAACCAAGGTAACCATTCAAGGTCCTCCACAATAGCAACAACAACCCTCAAAGTCCCAATATAGCTTGTTTGACCAATTGGGAAAGACACCTATACAAATTTCTATCTTAGAATTGTTGCATATATCACCTAATCACTGAGACATCCTTAAAAAAGCTTTGCAGAATGCAACCATCCCCACTGACCTCGATGTCAATCATTTCGAGGAGATGGTAGGATATTTGACAAATTCCCATCATGCCACTTTTTACGAACAATATTATTCAACCAAAAAGATAGACCATAACGACCCTTTACACCTTGAAGTCCTTGTCCATAAAGCCAAAGTCAGACAATCCTGGTCAGGGATAACTTTAAGAAACCCCCCCCCCAGCACAGGTGTAAAATCTTGGTGAATCCGGTATACTTCCTGATGAAAAATATTATTTCTATTGGCGATTTTTTTCATTTTACGGGAAAAAAAAAATCCCAATTGGTGAATCTTTTATAATCCTTGGAAGTTTGTGGAAAATCTTGGCGAATTGTAATTTTTTTTAATAGAATAAAATATTTTTCATTGGCAAATAAAACCGTTTTTCAAACCAGAATTGTTTTTCCATTGGCGATTAAAACCTTTTTTCAAAGAAAAAAATATATTTTCATTGGCGATTAAAACCTTTTTTCAAAGAAAAATATATATTTTCATTGGTGAATCTAAAAGAATCTCAAAATAGTAAAAAATTCTATTGGCGAAATAAACGGATATGCCAACGAAAAATCATAAGGGCCATTCATTGAATGTTCGATGGACGACTGTAGTTGCATTCCGGAAGTAAATCTCTAAAGCACTAGACTTGCAATTTGAAACCTTCAGAATAACACTATAACTGTTAGATGCAAACATGTGGTGAGATCAAGGCTCATCGCTCATCACTCATTATGTCTTTTCAATGCCTCGACATTGTACATTTCATTTAATTGAAATTCTCATTCTTTTTGAAGAAAGTGTGGTTTTCATACTACTAGTGCAGGCAGTGGTGACGATTAATGCCATATGTGATATGAACATCCGAAGCAATTTCTTGGACAACTCATAGCTGTAATGAAACAAGATTTGTAATAATTTCATATCATTTGAATGAATGATTTTGATAGCTTGTCAGCTTGAGGTAGAGTTCAAGTTGGCACATAGCAAGACATCAATCAAACTAGAAATTTTAATTATACAGGCTGGTAGTAGCACTGGTGGCCCATAAATAGGGATAGTGATTCAATGATTAGTAGATAGTGCCATAAGGGTTTTTATTTTCTAGGGTTAATAAGGATTCACGAAGAAGATGATGCAGTATTGGGGATACTGTAAATTCTCCTAGCTACAATTATGTAGCTACAGATTAATCAGTAAAAGATGAATTTTCTTCAAGTTCAAAATGGGTGGAATTGGAAAGAAGTTGATTTGGTTAACTTGAATTTTCAGAAGGGTTTTGAACCAGGATGAGGAGCTCTGATGGAGATAAGTGCTATCCCAATGCATAGAGGCTGCAGGTAAAAGATGGGAGTAGATTTTCTTCTCCTCCTATATTCTAATAGCTCCCATTTCCCCAGCATGGCTGGCCAGGCAAGCCCTATGCATTTATTTTCAAAGAGACATTTGTATTACATCTTCTGTATGACTCTAGTTCTCGAAGGGGATAAGTACATTTTGTATTTTCACGACTCCCATTTCCTTAGGACTGATTGGAACCCCATTTCCCCAGCATGGTTGGCAAATCCACCAGTAGAAGCTTGGAATCATGAATTTATTTTCAGAGCCACATTTATTTTTAGAGAAAGATGTGTAGTAAGTTTTCAGCAGCAAAGCTTGGAAATTGGAATCAATTTGTAATCCATTGTAAGTTTGTAACGAGCAACAAATTGGAATAAATTATTAAATTTTGTCTATGTAAAGTACTAAAGTGACACATTGACATATGTTATTTATACAAAACAGGAGCTACAGTTCTAATCGTTTGTAAAAAGATATGTAATAATGTGACATTGAAATTCAGTTGCAATAAAATAAATGGTTGTGTTGTGTTATTCTTGAATCTTGATTCCTTGAATCTTTGTTATTCATTTACGTTTAAGAGTAAAGAGTTGTTTTCTGAGTTTAGAACTTCAGTGTCTATTAATAATTTAATATATTCAAATCAGTTTTTTTTCTTTTGAAAAATTAAGTAATATACTCTATGCAATATGCACTTGAGAATTCATTGTTACTCAAGTTTCAAGTTCAACCGTTGGATGAACATTTGATGTATGGTTGTATTTACATTCCATAATGAAATGAACAGAGTGATGGCCTTCCCAATTTAAACCTCCGAAATTACCCTATAACCGTTAGATTTAGAAAGATCAACGGTTAAGATTATGACAATAGCAAACAATCAATATGAAAATTTTATGACGGTTTGGTCATTTAAATGTCTATCAAAAAAATTGTTTAATTTACGAATTTTTATATAAAATCTTTTATAAATGGAATATCTTAAAAAATTAGAAAACAATGATAATTATCAGTGATAAATATAAAAATCTACTATTATAATTAACAATTAACAAAAGTTTCTAAAATCGTATTAAAAATAAATCTTGTTAAATATATTCTAAAAATTAAAAATAATTATGTTTTATTTTGAAAAGATTCTAAATTAATATATATTTTTATAATAATATTATAAATCACATATATTAATATAAAAAATGATAGCTATTAATATTATCAAAAAGTCAAAAATTTCTAAATTCATATTAAAAATATTCAAAAAAGTTATATTCTATTTTCTTTTTATAATAAAAATTATAAAATGATATATATTATAAATTAAAATACTATATAATAATTTTTTACGATTTAATAAAAATATAGCAAGTCAAACTATACGGTCTAATAAATTTTATAGCTATAATATAAGGTCTAAAATTGAAAAATGGTCAAATATTTAATAGACCATCAAATTCCAGCCCTGCTGTCAACTGTCAAGTGATTAATGTTTATTTTAAAAGTTAATATCATAAATTACTCAAGTTTCAACCGTTGGATGAACATTTGATGTATGGTTGTAGTTGCATTCCGTAATGACATGCACAGAGCGATGGGCTTCCCAACTTAAACCTCCGGAATCATCCTATAACCGTTAGATTTAGAAAGATCAACGATGAAGAATTTGCAACTTGTAGACGTAAGACGTGTCATTCACTTTAATGTTCCAATTTCGAGAAACAAAGCATTTAAAGCACTTTGTACTGCTAAGTGTCAACTGTCAAGTGATTAATGTTTATTTTTAAACTTTAAAAAGTTAATATCATAAATTACTCAAGTTTCAACCGTTGGATGAACATTTGATGTATGGTTGTAGTTGCATTCCGTAATGAAATGCACAGAGCGATGGGCTTCCCAACTTAAACCTTCGGAATCACCCTATAACTGTTAGATTTAAAAAGATCAACGGTTAAGAATTTTCAACTTGTAGTCTTGTAGACCTAACTCCTAAGACGTGTCATTCACTTTAACGTTCCAATTACGAGAAAAAAAGCATTTAAAACACTTTGCACTTTGAAATTATATAGTGATTTTTAAAGTCTTCAATCTTCAGATTGCTCATTGGCCATTGCAGTGCACCACCTTGTTTTGAATTTGGATTCCATAGTTCCACTTCCAACAACGCCATTCCAGTTTTCAAGCATCGGGACTCAGAATTTGGGTAAGTGAAAGAATTCCTGCGGCTAGGTTTCATCGTTTGACATTTCTTAAAATCTTATTTTGTCAAAGTTTGAAGTTTGGTTTTAGACTTTAGAGACTCAAGAATTCATTAAAATTAAGGAGGACTAATAGGTATTACTTATTAGGGAATTCAAATTTCACAACTTCACATTTGTACAAGCATGTCTACCACTAGTACCACTAGAGCAATGTCCGATAAAAAAATACATTATGCAGAATTGCTTAAAACCCCAGGTTTCACCGATGGGTACCATGATATTTATGATCCTAAAATCTATGGTAGGCATACCTTAGAACTTAGATTTTCATCTCAGAATAAGGCTGCAAAGAAAACAAAAGTTGATAGTATCAGTGCACCGTGGGTAACTGGATTAGGGCGCATGATGTTACATGAAGTTTTCCCTTGCCCAGAATTTATGATGCTCTGTGCCGAAAATTATGATGATAAGAAAAGAGCAATTGTTAATAAAGATAACCAAGAAGAATTATTATCCATTAATGCAGAAGAACTTGGAAAAGTGTTGGGATTTACAACCGAAGAATTTGGAAACCACCACATTGACCTAGAAAAGCTTGCTAGTGATTATGAAGCAGTGGAAGAAAGGCTGAAAAATGATTTCTTAAATCAAATAGTTAAGGATAGAAACAAATTGAAAGGTGATCATAAGCCTCCTTATAATTTGTATTTTTTTAAACCATGGGTTCAGGATACTATTTCCATGCTAGCATTTTGCCTCAGTCTGGATAGCAATTTGGAAGTGGGTGCAAGCCTCCTTGAAATGGTATATAATATCCATTATGCTGATGAACATGTCAAATATAATTATACTCAACACATTGTAGAATCCATGCATAAACAATTTTTAATGATTAAAGCAGGTTCCACGAAGACATTTAGGTTCACAACCTACTTGTGCTATCTTTTTCTATTCAAATTTAGAGGAATGTTTCAGACCAACAAACTTTAGATTCAGCCCTACAGTAATGCAGAGGAAAATAAAATGGCTCTAGTATATGAATGGACCAATGAGATAAGGATTCATGATTCTCGAAGGAACTACAGTCATTTTGTAGACTACTTTTTGACTCCATTGCATCAAGTAATTACAAATAATCCAATGCTAGATTGCCTATGTCATGTAAAAACTACATGCAACTAGGAAAAGAAATACAATTGACTGATTGGTACTTAATGGAAGAATATACTGTGCTAAGATTTTATGGATCGGGAGTACAACCATAAAAACTTCCAATACATGTGATAAAAAGGGTTTTTGCATTGGAATATGTAAGGCAGGTGTAGAGTGCTGATGAACTACACTTTCTCAGTTAGCAAAAGAAGACCTTATTTCCTTCTTTACCTTTTTCATGTGGAGGGTTCACATTCGAGAGAAAAGCATTTAGTGTGGCACATAATCTTTTGATTTTTTTTGCATTTGATGCTATCTATCACTGGCAGTATGATCCATGTGACATCATTAAATCAATGATTGTGGCCAATAGGAATGCTGCAAATAGAATTCAACATCAAAGTAAACCCTTGCTTGAAAACTTGAGAAACAAGGATTCTTAGGATGAGGTCAAAATAGCAATGGAGAAAAGTGCTGCTAAGAATGGTATTTCTTTTGAACAATTATCAGCAGAAATTATGGCATTGCACCGAAAGACAATTAGGACATACAACAATTTTTATGAAAAAAGTGATAAACCATCTAGTAGAGTAAAAATTCTAGGTTCTCTAGAGAAGGAACTTATAGATAAAAATTGGTCACGATAAAAAATTACTGCCTTTTGGTGTATGAGGAAGGACCTAGGTGATCCAAGAGCTCTTGTAGAGTATGATGCTAATGAAGAAGATGAAGAGTTTAACAAATTGTGGAATATAGAGCATCGTGATGAACGTGATGAATCTGATGATGATATTGATAGGGAAGAAGAACAAAGCCATGCCAATTACAAACCTGGTTTAAGTGAGGCCGCAAAAGAAGAATATGCTTCAACATATACTTCAGGAGCAACCATAAAAAATGGTTATGAAGGTGGTCCTTTGGGGTCCAAAGGACAAGGCCCTTGGACAAAACCAAGTGTTGAGCATAGAAAAATAGTTGATAAATCTGGCCTTGGGCTTGGAGGTGAACAAGTAGACCAAGGGGATACAAGACAAACTCAATTTGTTAGAGCTTCTAGTCATCATCCTCATGGTCAGATACAATCACAACTAGGACATGCCCTTGGTGGATAGCTTAGTGCAACTGGGAGTGCCATTGGTGGCGATGGTATGGGTAGTAGTATTAGTAGTGGTGAACATGTGCTACAATGACAAATTACACCCAATACTAAGAGGAAAACAAAAAAAGATACCACAGAAACACCAGGTGATCAAGGCAATCAAAAGAGGCAAAGGATTTTGACAGGTCCAAGTCACACTATCAGTGGATCCACCAGTACCACAAAGAAGTTATTTCCAGGAACTCCCCCAATTCCAGTTAGTGTGGGTACAATATCATTAGCAACTACAAGTACTCCTATTCCTTCACCATTCAAGAATTCCATTGTTCCTGCCTCCCCAGGTTATGATTTCATTGAAGAGTTTAAAAAGAAATCATACTTGAATACAAAAGAAAAGAAGCAATTGACAGAGAGTGTGTCTGTTGTAACTTCAGAGCATGCAACAACCATGGTATTACCTACATTTGACACAAATAAAAAAATCATGGAGTACACAATTGTTGTTCCCACAGTTCAAAACAAACCAACAAATCAGATGGATCGATCTGATACTAGGTAACCAATTTTTAATTGGATTTTTCTGGCCTGAAAAATACTGACAAAATTAATGTATCAAAGAAGAACAATGAATTGGTGTACACATCATTGTTAAAGCAAGATAGAGAGAAGAAAAGGTTGCAGACCCAAATAGAAAAGTTACAGGCAAACCTAACAAGTGAGAAAGCAAAGAGGAAAGCAGCAGACAACAAGAATGAATTAGAAAAAAGAATAATAAAATCTGCCTCTACATCTACAAGCAAAGAGGATAAATCAAATGAGAGAAAAGTGAATGACCTGAAGCGAAGGCTAGATGAGAGCAACAAGAAATTTGATGAGGAAAAATCCACTTCAGAAAATTAAGACTAAAAATTGCGAATGGAAATGCACTGTGGGAACAAAAATTGGATAAATAGATAAAAACAATTAAAAGATTGGAGAAAGAGCTAATGGAAGAAAAAGAAGAAATTAAGACTTCTCAAAATAAGCTTTCTGCATTTTGTAGAGATACAGTGAGGCATATGAAAATAAAGATCGGGGATGAAATAATGAGAGGTTTGATCATTTTTGTGACATGTTTCAACTAATTGATGCTATCAGACAACATTATAAGAAGCTTAACAAATATTTAGTGGACAAGAAAAAGGTGCTGGAATTAGAGAAATCTGTAAATCAAGTTCTACAAACAGTCTACAAAGCTAGTGACAATGATTTGAAATCAAAAGGGATTACTAATCGGATTGAAACCTCAATGAAGTTGTCATCTATCATTGAAAAGTGTTCGAGAATGTGTGGAACAAAGGAATATTTTCATTTGGTTGTAGACAAGATGAAGGTGGTGGATGAAAAGGTATGGAAATTTAAAGAGCTTGGTTTTCCAGAGGCTTTTGACACAAATGAGTGATTCATTGGAAATGATGATTTCAAAAAGAAGATGGAAGGTGCAAGGAAGATTGATTTGGACCAGTTTCCTCAGAACCCAGATGTGAACTATTTGGATTCAATCAGAACACTAATAACCTTGAATGCAAAATTAATTGAAGAATTCAAGATAGGTTCCACTTCTAATTACAATCATGAAATGTTAACAAAACTTCAAGTCAAACAACATCAGTTAGAACAAATGGCAATTCCACCTCCTGAAGAGTGGAAGTTACTAGAAAAGGTGATACAATGACTTGATTTTTTATTTTCAACCTTTGATAATACGAGTTTCCAAGTTCCAACTCAGCTCTGTGCAAACTTGTCTTTGGGTATTGGAAAGATTTTGCATTGCCAATGCCAATATGTACTCCTTCATGTGAAATTCAATTAAAAAGCTCAAATTCAGACTTCAGTAATGTGATGATGTTCAATTATCTATATTATTTATTTTATCATTTGAACTACTGATGAACTTGATGGAACTTCTAATTTTTCTCTTTGAATTCCTCTTTGTCTTGACCTTGTCCTGGTCTGTCAATGTGTCATATTGTTTGGGAAAGAACCTAAGGTTGGGATTTTTATTTTGGTTTTCATGAAAATCCTAATGTCGTATGTAATACCTTGGGTGAAAATCTATTCGAATGTTACCTTTTTTGGGTGGGTTTTGTTGGTGTTTTTTTAACATAAACCAAGTTTGTCTCCTAATCTACAATCATTAACAATTAACAAATAATCCAATTGAATAGATCAACAGAATAGGATAATACTGAAATGAGCTGGCCTTTCACCAATAATATCAACTACTTGGAGCATGGGATGATTACAACATTATTTCGTAACTTATGATAGTCATTTTATTTGCAATTTGGCAGCAATCTGTAAGTAAAGACATACAGACACATGACTTCACAAAATCGTACAATTTAAACCAGTGCCATATACCATTGGGGAGTCAAATTCACAAACATTTAAAATTTAACAACAGATTCAAATACATAGCATATAAGATCCCTGACAATATTTCATTACAATAGTGTCAATCCATATCCTAACCCAATACTTCTTACTAAATCCCTTTACAAACATATCCATCCATGATTCCATCCAAGCATTTTAATTAATTCCTTGAATTAAAGCCAAAATGGAAAACATACACACCGGAGCAGTGAGATGAACACCATAGTCCTTGATTATACTATTCAAAATTATGATATGTTTATACAAAGGAGAGACATGAGCTCGAAATATAACATCATAACTCAAATGCTAGTACTGTTGCGAAACATCAAATCTTCATAGACCTAAAACCCCATTGCCAAATAACCCCAAACCTAAATTGTATTAATATTGAAATAACTGGTTCTTACAATCTGTTTTGCAACTATACCTAGACTCGACCTCAAAATATTTGACTTGCCAACCCCTATTTCTGGCCTTGAAATCCTTCTTATAGAAAATGAAGGAGCAAACAAGCATCGGGCCAGAAATTACACATGTCATTGGTCAATTGGACAGCTATGTGCTAATTCAAAAATATGATTAAAACCACCGAGTCCTAGAGCATCTTTCTGTTGATTCCACTCATTACATAATAGCTGTTGCATTAGCTATATCTCAAAACCTGCGCCAAAATCTGTCATGGAAGCAAAACCATAATCAGTTATACTATAACCGCTGAGCTGCTAGTTTCCGGTAATAGACACTATTTTACTCCTCTTCGGTTAAGTACTTGTCCACCCATTTCTGGTATTCCTCATCCGTTGGCCAGTTAAAATTCACCACCTCGATCACCTTAGTATTGTCTTCACCGCAACCTAGTTAGCCTCTCTCTCAAAAGACTCTAAGAATATGCTGGTATTAATTATTTTATCCGTACTGCTCACCAGCAAGTCATAGTCCGAGTCATCACAAATCAATTTGATTTGTGCATCAATAACCTCTTCTGCCCTATCTTACCACTGCTGCATTGGCAAGATATTTCCCTGTGAATCTATTATATCTGGCAGAAAAGTATCATTCCAGTCATCAAAACTCTTTACCAGTTCTCTAATTTTTCTACTCAAATCATTAGGTAGGGCCTGTAATCCCTTCAATGATTTCACAAAAATTTGAGTAGGCTTCAATGATTGAGGCCTATTGTCTACATCAAACCTGGAAGCCCTAAACATAACATCTAAATTAGTGGCCCGAGGGATCCACTTCTCAACCAAAGGCATAACTACTTCCCGATCTCTGTTAATGTTTTTAATTCCACCCAAGAACAAAGAATACAAAGAATGTATAGATGGCAACCTACAATCAACCTTCTCATTTAGATGCCTCAAAATGGTGTCAACCACCTCATTGTGTTTAGCAATTGCATCATCCTCACTTGCCTTTAGGGCAGCCTGCAATTCTGTGATTTTATTCAACATTTGCTTCTTGGTAGGATCCACAGAATACTCAACTTCCTCTTCAACTGGCTCTAGTGCAGGGCTGAGAGCAAGTGTCCGAATAGGGGAGCCAAGAGTAGAAATGATTGGGATATTAAGGGGAATTGACCCTGAAGTAGTGGGTAGTGCTCTGATACCAGGGGCACTGGAGGATTCTCCTACCTACCCATATTTCAATCTATCAACTTTAGACTGCAACTCAACATTCCTCTACTGTATTCTACTATATTCCCCAATTATTACGTTGTATTTCTCTATCAAACTCTTCTTTTCAGCTTGCTCCCTTGATGATGAGCCCTCCCCTTAGACTTGGGCCAATATCAGCCACATTTGGTTTTCTACCCTAGGGTGCCAATGCCCATATGGCCAGAGTTTCATATTCCTCACTAAAAGAAGAGTCTTGTAGAGCTGCCTTAACCTCTTCCTCACTGTTTTCCACAGGATGCTTGGACTGTAGGATAGCATTGAATGCTACAACATCAGCTATGTCCCATTCAGGTAGAAGTAAGACACCAGCCTAAGTCACAAGTCTCCTTTCTTCCTCAGGAGTAATGCTCTTGAATTCCTCCATTAGTTCGGCCTTAACTTCATCATCATTCTCCTGTTCAGACCTATCAGGTCTTGACTCTCTCCTTCTCTTGCATTTATCCTGATATTCCTCTAATTTCATTCTCCAAATTAATTGCAAGAATACACGAGTCTTCACGAAGGCATCATCATCCAGGAATGCCTTGCAGGCCTCCATCCTAACATTTTGTACACACTGCCCCTTTATATCCATATCAATTAACACCAATTGTGTTGATCTAGGAGGAGAAGGGATACCAACCTGTGTGTCTTGATCAGTTATAATTATTTCATCCATCAGAGCCTCTTGTGTTTCCTCAACCCTTTTCCTCTTTAGGCTTGGCTCTGATAGTAACTTTATAGGATGATTTCTCGGTGGTAAATCTAGGTCCACAATCCTTATCCCTCTAGGTTTCCTAATCTCTTGACCCGGTTGTGATGATGCTTATATTATTTGTTTTCCCCTTTTATCTCCTACCTCCTCATCACTGCTATCATCTCTCTTCCTCTTGTATAGAGGACTGTCCTCTGGTGGCTAATAAGTTGGCCTTGTTTCTTCAGGCCTCGCCTCCGGTCTCTGAATTCCCAAGTCCACTTCCAAATTGACTTTCTTGGTTTTCAAGGTGCTCATGATATCTTTGAAGTTTTTCATTAAGAAATCTATTCTTTTGTGAAATGGAGTGAAATCCATAGTGGATCATATTTTGGATCCATTTTATGCACCATAGCCAACAGTTTCTCATAGGCAATCCATTTCTCTTTATTCAATTCCTGCCTGCTCAAATCAAACTCATTTCTGATTAGATCCTCAGGAAAATTGAAAACATGTGCAAATTTTCCACCTTTAATTCATTGCCTGAATAGGACAAAGAATCTCTCGGGGTCATACTGCCTCTTAGATCCACTCTTCAAATGATAATCATCAAAAAATCTTCCAAAGTGGACCCATCCTCCCTTGGAAAAGACAAAATCTGAAACAATAGTATAATCAAGGAACAAAGTCCCTTTTCCTTTGCCTATCAAATTATCCTCATGAATGCAACCTAGTTGCCACATGACCTCGAAAAATCCCATCCTTGATGGTACATTATATGGGAGAATGTGAGGAGCTCCTTGGAAACCATAAACCCTTAGGATAGTACTTACGGGGTATAAGATGATGTCACCCCAATTATGGCACACCTTCAAATCAGGCTTCCTCACTTTGGGTTGGAGGAAATCATGCAAATCCTCAGGGACCCTTGGCACATTTACGACCAATCTAGCTCTAAATCTGGAAGCAAAACAGTTATCAAACTGCACAAATCTGCACTCCAAACCTATACTGGTAATCTTTTTCCATTCACTTCTTGCCTCAACTCCATTTTCTCTGAGAAGAATTCAACATTCTTGTACAGGAGCATATGCATTAATAGGGAGTACCAAAAGAGAGGAGTACCAGTGTCCCCCATATGCAACTTCAACAAACCCTCATGTATCTTTTTAGCAAGAAAAGATGCATAGTCATACACTACAAAAAAATTGGGATGCTGAATCTGAGCCCCCATAAACATATAAGCAATGGGCATCATGATATTAGGGTTGAAACCTAAAATCTAGCAAAGTGAATAAAATGTTGCCAAGAAGTGATCAGCAAAACAACTCAGCCTGAAAGGCTCCTGATTAGTTGGGATGATGTGAATCGTTGAACTGCCTGCCTTGGCTAAATGAGGAGGAAGCAATTTTGATCTGAAAAGAGGCTATGACCTGGCAGATTCCTGCTTCATTTACTCAATATCTACCTGCACTAAGAATGGGCTATATTCACTCAAATCGAAAACCTATCGAATCTCATCTGCATTTATATCCAGTAGAACCCCACCATCATTATCCCTAATAATCCTTGTAATAGGATCATATTGTGCTGCCACTTCTCTAAGTAGGTTAATATCAGGAAATACATTTGGTACAACTAGTTTCCCCATATCATACCTCCAGCCATTATAGAAATGATGAGGCACATTTCACTGCCCATACCATCTTCTAAACATTTCTAGGCCCATCATTTGGACCCTAGCATCTGCAATATTATAGGTTTTACACCTTAGTCCCTTGCCTAAGGCTTTCCCATTCATTAAAACCAAACCCCTCTTCTTGTCGTTCGTTGATAGTGGGAATTGATCTAGGAAATCGTCGTATAAATTACTTTGCAAATAATCAATATGGCCAAAATGCTGCTTTGATGGCGCCATTTCGAACAACCAGGGCTTCTCCTAAAATCAAATTCTTGAACAAACAAGGGCTACCCAAAACAAAATTACACCAAAAATTTGCAATTTCCCACAATTCAAAAGAACCAATAACCTTACAGTCTTAATCAACAAGACCCCTGACCAACGCAATACAACCCTCCACAAAAAACACATTCAAACAAAAACCGTGGCATAGAAGGTAACTCACAAGATTTCACGCCTTGCAAAAAACCAAACCTCGCTGTAATTGCTTGAAAAACTCAATCTCTGGCTCTGGAGTCCTGGACCACTTCGAAAACATTTGAATGCCTTTGTGGTGAAGATAGAATGGAATTAACTACTTCAAGCTGATGAAAAATGGCCAGTAGACGTCTCATCCACCATTAAAGCTCACTTGCATGCCGTGTCAATGGCTTCAATCGTATTTGATGCAAATTTAAATCCTCACCGTCGATCTCTTGTTCCTGTCAGATCATCAATGATCAAACGACCATCTTCAAAAGGCTGACAACATCTCCATGTAATTATCGAGGGCCCACCATAATACACAACGCCAAAGAAATACACATGGCATCTACCCATGATATCACAATCACTGAGCACCCTTCACATTAGGATCACACGATGGTGGGCAACCGTTGATTCCCTCCATCGGCGATCATGATCATTCACTACAGTGAGCAACACCAAAACCTATCCGTCGAGCAACTTTTCATCAAGGTTAAAACATCGCCGTCGATCTCGAGCACGTGCATCTCACATCTAGTTTAGTTACCCACTCTATAATGTACTAAAGTCTGATACAAATATTAAGAACTTTATTTACTCCTTTTCAACATCGGCAACCTGGGACACGTGGTGCCAACCCGTGATATCGCAATCACCAAGCAACCAACGGTGATGTCATCGCGAGATCGCAGGGAACGGTCAAGATCAACCGTAGGGAGATCGACGGTCACTAAAAATAACCCCTGCAAAATAATAAAATTACTTAAAATAAAAGAGGGGAAGGGGACACTGCCTAGGACAATGACAAATGATGGCTCAAAGTTGTTCTATAACACAGGGCACGGTCTGACCCAAACTTGAGAAATGAAAGGTTAGGCGAAATATTTAGCATTTTTATTAAAAGGGGCCTGGCCTAGACGATTCAATGGGACATAAGTTGTTTTGAAACCACCCTCAAAAAGGTAACGTCAGAAAAGACCCAACCCAAAGATATACATTATATGGCAGGTTACTAAAGCGGTTGTGAGATGCACATGCTCAAAATAAACGGAGGTGTTATAATCTTGATGAAAAAGTTGCTCGATGGTTATGTTCAACAACGGTGACTGTTATGAATGAACACGATTGCCAATGACAGAGATCAAAGGTTGCCCACCATCGCGTGATCAAAAGATGTGAGGTGTTTATTGATTGCGATATCACGGGCGAGCGCCATGTGTATTCCTTTGGCGATGCATAGTGTGGTTGGCCCTTCATGCTGAGATGGAGATTACATCAACCTTTTTGAAGGCAGCCATTCGATGCTTTGACGAAAGTGAAGGATCAATGATTGGGATTTGAATTTGCATCAAATGCGATTGGAAACTTGGAGCCTTTGGCGCGGCATGCAAGTGAGCTTTAATGTTGGATGAGACATTTTATGGCTCAATTCGATCTATATTAAGTAATTTTCCTTCTTTCTATTTTACCACAAAGTTATAACAGATTTTGGTTGTGTCTTGATGACAGTTTTGGGCCACTTTTGGTGCAAGTTTCTTGAGGTTTGGCGACTGGCCAGTGCATCAACCATTTTCTAGCGGATGGGAAAAACAAGATGATTCTCATGGGACTCAGTTGTTGTAACAAATTTTTGAAATATCATAGAGGGGTCCAAGTGACCGGTGACATGTGTATTTCTGGCCCAATGCTTGTTTGCTCCTTCATTCTCTATAAGAAGGATTTCAAGGCCAGAAATATGGGTTAGCAAGTTGGATAATTTTAGGTTGAGTCTAAGTAAAGTTGCAAAGCGAATTATAAAGGGCCTGTTGTTTTAGTGAAAATGCTGTTTTAGATTTTGTGTCATTTTGTAGTAGGTTTTAAACTCATTAGAGTTTGATGTTTCAGGACAGTACTAGCATCTGAATGGAAATTACTCATTTTGAACTCATGTCTCTCCATTCTATAAACATATCATTATTTTTAATAAAATGATCAAGGGTTATTTTGTTCATTTCTAAGTTATGGATGTTGAACTATTAGTCTGTTAGCTTCTGTTATGTTTTGACTAAAAATCCTGATATGATTCATGAAGTGCAATATAATATAAAATATCATGGAGACTTGGAGTGAAATATAAAATATAAAATAAAATATCCTGAACTTGAAGTGCAATGATTCACAATTTATTTGAATATAATATAGAAAATCATCAACTACTGTTTGGAATATGATTCATGCAGTGCTTGAGTGCAATATAAAATAATATTATAAGATATCATGAACTTGAAGTGCAATGATTCACAATTTTCATTTAATACAATATAAATTATCATCAACTACAGTTTGGACTTTGGAACAATGGAAACAGATTCAAGAAGTGCAGTAAAAATACCTAAAACCTGCTAATTCTCTTCCATTTCCCAAATGGAGTCAGGGTCCTCAAATTGATGCTCAACTTCAGATAAAGTAAAAGAGCCATCTTGATTCGGAGACTGCTCTGCACTTTGTTTGTCCTGTGTCTCAAAATCAACATTCATTGTTTGATTTGTGTCAATTTCAATATCACTGTCATCTTGATCTATCCCAGGCCCACTGCCACTGCCACTAGTACCACCACTAGTACCGATGGCTCCTAGAATTGGAGAGCTTGTGTTGCACAACCCGACCCCTCTTCTTTCACATGTGGACCTCTAGATTGCGAGTGCCCTTTCAAAAGGAATTTTTTTGACATTATATGCAGTTCCTTTCATCCTCAAGCAATTTTCCAAATTCTTGTCCAATTTGTTTCTTAACTTTGATTTCAAAAACCCCAATGTACTAAAAACTCTCTCATCCTCCACCGACCCCCAATATCATTGTTTGACATAAATCAACAAGGTTGAAATATTCTGACATCGAACCACGCAATATTTCACTCTGACCTAAGCTTGTCCAAACCTTTTTTATTGATCTTGGTTCAAAGGCCTTCTCCTTGCCCATGGAATCAGACTAGTCCCTCATAACTATTGCAAAACTCTGACATTGCTTTCTAAGCTTATTTTCATTTAAAATTCCTTCTATTGCTTGCTCATTGTGTGTTACCTTTTTTGAAAACTGTTCAATCACGATTTTTACTTGATCATGAAAATATTTTGGGTTATCTCGGCTTACCCAAAATTGAGGATACACAATACCCATGGCTTCAAGTATTTCATGTTGAGGGAATCTTTCACAAATCTCTGAAGAAAGAGATTTTGCAATTTCCTTCAAATTATCACTAACAAATTTAACAATGTCGTTAAAATCTTCCTCGTTAATAGGTACTTCTTTTCTAGAGTGCCTAGCTGTCTTACAATGGTACATTGGTATCTCATATCCACGTACACAAATACATAAGTGCCCACTTGCATTAAATTGTAAATAATTATCAGGATTATTCAAATCAGTAATTTTTTGCCACATCAAATAATTTGCGCATTCTTGTGTTAGATCTAGATATAGATGATCGATGGCCAAGCATGTAAGTTTACGTAGATTGGCATATTCATAAATATACATAGTTCTATCTTGGGATTTCTTCACAAGATTGTTCATCTCATCCAACATGGGGAGAAGACTAGCTAAAGTCAAGAGTGTCTCTATATCGCTTAACCTATGTAAGAGTTCAGGAGCTTTGTCTATTGTGCTATGATGATCGTACATCAACCCAATCAAGGATTGATATTATGAAAGAACTCATTGCACTGGTCCATGTAGGGAGATCCATCTGGTATCGACATCCTTGAGAAGCTTGTTTCCAGGTGTTATTCCCTCAGCAAATTGTTGAAATTCAAGGAAATGTTTGGGACTTCAACAAAAGTATGCGTGGATCTCACGAACGAGATTTTCAACTTTTGATACTATTGGAAACTTGCTTACAATTTTAAATGCTAAATTCATTTTGTGGGCCATGCAGTGAATTCCAAGCATGTATGGTGCACAAGTAGTTTTTAACTTTGTGCAAAGACCTCTCCTTTGACCTTGCATCACTGCAGCTCCATCAGCTCCTACACACACCAAATTTTTGGCAATTGTCAACTCATCCAAACCTGCAATTTCCTTCAAAGATTTCTTGACTAGTTCAAATAGATTTTGCGATGTTGAACTGTCCTTCATTTTACGAACACAAAGAAGATGAGCTTGGTGAACATGTTGTTCTACAATATACAAATGCATACAAACCAAAGAAGTATTGTCTACCACAGTAACTTCATCTAAAGATAATGCAATGAAATTCGACTCTTTTAATTTCTCCTTTAAATCTTGCTTTTCCACTGCAGCAAGACAGTTCACCCATTCCCATCTAGCATTTACTGACCAATGTGAGAAGGGAAAGTGGGGAACACTCAAATAAGATAATAAATCAAAATATTCTAGGTAGTCTATCATAGGATGCCCCCTGAACAAAATATGAAAAACAACACTCATCTGAACAATTTTTGACAGATTTGCTGCTGCCATGGCTTTTCCAAAATGAGCCTCAAGTGTACTTTCACATTTTTTAATCTTCGACATTCTATGGTTATGCTCTCCATAATCTACGACATACTTAACATGAAGACATTCTTCCTTTGATTTTCATCGTACGACTGATTATTCCTTTCCGTCTATGATTTATTTTTCATAAACTTTGCCAATATGCTTTTCTATAGTATCAAGCTTTAGCTGCATCGTCTTGTCTCTTCCACATTTCCAACTAAAAATCTTACATCTAACCTCTGTTGCCCTTTCAATATCATTTTCATTTGATACCCCCACTGGTTCAAGGAATGGGTACTTCGACATCCAACCAATTTGAAAATTCCTTGTCATTTCCCACTCGCACCCCAATTTTGCTTTGCCTTTTCTTTTCTTGCTACCAACATCATCCTCATCCAAGTTGATTATCTTATTCTGGCTATCCAGGGTATCCCTTGGAACATCTTCTGTGGTATTGCCATCCTCATTTGATACACTTTGATTTAACACAATGACAATCTCACCTTGACCTTCTTGTGGCGGAAGAGTTGATGATGTATCTCCATCTTCAATAATATTTGGTGGAAGAGTTGATGGTGTAGCTCCACCTTGATTTGATGGATTAGAAGCTTTGCCGATTCCAACGTAAGAATGTATGGTACCTCCCCGTTTTGGGCATTTTGATGGCCTCCCAGTCTCTTCATTACCTGCCTGCTCAGGAGTCTTACCCTTGCTACTCGACATATTGATCTCACTTCGAATAAAAGATGGAAAAAAATGTCTTGTTTAAGAAGGACAGATCGACAGAGAATATAGATCCCATTCCCTACTTAAAATTATGTTTAAGACTGAAGCAAGAATGGAAAAAAAATAAAAAAATCTTATTATTATAACTAATAGTCTAATAACTAATAACAATATGAAGAAATGATCACTCACCTTTGAGTCTACGTTTTCGGGTTTCGCTGACTTCTGAATCGAGAAGTAGAACCTCATAACCGAACAAAATGTGTAAAACCCAAACAAAATGTGTAAGAACAAATAACAGTTTCAATTGTATTTATATCAATCCATATTTGGTGAATTCCGCGGGATTTTGAAATGGTATGTTAAAAATTTGGCGAATCCCGTGTGCTTATACAACGATACCTTGAAATTTTCAAGGTGAAATAGGTCCTCATAAGCAACTATTTGTAAATTTTAATTGGCAAATGGGTCTTCATAAGAAACTATTTGTAAATTTTAATTGGAAAAATGGGTCCTCATATAATGTTGTCTTAATAGTATTGGCGAATATGTTGGTGTTTTATGACATTCTCCCCAAGATTACAAGTGAAAATATTGATTAGTCCATTGGAAATGCGTAGTTTGTTATGGTGAATTTATTGCCTAAACATGCCTCGTAAAAAAAAACCATTGGCGAATGGACATGCATTGGACCGATAGTACGTGAAACCCGAGCGATTTCAACACCTCACTGGATACCTTAAATTCGCCAAATTCAATTTGCCCAATTCCTGGAATTCGCCAATTGGCAAAGATTCACCACTAAAGTTATCCCTAATCCTGGTAGATGGTGGAGCAAGGTTGAACATTTGTAGCTTCAAATTGGTTAATATTTTGGTCTTCTTAAAAGCATGTTTAGACACCACTAAGAGCATTGCCATCAATATGATGACGAAGAACAATCATCTAAAGGAGTCATAACATTACCTATCAGAGTTGGACTTGCAACCATGGATACCACTTTTCAAGTCTTGGACCTCAACCTACCATACAACCTTCTCCTAGGCCAGCCATGGATTTATGCCATGAAGGATGTACCATCTACATATCACCAATTCCTTAAATTCTCATACAACAGAACTAAAATCACAATAGATGGTGATCTGAATCCATTCCAATATTGTACCAACCTATGTGGGGTCCCCCAATAGAAAGTGCCTACTAGCCAAGAAGCTCCACCATCCAGTTCATCTCGTTACATTAAACCTTCCACTTTATCAAAATCACCCCCTCCAAATCTCCATATTTCGATCCTAAGTGAGGTCCAAGACAAAGGTTGTGGAGAATATCACATGAAGACATCCTATTGCATAAGTAATTCACTACTCCTAAGTCATATGGAAAACTGAAAACAGATAAAAGGAAATGCAAGGTCACTTTTCACTTGCCTCCCTCAAACATCTTCATAAAATGGGGGGAACTTAGTAAAGAAGCAATCAATGAAGAATATGTGACCTCCTGGATTTATAAAGAAGACAATGAGGAAACTCCTCCACCTGCATAGATACCCATAGAATAGTATGGTAAAGGCTTCAAAATAATGCAGGACAAAGGCTACGATGGACATAGCGGACTTGGATTAAACAAAAATGTAATGATTGAACCTTTGTCTGTATCCAAACGACCAAAAGGCCTAGGCCTGGGGTTCAAACAGATTAAGATTGGTACTTCTAGTATTGTGACACCTTTACAAGAGGAATTAAATGCCAAAGTTATCGAGACATCTACCCTACCTAACATTTCTAAACCGCCTACCACGCTTGATGATGATTACATAGAGACTGATTCAAATGAATATGAATGGGGTTATGATAAATCATCCAGTGACTATGAACTTAAGGAAACATTTAGAGAACCTAGTGAACCTAACTCCGAAGAAGAATTTAGACAAAACTTTAAAGTTGGCCCACCGTAAATTATATCAAATCTTGACCAACCTATTGCCATGAAAAGAGAGGATTGGGTAAAAACCTTTTGGAATCATGTAAAAAATTTTGTCCTTACCTTGTTCACCTTGAACCTTGACATTTTCAATGATGGCATGCCCTTATTTTATCCTCAACTCATTGATTGGGACCCACAAGGACCTCCTGTCTTGGACACATTTGAGAATGATGAAGCAATCATTGAGTTCATGGGACTGCGTGGAGGACTCCCTAGTGGCGATCACAAAGATAGGTTTACCATTGATTTAGATTTCATGACATACTTTGGGGAGTCTGTCCACCCCTCTAGTCACAAAGTAAAAACAATAAAAGAAAAAACTGAAAAAAATAAAAAAGATGAGTCTCTAGGTGAAAATCGAAAGGCGCCTTTAGACCGTGAAAAAGTAAAAATAAAGTATGTATCCAAGGGTGAAAACCTCTCTGAGGCACCCAAGGATGGAGGATTGGATGTTATCCCCATTGCCTAAGAGAAGTCACCGATGATAACTGATAGATCCATGGAAATCAACATCGACACATACGCCAATCCCAAAATAATTCACTTTTCTGCATCATTGACATAATTAGAACAACCAAAATTTTAGACTTTATTTGAAGAGAGACAAATCAACTTCACCTAGTCCTTAGTTGACATGCCTATATTGGATCTGTAGACACATAAATATACAGATTGATCTTACACATATGATCTTGATCTTACTAACATTGTTTCTTCCTAAATCATCTCCCTTACTAATTAATTTAATTGAATAATTTTTATTTGATTAAAATCATCACACTTCCTCTCTTAAATAAATAAATCAAATTTATCTGATTAGGTCATCCGCTTCTATTAATTGAATAAATTATTTTATTTAATTAATCTGATAATCCCTCTTGTAATTAAATAATTCATTTTATTTTATTTCTTTCTAAAGTCATCTTTTTTAAATTAAATAAATTAATCTTTATTTGATTTAATCTAACATCACCCTCTTTAATTAAATAAATCGATCTTTATTTAACTAAATCTAAATCCATTATTCCTCTCAACTTTGATTTAAATTAATCCCAAAATCTAAATCAAAATTTTCAAATCATCTAATTTCCACCTAAATTAATCAAATCATGATTAATCCTAATCCTAATCACTCCAATCCTCTAGATTTTGCAACTTGCACCAATAAATCAATTTAATTTATTTATTAATTCCTCTATTTTTCCTCAACTTGGTTTCAATAAAGGAATATTCCTCAAATTTGAAAATCCCTCCAAAAAGGATGAGTACATCCAACAAGGAATTCAAGGCCTCTTACATGTCCTTTTCCTTGAGCCAAGTGGCATTTACTTCATTCCTTTCTCTCTCCAGCTTGTCATTTCACAAATTTTAGATTCCACCTAACTTCATTTATTTGCACATTCATCAAAATATGCTCATTCCTCCTCCAATCATAGGTGGGCAAGTGACCTTCTCTCATTGGTTGGTCTTTTGTCCCACATTCATCCAAATCCTTCAATCTTCCATTATTCAAATCTATAAATAAAGAGCCTCTCCTATTGAATTGATCCATCCACAATCCAAACAAGCTTATTATACTCAATTTCATCTACAACTTCATCTACTTTCATTCAAGTTTCATAGTTTTATCAAGGTTATTGACAAATTGCATCAAGGAATCAACAATCATCATCAAAGATCATCAAACCACATCAAGGAGTTGGGAAAGGGCCATTTTCCACATCAAAATGATACCAATTCCCCCATGGGATTGAGAGTTTTCTTATTAGAATAGGATTTAATTAGCTTTTATTGCTTTGTTCTTCATCTTATTTCCTATTTTCATGTTTCAAACTAATTTCATGGGGAATGTTGATCTAAATTGCATAATGATTTAGTTTTATGTTTGTTCTCTTGTGTTTGTGTAGGTATAGGTTCACCATTCACATTTTGGCGCTAGAAGGAGGGCTAATATGGAGAAATTCAACACGTTTTTCTAGAAAATCCATGATTTTTGGCTAATGTTTTGTGTCTACAGGAAACTCCACCACTATCAGTCTAGTGGTGCAATATAGGGCCACTACAAACTCCAAACTACGTCGTTGGAGTCTTCCTCCCCCAAAAAAATGAATTTTAAATTGCATTGCTGGTCTTCCAAACCTCAAACTGCATCGCTTGACGAAATAACTCCATAGTCATGCTCACTATTTTTGTATAGAGTGCCGTTTCCAGCCCCAAGCGACGCTATATAGCACCACTGACTTTCTCAAACTATGCCACATCCGCGGATTGCATCGCTGGAGTTGGGTAAAAAGCAGATTTTAGTTTACTTTTAACTTTTGATTTTTTCATTTTGGTTATTTCTTAATTCTAACTGGTTTTTAGTCTTTGTTTTACAGTATTAACCAATTTTTTGATGAATAGGAAACTATCTATATTAAAATTAAGATAAAGTTACATATTAAAAAAAAAAAGATGGGTGGTAAGAAGGCACACCCCGAGAGTCAAATGGGTAGCGCCCAGAAAAAGAAAAAATTAACCAGTCACATGGGCCGAGCCTGAAAGTCCATGATTACAAAAAATAAAAAAAGAGGCCATTAGGCAGCCAAAGCAGTGCCAAAAGAGCTAGGAGGGTCTCTGCCATCCATGTTCTTCCCCCATAACCAATTTTTGTAGGTTGGCTTGATCAAAGTGAAGGAAGGAAACAAACACCAAGAGTTCTCTATGTTATCATTATCTCATTATATCAAGTGTTTTTAAACACTTTGGGGATAAATTATAATTACTCTTCTAAGGATTTGTTATATTCTTTCTTTTTAGGACTCACTAAATTTCGTTTGAGCTTAAAAGGAACAAAACAAAAGGGTTTAAAAAGAATCATAGGAAAACTTACTAGATTTTGTTTTGGACTTAATCAATGAACAAGCAAATATCACACTTCCAAGTTGGTGCTTAAAAAAAAGGAATTCATATCATTGCTTTGTGGTTAAAATGAACATGTGTACTCTTTGTTTTGTAATCCCTTATATCCAAATTAATATCATTTAAGAGACATACGCACTTCTCTTGCGCTTCACGACGATCTTGAGAACCAAAAGTCTTTTTGTGATATTAGGTTGTATAAGTGATTACCTCCACACTTCAATTTGGATTTTTAAAATTGAACAAACCTTGCGAGTGTGAAGAAAAGGTATTGTGTGTGCTCCCACCTAAATGCATTAGGTGGTTGAACTAAAAATATAGTCCTTCACTATTGTTCACCCTTAGAGAGCCTGCCTTGGTGGGAAAAAGTACTCACCCCAGGGGAATGACTCAAACTGGTAATGAGCTAAACGCCAAGCTTCTCCCAACTGGTATATAAATTTTAATGTTGAGTAAATATCATCATTATAGGAACTCCTAAATACAAGCATGTGACACTCTTTGTATGAGTTGATATTTCCTCTCATGTGGTTTTCTGAACGAGTGCCTTGATTTAGAGCCAAAATTGTGTAAAAGCTAAAATCCTTATCTATTTGTTGATGCAAGAATGATTTTTCTAAATCCATCCCATATTTTTATGACTCTTGGTAGAGATGATAAGTATTCTATTGGAGTTTCATGGGTACTGATGCTTGACTGAACCGAGAAGCGAGTGCACTGTAAGGGGGAGCTTGTTTGGTCAAGCATCTAATCATCCGCTAACAGTAAGCGTAGCTAGATTCATCCAAGTGAGAACTCAACAAATATTTCCTCTTTTATCCATAGGGTTGTGCACATTATTTGAAATCAAAATGCTTTCCTTGGGTATCAAAACATTTGAAAACAAACATTCACAAAATCCTCAAAATTTCAAACCCTTTACGGGGAGCAAATACCTTTGATGAATCCAAGTGCTCTTGCTTGCCCTAGGGATTTCATCCTTAGAGGTTTCTAAGTATTTGGATTTAATCATAATTTTCTTTTACTAAAGTCAACATTAGGAAAGTATTACCCTAATTTTCTTGATTTCCACATAATGGACTTTGTGGGATGAGATGAAGTTAGGAAATTAGACATCTAGTTTGAAAACCTAATCAAGAATTGTTTACGGTAAAAGGAAGACATTAAGCAAAGCTAAGAAATAATTGAACCCCACACATGTGTTCTTTCAAATTATTTCTCAAAAGATCAAAATACAAAATCCAAAATCCAAAGGTTTTAGTCAAAAGGCTCACAAGAAACATTTGTCTATGCTTTATGAATTTAGAGAAAGATTGACTTTCAAATTTTACAAGCGGGCATCAAAGAACAATCCTAATTTGTATGATTTTTATTATCAACAAAATCCAAGTATCTTTCAAAAGTTTTCTTTTCTCACATAGGGAGTACCAAGCATGCTCTTGAATACTGAGGTCTTGTAGAAAGGAGTTCTATCTAGGTCTAATCTAGGATCAAATTCATCATTCTCATCCATCCATCAAACTTTAAATCAAAAATCATCTCATCAACAACTCTTGGAAATCTTGAAAAAATATTTCATGCTAGACTTTTGGCAAATCCAAATCATCTTGTTTGGTTAGATGTGTGTAGATGAATCCTTCTCCACATATTTGATCAAATTATCAATCCTTGTGAACAAGTCTACCTCTTAATTACATCCAATATCTTGAGGTTTATTTAAGTTCATTATCTAAAAGAAAAATCAAATCCAAATCGTCTTGTTTGGCTAAGGGTGTGTAGATGAATCCTTCTTTACATACTTAGTCAAATTATCATCTTATGTAGAAGTCTACTATAGGAAAAAATCCAACCTCTTGGAGTTTACAAGTTCACTATCCGAATCAAAATCCAATCAAGCCAAGGTCAAAATCAAATCAAATCAAATCAGGCCCTAAATTCTAGTATCTCCTTCAAGATTTCTCAAGAGTTCAATCATTCACATCATCCATCTTCCATTTGTCTCATCATCACCTTTGAACCTTAAATCATTCTAGTTTTTCTCTTTCATGCCTAAAGTTGGATCAATCTAAAGAAGTAGAGGTTCATCTCACATATTCTTGAAAATTGATCCCTATTTTATTGTGAAAACTAGATCACAACACAAGAAGAACATGGAAACCAATAAAGAAACATTAACTTCGAGTGATTTAAGCCAAACCGCTCCCGAAATGAATCCCATTGGATCAAGCTATCCCTTAAGAAATATTCCTCTATCATCACAAAATCCTCAAGAGGAGGGTCAAGTAGAGGACATCACTGACAATATCTTGGGGATGACACAAGATGAAATCCTTGAAATGGTGCAAAATCCCAAAACTCATAGAATTTTCAATGCTATGATGAGGTTAAATCCCTCCCAATACATGCTTGAGTTGGCGAAAGAAGGGGCTAAATTCCCCTCTAATTTTGACATAAGCACTATTATGGAAAAACCTCTTGGTATCATATCTCCAATCCCATCGACACATCCATTTCCAAGAATCACCCAAAACATCCCGCAAATCACATCATCCATTTCTCCAACTCGACCAATCATCAACAAGGGAAGCTCATTGCTTCATGCACTTCAAGCACATCCCCTTGTGAATAACCAAGATTTGGATGCAAACACTGTATTGGTCCAATCCATCCCATTAAATCCATTGCACCCATACATTATGCTTGTATTTCATGATCCTGCCCATCCATCCTCTTTTCACGCAACACCAATTTATCTTATCAACATGCCAACCTCTCTCCCCATGACCTCACAAGGATAAGGTGAATTATTTGGAGCAGGGGGAGTCTTCGATCCCTCATCATCATTATTATCCCTGCAAGGGAATACACCACCCATTTTTACACCATTTTCTCCTTCACCATTAACATCCACATCACCCCTTGGGTTCGACCTTCCCCCTTTACTCGCCATCAATAAAAAAAAATATGAGTAACCCCCAATCATAAATCAAAACATCATATCGAATCCTCCAATCTTTCCATCGATATCGTGAATAAGTGGCAACCATTCAAGAAAACCCAACAATCAACAGATCATATACCATCCCCCAAATATCTCAAAACATAGTCTCCCAAGGACCAAGCATATCAATCACACCATCCACCACCCAAACCCCGATTAATAATATGACAGTCCCTATAATCACAATAACCAACACTATTCCAAATCCACCACCACCACCACCAAAACCAAACATGGAATACTCATTTAACATCATGTTGCAAGAAGCTCAATGAGCCACCTATCAAAAGGAATTTCAACAAATCCAAAATCAACAAGATGCACAACTAGCTGCCCAACAATCACAAGCACAACTAGCAAAAAAAAAAGCACAACAAGCTGCCCAAGCCCAAGCTTTATTGCAACAACAATAAGCCACCCAAGCTACACAAGCAACTCAAGCTGCTCAAGTTGCACAGGCTGCCCAGGCTACAAAAGCAACCCAACAAGCACATGCTCAAGCTTAAGACCAATATCAAGCTCAACAAGTGCAAGTGCAAGCTCAATACTAGACCCAGTTGCAAGAAGCCCAAAAAAAAGCATATCAACAAGCCTTTGCAGAAGTATCAAGCGCAAAAAGAAGCAACTCAACATGAAGCCCAACAACAAGATTTGTTGGGACAGTAGCAACAAGAACAACAAAAATCCTTGTTGGTACAACAACAACAAGACCAACAACAAGCATTGTTGGCACAACAACAAATGCACAAATATCAATAAGCCTTAATTATGCAATAGAGTTTGCAACAAATTCCTACCAACATGCCTAATTCTCCATCTGCCAATCAAACACCTCAACCACCTCAGAACACATTCACTCCTCCTAATCCACAAGATGATGTGACAACACAAATCAAATTGCTCTCACAGAAAGTGCTCAATCTCTAATCAAGGAAAACAACAAGGAGACCCAACAATATATGTCCTTATCCTTTCGACAGGATCCTTGCAATGGTACCATTCTCGAAGGGTTTTGAAATCCCTAAATTTGAAAAATATCGTAGGTTGGGAAACCCTAAGGATCACATCAAGGAATTCCAAGTATATTGTATGGAAGTCACATATAATGATACATATATAATGCGTCTATTTCCTCAAAGCTTGGATGGCACTACCATGGAGTGGTTCTCTCACTTGCCTATCGACATCAAAACGTTCCAAGAAATCATCGACGCATTCATAAAGAACTATGTATTCAACATTGTCATGGATGTTAGTATAGAGGAACTATCTACGCTCAAACAAGGAAAGGGGGAATCATTCACTTCGTTCCTACAATGATGGTGATCCAAGGCCAATCAAGCAAGTGGGCCATGCTGGAGGAGAAACAAATTTGCACCATCATTTCCAATCTTGAGAAAACCTTGGCATTCCATCTAAAAATGTAGTTCATCACCACTTATGACCAGTTGATCCCTAAGGCGCTCAACATCGAATGATCCCTTATTGCATAAGGGAGTACACCCACATATTCAAAACATCAAGATAACCGCCCTTCCAGGTCAGCTATAACGAAAAAACTTGCACGTGGGTGAAAAATAGGACTGTCACTAATGATGGAGTGGTTGATGCCAAGGTTGTAATCAATTCTCCAAAAAAAAGCACCCAAACATATCAGCAACCACAAAATAACAATCACAATAACACACAAACCAATGTGGTAGCACAACAACCGCCCAATAATCAAATCAATAATCTGAATAATCAAGGAGGACCACCTCCATGAAATAAATATCGCACCAAGAGGAAGTTCACAAACCTTGGGGAATTAGTCGAATCCATCATGAAGAAATTGGTAAACAAGAATCTCATCAAAATCCGCACTTATGAAAATTATCAAGAGTCCCAAGTGAAACTACCATGGTACAATGAAAGTTACCTTTATGATTATTATAAAATTAAGGGGAACACAATAACCAATTGCATGAAGCTAAAAAATGTAATCAAGACCTCATCGACGACAAGATCATAAATGTGGAACAAGTCGCTGGCAATCAAGATCTAAAGATCTACACGAATATGATGTTGGACGATAATCAAGGAAATAACAAAGGGAAACAAAAGTATGCCAATGTGAACTAAGTGTACGATGAAGTTGTTGCATCCCTAGATGAATGGGTCACTATTGTTAGCATCAAGGGGGAAAAGATGATTGTGGAGTCACCACACGCGGCGACAAAGTCACCATTGCTAGGTCATCACAACCACCTAGGATATCCACCTCAAATAAAAAATCTGCTCCTAATGGCTACAATGTCTTAGACCAGTTGAAAAGAACTTCCGCTCAGATATCCATCATGGAGTTACCGAAGATTTCATCTTCCCATAAAGAAATCCTTGAGGAATCATTGGCTTCATCTAGTGTCTTTGCCAATCTTGATACTGAACAATTCCAAGCTATGGTCAGAAACATCACCAACCCAAATCTCCTCACATTTTTCGATTAGGACTTCCCCACCTAACCATCTCATAATCGCACACTCCACGTTGAAGTCCTGGTTCATAAAAATAAGGTCAAATGGGTCTTGGTGGATGGGGGTACAGGTCTAAACATCTATTCTCTCAAGCTCATAAAGAATCTAGGATTCTTTGAGGATTCCATTGAAAAAGGTAAGGGCATCATGATCAAAGCTTATGATGATCAAGAAAGAGTGTCTCAGGGCACTATCCAACTCCCTATTCAAGTAGGGACAACCATTATGGAGACTACCGATTAGGTTCTTAACCTTGATTTACCTTATAACATCCTCTTGGGATGTCCATGGATCCATGGGATGGAAGCAATTACATCAACCTTCCATCGGTGCGTCAAGTTGTCATACCAAAATCAAGAGGTCACAATCTACGATGATCATGTGCCCTTTTCTTATTGCAAAAAATTGGAAGCGAAATACTATAAAATCCCCCAAGTCCCAAAGAATGATGAAGGTCCTTCGACTCCATATATAGACCTAGCCAACATAGCCTCCACTTCTCAGACAAAGAGACCCACCATTCTTGATATATTTGAAATCAAGGTCATAATCCAAGACAACGGCTATGGGGATTACAAAATGAAGAAAGGAGCCTTTGTGGTAGGGGAGTTGCCTCAATCCCCTAGATCCCATGGATAGTCGTAGCCTGGTAATACAACAACTCAAAATTTCAGGGTGGATCCCTCTTGATTCAGAAGTTGGGGGGATCTAGGCCAAGAAGTGGTGGACGAGAGACATATCCAATCTCCTCTATCAAGATGAGAGAACTATACCAGACCTTCCTATGGATGATGCTAACAAAGGACTATAATTAATGTTGGGCATGGGCTATAACAGGAATGAGAGTCTTGGAAAGAACAACAATGACTGATTGTAACCTATCATTGTTGAAAAGAACATGAAGAATCTTGGCCTTGGGTGTACCCCTTTGAGTGTAACTATACATGGTAGAAGTCTCCCTATTAAAGCAGTAAAAACTCCCCCTTGGCTATTGACAACTGCACTTCAGTTACCCATATCCAAAGGTCGAGTCATAAAAAACTTTACCTTTGACATTACTGATGTTTGTAGTGATAGTGACGAGGATACCCTTACTGACTTACCTATGCTTTTTGAAGATTCCTCTTTATTAATGATCGTCACCCTATCTTTTGATTGAAACCATCAAACCCATGAGATAAACCTAGTTTATCCTCAACTCATCGATTACAACCAACGTGGACCACCAATTCTAGACAAATTCAAAAATAATGAGGCACTCTCAGAATTCATGGGATTGCAGGAAACAATGCCATATGGAGATCATAAATTTGGGTTTGACATCATACTGGATACACAAGCCTATTACGGGGAAACGATTGAATCCTTTAGTCACAAAAGTGAGAAATTGAGAATAATCTCAAGGTCTTTGAGTGAAAGCCACACAGTGAAACTCTATGACTTGAAAATAGTAAAAATAAAGGACGTATCCAATGGTAAAAACCTCTTTGAGGCACCGGAGGATGAGGGATTCAATCTTCCTCTCAGTGCCCTTCACTAGGAAAGGTCAGTGGTTTTGGCAAAACAATGCAATCCAGTCAATTTGGGAACAAAGGAATTACCACACATAACATTCTATGCCGAGTCACTTCTCACAGAAGAACAAGAACTCCTAGCTGCATTTGTAAAGGAAAGAAAGGTAAACTTCACATGGACTTATGTTGATATTCCTAGGCTTGATCTAGAAGTTGTAGTTCATCACCTAGCTGTATATCTTGAAGCGAAGCATGTGAGACAAAAGCTTAGAAAAATGCATCCCCAGATAGCATTGCTGATCAAAATGGAATTACAAAAGCTCCTATATGTAGGGTTTATATGGCCAATCAATTATCTAGAGTGGGTCTCAAACCTTGTACCTGTTTCAAAGCTCACTAGGGGCATCCACATCTGCACCAACTTTAGAGACTTAAATAATGCATGTCCAAAGGATTAATTTCCACTTCGAAAAATTGACATGATCATGGATATGAAAATAGGACATGAGATGCTATCACTAATGGATGGATTCTCAAGATACAATCAGATCATGATAGCCAAGGAGGACCAACACAAGACAACTTTCACTTGTCTGTGGGGAACATATTGTTGGAATATGATGCCATTCGGGTTGAAGAACGTAGGAGAAAATTACCAAAGGGACATGATACTCATCTTTCATGATATGATCCATAAAAATATGGAAGATTATGTGGAAAACATACTAGCTAAATCAAAGAAGTCACGGGATCATATACCATCCCTAAGCTCCATTTTTGACAGACTAGAAGAGTGCAAGGTCTGACTTAATCTGAAGAAGTGTGTCTTTGGGGTATAATCAGGTAAAATCCTAGGGTACATTGTATCAATGAGAGGAATTCAGGTAGACCCTACCAAGGTCAAGGCGATCCTCGAAATGGAGGCACCCAAAACATGAAGCAACTAAGAGGTCTACAAGAAAGACTCCAGTCCATTCACTGATTCATAATGCAACTAGCAGATAAGGCAATCCCATATTCTCATCTAATCCATAAGGAGGTAGCATACAAATGGGAGGAGAAATGTGACCAAGCGTTCAAAAAGATAAAGGAGTATTTGCTTACACCACTAGTTCTTATGCCACTGATTCCAGGCAAACCCTTGATCTTATACATATCAGCAACAACAACAACCCTTGGTGCTCTCTTAGCATAACATGATGAAAATGGGAAGGAGAGAGCTATCTACTACATTAGCAGGACCATGGTGGGACATGAGTTTAACTATACACCCATTGAGAAATCCTGCCTAGCAGTCGTGTTTCTGACACATAAATTCAAACATTGCATGATAGCACATCAGATCAAGCTTATTGCAAAAATAGACCTACTCAAGTACCTACTTTCCAAAGAAACTCTCATAGGATGAATGGCTAAGTGGGTTATGATCCTGATGGAGCATGACATTGAGTATGTAGAATGCAAGGCCATCAAAGGACAAGTAATCATAGATCAACTGGAAAAAGAACCTATATATGCAAACAATCCACTTGTTTAAGAGTTCCCCGATGAATCAATCTTCAACCTTAGTGTAGCAGATCATTGGAAAATATATTTTGATGGATCCTACAGACAACATGGGTAAGGAGCGGGAATGTTCTTCATCACTCCGCAAGGGGATTGCATACCTAAAACATACAAGCTGTGATTCCCATGGACAAACAACATCACAAAATATGAGGCTATTGTCATAGGAATGAGAATTGTAGTGCAGTGGCAGATCATGGCACTTAAGATCTATGGGGACTCACAGCTTGTAATCAACCAGGTAAATAATGAAAATCAAACAAAGGATGACAAATTGACTCCATACAAAAATTTGGTGGAAATTCTCAAGGAGTCCTTCATTGATATCACATTTGAATAGATACCCAAAGAAAATAATAGAGCATCGAATGCGATGGCTATGATTAAATCAATCCTAGAGATCCCACACAATGTCTCAAAATGAGAATTCCTTGTAGAGCAGCTTCTCATACTAGTATTCAAGGTACCAAAGTTTGAATTGGTGTGCAAAATCATTGGTCTCGATGATCCTTGGTACCATGATATTTATACCTACCTGAGAATAGGAGTCCTTCTTGCTGACGTAATCCCGAACCTCAAAAGAGCCTTTGTCAAAAAGTCATCCCATTTTATCATCCTAGGAGATACCTTGTACCAGAGGAGCATAAAAGGGACCCTTTTACGTTGCCTAAACATTGAGGAAGCCTTGAATTCTTTAATCGAGGTACATAATGATATTTGTGGTTCACACTCGAGCGGTATCACTTTAGCCAAGAAGCTATTGAGGACATGATACTATTGGCCTACCATGGAAAGAGAGGCACATGACTATGTCAAAAGGTTTTTGCAGTGTCAACAGCATGGGGACCTCATCCATGCACTAGCTTAGGAGCTCAACCCAATTATCACACCTTGGCCCTTTTCATAGTGGGAGCTCGATCTCATTGCTAAAATCACTCCCACCTCATCCAATGACCATAAGTTTATCATCATCGACACAGATAATTTCAAAAATTGGGTGGAAGCCATTCCTATGGCATACATTATGGGAAAGTAGATATCCAAGTTCATCCTAAATTATCTTATTTGTCGATACAGTGTCCCTCAAGCCATTATCTCAAATAATGGGACACCTTTCAAAAATTAGGATGTTTTCGCGACTTATGCCAAAAGTTCAAAATCCAACATCGCTTTTCCACTTTGTATTATTCCCAAGGAAATGGCCAAGAAGAAGCTACCAATAAGACCATCCTGAAGATCCTCAAGAAAATAGTCAATGATGCCGGTCGTGACTGGCATTTGTAGCTGAATCTTGCATTATGGGCCTACCACACAAGCATCCACACACCAATCAGTGCCAACCCCTTCTCCTTGGTCTACAAATCAAAGGCTATCCTCCCCATTGAGATCAAGCTCCTGTCCCTGAGAATATCACTACAAAATCTCATTACAGATGAAGAATATCGGGTCTCACGATTGAATGAGCTAGAGCTACTGGATGAGCGACGTATGGATGCCTTAAATCACTTGCAAGTCTATCAGAACTGCCTCAAGCGAAGCTAGAACAAGAAAATCAAGAGGCAAAACTTCCAAGTTGGTGAGCTAGTACTGAAGGAAAATCAGAAGAACATGCCAAATCCAGATAGCAAGGACAAGTTTGATCCCAACTGGTTGGGACCATTCATCATTACAACAAGCTACAAATTAGGGGCATATCAACTATCAACACCCAAAGGCAAACCTCTACAAAATCCCATGAATAACTCTCATCTCAAATGTTTTTACACCTGATCTTTTAAGGGTAAAACCAAAAATATAAAAAAATCAAAAAATATATCGAAATCCAAAAAAATAAAAAAAAAGGATTGAAAAACAGTAAAGGAAAACAATCATCCTCTAGTGAAAACCACTTCGGTGGCACTTTGGGAAAGTATTGGTGAAAACCTGGAAAATAGGGCACCTTGTGTAAATAAGCACTCTTCATCCACCAAAATCTCTGCAATTGATCCCACAACACTCATTTATCCATTGCCTTTCATCCCCCTCATCCTTCCATTCATCCATTTGCATCTATATCATAGCTCGATCTTGTGTTTGTATCATGTTCCTACCCTAGTACTACTTGGCACATTCCTAAGGTCAATTTGTCCTGCCTATATCGAAGTAGTCTATTACATCATGCTGGGGGCATGTTCTTTTATCCGCATTTGATCAGATTCATGTATATCCTTGAAGTATTCCTTAAAATCAAAAAATCCAACAACATTCATAGAATCCTTCATCACAATCCAAAACATCAAAAAATCAAAAAATCCAAAAACATTGATAAAATCCTTCATCAAAATCCAGAACATCAGAAAATCAAAAAATCCAAAAACATGTTAAAAATCCAAAAAATCAATAGTGGAGTCATCTTGTCAAACTACGTCATCTCTAAGATATAACGTAGGCAAGGTTGATCTTTGATCCATTGGACTAACCACCAGTATCTCCCTTCATGTTCACAACATTATTTAACTGCCTCCCGTGGATCTTAACTAAAGCTTGTATCGGGCATTAACAGATCGATCTTTTGGTGCAACGACAAGGCCAACAATTCGTATCAGAGTCGTCATGGGTTCAAACCCCTTAGGTGATGCTGAGAGAGGGATTGTTGGACTAACCACCAACATCTCCCTTCGGGTTTGCGACATGGTTTAACCGCCTCTTGTGGATCTTAACTGAAGCTTTTATTGGGCATTAACAGGTCGATATTTTGGTGCAATGATAAGGCCAACATGATCATCCCCTGAGATAAATTAGGTTAGTCCTTTAGGAGTCCGTCATAATAAGTTGGCAATCCATTTGTTCATATCTCATCATTTATCGAGTCTACTTCAGTCAAACTACGTGGTCTCTACGTATATAACGTAGGCAAGGATAATCTGTTGATCAACTCTCGAGACCCCTAAAATAGGTCTTTAGGTTAGTTTTTTGGTCAAAATCTGAAATACCAAAAAATGAAGAATCTCAAAATCCCAAAAACAATCTCAAAACTCTTCAAAACACCAAAAACATCCAAACATTTGGAAAATCCATCCATCTCATCTCGCTTTCACTCAAAATAATCTCATTCATAATAAATCAATCGTCATTTTCATCCTTTGGTAAGTCGGTCAGAAGCAAGTCTAGCAAGTTATAAAAGTGAAAGCTCAATCGTCAAAGTCTCAAGTCTACGTTAGTAAGTAAGAAAGTTAATCAACTCTGAGTATCAATAGCTTATCATCTAGTCAATCCCAAATCAACTGATAATCAACATGTCCTAGGATGCATCCTTCCTACAATGGACATCAACATCAAGCATCACTGTAGTTTAGTCCTGGCTAGCGGTATGAAGAACATTAGCTTGTTTGTTTACATAATCTGTTCTTTTGATTCATCTTATTGCACCCATTCCAATGACCTTTCGATGATGTCTAAATAGAAATATTTAGAGAGAAAGGGATGGGGCAACAATCATTATCTTTTTATTTGTTGTGCTTGTTGGATATTCTTGTAATATAACTTTGTCATACATGCTTTGTTTGGTTTGTAGGGAGGGTGTTTTAGATGTCTTGTTGACCACATAGGAAAGCTTTCTTTTCTATGTTTTGGTCTTAGATGTTTAGAATATCTGAGCTACATTCTAAATAAGGTTCCATATGTTAGGTGTGAACAAGAGTACTCCTATCTGATTGTCGAGTCAAAGTCCATTACACTAGGTACAACACCATCCCGGTTCTTTATACCTTGATGCATTGTAACTATGTGTATTATCAAACATAAGGTAAATGACCCTTTTAAAAATCCCAATTCCTAGTAAGCAACTTATCATCATCGTCATTATTGTAGGTGTTGGATCCTCTTTTTATTTTCTTCTATCTTCTCTCCACACTAACATGGTATCGTGTCAGTTACTCAAAAAAGTCGCTAAAATGCATCCCCCTTGGATCCACCAATCATCAACATAATGCATATCATACCAAATAGGAAACATAAATACATTACATTTCATCATTAATATGGATTCATTACTCTCACTTGAATTCATTAGGATATTATCACATAGGAATTTTTAGATTATCCATTGCATAATTACATATCATATCATATGCATCATCCTTATACATCGTAAATCATTACATATTCGTATTCATATCACATCATAATAATCTCGTTACATATCATAATCATTTACAATTAATTTACATGTCATAATCATCTCACATTATCATATTATTTGCATATCACAAAATATTATTTCATGTGATAACATTTGCATCCATGAATCATTACGAAATAAGAATCATCACATACCATAAAACATCATAAACATTGCATCACATAATCATATTGCATTACATATCACATCATCCTAAATGATTACATTCATGTTGTTGCATTTATACCATTCAACATTTTCATATCCTAGGTCATCTCGTATCATACATTATTATAGGCATCTCACAACAAAACATTGAATTTATATATCACATAGGTTCATTAAGCATCTCATAAACATACATTTACATCATCATGTCATAATATACATCATCACATCCTGCATAAGAAAAAATATAAAAAGAAATGCATTCATGACCATGTGCATCCATGAAATATCTGCATAATCATTGCATCACATAGAAACATACATTGCATTACATCACATTAAATAAACACATGCATCACATGAGATAAAGTCATAACATCTACATATCATCACAAATAGGAAAGTAAATACATACATCCATCAATGCATAATTAAAGTAGGACACATCTCATAAACGAATCAAACCATATCATATATATAAAAAATGTAACTGTCATGGTACAAAGATCAAGATCAAATGTGTATGAATTAAAGTATATAATACAAATCGGGGCTATAAAAGCCCATAGATCAAAAAAGAATATTGTCAAAAATGAGAAACTAGCCCTGCTGGCTACTGCCCTCTCCCACCTATCTCTCGGCATGCTCATCCTGTCTCATGCCGGTCTGCAGTGAGTTATTTGGTACTCAGGATCCTGATGGTAAAACCTACCTGTATTGTAACCTGTAGTATTCTACCCCTCAGATAGCTTCACGGTACATCCTCGCTGAGACTTTCCTGCCCTGAGAAGAAGAAGCCATGCTCTCAAGCTGCCATCTTCGGCCTATCTCTTGGTCTCTCTCAGACCTGGCTTGGTCTCTCTCAGCAGTCAGTGCCTACTCCTGAGCCTGCAAACCCTGTACCTATGCCTGCAACTGTTGTATGAGGTCATTTCTCTGATCTAGCTGTAGTGATGGTGGTGGTGGAGGCTACTGCTAATGGTCCCTTAGGACCTCTCTCTCCATCCCCTAGCACGTGGGCCTCCTGCTGGGCCTGTCTCTCCCCATCCATCTGTTGATCTCTGGGGGGAGTCTCTTGAACTCTCTACTTTGGCTAACATGGAGGTGGTTCACCTCCTCCTCTTCCTCCATCCCCATCCCCAAAACCATCTCCTCTACCACCCCACCCCCACCTCGACCTGTTGACCTATCTCTGGGCCTCCACCGTACGAGTGCTACACCTAGATCTATCAATCGTAGGGGTGATCTGAACCATGAAGTGTAGGCTTGTGTCACTCCTACACCCCCTGACCCTGATCATATGGCCATGGTCTGGTCACCAGCTGCCGAAATGAGGTAACAACCTCATCGACCGGGATCAGTTTGCCCCATGTCGTCTACCTCATAGTACATGTGAAGATGGCCACATACTAGTCATCAGGATGATCCTGCCTATCCTTGAACTATCTAGCCACCCTATCTGGGAGATACCTCTCTACCATGGTATTCTCCCTCCTTTGCATGAGCCTATCCTGACATGCAAAGAAAATTTGTTGTACATCATCATACCATGGACCAATACCAAGCCAGGGCCGCCAGGTGAAGACTATCATCTCATCTATAACCATCCTCCAGTGAGTGATGCCACTTGCCCCTATATGTGTGAAGATAGTGACTGCCCCTTCATATCACCAAACGATAGGATCATCTAGCTCTAAGGCAATCAGTGTAACCTATGGATGAAGCACTGCTATATGCTCCCAAGCCAAAACAATCAAAAGTGTGACCCCTGCTCTGATGGATCTGCTATCCAAATAGGAAAACTCATGAAGGTCACGGTAGAGCGAAGCCAACATCACCGACCACATGCAAAACACTCCCTTCGATGGAGCATCCGCTCCCATGCAAGACCCCATCCCAAGCTGAAATATCACCCACATTGATTTGGCACCATAAGACTAGAAATGATAACAACTATAATCAATCTAAAAGTGGGCACTATGACCCTATATTGCTTTAGCTCTATCTGACCCTCTGAAAAAATAATTTCATCAAGCTCCATAACCTCAAAGCATGTATCCCTCCTAGTATCCACATCATAGATAGCTCTCTCTCCGTGGATGGGTAGTCGAAGGATGTGCCAGACATCCTGCAGTGTGACTGTAGCCTCTCCTATGGGTAGGTGAAACAATGACGTCTCACTATGCCATCTCTCTGCTAGGGTAGTCATCATGCCCAAATGTGTCCGGACGGGGTTTGCGTAGACAATGTACCACAAACCTATCGCCCCAAGGTGCTATTGGAGAAACTCATGCATACCAACTAATTGAATCTGAAATGCGAACCGATGCTCCCGTGAATGCAGTATTTCGAGGTCCTCCTGTGCAAGAAAATCCACAATGTCAAGTTTCATAAAAAATCAGGCTCTCGCCCTAAGTTTTCGCATTTGAAACAACAAGTGTGTTGCTATTTGCAATTGCGGCGTAGTTTGTAAATTCTAAACCACACCACCGTGATGTAGTTTGATCCCCTTAACTCCAAACTATGCCACCATGTTGCAGTTTGACAGCGCCCCTAAAACCTAAAACCCAAAGTGGACTGCAATGACACACTTTGCAAATACGCCTAACTTTGCCCAAAACCCTAATTTCTAAACTTTGCGACTGCGGTGTAGTTTGCAAATGCAACACCGCTTCTGCCCTTCTAGTGGCGCCAAACTGCACTTCTTGACCTAGATTGATCATTTGACCCTATTAAATGCATGCAAAAATTGAAAAAATGAGATGGGTAGGAGTCACATACCGCTGGTCCTGCGCCGACTGGTTGTTGGTACGCTCACACTCGATTAGAAACATGTCATGGAAGCACTTGTTGCACCATCTCAATCAGTAGTCAAAGCTCAAAAATGAAAAATCTCAAAAGCTTAAGTGTGCAAATGAATTGAAAGTGACCCCTTGGGGCCTATTTGAGCCTGAAAATTAGGGTTTTGGACCCTCGATCCCATTTTTGCCCAATCGAGGGCCATTTGGCATCATTTTTTCACGTTTTGGCATGTTTTTGGCATCCTGAACCCTTTTTGGACCCGCTAGGCAACTTATCCTCTTTTTTTTGTGAGATCACCCAAAAATCCAAATTTTTGTCCTATCTCTCAAGGGGGTAGTATACCAACTTAATCCTTCTTGCTGGGGCAACAGTGGGGCATATGAATTTTTTTTTTTTTTGAATTTTGATCTAAGCAGTTTATTCTTTGAACCACCACAACATGTGCATTGCTTCAAAGAGGGGCAAATGTAGACACGTAAAATATACAAATTGATCTTACACATCCGATCCTAATCTTACTAACATCGTTTCTTCCTAAACCATCTCCCTTACTAATTAATTTAATTGAATAATATTTATTTGATTAAAATCATCATACTTCCTCTCTTTATTAAATAAATCAAATTTATCTGATTAGGTCATCTGCTTGTATTAATTGAATAAATTATTTTATTTAATTAATCTGATAGTCCCTATTGTAATTAAATAATTCATTTTATTTAATTGCTTTCTAAAGTCATCTTTTTTAAATTAAATAAATTAATCTTTATTTGATTTAATCTAACATCACCCTCTTTAATTAAATAAATCAATCTTTATTTAATTAAATCTAAATCCATTATTCCTCTCAACTTTGATTTAAATTAATCCTAAAATCTAAGTCAAAATTGTCAAATCATCTAATTTCCACCTAAATTAATCAAATCATGATTAATCCTAATCCTACTCACTCCAATCCTATAGATTTTTCAACTTGCACCAATAAATCAATTTAATTGATTTATTAATTCCTCTATTTTTCCTCAACTTGGTTTCAATAAAGGAATATTCCTTAAATTTGAAAATCCCTCCAAAAAGGATGAGTACATCCAACAAGGCATTAAAGGCCTCTTACATATCCTTTGCCTTGAACCAAGTTGCATTTAATTCATTCCTTTCTCCCTCCAACTTGTCATTTCACAAATTTCAAATTCGACCTAACTTCATTTATTTGCACATTCATCAAAATATGCTCATTCCTCCTCCAATCACAGGTGGACAAGTGGCCTTCTCTCATTGGTTGGTCTTTTGTCCCACGTTCATCCAAATCCTTCAATCTTCCATTCTTCAAATCTATAAATAAAGAGCTCATTTATTGAATTGATCCATCCACAATCCAAGCAAGCTTACTATACTCAATTTCATCTACAACTTCATCTACTTTCATTCAAGTTTCATAGTTTTATCAATGTTATTGGAAAATTTCATCAAGGAATCAAAGATCATCAAGCCACATCAACGAGTTGGGAACGAGCCATTTTCCACATCAAAATGACTCCAATTACCCCATGGGATTGAGAGTTTGCTCATTAGAATAGGATTTAATTAGCTTTTATTGCTTTGTTCTTCATCTTATTTCCTACTTTCATGTTTCAAACTAATTTCATGGGGAATGTTGATCTAACTTGCATAATAATCTAATTTTATGTTTGTTCTCTTGTGTTTGTGTAGGTATAGGTTCACCATTCACAAGATCCTGACTTGATATTACACCATTTTCCTTTACAACCAGATGCTAAACCAGTCAAACAAAAACTCCATAAAATGCATCCGTAGATTGCTTTATTGGTCAAATCTAAACTGAAGAAACTACTAGATGTTGGATTCATCAGATCAATTGATTATGCAGAGTGGATTTCCAAGCTTGTGCTAGTGAAAAACCAACAAGGGGCATCCACATTTGTACATAAATTTTGAGATTTAAACAAGGGATGTCCTAAGGATGACTTTCCTTTACTAAACATTGACATAATCGTGGACTTGACAACATGATACAAGATGTTGTCCCTCATGGATGGCTTCTCAGGATACAATCAGATTCGAATCACGCTTGAAGAACAAAACAAGACAACTTTAATCTGTACATGGGGAACCTATTGCTTGAACATCATGCCCTTTGGAATAAAGAATGCAGGAGCAACAAACTAATGAGCTATGACAACAATATTTCATGACATGATGCATACTTTGATGGAAGGTTATGTAGTTGACATGCTAGCCAAATCATTGACTGGAGGTGACCACTTGAAAGTTTTAGATAATATTTTTAAAAGATTGGAAGAATACAAAGTCAGATTGAATCCTAAAAAGTGTGTGTTTGGAGTCACATCAGGAAAACTCTTGGGTTATATAGTTTCTAGACAAGGATTGAAGTCAATCCAGTGAAATTCAAAGCAATAATGGATATACCTCTTCTAGCTAGTATAAGTCAACTCTAAACACTTCAAGGAAAAATATAATCCATTAGATGATTCATAGCACATTTGGTTGACAAGATTCATCCTTTTCAACACTTACTCAGAAAGGGGGTACCGTTTATATGGACAAAAAAATGTAAGGAATATTTTCAACAAATTAAGGATTATCTACTAATACCTTTAGTATTAATACCAACCATTGATGGGAGACCTCTCATCCTATACATTTCAGCAAAAACATCCGCATTGGGGCATTACTTGCATAGAATGATAACGAAGGTTATGAGTGAGCCATATACTACATTAGTTGTACCTTGGTTGGGTATGAACTAAAATACAGTTTAATAGAATGTGCTTGTCTTGCTGTATTCTTTGCTACTCAATGACTAAGACACTATATGCTAAATCATTAAACGAATTTGGTCACAAATAGATCCCTTAAAGTATCTCCTTAGTAAAGCAAAATTGACAGGATGGTTGGCTAAGTGGGTCATGATACTCAGTGAATATGATATCAAATATGTTGAAAGAAAATCCATAAAAGGACAAGTTATTTCTGACCAACTTGAAGACACACCAACCAAAGTAGATCATCCACTCATTTTTGATTTTCCAGATGAATCCATCTTTACTTTGGACACAAAAATGGTATAGAAATTGTACTTTGATGGATCACACACTAATCATGGTTCAAGAGTAGGCATACTATTTGTCACCCCTCAAGATGATACTATTCCCAAGTCATTTAGAATTGCCTTTCCATTTACAAACAACATAGGAGAATATGAAGAACTTCTTACAGGACTTTGGATGGCAATCAAATGGAAGATCAAGCATTTGCAAGTGTATGGTGATTCTCAACTAGTAATCAAACAAGTCAATGATGACTACAAGGACGAAAAGATCACACCCTATAAGGGAATGGTAAACAACTTCAAACAATACTTTGTCCTTTTTCATCAAGTACCCCGTATTCAGAATAAAGTAGTAGATGTTATGATTGTAATTGGCTCCCTCTTGCACATACCAAACAACGTGCCTCAATTTGAGTTTTGGGTAGAACAACTATTGATCCCTACCTTTGACATCCCAAAATATGAGATGGTTTGTGAACTTGTGGGCCCCAATTCCTCATGGTACCAAGACATATACAATTACCTCCACAACCACACCCTTCCCCTTGACCTTTCCACCAATCAGCATAGGACATTCAGTCGTAAGGCCTCCAAATACGTGATCATCAAAGACACCCTTTATAGACGTGCCTTAGACAATACCCTATTGTGATGTCTCGATACTAAAGAAGAACAAATGACCTTGCATGATGTGCATGAGGGTATATGTGGAGCTCACTCTAGCGGTCCAATCTTAGCGTGAAAGATCATGAGATTAGGTTACTATTGGCCTACAATGGAAGAAGAATTATATTTCTTTGTCAAAAGATGTCAAAAATGTCAGATTCATGGAGATTTGATACATGTGCCAGCATAGGAACTTCATCTAATAACATTTCCATGGCCCTTTTCCCAATGGGGACTCAAACTCGTAGGTAAGATTCATCCCCCATCTTCTAATGACCATAAATTCATCATCTCCATGATCGAGTACTTCACTAAATTGATTGAAGCTATTCCCATGACATATATTACTGACAAACAAATCTCTAAGTTTATCCTCAATTATATTATTTTCCAGTATGGTGTCCCTTAGTCCATCATTACCGATAATTGTCGCCCCTTCAAAACTCAAGATGTCTACCAACTTTACGAGAAATTCCACATCCAACACCATTTATCCACTCCATATTTCCCACAAGGTAATGAACAAGCCGAGGCATCTAACAAAACTATCCTAAGAATCCTTAAAAAGGTTGTTAATGACGCTGGTTGTGACTGACATATCCAACTTAACCCAACCTTATGGGCCTACCACACAAGAATTCAAACTCCCACTGGTGCCACTCCATATTCCTTAGTCTTCAGTTCTGAAGCTATCTTGCCTACTGAGGTTGAAATTCCTTACCTAAGGGTATCCATGAAAGGGAATATTGACGATGAAGCATATTGTGTATCAAAGCTACATGAGTTGGAACTTTTAGATGAACGAAGACAAAGAGCATTGGATCATCTTCAAGCATATCAAAATCATCTCCATCAATGCTACAGTAAGAAAGCCTTGAATCAACATTTTGACATTGGTGACTTGGTCTTAATGGAAAATCCTTAGAATCAAGTAGAGCGAGAGAAGCTAGGAAAGTTTGAGCCTAATTGGTTGGGTCCATTTATTGTCACAATAATTTTTGGATCAGGGGCATATCAAATTTCAACTCCTGAAGGGGAACCCTTGTTAGAACCGATCAACAACCTACATCTGTGAAGGTTCTATACATAGGTTCCAAGAGTCCCATCTTAACCATAAAAAATACAAAAAAAGAAATAAAAAAAATTGTTACCTTGATGAAAACTTAACAAACAGGCGTCCTGATAACACCAAAAAAAAACAAAAAATAAAAACAAAATAGTAAAGATAAATAATTCGTCCAATAGTGAAAACCACTTCGGTGGCACTTTGGATAAGTACCATGGTGAAAACCTGACAAACAGGCGCCATGTGTAGTTGAATTTTCTCCTTCATCTACCATTATTCCAATTTGAATTTTCACCATTATTCATTCTCCTCATCCATGATAAATAGTGGTCCTTTCTATGACCTGAAACGATTGACATCATTCATCCTTTTTCTCTCCATAACTCCTATCGCATTCCATATCACCCCTAATAAATTGGTCTTCTACCCGACTGGGGGAAAATACTTGACCTATATTGTCTTTGGATCCTACACTTGCTATTGAGAGGTCATTTTATCCCAAAAGGACAAAAAAATTGTAAAACTATCAAAAAGAAAAGAAAATCAAATATTCCTAAAGAAAATTGTAACATTTTCTTGTTTGAATAAAGTTTTTACCCCTCCTTGATGTTTTACGTAATGTATCCTAAAACAATATATTACTATTAGAAAGATATATGTTTTAAAAGAAAATTATAAATCAATCATCATGGTTAAATTATTTTGTGTCAAATTATCTTTGAAAATAATCACGAATATTAATTAATTATAATGTCTTCAGAATTAGTTCTTTCTTATAAAATCATCTTAAATATCTTAAATTATCACCTCTAAAATTCATAAAAAATTATAACATTACTAAAATATGATATCAAATAATAAATAAACAAATATTTATAATCTTGTCCCCAATACTATACATAAAATAATTTCTAAACAATAAATATTTATTGTTATCGACCATTTCATAATACTTTTCATACTAACCATACAAAACAGAGAAAAATCCCTTCAACCACGAGATACACACCCTACCTTTAGGATATATAACTAACTTTGAATCCGTTTATAAAGGATATCATTAGAACTTTATTTCTTCAGTTTAGTCCTCGCCACTCTTAAGTCCTGTGATTTGTCATAGTCAGTGCAACCTTAAGTTCAATAAAAATATCTGTTCCGCTTCAAAATGCCCATTCTTTGGGTAAACAATCTTAAGCTAAATAAAAATATCTGTGCTGGTTCAAAGTGATTTGGAGAAATTGGAAAATGGCATTCTTTATTCATTTTATTGATAAAATAGAAGAATCACATGCCATCTATAACGATATTTTCTAGCCCAAATAAAATCATTGCAATGTTAATGCAATCTATGTTTATTTTTTATTTTTTCCTATGATGAATTTACCAACCCCGCCAGTGATCACAACTTACAACTGGAAAAAAAATGGTGCAAGGTATAAAATGCAGTATGTGGGTGTTGGTTATTCAACGACTTCATCTAACCCAAGCAGTTAGTGCCTTTACTGCAAACAACAATGGGGCTGCTCACAAGATGGTCACCACTTTCCCATGTCAAATATCCATATTGAGATGAGTTAAAATCCTTCCTGGGTTTCATTACCACATAGAATGATTTCTTCTCTCCCGTCTTTGTAAACTCAAGCTTGTTGGGTTTTAATACTACCAGAGCTCCATGAGGTGATCTCACCTTTCCTTTAAAAGTTGCTGGTCCTTTCGAGACATGTCACAGTTCTTTTCACAAAAACAGGTTTTTCAAGTGATGAGACTGTAATAGAAGGATAGTTCAGGTTGTAAATTGTCTGGTTATGTGGGGGACAAGGAAATACTCTGCCTGTTTCGTTTCTTATCTGGCTCGAGTTAGTGCCGAAACTGCAAAGGAATGTTAAGTAGTCATCGAATGAAAGATCATAAATCAGACCAGGATCTGCAGCTCGATTTGGGTCGATATGACCTGCACCGAAGTCGAAAGGGCTCGCGGGTTTCCTTGTAATGTCCTTAATCAGCCTCTTGGTGTTGTCCATTCGGGTAGCTATAATTTTCAGAGATGAATAGACCACAACAAAAGGTCAGCATAATCTTTAGGTGATTCATCTGAAATTACGTTATTGAAAATAAGTCAAAAATTAAACTGTAAACCAACTAAACCAACACTAAGACAAGTCCACGTCGAATGATTTCTATGACAACATAATTTATTATAAGTATATAATAATATATAGTATACATACCTGTAGTCATAATGGCTGATCTGATCGCTGCTGGACTCCAGTAAGGATATGCCGCCTTAAGTAAGGCTGCAACACCAGCAACATGAGGGGTTGCCATAGATGTGCCTGAAATTATATTAAAAGAAACATTCCTATGATCAAAATCAAGGGAAGTTGGAGATACTGCTCCTGACCAAGCAGCAAGGATGTTGGTCCCTGCAGTCGTAATGTCAGGCTACAGTGATACACAAATAGAAAACGTTGTTATCAGGAGGTCTGCAATGTAAGAATCATGCTGGTAAATAGGAAAAAATTAAAGCTTCAGAGTTGAATTATGACCTTGAGTATGTCTGGGGTAACAATATTTGGGCCTGTGGAAGAGAAGGCTGCCACCTCAGGAGCTGGCCTTATATTTAACTTAGTTTCCACAGGAGAAATGTAAGCAACAGGAAATCTGCATGAGAACATAAAGATGTTTAGGACCTGAGAATACCCAAAACCTTTGATGTGGCGTTGGTTGAAGTAAAAAAACTGCCCTGAACACCTACTTTGTAGAGTTGATATAATTGGAAACTGCTGCAGCATCAACTGAAGTGATTGTTGTTGCAGGAAGAATATGAGCGTCTGGCAACACAAAATCGCCTTTTTCTTGACTATTTAAGACAATCATGCCGACTCCTCCTGCCCTACGAACTTCTTCACCCATTGCAACGCCTGGAATGTTGCCACTAACGCAGGTAACGATCTTACCTTTAACTTTCCGACGATCCAATGCTTTCAAAGAGCAAGCCAGTCTGCAAGATATTTTACCAGTGCTTATATAAATTATAGAATTGCTGTCGGTTATAAAAGAAGATTCAGCTTCTATGGTTAATCACAAAATTGAGTAATTGTGTTGCATACCCGTCAAGTAAATCTACACCCGGAAGTCTGGCATTTATCGATTATATGAGAGGGTACATTTTTCTCTTCAGGGATTTCTGAACTAGGCTTTGTCCCTGGTCTCAAAACACAAATTTTCATAGAATTTCTAGCATAAAGCAAGGGATAAGAATAAGTTCAATACCCTTTACAGCTGATTTTAATTATTCTAAAATGATTAGAATATGCGTGTTCTTAGAAAACATAATCAAATTCTACTTCTTAAACCTAAAAACATGATTAACATGATGGACTCTGCTTTTTACTCGAACAATTGAATGTCCATGTTTGGCCCACCTTAAGAAGTTGAAAGCATTTAACAATTAAAGTGAAAGAAATTTCTAACATTATATGTCTTCTTGTTGCCAAGGAAAACCATGGACGAAAATTGTCTATCAATAGTACTTGCTGCCACGGTTATAGTCCACGGAGCCGAATTTGTAACTGACCCAGCGGCTGGACCTTTATTTCCTCCTGCACAAACCACCACTTTCCCATGTTGGGTAGCATGGAGTGACCCAATGGAAATAGAATCTTGCAACAATTCTTGAGCATACGGGGAATCTCCAATGGAAATGGAGAATACATCCACTCCATCATATATCCCTTGGTTTAATGCTGCAAGAATGTCTGCGTCAGCACAAGAATCACCGAGCTCATCAGGCCAACAAACTTTGTAGGCTGCAACTCTGGCACCAGGAGCCCCTCCCTTTGCAGTGCCTTCTCCATATCCTAAAAGACTTGCTTTCTTCACAAAATTCCCTCCTGCTGTGGACAGAGTATGGGACCCATGCCCATCTGTGTCACGTGGTGTTAATTTTTTTTCTGCTTTAGATAAATCAAGTTGCCCATTTTCAGCTTGAAATCCCTTGTAGAAATATCTGGCTCCAATCAGCTTCCTGTGGGACCAAATAATTTGAAAACTCAGATTTTCATTATATTAATCCATGTAATAAAGGGGTCAGCAAAAAGCTGTGGATATGCATATACACGATTGAGAAAATTCAAACACATTTTTATTAATTTATTTGGAAAATGCAGGTCGCTGGATGCTTTTATGACTTCAAATCAAAGCACCTGTTGCAACTGAAGTTGGCGCTACTATCACAGCTTCCCCTCCATCGAGGAGGGACAGGACCCAAGCCTTCGTCGCTGAAGCTTTTAAATTCGGGCCATACACCTAACACAGAGCAATTCAAGTCAGCTTTGCTATTAGATGACTGTGATCTAATATAAACCCATGCATGTTGCCCGATTCTAAGACGGTTGAGGAGGAAGAGGGTCTTTCTACCTGTATCCAGCGTAGCAATAATGACATCCTTTCCAAATGCTGCTTTTCTCCAAAGGGACTCTGGAGGTACTTCTTGATTCTGATTTTCTAATCCAAGGAATTCCCATGAACGAGTTGTTTGCAACTTTCTTTTTCGGTTAGGAAATACAGATAATACTTCTGGTAATTCTGGTCGAGCATCATTCAATTAGCAAATATAGACCACACAATAAATGAAACTGAATGATTCATTTTAATAGGTACTCTACACCAATTTGGTATGAAAAACTTTAAATCTAGTTTCTGGATGATAGATAAAATGTCTCTACAGCAGATTTGATTGGTACATTATCTGAACTGAGGGGTTCATAAATTAGTGCATAATTTCATATAAATTTATTTGACTTCAATAAGAAGGAAGCAATTAAAATGTTTAAGGAGATTGCACTTTACTTGAAAGAGCAAGAGCCTGTTCTTCGGTGAGAGTAGCAGCAAATCCATTTATACTTTTAGTGTATGAGTAGAAGATCGAATTCAGAACTGCTTTCTTACTGTAAAATGGTTTGTTAGTACCAAATTAAAGAATAAGTAACCGACAATTAATAATCCCATAAACTAATTTACTTTGAGTGATCTCTCGTGGAAAAAAGTGTTCAAACAAATCCAGAGGACTATTGCTTTGAAAACTAAATTGCATCGGATCCTGATGCTTATACATTACAATAAACTCATTATAAGAGCTCATATCTAAGTGCACAAGAATCCAGAGACAATTCCTTGTTATTTAATTTGCATATAATTGTGCTCATGGTGTGAACAGATCATGATAATAATGTATTAACTGCTCATTGCCTTTCAGCTTTATATATCTGAAATCATTAGTGATTGATAATGATGGGTGGGGCCCTTGGATGACAGGGACCCTTCTCCTCTCCCCTATGTGGCTTTGTTTTTATGCTCTGGACTCTACCTTATTCTAGATATATATTGCAAAATAACTGAATGTGGAAATTTCATTTCTAATTACCCTTTCATAACAGATGAGAGAAGTGCATAATGGGTATCTGTTGCAATCAACTCCTGCCCTCTGACACTGTCATTGTGCCCTCCTAAGTACACTATATAAGACTGCAAGTCTGCAACCACCCAAATCAAAATGGTCACCATATTAAAAATAGCAAGTTTGTGCTGAGAAAGTTTCATTCAATGTAAACTTGAAAGTCTTGGAGTTCAAAGTTGTCCACTCCAGTTGTCAGAACCTAGATCAATGTAGTTAAAAAAACAAATTCATACAGACAATTTTTTGACACCCTAATTTTTTCCAATCTAAATGAATCTCCAGTAACAAAATCTTTGCTCCTTACAAAAATATAAAATCTGCCTGCCCTTCACTGAAAAGCAAAAGTCAACAACATGTAAGATGCAGTCTAGGACATCAATCTTTATTTGGTCCAGGCTTACAACAGAAAACACTATAAACATATTCAAACAGCACAACAACCAGATCACAAGATTGAAATCTTTAGTTTGGTATCTTAAAAATCACAACACTCACATCATAATCTCCACAACCAAAACACCCACATAACAATCTTCAATTATCTCCAGTTAGATGTCCTCAAAACGAAAGAAAAAATAATATTTATCCAATCATTTAACTGACTGGCATGCTGCATGACCGACAACATTTTATATACAAAATGAAATTCAAGCTCTTCTCACTTACATTTGTCGTCTCAGGCACGGCCTTTGCCTTAGTTTTATCACCCACAGCCTCTCCCAATGAGAAAGCCAAGATGATAATAGCAATCCATGCTAATCCTTTGGCCATGTCTGATTCCAAGCTCAGTGACTTGAGTACAACCTATTGTGTACGTAATGAAATATAAATAGGAGAAGTATATGATTTATACAAAAGGATGTGGATATTGAATCATCATGATTGATTGATTGAATGAATATTTTTAATTACATCCACGAGATTAGTCAGTTTATGAGATTTAGAAAACAGAATTGAAACTGTTTTTTTCAACAAATAGAGCAGCTGCTGACCCATCAACTACTCCTTGTAATCCTCTAACCCAACTCTTTATTGATTTTGTTTTTTAACTGTATATTTTAATCAAATAACTTGCTGATTTAGAGGAGTATTTTACTGCAGATTTTCTATCGTTCTTAACTAGATCACCACATGTATTTCTCTTTACATTCTGTTTTATCCATTATTTCTGATTTGGTCAGCTCATCATGCGTTTTGACATGGAAAGCTTGAGATTGAATCTACAAAAATCTTTGAAACAGTTTTGGAGGAAGAATTTTCGACCATTGATCTTGGGAGAATGATAAAATAACTTTTTCCCATTCTTAAAAATCGGATAGATATTCCACCTGGCCCCTAGATCTTCACCCGTTGTCGAATGCCGTACTTGGAAGCCTCTAGTTTCACTCCGATAAACAAAACATCAAAATGACTAAATTGGAAGTTGGTATGCGAATTAATCAGGACAACTATTTTATTTTGTTTAATTTAGAACATATAATTGCAAAATAGTCCGAGGATGTGTAATACATCACTTAAAATAACCATATAGCTGTTAGAAATGGTGAAATTAGTACAGTTAATTTAACTCTGTTTATTTTAGGAATATTTTTAATTATGTTGAAGGATTTTTTTTATATGTATTTTATTAACTGATTTTTTTATTATTAATGGTTGAGAACATGTTAGAATGATATAAGATGATTGAAAAAGATTTGATGGCAGTTTTATCAATATATATTAAAAAAAAAAACGAATATCAATAGATAATATTATGATTTTAAAAAGATGATTTTTGAAATTATTTATTTAATAGTATTGTTTTAATGTTCAATTTTAAAGATTTAAAAAAAATTAAGTCTAAGTTTTAAAAAGATTGTGGTGATTTGATTAATTATTTTTTTATAGGATTAATAATTCTAACCCTAATAATACATAATTTCACATAGAAATAAAATAATAAACTAAAATACTTATTTTTCTTTGTAATATTTGTTATTAATATCAAATTTATAAAGTCATATTATAATTTTAGATTAAAATACTTGTGTTTGTTTAAAATATTTATCATTAATGTTAAATTTATAAAGTAATATTAAGACATTAATACTTCTACCCTTAATAATACTTAATTTCACATAGAAATTGAAATGTCAACTAAAATATTTATTTTTCAAGAAAATATTTCATTAATGTTGAATTTATATATTAAAATAATTTTAAAACATTAATAACCCTAACCCCAATTGTAACCCCAATCTTTAAAGTCATGCTTAGGGTTCAATTACCTATTACCATTCAATTAGTGTTCAATGAGGGTTAAAGTTAAGGTTAGTGTTCAATCGGGGCTAGGGTTAGGGTTAGGGTTAGGGTTCTAGGATAAATCATTAGGTTAAGATTTAGGTTAGGGTTATCGTTAGGGTTCGAGTTAGGGTTTGTGTTCAATTAAGTCTTGGGTTACGATTAGGGTTCATTTATGGTTAGGGTTTAACTTATATTATGACATTAATAATTCTAACCCTAAAAATACTTAATTTCACATTGAAATATAGTTCTAGATTAAAATACTTATTTTTGTGTGAAATTTTTTTAATATTTATCATTAATTCTCAATTTATAAACTAATTATAATATTAAGATAATAATAAACCTAACCCTAATGCTAACCCCAAAATTTATTCTAGAACCCTAAACCTAACCTTAATTAGAGTTAGGATCTAATAAGGTAAGGGTTAGTGCAAAATTAGGGTTAGATTTAGGATTAGGGTTAGGGTTAAAATAGGGTTAACATTAGGGTTTTAGTTTAATTATGTTTAGGGTTAAAATTGTGGTTCAATTAGTTTTATGGCTAGGATTGAATGAGGGTTAGGGTTAGGGTCAAATTCATGTTAGGGCAAGGTAAGGGTTCAATTAGGTTAAGATTAGGGTTACAAATCAATTAGAGTTATGATTAAATTAGGGTTCAATTAATATTATTATTTTTAGACTGCAAGAATTGGGTAGCATGACCCCCTAGAAACTGTAGTGTGCCTAGTAAATTTTTTAACATGATCGGTGGTGCTGATGTGACACACCCTTCGATACCATGAGGGTGGGGGAGACTAGACCTCGTGACCAACCTCCTACAATAGGAAAATTTTAGCCAACTGACCTAGGGCTCCAACCCCAATTAGGATTCAATTATGATTACAAGTAGTTTTATGGTTTAATTGAGGTTAGGTTTAGTACTAAGGTTATGGTTAGCATTCAATTAGAGTTAGGGTTAATGATAAGGTTTTATGATGAAGCTTGGGGTTATGATTAAGGTTATGGTTAGGTTTGGGAAAGTGTTATGGTTAGGATTCAGGATTCAATTATGGTTAAGGTTATGGTTGGGCTTAAATTAGGGTTTAATTAATGTTAGGGTTAATTATAATCCTAGACCTAGCACTAAACCTAATCTTAAACCTATAAATAACATTATATCTAAGCCCAACACTTATAGAATATAATTTAATTAAGGTTGCAGTTAGGGTTCAATTGGGGTTAAGATTAGTATTAGGGTTATGGTTAGTATTCAATTAGGTTAAGAGTTGAGGTTAGGGTTATGGTTAGTATTCGATAGGTGCCTCGATAATGATAACTCTTGGCATATTTTATATATATTAATATTTAATATATGTATGCTAGTTATTTAGATTGATTGCAAATTGTTTAACTTGATAATATTGCTAATTTTTTAATTTCTATTGTTAATATATAAATATTAAAAAAAATCCATGAAATCTCATGCAAGAACATGCATAGGACCAAGAAATAAAATCCCTATTTAAAAAACTAAACTTTTTTGGAGATCAAATCTCTACATACTCTTACATTCTTTTTTAAGTTATAATTACTTTATAGATAAAAATATTTTTATTATATAAATCATAGTTTTACTATCATTGCAAAGTATTTGAAATTACTTATTTTGCAATATTATTTCAATTATTATTTTTTGATAGATAAATAACTGCTATATGGGGCAACACCGTGTATTGATTTTTGGAAAGATATTACAATTTGGTAGTACATTGAGCATATATGCCGCAAACCATAATTTACCCTATAGACAACCCTATTTTAATGCCTTCAATTTAAAATATCCAAGGAAAGAAATAAAAGGCTTGGAAATATTACAGATGCTAGTTAAGACCAGACTCCAAATTGATGGAATTGACCCTAGAAAACATTTTGAACCCTTCTAAACATACCAACCAGACTGACTACAAAAACCTTGCCATTTGAAAGAAAAATTACAAACAAAGTTCATGCAAAGGAAGACCTCCAGACAACAAACCACTGGCCTTAATCATCACTATCCTTGTTTGAGATGAGCCGTTTCTGCCAGGCTTTGAAGTTTGTGATCAATGAGCATTCTGGGCCACAATTGACATGAGGTGGACTTTTAGCTTTCTATTTTGGATCCCTCTCATCATTTTTGCACCATTCTTCCCCTAGCCCTAGTTCTCAGTCCTCATCATCACTGACCACAACCTCATTCACTAGTTCTTCATCCTCCACATAGCACAAGGCCCAACCGTGTGACAAATTGGTAACCATCTTCCCAACACAAAGCAAAAAGGAGATGCTACGTTCACGAACATCCCAAAGCTTCCTAAAAGTTTCAGGTTCTATGGTTTTAATCAAAGGAAATTTCATCACCTCCCGACCATGCATGCGAATCATGTAGTAATTATGGGGCATGGGTATCAGTTTGTTTTCATCAACCTTATCCAACACTGCATCAATTTATGCAAGCCAGACATGCTCGAAGACCATCTGAGTGAGATTTTTGGCACCCTCCTTCAAGACCTCCATCTGCAAGAGCACTGCCAGAAATATAGCAAGAATTTTAGAATTGGACCTTGCCCTATGGTAGGCTCGCAAGAACTTAGGACCCAACACTCGATTTACTGCCCATAGGATTACTGGGTGTGGTGAAGAAAGCAACCCCTGAAGATGTTTATCTATGATTTCTCCTCTAAAGGCCTGGTGTTACTTATTTGAACTAAGAGCCAACAGAGTCTCTATTTTAAGCTTTGTGCTAATTGCTTAAACCTGTAGATAATGAAAAGAACCTGTGGACTACCTGTCGCTCTGGCTTTATAGTCTTTGAAAAATACATTGAGAGGCTTCTTTAAAGATAATATTTCTTTCAGCACTAAATCCAAGGCTTGGCGTGCCATTATTAGGAAGTATGCCCTTTGGCCACCTGACTATTGCAAATGAGTCCTTTTGGTGGATGACGACACTATCCTAGCTCATTTAGATGGGCACTTACCCAGTTCTAGGTGAAACCATGGTTGGCCCCAACTAGATGGTATTCATTACCTACCTTCCCACTTGGGATCCACATAAGTACAACCCAAAGACCTAGTATGAAGCCTGCTTAACTGGGAATCTGGCGTCATTGCAACCTTGTATGAGTGGCCTTAGAGTAATGCTAGCCATTGAGATTCAAAAATTCTCGGGTTTTTATGAAAAAACCTTAGCCTAAATTTCCTTAGTTTTTTCTTACAACTTCTTTTGCCAAACAATCCACATTTTGATTCCCTTCTCTGAAATGTGTGATACTTTGTACTCTTCAAAGATACCCAAAAGTCGAGTAATTGATTGGAGCCAGTGATTCAATTTCCAGTTTGGGAGAGTTTTTCTGTCTTATCGAGTTGATTGTGATTAGGGAGTCTCCTTCTAGATGTATTATTTTTGTATTTAAGGAAATGCCCATTTGAATTCTCATTAGTGAGCTACTTGGAATTCTGCCTCATTTTTTGTGCAGATACCCAGAGGTTTCAATTTTTCTGCAATTGTCTCCCCCTTCTCATTTTTGGCTACACAACTAGCGCCACCTAGGCCTAGGTTGCCTCGAGACACCCCATCAAAGCTGATCTTGATCTAGCCACTTTCTGGTGGTTCCCACTTGACTTCCTTTCTCTTCTATTGAGATGCACTATGGCCTAGGCATATAACTTTAGGAATGAAGAGCCCCTTGAAAGCATGTTTCATCTAATTATCCCAATTTGAGTATGTTCCTTGCTTCCCTGAGTTTGATTCGACTGCTGAACATTTACTATTTCAGTGATCATTCCTTCAATTTTTTCACACAACCTTGTTGGCAACATTTCATTATTTTGAAAGATCCTTTTGTTGTGTTCCTTCTAGATTTCCCATATTATTTTTTGATGGGGCTATAGGCTAGATACTATCAAATACTACCTTTCTTCTAGGATGTGGCCACATGTTGAACCATGTTGGTAGGCAGTTTGGCAGGGGGCTTTGCCAACTGAGTTTTCTCATGAAATGTTGCCAACATTGCTCTGAGTATGGAAAGTTAAGAAGCAACTGATCTGATGCTTCGTTGCCATTTTTGCATAAAATGCATCTCCCTGAGGCCCTGGATACTGAAGGTGGCTAATCTATCCTCAGTTAGGATCTTTTTTTGAAATGCCAACCAAGCAAACACTCTTGCTTTAGGTAGACAATTTCTCCCCCAAAATAGTTTTCTTGGCCAATTTTGTGTTACCTCTACTTGTTCCTTTATCCTGTAACCAAGCTTGACTGCATATGCACCATTCAAGGAGCCACACCACCTGATGATGTCTTCTTGGTTAGAAGGCATGAAATTTATTTCTTTGAATATTGCTATCAGGGCATCCTTCTAGTTCTATGGAGCTTCTAAATTTTGTATGGAATTCCATTCCCGTACTTGTACACCCTCCCTATCTATCATCCTTCCATAGTTGCATACCTTCTCACCCCAGGTTCTTATAATTTCTTCTCTTATTAGTTCCAAATTAGGAAGATTTTCCAAAACATTTTTTACCATTCCATGAATCCCACCAGAAGGAAGCTGATTTACCATCCCTCAATTCCCAAGACACATGCTTTGTAATTATATCCCTACACTCCATCAAATAGCTCTAGATGGCTGAACCTTGAGGAGGGTTCTCAGTTGTGATAATTCAGATTGGAGATTCTGAGTCCAGATATTTTTTGCTTAGGATCCTATCCCATCGTTGATCTCCTTTTGCATACATTTCCCAAACCAATTTTGCACCTACTACCATGTTCATTAGTCTTAATTATCTAAGACCTACTCCACTAGCCTCTTTAGGGGTGTAGACTATTTTCCAAGCCACTAGTGGAAATGTTTGGTGATCTCCTGTACCACTCCAAATTTTTTTTTTGAATATTTGATTGAGCTTTTCTTCCACTGCTAATGGGAGTTTTAGGCATGCCATTGAGTAAATTGGTATTGCTGAGAGTACCGCCTTCACCATCAATAATCTTCCTACTGAAGATAACCATTTCCCCTTCCAAGTCCCCAAATTGTTCTTGCAGATGTTAATTAGCTCTTCCCAATAGCATTTTTTGTTGATGCCCACAAAAAGGGCGGTGCCCAAAAATCTACTTGGAAAGTTTGCCACTCTCAATCCCAAAATTCTTTCTAGATTTCTTTGAAGGCTCAGTTGTGTATTGAGAAAAAATACCTTAGATTTGTGCCATTTTTTTCCTGATGCCTGGCAATATTCATCCAAAAATGTTTTTATAGTTCTCGCTTCTCTTCTGCTTGCCATTCCAAATAGAGTTGTATGATCAACAAAATGCTGATGTATTGAGTTCTCAACACCATTGGCAACTTGCACTCCTTTCCATTTGCCTTCCTGCCTTAGTGTTCTTATTCCCCTTCCCATTACTTCTACCATGATGATGAATAAGAAGGGGGAGAGGGGATCTCCCTGCCTTATCCCTCTCGAAGATGTGAAAAAACCCTGAATTGCACCATTTACCAATACTGAGAATTTTGCCGTGGAGATACAAATTTTAATCCATTTTACCCAATCCTCTTGGAAGCCAAACTTACTGAGTACCTCCAGTAGGAATTCTCTATCCAACATATCATATGCTTTAAGTATATCCAACTTAATGACCATACATGGATCTCTTACCTTTTTGGCTGAGTGTAGGGTTTCATGAGTTGATATTATGCCTTCTACAATTGATCTGCCCAGGGGAAAACCACTCTATTCCTCTGAGATGATGTTCCCTAACACTCCCTTTAGTCTATTTGATATTATTTTTGTGATCACTTTATACACTGTATTGCATGAGGCAATTGGTCTATAATCCCCCATCCTCTCAGGGTTCTTTTTCTTGGGATCAATGCCAGGAATGTATGGTTTGTTGCTCCCAAAATAGTAATATTTTTTCTTGATTCTTCTGTTGCCAGGTATAAATCTTCTCGTAGTATTTCCCATAATTTCTCAAAGAAGCAAGCAGGAAAGCCATCTGAACCTGATGATTTATCTGGATTTAGCTAAAAAGTCACTTTTTCACCTCTTCTCTACTTATTTGATTGAATAGTATTTTATTCTATTCTTCCCCTATGATCTTTGGAATTGAAGCCAACAATTTATTCCTGATTTCCTCATTATTCTCCGACGGTCTATTTAGGATTGCTTGAATTTTTTTTACTGCCTCCTCATTAACTTCCTCCAATGATTGGGCTATCGATCCATCTTCTCTTGTTATGGATGTTATTCTATTCCTGCTCCTATTGGTTACTACCATTCTATGAAAGTACTTTGTGTTGCGGTCTCCTTCCTTGAGCCATGTCTCCCTAGATTTTTTCCTCCAGAAGCATTCTTCTCTTTTCAATATCTCTGACAATTCTTTAAGGGATTTTTTTGTCTCAAAGTCCACCCTATCCATTCCTTTATCTATGATATGTTCATTCGGAAAGCATAATTCCTTTTCCACTCGATCTTTCTCTTGAAAGATATTCTTGAAATGTTCTTCATTCCACTCCTTGAGTTTATTTTTCACATAGTTCAATTTTATACTCAGAATATATATACAAGAATGATTCCTTAGCTCGGGATCCTTCCACCATTTCTTAATCAATTCTAGAAGCTTTTCATCTCTGATCCACATTTTCTCAAACTTGAATGGGCAGCCTGTAGGGGTTATGTCTGGCTATATTTGCAACTACACTAGGAAACGATTTGAGCCCACGTAGGGTAAGATAGTGGCATCATATGTTTGTTTTCTTCTTCCCCATTATCCATATAGGATAAATATATCTAGCCTCTCAACTATGTTTGTAAATACTTTCCTTATGTTTGTTCAAGTAAAGGTGCGATGTTTTGTTATTATGTCCAATAGATGATTGTTATCTACAAACTTCTAGAAGTCCTGCTGGACTCTTGTAATTATCCATATCTCACCTCTATTTTCTTCACATTTTAGGGTTGCATTGAAGTCTCCTTCTATGCCTCCTTTTTCTCCTTCGAGGATCAAAATGGCTTGAGATATTTAATGCCAAATTGCTCTTTTCTATCCTATTTGGGTGGGGCCATAAGTATTGATTAGTGTAAATTGCTCATTTCTTTGTAGCACTCTGCATTTTATTGCTATCCATTTCCTATTTTCCTCCAACAGTTCCCCTGATACTATGAGTGGGTTCCAGATAACATCTAGCCCTCTTGAAGCCCCCTCTACTCTTACATAGCAACCTTCCCATTTTTTCCACCATTTCATTCTATTTTTTATTTCTTCTGTGTCCCATTTTGTTTCTTGTAGTATGAATATATCTGCTTTGGATTGGTCAATTTGGTGCTTGACCATGCACCATCTGTTAGGGGTGTTTAAGCCCCTAACATTCCATGTTATGATTCTGATTGTGGCTAGGAAAGGAGAGCCTCCTTCCCTTTCCATAGTTTTGTTTAGCCTTCCACACTGGCTGCTATTTCTAGTTTAGCTTTATTGGTTTTAAGGCCTCTCTTCCCCTTCCCTTTTATGTTTGGATTCTTTAATTTGTATTGGATCTATTCCAACATCCTTTCCTCCCTCAACTCCCCTTCTTTAGCTTCTGCTGCATCCTCTTCATTTGATTCCCAATATTCACCCGATTCATTATCTGATTGAGAGATTCTTCCTCCCCCTTTTCCTCGCGATGATACTCTTGAGTTGCATTACCTTCTTTAACATTTGTTCCTTCCCTTTCCTCTGGTTCCTCTGCTCCTCTTTCTTGAGCTTCCCTAGGCTCCTGGCTTATGATTTATGGGATCTTTCTATTCCTCAATAATTATCCTATTTGTGTTGAAATAAATTTTTCCAAGTCTTTGGTGTGCTTCAGGAGAGTTCTCAGATCCTTTTGAGCCTGCAAGGTTACTTCTTCAACATTTGACATTTATTGGATTGAGATTATATTTTTGGTCCATTCATGGTCTCCCAACTTTCTCTTTTTAGAACTCTTTTCAGACAGTTGTTCTAGGCCTTCACCCCTTGGCACTGACTTGCCTCCATTTCCACCAGAATTCACTAATGCTCCAATTTTGATATTTTTCTTGCTACCCATGGGATTATCCACTTCCATTATGCCAGATCTTCTATTCTTGATATCCTCCCTGAAAAGACACTTCCCTATTTTATTTACTTCACTCTTGGATACTTTCTAAATACAACTCCCAAACTCCAAAAGGATTTCTAGGATTTTGTAGATCCCTACACCTTCCTCAATTTCTACCGAGATGTTTGACTCTGCGTCATTTTTCCCATTTATGAAATCTTCATCTATTCCCAAGAAAACTCCTAAGGAGTCACCAATCTTGGTCATGGCCCTCTTACTCCAATATTCTGATGGGAGGTCAATAATTTTTAACCATGTTGGGGTTTGTTTGATCTTGTAATGCCATGGGTCGAAGTTGGATTCCCATTTTTTGCAGTGGAAGTTATGACCTTCAAAGAAAAGGGGTTTGCCAAATACTATTTGTTGTTTTAGATCCTAGTCTATAGATTCTATCAAGTAGAAGGCATTAGGAAGAGGTTTGATACTTACCCGGTCTTTAAAGTTTTACTACCACCAATTCATGATTTCTTCTTTCAGATCACCTGGGCCGCACCATTTCATGAAGAGGGCATGATCGCACAGTCTCTCCACTCTTCCCTTGATGATTTCCACTAGCATTGAGAAAAGCTTACTGCCCCATGGTTTAGAATTTGCTTTCGACCCTCTTTCATTCCTTTTTTTCCCACTAGAAAAGCCTCCTTTTCTCCATTTTCATTTGGGATTGTGGTGATTCAAACCTCTTGGTGGTCCTTTGTTATTCCATTGGGCTCCATAATACTGGGAATTATCCCTACGAATATGATCTTCTCCCGGGTGATTTCCTTGGGAGCTCTAATTGTTATTGTAGTTATCCTTTCTTTGCAACAATTTTTCTTTACTGGGACTTCTATTTTGGCGAGTTTTCCTATCCTTGATGGCACTCTAATGTCTTGCCGCAGGTGGCCTAGGGTTTTCATTTTTCCCAAACCGCCCACTCTTGGAATTGCCATTGTTTGGATTTTTCCTTTGATTCCAACTGCTCAGATTTTGATTACCCCATCTTCCTCTTTGCTAATCACCATGAAATCCATTCCTCCAACTATTCTAATTTTTTTTGCTTCCATAATCTTCTTGTCGATGTTGATACGAGGGAAGTTGCCTTTATCAATCTATCTTCCATTCAAAAACACCCGTTGAGGAATATGGGTAGCCTCTTTCTCCTTGGGTGATTCAAAGCTTGCTTTTCCCAGAATCTTTACCTCAAGTTCGTCACCCCATCTCATTTTCTCTTGACTGTTTGCTTCCTGACACGTTTCGCCTTCTACAAAATTTTGCTCCGATGCTCCACCTTGCTTCATTTTTTTGATGTAATTTTGCATTTTTTGAAAGAAAAAGATATTAAGGTTTGGGCCTTGGTTGTTGACACTACAAGAAAGAAGCCCCACCAATTCACCAAGGATCCTCCCCTTAACACTAGGGTAAGAAAACTCCTTTTTTGACATGGTAGAGAGCAACCTCATGAGGTTTGAACCTTGGTTGTTAGCTCTAGAGGCAAGAAGCCCCACCATTTCACCAAAGGGTCGCCCCTACAATATTATTTCAATTATTTAATATAAGTATATATTTTTAATTACTAAACAATATGTTATGAGTATTATATCTACTTTCTATTTGTATTAATGATAAATGGTATTTTTTAATTATTAATGTGTTTTAATGCAAAGAAAATAAAATCCATGGAATCTCATACAAATTTTTTATTTTGTAATATTGTTTCAATTATTTAATTTTTAATATTTTCTTTAAATTAATGTACTTGCATATTCTTTAATTACTAATAAATATATTATGAGTACTAAATCTACTTTCTATGTATATTTGATTATAAATGGTTCAATTTGATAAATTGTTAAATTTTATTTTTCATTATGAATGCATACATCTTAATATAGAGAAAAGAAAATCCATAAAATTTCATGTGCAAGATCAAGATATAAATGACAGCTTCACTAGAGTGATCAAGAGATAAAATCACTACTTAAAAACCTAAATTTTTTTGAGATGAAATATCTAAATGCTCTTACATTCTTTTTCAAATTATAATCATTTTTAAGGAAACAAAGATGGACATCTAACTTATATTACTAGCACTTGAACCTATAAGGGGTTCCAATGATTATGCTGATAGAAAACTATATATATGCTAATGTGTGCAGTGAAAATCCCCTAGTCTATAATGCAAAACGAAACAAATGCAAGACAAAGGAAACACAATAACACCTCAATGATTGGCCTAGTTGAACTTGAACAAAATGAAAGATAAAAGAGTGTTATACCTTGTTCAATTTGATTGGTTGGTTGGCCCTATTGATTGCTTGATTTGTGTGCTCCTTTCAATGGAAAATGACATGAAAGTAGATGCAAAATGATGTGGATGAGATGAGGAATGCAATGGTGAAGATGTGTATTTGGGTAGATGCACAAAGTGGATGCAAAATGAGCTCAAAGGTTGAAACAATCATGGATGCTTGAGAGTGCAAGTATGTTTGAATGCTTAAATTTCAAAAGTTGAAGTGTTGAATGTTCAAATGAGGGAAAATTCCTCTAATTTTAGGGGAAGAGCCACTAAAAAAAAAGGGTCAAGATGCAACCACCTTGGACAAGATCAAGGGCTAAGATGAGTTGAGAACTCACAAGACCTCACATCTTGACATGTGGTGAGTGGGGTGTCGAGAAGGACATGATGTGGAGGTACTTCCTTGTACGTTGGGAATGGAAAATATTTCCTCATAAAGGAGGTCCTTGTCCTCATGTGGGTGATGAGACTTTTGAGGAATTAAAAATTCACATTGGGAAGAGGTTACCTTCTCCAAAAGGAGAAAGCATTTAATAAAAGGTTGACTTGGGGGTATGCCATAAATGGCATAAGGGGTTAAGGTGACCTAATCAAGTAATTAGGTTGTGCAAACAAGGGATTAAGGTGGTTAATGAAGAATTAAGGCAAGTGGGATATGATGGAGGATGTGACATTAATCCTAATTAAGGGTGTGCACATCCTTTAATGAAAGATTAATTAAATTAATCCAAATTAAGGAATTATTATAGAGGATGGAATAAGGAGAGAAAAATAATGAATTTAAATATTGATTTAAATTCATAAAGGAAAATGACTAAATTAAATAAATAGGAATATTTATTTAATCTAGAGAGGAAAGAGGATAAAAGTAAAGCATTTAATTATTTAAATTAAATTCCTTAGGAATATTAGAGAAAAGGAGAAATATTAATTAAATAAATTATTTAAATAACATCGATGAGAAATGCGAGATAGATGAATAAAGGAGATGAATTTGACCTTATGGGAGAGGTAAAATTTGGATGTCTACATTTTTCCTCTCTTCAAAATACTGTTAGAATAACAATGTTTTAAAGAAAAAATAAAATATAGGCGACTCAATAAAAAAAAAGGACTAAAAAATGATGCCCCGATGCGAGAAAGCTGGTGTAGGCTGTCTATTGGAAGAAAATGAAAGAAGATCCCATGGTGTCATGGGAAGATGGATAAGATGGAGGAAAATGACAGGGTATGCCCCCTCGAGAGGGCAGACGAGGAAGAAAAGGGGGCCTCAGATGACTTCTTGATATGAAGAAATGGAAGGTACCACACGATAGAGTACAAAAAACCTAGAAAAATGGTTTTTGAATGGAGGAAAATGGATGAATGAGGTGCAAATGGTGGCTCACGAAATAAAGGGAATGAATTAGATTAAAAAGAGGGTAAAAATACCCTCAACGTAAAAAGGTTATAAAAACAGGGAAAAAGAATATATAGTGTAAGTACATGAATAAGTAGAAAGCAATAAAACACTTCTTAATGGAACATTGCATCAAAGATCAAGCTAATTAATGAATTGAAAGCGTCTCATTGTCTCCTATCTTCAAAGATTTATTAAGTTATGTGCTCTCAGATTTAAGTAACACTATAACTATTAAAATGATAATCTAAAGAATGGAATGATGTTGATGCAATGATATGAAGCTAATATGATAATACTAAATGATAAAATAAACTAATATAGCATGGATTGACATGAAAAATGATAAATATAGCTACAAGAGGCAACCATGATTGTGAAATATTGAATGCTTAGATGTTTGATGAACTCCTGTAGAGTAAACTTGATAACTTGGGATCCCTTTCTTGGTTGAATGAAGCTATATTTATAGATTTCCTGGCTATAGAAATGCACAAGGATGGCAAAGATAGGCTTGGATTGAATCTGGCGGCTTGAATGGTGACAGATGGAGGAGATTGAGAAGATTTTGGGGATTTTCTCTACCCATGAAAACACCAGGCAAGAGAAGAGGAAAGATTGATGGAGGAGGATTGAGAGATAAATTTGCAATTTGTCTCCAATTCTTCCCGTGAAGTTTCAATCAATTCATTTTGACATGATTTTGACATAAATTAGATATAGGATATCTAATTTGATTTTGAGAAAATATAGAGGAATATTCCTTTTGAAATATTTTTGATTTATTTAAATTAGCAAAAGAGGGATAAATAATTTAATAAAACAAACTATAGAAGTTGTTTATTAAATTAAACAAAAGAATAATTGAAATTAATCAATAAAGTGTTTAATATTTATTTAATTAATTTAAGATTGATGTGATAAAATAAAATAGGGAAATGATAATTAAATCAAACAAAGTATTTAATTTTTTTTATTTAATTAAGATTAGAAAAATTTAAATGTGATGTGAAACGTGAACTATATAAATAAATAATTTTATTTATTCAAACAGTAGGGGAATTTAGGATAATTAATCAAATAATTCATATTTAATTAATCGAATTCTCCAAACCATTTTTAGGTGTATACATTTTTCCCCTCTTTGAAGTGATGTGTTTACGCATTGCTTCAAAGAAAATTTTGCTACTACTGCTCATATTGATGAAAAAATTCAGTGTGCCCCAGACATGCCCCAGATATTGATTTTCAGATGATTGTAGATAATATGCCTCATCGAGAGATAAATTAATGATTTGATGATTTTTTGGATTTTTGAATTTTTATGATGATTTGATGAAAAAATAATTTATCTTCCGACATTGATGAAAAAAATATAGCCCGTGGTTGAATTTCAATTAATTCTATGAATAAAATTAATTAAAATAAAATAAAACCCACCAAAATCCCTTTTCAAAAAGCTATATAAAGTCCAAAAGGTCATTTTCAAAGTCATTTGCACCTTTTGACTTTTAACACGCAGTGAGAGAGACATTTTAGCTAGCTAGAGCAAGATGCCAATCCCTTACCACACTCACTGTTTTGAGTGCGTGCGATGTCACCAACAACCGACTACCTACGGACCTTCGGTATGTACCCATAATCAACCTCATTTTTTGTGCATTTTTGTTTTTTATGTTTTCGCATTTTTTTGTTTAGTTTAGCGCATCCAAGTCATGCTGAAGTGCTTTGCACTATGGTGTAGCACTTTGCACTACGGTGTAGCACTTTGCACTATGGTGCAGCACTTTGCACTATGGTGTAGCGCTTTGAGATTTAGCGCTTGCATTATTTTCTCTAGCGCTTTCGTAAGATAATTCAACGCTTGCATGATTTAGCGCTTAGGTAGTTAAGTTTAGCGCTTCGACCCCAAAATTTAGCACCTAGAATGTTCTAGCACTTTGATGTGGTAAAATAGCACATCGATGGTCTGTTATAGTGCTTCTGGTAAAGTAGTGCTTTGGTGGATTGTTTTAGCACATCGATGCAATAAAACAACGCTTTGGATAAAGTGGCGCTTCGGTTTCCTGTTATAGCTCATTGAAGTGCCGAAATAATGCTTTGGGTTAAATAGCGCTTTAGATGCCTGTTTTAGCGCATCCATGTGCTGAAATAGTGCTTCTGATAAAGTAGCACTTTGGATGCCTATTTTAGCGCATCCGAATGATAAAGTGGCACTTTTGTTTCTTAGTGCTTTGGATGCCTGTTTTAGTGCATCCATGTCAAATTTTGACATAGATAACTTTGATTTTTGCCAATTTTGATCATGTCCATTCTTCGGTTTGGTATGATTTGATTATCTAAAATCTCTTAATGACTGATTTTGATGATTTAATAAGACTTACTCTCATGATAGGCGAGAAATAATCCTATTTGTGATGATCCTCATGATAGGCGAGGAATGATTCATATCTGACAAACCTTGTGATAGGCGAGATTAGATAATTTTGATGAACCTCATGATAGGTGAGGTTTGTTGATGTTTGTTCATGAAATTTGATTGAAAATTCATACCAAAGTTTGATTGGACATAGAACTACTTTTGATTCTTGACATAGTGCACTGATTTTAAACTTTTTATGATGATAGGAGGATCTGGGTACTCTCCAAATGTGAGAGCGGTTTCCTTGGACCACCGATTTGATTCCTCACCTGACTCCAGATGAGATTTAGATCATAAGTCGACGTGGTCTTACAAGTCTACTTGATATGCCCCAGATTAGGATTAATCGGGGTCTCCTTACTGCTTTGGCCAAGAGGTGGCATAGTGATCATAACACTTTTCATTTACCCACTGGTGAGATGATGGTCACACCTAAGGATGTGTGGTGGATACTGCGGATTCCATTCATGGGAGATATTGTTGTATATGATTCACATGAGGCTGGTGGGAGAGATTCTCTCCATAGAGTCTTTTAGGATCAACACATTGTAGGTCCGAGTGTCCAATGGTAGACGATAGCTGATGCATATGCAAGTCTTTACCAGTAGTATTAGCTAGATTCATTGGAGGTTTCCTTTATCCTGATCGCAGGTCAAAGGGATTCTTTGTGGGTTGGGGCCAGATTTTGGAGAGCATGGTTATGCACAGGACGAGATATTCGTGGGGGATGTGTATGCTAGCACATCTCTACCATGATTTACATTTAGTGGTGTACTTGGGAGCACGCAGTTTATCAACGGGTATGACGCTTTTACAGGTGTGGGCATGGGAGCATTTTTCTATTGCTCGACCATTTCCAGTTCTAGACAGACCTATCGACAGACTATATGTTTTCAGGTATAGAGGTAGACTTACCTAGGCTCAGATGGGTAAGTTAGAGCATTGGAGATGAGTATTGGATGACACAAAGAGTGTTGTCTGGCGGCCATATCTAGATTGTGAGTAGTGGGATGAGGATGATGTAGTGCTTGGATATCTTTGTGATTCTATGTACCTAATTGGCAGGACCCCGTTTGTTTTGGAGAGATTTTTGTTGCGGTGGGTGTATAGGAAATATGGCATTGTTCAACGTATGCCTTAGGGGGTAGCTCATTATGCCAGACGACTGAGTGATGTAGCGGATTGGGGGCCATGCTTGTCATATGATACACTAGTAGAGGGGTAAAAGAATCTGCAACCATCTGCCTAGGATATCCACAGGGATATTGTTGAGGCACCTATGATAGAGGAGTATGCAACATTTTTGACATTAACTCCACATCCTCGTATTACTATTCTTGACGAGATAACACCGTTACCTGTGGAGGATGATGTTGCCGAGGGTTCTGTGGGGGGTAGTGGGGATGATACTGCATCAGGCAGTAGTATTGAGAGTGGCATTGATGATAGTGATGGTGGTGGTGGAGGTGGCAGAGTGTGGGTCCAGTCAGTGTTGGACCATCATCGAGTAGGCCTCGCAAGAAGCGGGCAGTGGCAGTGCCGCCGGTCGATCATCAAAGGCAGATTGCCAGTCTGCAGACATAGATACAAAATTTGCAGGGGCAGTTGGTATAGGCATAAGGTTTTCTAGTAAAGATGCAGACACAAATGCAGAGTCAGCCATAGGCTCATGCCCAGGAATTAGCATAGGTACAAGGAAGGTTGGTAGTTGTTCAGACTCAGGTTGATACTTTGACAGTTGAGCGAGACAGTGATAGATAGATTGCCGAGAGGGCACAGGAGATGGTTGAGAAACTACGGAGAGTAGCTGATGGTACCTATGTTGCAGATTACATGAGGGAGGTTTTGCGGGTTGGCCATGAGGCAAAGTTTTATCGGGGTAGGTATCATGATGCAGTGCCTGCTGATCGTAGAGTCAACTATGCCCCATCGAGATCTAGTCGGATGCGTACTCGAATAGTTAGCGAGGGTGTGACATAGATTCCATGGAGAGATCCTAGAGATCCTAGTCCTTTTGGGGGTGGTGGTGGTATAGGTCCTATTGGGCCCACTCATTCTAGTAGTAGCAGATCATAGATGCTATATTTGTGATTTCGAGACATTCTTTTTGAGATATGATGTATATTCTGAGTCAGCTTATTTTTGACGATGTATCTTTTCTCATTTCAGACTTCATTGTATACTTGACATTGATGATATATATGATATGTAGTGATTTCTATTTATGATGGTTTATGATTCTATGATGTATGTATTTAATTTATGTGATGATGTTGATGGACAAAAATGACATGATGATGTATGGATGTGGAAAATAATGACATGATGAAATGTATGGATGGATATGTGATGTTATGAAAATGATGTATTTATTTAAATGATATGATGTTGATGGATGATAATGACATGATGATGTATTTGTTTCAATGTGATGAAATGTATGGATGGATGGTAATAATTCTTTTTATTATAAATGTGATAATGATAATAAAATGATGATTTTGTGATGTATGATAATGGATGATAAATGATGTATGGTTTAAAAATTGATCAAATGCATATGATAATAATGTAACGAATGATATGATGTAATGAAACATGATACATTTATTTAAATGATATGATGTTGATGGACGATAATGTAATGAATGATGTATTTATTTATGATATGATTTGGAGAAAATATGGTATGATAAATAAATAACTATTTGATATTAAATGTATGAATGATGAAATGATGCTCCTATTATGTTTTTGATGATTTTTGGTTTAAATGTCAAGTATACTCAATTGTATTTGTAGAAAAGATAATCATTAATTTGAATCCTTTATGCAACAAATTTACTCTATAGGAATAGAATTTATTATGAATGCAATCTAATTTTATCATGTAACTATATGTAGACCATTGTCATTTTAACAGTACTTTTGTGTTTTGTATCATCATAGAGCTTTTATTGGATGTTGAAAGTGAGTACAAGCGTAAATGGTATATGTTAGATGAATGACGACCTGAGTACTACTTTCATCATTTTTTGATATTGCAAGAAAACACAAGCATCTAGGTATAATTGAACCGAGATGACTTGAGAATTCATTGTGTAAACATGCAATGATTAATCATTTCAATGTGTGAATTCTGAATGTCATCAGTGATACATTTGCATAGCACATCCCCTGACAATTCATACATTTATATGATTAACTTACAAACAACAGACAATAAAAATATCATTCTTCTTCCTTGTTTCTCTAGTTCAATACATCATTGAGATACTCCACATAAATGATGATCAATTAATCAAAAAAACAATTTATCCACCTTTTACTTAGAGTGTTTCAAATTATTATTCAGATTAAATCATCCATCCTGATTTGTGATGATTTTGCGATTTTCGATATTTCAACCAAATACCTAACTTACTAGCTTATCCTAGGGGTCTCGGGGGCTGATCAAAGATTAGCCTTACCTACATTACACACATAGAGACCATGTAGTTCGACTCACACAGACTCATGATTTTGGTTTTTCTTTTATAGACTGACTTTTTGACTTTTTTTTGGATTTTCTGATATGATATGGATGTTTGATGCTTTTCAGATGGTGATTGATGTTGTGCTTTGATGTTGTTTTTGTTTTCTTTCCATACTGTTGTTTTTGCATTTGGAAAGACTGATGTATTAGTTGCCTCCAGTGATATCCAGATGTTGCCCCCAAGCTAGAGTGATACATGACTATGTGACATGAATTGATAATGGATGTAATGATGGCAAGACTAATGATATGATATGAAATGGTAATGGCTATCAGACTAATGATTCTGATATGTATCAAAATAGATGGGAAAGCTGATTTAGAAATCACGTACACCGTGTGTTTCCAAGTTTTCACCATATGTTTTGATTACATTCCTTGTTTTGTATATTTTTCTTTTTTCTCATTTTTCTATATTTTTTTGTATTTTCTGTTGCCAAGACGCCTGTTTGCCTGGTTTTTGTCAAGGAAATCCTTTTTCAAAAGTTTGACCCGTGCACTAGGAATTTAGGTATAGAACTTTCTGAGATAGATACTGTTGATAGGTTCATAAAAAAAATCCCCTTTTGACGTTGACAGTTGATATGCCCCTGATCCGTACACTAATATGATGACAAAAGGACCTAGCCAATTAGGCTCAAATTTTCCTTTCTTTTCCCTGTCTTGTTGATTTCTTGGGTTTTCTTTTAGAACCAAATTTCCAACTTGAAAAATCCTAGGTTTTACCCTCTGATTGTAACTCCTTGATATTCGCTATTGATATGCTATGAGATGATTAACAACTTGTTCACGATGCTCATCTAATAATTCTAGTTCTTTCAGTTTGGTTACCCTATATTCCTCATATGAAATGATCCCTCTGAGTGATACACAGAGTGATGGAATCTCGACTTCAATAGGTAGTATGGCCTCTGATCCATATACCAAGGCATATGGTGTTGCTCCTATTGGTGTTCTAATATTGGTTTTGTAGGCCCACAGTGCAAGATTGAGTTGAACATGCCAATCACGTCCAACATCATTTACCATCTTCTTGAGGATTTTTATAATTGTTTTATTAGAGGCCTCTGCTTGACCATTTCCTTATGGATAGTACATTGTTGAGAAATGATGTTGGATATGGAGATTTTCACACAATTCTTGAACATCTTGGTTTTTGAAAGGCCATCCATTATCAACGATAATAGATTGAGGAATGCCATACTGACATATTATGTAGTTCAAGATGAAAGATAAGATTTGCTTCCCTGTGTTTGTTGTAAGAGGCACTGCTTCTATCCATTTTGTGAAATATTCTGTAGCTGTTATAATGAACTTGTGTCCATTGGATGGAGAGGGATTTATTTTTCCTACTAGATCTAGGCCCCATTGACAAAAGGGCCATGTTGATGTGAAGGGATGCAGTTCTTGTGCTGGTGCATGAATCAAATTACTGTGAAACTGACACTTTTGATATTTCTTTACAAATCGATAAGATTCTTTCTCTATGCATGGCCAATAATATCCTAAACGGAGGAGTTTCTTTGCTAGAGTTATTCCACTCGAATGAGTGCCACAAATACCCTCATGAACATCTCGTAAGGCCATCTCATATTCTTCGTGTTCTAAACATCGGAGTAAGGTACCATCAAGACCTCGACGATAAAGTATGCCTCCCGAGGATTAGGGTATAAAATTATGTTTTTGGTTCCTGGAAAGATCGGGAGGAAGGATATTATCTTTCATGTATGCATAGGTTTTTTCATAGATGGAGGTTTCAATGGTCTCTAGATGGCATATGGTATTGGATTCCAAACTATTATAAGGACATGGTACTTGTTATACCATAAACTCATAACAACCTCATTTCTCTGGTAATTGTAATAGTGAAGCGATTGTGGCCATGGCATTCGCAACTTTGTTCTTCGCCCTCAAAATTTGATCAAATTTGATGTTGACAAAAAAATGCTTTAGATCATCTATTTTCTTCTTGTAAAGCATCAATTTTTCATCCTTGGTCTGATACTTGTCATTTACTTGATAAATTACTAGTTGAGAGTCTCCATATACTTGTAGCTCTATGACCCTCCATTCAATTGCTATCTTGACCCCAATGATCAATGCTTCATATTCTGCCACATTATTTGTACATTGAAACATCAATCTATATGATTTTGGGATGGTGTGTCCCTAGGGAGTGATGAAAAAAATCCCTACTCCAGATCCTCATTATGTGTATGATCTATCAACATATAATATCCATTATTGTGGCGTCACTGTTAGAATGTCCACATCTGGAAACTCTATGGTCATGGGTTAGTCATCTGGTAAAGGAGCCTCCGCCAATTGTTTGGCGATTGCTTGAACCTTGATGGCTTTTCTATCCACATATTGAATATCAAATTCACTTAATAGCATGACCCACTTGGCTAGTCTACCTGTTAAGGCAGCTTTATTGAGTAAATATTTTAAGGGGTCGATCTTTTCTATTAGCCTGATTTTATGGGTCAGCATATAATGTCTCAGTTGTTGAGTAGTAAACACCACCACCAAGCATGATTTCTATATGAAAGTGTAGTTTATTTCATAGCCATTTAATGTCCCATTGATATAATAGATGGCATGTTCCTTTACTTCATAATCCTCCTGTGCTAATAATGCTCCCAAAGATATATTTGTTGTTGCAATGTACAATATCAAAGGTCTTCCTTCGGTTGGTGGCATGAGAATAGGTAGAAACATCAGATATTTTTTGATTTGATCGAACATTGTCTCACACTCCTCATCCCACTTGAAAACTATATTTTTATGCAAAAGGTGATTAAATGGGTGAATCTTGTCTGCCAACTAGGAGATAACTATTCTGATCGATTGGAGCCTTCCTTGTAGTGATCTGAGTTGAGTGATATTTCTGGGAGGCAAAATTTCCATTATTTCCTTGAGTTTCATTGGATCCACTTCAATGCCCTTTTCTGAGACAATGTACGCCAACAGTTTTGCTGATGTGACCCCAAAGACACACTTCTTGGGGTTTAACTAGACATTGAATTTTTTTAGCCATGTGAAGATTTTGCTTAGGATATGTAGATGTCCTTCCCTTGTACAAGATATTTCTAGAATATCATCCACGTAATCCTCCATGAAGGTGTGCATCATATCATGAAAGATTGTTGTCATTGCTCTTTGATAGGTGGCTCCTGCATTTTTCAAACCAAATGGCATGACATTCCAGCAGAAGGTTCCCCATGGACATGTAAATGCCATCTTTTCTTGATCTTTTAGAGCTATTTTAATTTGATTATATCCTGAAAAATCATCCATGATTGACAACATGGCATGCCCTGCTGTCAAGTCCACAATGATGTCTATATTTGGTAATGCAAAATCATCCTTTGGGCATGCTTTATTTAGATCTCTGAAATCCGTAAATATCCTGATGCTATTGTCTGGTTTGAAATAGGTACAATGTTTGATATCCACTCGACGTAGTCAATAGACCTTATGAATCCAACATCTAGCAATTTCTTTAACTCAGTCTTTACCATTAATGCGATATGAGGATGCATTTTTCTCAGCTTTTGCTTCATAGGCTTGATTCTTGTAAGCAAAGACAAATGATGCATGAGAAGATTTGGATCCAAGCCTGGCATATCGGAATATGACCAAGAAAATTTGATGCTTCTTTCCTTAAAGAAATTGATGAATTTTGGTCTCTCTTGATCTGTCATGGATTCTGCCAGATGTAAGATTTTTTCTTTTTCTTTAGTGTCGATGTTAACAGACTGTGTTGGTTCTACCAGAAATGATGACTGCTCATGATAATGTTATGGAAGAGTGTTAAATATTCCATCTTTCGGTGCCTTAGAGAGGTTTTCACCTTTAGATGCGTTCTTTATTTTATCTTTTTCGAGATCTAATGCTTCCATAGAATGGTTTTCACCCTTAGATCTATTATCCCTATTTTTTCTTTTGCAACTGAAATATTTGACACCCTCCTATTGAGTTGTCTTGTTATGATTATTACAGATAAAACTCATATCAGGTTCGTCATGACATAGGAAATTTACAATAGCATCATCGTTTGTAAATATTGGTACAGTCAGAGGTTTGACAGGTTCCTAGTCAATAAGTTCTGGATGGATTAATGGCATGAGGTCATTAGATTCATTTAGGTTGATGGATGTAAGGGTTTAGACAACCATTTTGTCATAGTTGTTTTTTGGAATATCGAGGTAAATGATGGTACCTTCTTCAAGATCGTCTAGTTCACTTGATGTTTGTTCATCCCCACTTGAGTCATTGATATTTAGTGATCTTGATACAAATGGTCTAGACCCAGAGCTTTGTCCCTCCTCACGCGTAGGTGCATATTGTTTTATTACATCAATTTGAATATCAGTGCAAGATAAATCGAAACACAGATCCCACTCATATTCATTCGAATCCATTTTAGAGCTATCTCTAAGCTGAAGGATTCTTTCTACAACCTTCCTTGTCATCTCCTGTTTTTCTTCTTCAGAGTATCCTAGTCCTGTCTTCTCTTTTGATTGGAGAGTGAGGGGCTGAATCAGCTCAATTATTCCTTCCTTTCTTAAACCAATAGGTCCTTGTCCCTTGTAACCCATTTTGTCTAGGATAGCTTTCCATTTGCCCTATTTTTCTGTATTGATATTGATGTTCTTGATACTGCTATGTGATCTCGATGGTTCTTCATCTTTGTATAACCAATCAAGGATTGATTTGTTGTCTAATTTGTCCTCTATGGTACGGGCTTTTACAAACCTTTCTTCTAGAGCTGTGACAGGTAGTGATGTTTAATGTTTGATCATTGATGGTTGGCCATATGTCTTTAGGGATGACATTAACTGTGAAAGATTAAGCGATTGCTCCATAGAATATTGTCCCATTCCCTTGTTTGTTAACTGAACCTGCTCTTGAGATTTTTGTGATAAAGAAGTTTGGGAATCTGAATTGTCTGTTACTTGAGTGTCAACAAGATTTGTATATTTTTCTTTATCCTTCTTCTCTACCCATTTGGTGATGATATTTGGACATTTTTCTTCATTTGATGACTTTGAACTGGATGCATCCTGATTGTAAGGTACAAAGGTATCTTGAGAGTTTCTAAACGTGTCACAATGTTGAGGATGATTACAATCACCAGATACTGTCACCTCCTGTCCATTTACAAGGAATTTTAAGCATTGGTGATATGTGGAAGGTACTGCTTGCATTTCATGGATTTAGGGACATCCTAAGAGTATATTGTAAGTCAACTCTTTTTCTAGTACTTTACATGCTATGCGTTTCATCATTGGTCCCACTTGAATTGGTAACACAATTAGTCCCTTTGAAGATCTCTGTTCCTCATCATATGATTTTATGGTCATTTTCCTTCGGGCATCAATAACATCATCGAAATACCCTAGTGCACATATTAAATTTAGAGTGCAAATGTTCAAACCAACTCCCCCATCTATTAAGACTCTTTTGACACGATGATTGTGAATCAAGACCTCGATATGGAGTGTGGTGTTATGGGGATGGTTGAGTGACACATCCTCCTATTCAGAGGATGATAGAAAATGTGGGGTAGTCAAATACCCCACCATATCTTGGAATTGGCAAACATCTAGATTTTTCGGTACCGTAGTTGCAACTAGTGCTTGTTCTAGAACCTCCTTATGTGATGGAGATAGTTTGAGGAGTTCTAGTATTGATATCTACACTGGAATGTTTTGAAGTTGATCGAAAATGTTTTAATGAGATGGAGGTGGATATGCATTTTTAAACCCAACTCCCTTTAACACTACCTTGGATTGCCCCCTTGTCATTACATTTGTTGGTTGATAGTCCTGTCGGTCTCTAATTTTTATAACATTTATTTGATTTTCAAGGACTTGTATTCTTGGGAGTAAATCCAAAGGGGTAGTGTCATTGGTATCATGTTTGTTTATATTATGACCAATAGTATGATCACTCTCTACCTCAGTAAGACAAAGGATCGTTTTATCGTAGATATGATTGATATTTTTACCTTTGTTGTTTGTAGAAGATGATGCTCCTTTGTCATAGTTTGGTAAAGGGTCTTTGAAGGATGAATGATCATTATTGTTTTGGGGTCCCTCTATACATACCTTGTTATTTTTTATCAGATCTTGAACTGCGTGTTTTAATTCCATGGAATCATTAGTTTTGTGGCCTTTATTATTGTGGAAGTTGCATTAATCCGAGTCATTCCACCATGGTGGTTTGACATTTGGATCCTAGAATCTTACTTCCCACGTAGTAATAAGACCACTAGTGACTAGTTCTTTCATCGCTGATTCCAATGTTTGGCCTAAAGGTGTAAACCTATGCCGGTTTGATAGTTTTTTGTATGATTGCGGTTTTGTAATTTCATTGTTCTGAATGAAATTTGACTTGACGATTTGATCGTTGTTCTAATTTGTTTTCGAAGTAGATGCTGTCAAGTTGAAGAATGGTTTCACATTTTGTAAATCACTTGTTGTTTCGTTGGTAGTCGTATTTCGATTCTTTTGCCAAAATTTTGGTTTATCACTGATGGGATACTGATTTGAGGAGTTTATGTTATTTGATTTGTCATTGAAATGTTTAATAACCCCTCTTTTGACTAGCGCTTCTTCAATCTTAAGGCCATTTTCTATCACCTTTTCGAAAGTAGGAGGACATTGCAATTCAAGTCTATAACTCATCTCTTCCATTAAGTTGTCAATGAACAATTCCATTTTCTCTTCCTCAGGAATGGATCGAGGATATCTAGCGAATAATCATCACCATCTTTGTAGAAAGGACAAGAACGTCTCCCATTTATTTTGTTTTAGGTTATATATATCCTTTATCGTAACATCGTGTTGGATGTTAAAAGAATACTGGGAGATGAACTTGTTGACAAGTTCTTCAAAATTCTTGATACCTGGTTGTAATTTTGAAAACCATTCCATACATGAACCTCCCAAGCTTCTTGGGAATAATCTCATTAGATAAGTTTCCTCTTGGGAAAACTCTAGACTAATGGTTTTGAATTCATGAATATGATCAATCGGATCTAATCTTCCATTGTATTTGTCATACTTGGGGAATTCACAGTGTCTAGGAAAAGGTATCATATCAATTGTTGAGTTGAAAGGATAAGGACAAATGTCCTATACTGCATACCTTTTGGTACTCCCTTTTGTCATATCCTGTATTTGTTGTTGTAAGATTTGCATTTGGGATGTTAAAGAAACAACCAAATCTATTGCTTGTATGGGTTGCAGTATTTCAGTCTCACTTGTTCTAGGTGCTTCTTTTAGACGATTTACGTCAAAGTCCTTAGGAAGTTTAGCACCTGATTCAACCAACATTAAGAGATATTTCTCCATATCTTGTTCTAAGATCTTTTCCATGAATTTATGGAATTTGGGATCCTATTGGGCTGTTTGAATGTCCTCTGGAGTGATTTCATTTTTATCATTTTGATGCAAACTATTCCAAGGATTTTCTTCTGCCATTTTATGTGATGTTTCAAGTTCTTGTTCTAAGAGTCTCTGTTTTTGTGACCTAGTGAAGATTGGCATACAAGTTTTTGTTCTTTCTTCCAAAATTTGATCTTCTATGTTGGAAATGTCAAGTAAATTTTTAACAAAGTCGAATAAGATGATAGATCTTATTGATAAGACTAGGTTAAAAATTTGATTACTATAACTTGTTTCGTGGTAAAGGATGATAATATCCTGATGATGAAACTTCAACGTAATAATCGATTGTGTTTGATTTGACACTTTTGATTTGCAAGATCTGCGTTTCAGTTGATAAGAGTGGAAACTTATACAAACCTATCTAATTTCAGTTTCTAGACAATGATTTTGATAAAAAGATACTTGTGTTTTGATAAAAATTCATGGATAAATGACAGACAAACTGACTGGTATGATTTGGAACTCTTTGTTTTGAAAGCGCTAAAAAGAGTTCAGGGGTGCTAAAATAGGTGATGAAAGCACTATTTCACAGAAGTGCTATAACAGAGTTCAAAAGTGCCGAAACAAGTGATGAAAGTGCTATCTTTACAGATGCACTAATATAGTGCTCAAAAGCCCTGAAAAAGGTGATGGAAGCGCTATCTTTATAGATGTGCTAAAATAGTGCTCGAAAGCACTGAAAGAGATGATGAAAATGTTGTTTGATGGAAGTGCTAGAATAATGACTGTAAGCGCGAAAACAACTCCTGGAAGCGCTATTTTATGAAAGTGCTAAAACAGTGACCCGAAGCATTGAAACAGGTTTCCAGAGCGCTAAAAACATGATTTTTAAGACTCCCTATTGTAAAACTTGACAAGGCCTTGTGGCATATTCTATCATGGGTTGTGGAAAATAGGACTGATGTATGCATTAACTATGGTTGTGACATTGTGTCAGAGATCTCCTTTGGAAGAAAGCTCATGAATAGAGTGGTTCTACTGCATAATCAAGATCATGACCTCTAGAAATTTTTTGATATCTATGAATGAAGGTTCTACGTTGTAAAAATATCTTTCGATTCTAATATAGAAAACGCCTTCTTCTTAAATTATCCTGATAACTGAGTGGTCTCTTGGGTTTGGTGATTTTGATTGCTCTCTTGACAAACGTGGTTGACTTCCACTTTTGAATCATGAATTTCTTGACCTGATTTGACTTGTTGTTTTTTGGATGATCTTTTAATTTGATTTTAATGATTTTTGTGAAAAAACAACAAGCAAGTTGTGGAATAATTATTTTAAACTGAATAGATCGTGTATATTCAAGAACCACGAATGGTCCTTATTGATTTTCATTGGTTGCTTTTGACAAATGTATACAAAGTAGACAGACTCACACTTAACCTGTCATCATTATACTCAACAACCCAAATCTTGAAATTGCGTTGATGCACACAACCGTGTCACCTCCTAGAGGGCACCCACACATTTTTGTCATTTCCAGGCACGTAAGCAGAGTTGGATTTTTCGTCCTCTAAGCAAACGGTCCTTGGCAATTATATGGTGAGTGTCTTGGGGGTAGATTCTTCCTTCCCCTTGCACTGCGAGTATGACAATATCTGGTTACTGACTTGGTGGGATACTACTCTATGGTTCGTAGATAGGGCTTCCATGTGGTGCAACAATTGATAAAATCCCTCGGGAGACCACCCAATATTTATAACAAAGATTTTGGGGATGATTATCTTGCTCACTACCATCAAGTTGGAATTTCATCAACAATTTTCATTTTTATTAGAGTGGGTTGGAATCCTTGGCTTTAGGCGTTCCCACTTAGGTCATTCCCATAGGGTGAGTACTTTTTCCCACTACGACAAACATTCTAAAGGATTTAATAAAGCGTAAATTGCATAAAAATAAGGATGAATCTGGTGCTTTGATCACCTAGTTAAGGGGAGAGCATAAGCCTAATCACCACACAAGAACAACAAATAAATTGTTTTGTTTTAAGCCCAAAAAGACAAATTTTCTAATCTATGTGAAGATTTTGCTTCACAAAAATCATGATGTTCTTTTTAACTGATAGTACAAAAGTGCGATGGCTACCCTAGGATTGATAAATTTTTAAACCAGATGTGGCTACCCTAGGATTGATAAAATTTTAAACCAGATGTCTATCCTAGGATTGGTTCATTTTAGGCTAACTATAAAAATTAAATTTTGGCCGTGGTCCCGTCAGATCTAGATCAAATTTACAAAAATGCTAAAACAGTCCACTAAAGAGCTATAGTTTTTACCCGATGCACTAAAATCAAAAGAACTGAAATAGAACACTGAAGCGCCAGAGTTTGCCATGGAAACACTAAATCATCATTTCTAGAAATGGGTGATCGATGTGCCGAAACAGATCATGGAAGCGCCAGAGTTGAAAGCGCTAATTTTTTTGATGGGTGTGCTATAGTATCACAGAAGTGTCGAAACAGAACACATAAGCGCCATAGTTTTCCACAAATGCACTATAGTTTTTGACGAAAGTGTTGAAACAGAACACGCCAAAAACCTGCACGACACTTTAAAAAAAAATGATTAAAATATGGGGTTAGGCCCCGTGGTGGGCACCAAATTGTAAGTGTGAATAAGTAGAAAGCAATAAAACACTTCTTAATGAAACATTGTATCAAAGATCAAGCTAATTAATCAATTGAAAGCATTTCATTGTCTCCTATCTTCAAGGATTTATTAAGTTATGTGCTCTCATATTTAAATAACACTATAACTGTTAAAATGACAATCTAAATAATAGAATGATGTTGATGCAATGATATGAATCTAATATGATAATACTAAATGATAAAAGAAACTAATCTAGCATGGATTGACATGAAAACTGATAAATGAAACTATAGGAAGCAACCATGATTGTGAAAGCTTGAATGCTTGGATGTTGAATTCTTGGATGTTTGATGAATTCTTGCAGAGTAAACTTGATAACCTAGGATCCTTTTCTTGGTTGAATGAAGCTTTATTTATAGCTTGGTTTAATGAAGCTTTATTTCACCCAAATGGATTTCATGGATAATGAGCATTTAAAAAATCCAAGGACGGTTTCAATGATAACACCACAATGTAATTTATCTTATTTAAAGGCTACTACCAAAGAAGGGTATGAGACGTTTGGAATAATATTGAATAACCTTAGGCTGTCGTTTGACTAGGTCAGAAATTATGATTTTGAAGTGTTTGTGAATGAGATGAAGAGAAAGAAGGTTCTATATGGTTTCTCCCACCATTTCTTATATACTGATGATGCAATAAGGAATATAACAACTAATGGTGTAGTAACATCTAGGAAGGGTAAGTGCAAGAAGTTGGGTCCACAAAGAGGGGAAGTTTCGGGCAAAAAAAAAAATCTCGCAGAAAATGCATATGCGTTATTAAAAAATGCGTATGCGTTATGCATCGGGTACCCGAGCCTAAAAAAATGCGTATGCACTAAAAAACGCATACGCGTTATAAAACACGTATGCATTATATAACACATATGCATTTTTTAGTGCATACAAGTCATTTATTTTTAAAAAAATTCCTTTTTAGAAACGGATACCCATTTTAAAATGCGTATGCGTTTTGAAAAGCAAAACGGGTACCCATTTCTAAAAAGCATTTTTTTATAAAATAATCAAACAAATAAAGAACGCATATGCGTTTTGTAATGCGTTTGCATTTTTAAGAACGCATACGCATTATTAAAAATTTGAATCTCTAACCCACTTGCAGCCTTGGTTTTAGGCTCGGGAAAGGCTTGGCAATCCAAGCCTTAGCCTTTGAATTGCAACTAAAAAACTAAGGCAGATTGAAGAAGAATGCCCAACTTTGACAATATGGTTGATGGACTTTTTGTCTTAATCAATCTATAAAATTAAAACCCACTACAGAGCACAATGTCTAGTTTCCAAATATATAATTTTTATTAATATTGGATTATATTTGGTATTTTTAAATTAATTTCAAAGAAAACTAGTCCTTAAACATGAAATATCACACTTTTTTTGTTTTTTAATAACTTTTTTTGGGTGAAGTTTCTTGTAAAATAAATTCTATGACATCAATATTTAGACAATTCTCTACAGAATGAAAAAAAAAAGTTTCAAAAAATGTTTAGTTTAGGTCAAATTATGTTGTCCGTACACATTGATTTTTAAAAACAACAATTAAGGCCAATAAAAATTTAATAAAAAAAAAATATTCAACAAAAAATCAGAAAAAGAATTCCTCATCAATCTTCATGTTGTTAGCTCTCTTTCCTCAAAAGGAATTAGCAAAATACTTTTATTTGGGTCAAAACGTGGTGTCCGTACACGTGCATGGTATGGTAAAAAAATACGGACTTTTAAAAGTGGTTTTTATAGATCCCTATCAAAATTTAATTTCTACAATCTAGGTATTTGAATAATTTACATATTTAGAAACTAGATTCAAAATTCAAAATTTCATATTACTGACTTTTTAAAAATTCATTGTGTAAGTGCCTCAAATTTTCAGTCCAAGTGTGACAAATTGTGGAAAACAACAAAAACACTTCCACTTTTTGAGCTTTTTGTGGACCCAACTTCTTGCATCAGCCCGGAAGAAAGAATGGAATGCCATATGTGACATTAAGAAATATATAATCAAGAGAAGTGATTTTTATATCAATCCATATGATGAGATTGAGAGCCCTTATGAAAGAGCCATGAAAAATCTAAAAGATTACCAAAGTGGTGAGTTCAAGGTAAAGGTCAAGGAGACTACTAAGAAGTCATAAGCCCTAAAGGAGGAGGAACAAGAAGCTATGGAGATTCAAAAACAACCTTTGGAGGTTGGTGAAGGGGGTAGCCCTTTGGTTGAATACTTTGCCACTGAATTGATTGGAGATCTAAAAATTTTGCAGAGCATGTACCTAAAGATCAAGAGATGGAAAGAAAATTCCCTTCCCCTCCAATGAAATATTCTCTTGATCCATATGTTCCCCAGGAAAAAATTGTGAAGTGGGAGTATAATGAAATGATGACCCTAGGATTAAGGCCAGTGATCAATTTATTGTTGATGATTTTTTTTTCATACCAAGAAGTTTAAATAATTCATCATCCAACATAGAATCCAAGACATAAATAAGAGAATTGAAGAGGTTAACGCTGGTGTAGACCCTTTCAGTAAGAGGAGGTAGAAAAGGCAGAAGAGGATAATATAAGGGTTGAGATAGCAACATTTACTCCTATCGAGGCCAAAAAAATTGTTGAGAGTGGTATGATGCTACTTTTGAGATGGAACCTCACTGCTGATATTACACTTGATGCAATAAGAAAGGACCCTCAAGCCTCTGTGTCAGAAGGGCACTTCGATAATTGTATCTTTATTTCTGGATTTAGTCCCAAATTGTATTCTCTTGCAATTTGGTTGATTGCTCCCAATACAGGAAAGCTTGAAGTGGTGAAATCATTTGAGGAACTGATTGAATTAGTTGTGGTTTTAAGAGCCATTGACATAAAACCCATCCAGGCTGCAAAGTTGACTGTGCAAGCTGCCATGTTAAGTGTTGACACTACATAGATATGACAAAAGAAGTATGATGACTTGCTGAATAACTAAAAAAATCTCTTGGATGAGGATGACAAGACGAGGGCCACAACATAAGACAGTAAGTCAATAAGAGCACCAACCTCCCCCTCCTCATCTTCTTCAGATTTATCAACTCAAGATAGGGAAACTCTATCATTGAGAATTTAGAGCTTAAAGAAGGAAGTGCAAGTGGATAAAGATAATGTAAAAACAGCCAAAGCGGAGACTGCAAAGGTTGTTGATGGAATTTTTTATGATGTTTTAAAGCATCGAGTCTCCAAGTTAATTCACAAAGCTGACAATGTTTGGGAAGCCTACAAGAGCATCCATGAGGCTCATGAAAGGTAAAATGAAGTCTAGAATGATTTATAAAATGAGTGGAGTAAATGAAGCGCTAGGGTTGGAGCCTTAAAGGAGGTGATGCCTAATATGAAGGATGATCATCAAGCCCCAACCAATATTCCAGATGTGTTGAAAGCAATGGAATTGTTAGGAGGAATATCAACTTTTCATGGAAAGATGGGAGTGCAACTACAAAATAAATTGAAAATGCTCAGAGCTATGGAGGTGCATGGTATGCAAAAGATATTAAATGATGAAGGTGGACTAAAAGAATTTGCTACTTGGAAGGATGAGTTGGAAGGTCTGCTCCCACATTTTAAAAGAGCAATCAGTCTCATCGATTACACCATGTTGAATGGTGCTATGGACAACTTGATAGGGATTGAGGTGAGAATGGAGGCATTTGTTAAAGAGGTGTGAATATTAATTGATGTCAGATACAACTAGCATAACACTAAGGTGTTAGGAGTTACTAGACATATAATGGCTCACCGAGGAGTACTATAATACATGTCTTGAAAATTTCATAGATTAAGCCTTAGATGAAGTATTACAAAACATTATATCCTCTTGGTCAAGGTGATGATAGAGCGCTGACATGGATATGTTCTCTGCTTTATGTTTTAACTTTTGCTGACTTGGTGGCACATGGACTAAAATTTTGCTCATGGAGAAGATGCTTTGGTGCTACTACAATGATGAAAGATTCTTTTTGGAAGGTGGGGAAATCTTCTTCAACAAATAAAAATGATTTTTGTCTTATATGTTTTGCCCCTCATGGAAATGCATAAATAACTGCTTAGGGACGTTTTGAAATTGAAATTGAAATGTAAAATGTGACTGTATGTGTAACATGGCCTGAAGCTTGTTGCTCGATTGTTCTTATAAATGAGAATTCAAGGTCAATTGCATGGGTCTTTGGTTGGAAAAGCTTTGAACTCATGTACATAATTTTATAAATCAAGCACAAAGGGATAGAATTAGTGTTGAGTCTTAGGTATGAATTCTAGTTTGTAATAGGCATAATGGTTTTACAACAGTAATGGCATTTGAATGAGAAGTGCAAATTCTAGAACAAATTCTCTCCTGTTGTATTTTGTCACATGAATTGTGAATAAAATTATCAAGGATACTTTTATTGGTCTCTTATCATTTTGGTTGAATGTATGATTTTATCTTTGCTTTAATTCAGGGAATTAATTAAAATGCTTTGATGAAGTCATAGGTTTATGTTGTAGAGTATGAGGATTTGATAAGTAGTTCTTGTTCTAGGAGATATAGAGTTGTTTTATTGTAATACAATATTACAGTAATCTATAAATGCTAAGTCTAATTGCTGTTTTATTACAATTTGTTTCAAATTTGAGTTAGTCACCCATGGATAAGATATTGTTCTCTAAATTTGGTTTTTGAAATCATTTAGTTGGCCTTTCCATTCAAAGATTAAATCCTTAAAGAAAACATTCATATATCTTAAATCGTTGTAATATTTCATACATGATGTCATTCATTCTCTACTTTAGATGGTAATTTATTAGAGAATTAGTGAGATTATTGAAGGATTTCATCTAACTTGCAACTTTTGAGAATGCATCTATTAAAATTGCAATGTCTGTGATAAATGACAAGATTATCACTAGGTACATTGTAGGGATCACCCTCCTAGGTCTTGCAAAGCTTGAACTACAGAGGGAAAGCCTAGCAAGCTTTCGCCTAGCTGTTGGCCAATCCTCACCATTGCTGATCATTGAATTATTACAAATTCATATGCAATTATTGAGATTAAGTTTGGTTCTTAAAAAACAACCGATAGGTGGGTAGGTATACATAGACATGTTGCTCTTTCACATTATTTTATTTTAGAGATTGTAAACATATTATAATAAATAACTTATATGAAATTTTTTGAAGTTTATTAAATGAAAAATTATACTTAATAGACTCCAAAAAAATTTCTTAAGGAAAATGACCATAAAATATCAAATCTATCAAGAAATAAAATTAATGTCATTCATCAAATAAAACTTTGAGAAAATAATATTAAAGAAAAGTGTGAAAATCATAATCATAAATAACTTTATCCACCATATTGGAAATCATAATTAAGATAAAATAAGAGTAAAAGGGAAATTTTAGTTATCTCAAAATATGTGAAAATGTATATAGTTTAGTTGTACAATTTTTTTTTTACGATGTTAAAATTTGTATTTCATGCTTGGTTAAAATAAATTATTTTTTCTTCTAACATGCTTAAGGAATAACACAAATTGAGGGGACATGTGGATTTTGTTGTGGAATTGAAGGGTATTGATATTGAAACAATCAATATATTGGAGTGTTTCTTTTTAATTTCGTATTTGAGTAAATGGAGAGCCAACGTCATTTTCTTGAAACATGTGACACCATGAGAAATGTAACAATACAATTATTTTTTTATTTTTTTGATATCTATAATACTACCTATTTTTGTAGATGAATCACTAATTAATTTTTTTTCGAAGTAAAGAAAGATGTAATTTATTCTAATAATACATATTTTCTTTATTTTTTTATATGTTCATATGTAATTTTTTGTTGAGAATCTTCTTAGTCTTTTTGTTTATGTGTATGTAATGTTGTGTTCACACAACTAATTATAGTATAATTTCTTAAAACAATCTTTTATAAGATATAATTATGATATTTATATATTTTTTCGTGTTGTTATAATACATACTTATCTATTTATTTGAGAATATATTACCATAATAAGAAAACATTAAGCATTCAAATACATTTAATAAGTGATTTAATCTATCTAATAATGTGTTAAAGAAAAAACAAACATTTTTTAAAATTTCTTTTCCTTTTTAAGAATAATACATTTTTAGTGTGATTTATTACATAATGTATCCTAAAACAATATATTGCTATTAAGATGTTGTGCCTTAAGCTAAAATTATAAATCAGTTATTATGATTAATATCTTTGAAAATAATCAACAATATTAATTAATTACAATGCCTTCAATATGACTTCTTTCTTATAAAATCATTTGAAATATCTTAAATTATCACCTCTAAAATTCATTAAAACTATAACATTACTAAAAATAATATTAAATAATAAATGAACAAATATTTATAATCTTATGGACCCAATACTATACATAAAATAACTATTTATTGTTATCGACCATTTCATAATACTTTTCATACTAACCATACGACACAGAGAGAAATCCCTTCAACCACTAGATGCACACCCTACCTTTAGGATATATAACTAACTTTGAATCCGTTTATATAGGATATCATTAGAACTTTATCTCTTCAGTTTAGTCCTCGTCACTCTTAAGTCCTGTGATTTGTCATAGTCAGTGCAACCTTAAGTTCAATAAAAATATAAGTTCTTGTTCAAAATGCCTATTCTTTGGCTAAACAATCTTTAAGTTCAATAAAAATATCTGCGCTGGATCAAAGTTATTGGAAAAATTGGAAAATGGGATTCTTTATTCATTTTATTGATAAAATAGAAGAATCACATGCCATCTACAACGATATTTTGTAGCCTAAATAAAATCATTGCAATGTTAATACAATCTATGTTTTATTTTATTTTTATTTTTGTCCTATGATAAATTTACCAACCCTGCCAGTTATCACAACTTACAACTGAAAAAAGAAATGGTGTAAGGTATAAAATGCAGTATGTGGATGTTGGTTATTCAACGACTTCATCTAACCCAGGCAGTTAGTGCCTTTACTGCAAACAACAATGGGGCTTCTCACAAGATGGTCACCACTTTCCCATGTCAAATATCCATATTGAGATGAGTTCAAATCCTTTCTGGGTTTCATTACCACATAGAATGATTTCTTCTCTCCTGTCTTTGTAAACTCAAGCTTGTTGGGTTTCAATACTACCAGAGCTCCATGAGGTGATCTCGCCTTTCCTTTAAAAGTTGCTGGTCCGTTCGAGACATATGTCACAGTTCTTTTCACAAACACAGGTTTTTCAAGTGATGAGACTGTAATAGAAGGATAGTTCAGGTTGTAAATTGTCTGGTTATGTGGCGGACAAGGAAATACTCTGCCTGTTTCGTTTCTTATCTGGCTCGAGTTAGTGCCGAAACTGCAAAGGAATGTTAAGTAGTCATCGAATGAAAGATCATAAATCAGACCAGGATCTGCAGCTCGATTTGGGTCGATATGACCTGCACCGAAGTCGAAAGGGCTCGCGGGTTTCCTTGTTAAGTCCTTAATCAGCCTCTTGGTGTTGTCCATTGTGGTAGCTATCATTTTCAGACATAAATAGATCACAACAAAAGGTCAGCAAGAGATTATGAGATTAAGCACAGCTCGCTTTGAGTTTTGATTGGTTTAAGTGACTCATCTAAAATTATGTTAAATTTCAATAAAATAAAATACATAAATCATCTAAATAAGTCAAAACTTAAACTGTAAACCAAAGAAACCGAAACCGACACTATGACAAGCCCATATTGAATGATTTCTATGACAACATAATTTTTAAAAAATATATAATAATATATAGTATACATACCTGTAGTCATAATGGCTGATCTGATTGCTGCTGGACTCCAGTAAGGATATGCCGCCTTAAGTAAGGCTGCAACACCAGCAACATGAGGGGTTGCCATAGATGTGCCTGAAATTATATTAAAAGAAACCTTCCTATGATCAAAATCAAAGGAAGATGGAGATACTGCTCCTGACCAAGCAGCAAGGATGTTGGTCCCTGGAGCTGCAATGTCAGGCTGCATTGATACACAAATTAAAAACGTTGTTATCAGGAGGTCTGGAATGTAAGAATCATGGTGGAAAATAGAAAAAAATCAAAGCTTCAGAGTTGAATTATGACCTTGAGTATGTCTGGGGTAACAATATTTGGGCCTGTGGAGGAGAAGGCTGCCACCTCAGGAGCTGGCCTTATATTTAACTTAGTTTCCACAGGAGAAATGTAAGCAACAGGAAATCTGCATGAGAACATAAGGACGATTAGGACCTGAGAATACCCAAAACCTTTGATGTGGCGTTGGTTGAAGTAAAACAACTGCCCTGAACACCTACTTTGTAGAGTTGATATAATTGGAAACTGCTGCAGCATCAACTGCAGTGAGTGTTGTTGCAGGAAGAATATGAGCGTCTAGGAAAATAAAATCGCCTTGTTCTTGACTATTTAAGATAATCATGCCGACTCCTCCTGCTCTAAGAACTTCTTGACCCATTGCAACGCCTGGATTGATGCCACTAACGCAGGTAACGATCTTACCTTTAACTTTCCGACGATCCAATGCTTTCAAAGAGCAAGCCAATCTGCAACATATTTTACCAGTGCTTATACACCTTATAGAATTGCTGTCGATTATAAAAGTACATTCAGCTTCTATGGTTAATCACAAAATTGAGTAATTTGTGTTGAATACCCGTCAACTAAATCTACACCCGGAAGTCTGGCATTTATCGATGATATGAGAGGGTACATTTTTCTCTTCAGGGATATCTGAGCTAGGCTTTGTCCCTGGTCTCAAAACACAAATTTTCATAAATTTTCTAGCATAAAGCAAGGAATAAGAATAAGTTCAATACCTTTACAGCTGGTTTTAATTATTCTAAAAGTTCTTAGAAAACATAATCAAATTCTACTTCTTAAATCTAAAAACATGATTAACATGATGGACTTTGCTTTGTTACTTAAACAATTGAATGTGCATGTTTGGCCCCTTTTAAGAAGTTGAAAGCATTTAGCAATAAAACTAAAAGAAATTTATAACCTTATATGTCTTCTTGTTGCCAAGGAAAGCAATGGAAGAAAATTGTCTATCAATAGTACTTGCTGCCACTGTTATAATCCATGGAGCCAAATTTGTAACAGACCCAGCGTCTGGACCGTTATTTCCTCCTGCACAAACCACCACTTTCCCATGTTGGGTAGCATGGAGTGACCCAATGGAAATAGAATCTTGCAACAATACTTGAGCATACGGGGAACCTCCAAGTGAAATAGAGAACACATCTACTCCATCATATATCCCTTGGTCCAATGCTGCAAGAATGTCTGCTTCAGCACAAGTGATATCACCGAACTGATCAGGCCAACAAACTTTGTAGGCTGCAACTCTGGCACCAGGAGCCCCTCCCTTTGCAGTGCCTTCTCCATATCCAAAAAGACTTGCATTCTTCACAAAATTCCCTCCTGCTGTGGACAGAGTATGGGACCCATGCCCAACTGTGTCACGTGGTGGTAATTTTTTTTCTGCTTTAGATAAATCAAGTTGCCCATTTTCAGCTTGAAACCCCTTGTTGAAAGATCTGGCTCCAATCAGCTTCCTGTGGGACCAAAGAATTTGAAAACTCAGATTTTCATTATATTAATCCATGTAATAAAGGGGCCAGCAAAAAGTTGTGTATATGCATATACACGATTGAGAAAATTCAAACACATTTTTATTAGTTTATTTGAAAAATGTAGGTCGCTGGTTGCTTATGACTTCAAATCAAGGCACCTGTTGCAACTGAAGTTGGCGCTACTATCACAGCTTCCCCTCCATCGGGGAGGGACAGGACCCAAGCCTTCGTCGCTGAAGCTTTTAGATTCGGGCCATACACCTAACACAGAGCAATTCAAGTCCGCTTTGCTATTAGATGACTATGATCTAATATAAACCCATGCAGGTTGCCCGATTCTAAGACGGTTGAGGAGGAAGGGGGTCTTTCTACCTGTATCCAGCGTAGCAATAATGACATCCTTTCCAAATGCTGCTTTTCTCCAAAGGGACTCTGGAGGTACTTCTTGATTCTGATTTTCTAATCCAAGGAATTCCCATGAACGAGTTGTTTGCAACTTTCTTTTTCGGTTAGGAAATACAGATAATACTTCTGGTAATTCTGGACGAGCATCATTCAATTAGCAAATATAGACCAAACAATATATAAAACTGAATGATTCATTTTAATAGGTACTCTACACCAATTTGGTCTAGAAAAACTTTAAATCTAGTTTCTGGATGATAGATAAAACGTCTCTACAACAGATTTGATTGGTACATTATCTGAACTGAGGGGTTCAGAAATTAGTTCATAATTTCATATAACTCCAATAAGAAGGAAGCAATTAAAATGTTTATGGAGATTGCACTTTACTTGAAAGGGCAAGAGCCTGTTCTTCGGTGAGAGTAGCAGCAAATCCATTTATACTTTTAGTGTATGAGTAGAAGATCGAATTCAGAACTGCTTTCTTACTGTAAAATGGTTTGTTAGTACCAGATTAAAGAATAAGTAACCGACAATTAATTATCCCATAAACTAATTTACTTTGAGTGATCTCTCGTGGAAAAAAGTGTTTAAACAAACTCAGAGGATTATTGGTTTGAAAACTAAATTGCATTGGATCCTGATGCTTATACATTACAATAAACTCATTATAAGCGGTCATATCTAAGTGCACAAGAATCCAGAGACAATTCCTTGTTATTTAATTTGCATATAATTGTGCTCACGGTGTGAACAGATCATGATAACAAAGTATTAACAGCTTATTGCCTTTCTGCCTTATATATCTGAAATCAATAGTGATTGATAATGATGGGTGGGACCCTTCATTGAGACACACTTGAATAGCGGGGAACCTTCTCCTCTCCCCTATGTGGCTTTGTTTTTATGCTCTGGACTCTACCTTATTCTAGATATATATTGCAAAATAACTGAATGTAGAAATTTCATTGCTTATTACCCTTTCATAACAGATGAGAGAAGTGCATAATGAGAATCTGTTGTAATCAACTCCTGCCCTCTGACCCTGTCATTGTGCCCTCCTAAGTACACTATATAAGACTGCAACCACCGAAATCAAAATGTTCACCATATCAAAAATGGAAAGTTTGTACTGAGAAAGTTTCATTGAATGTAAAGTGTAAACTTGAAAGTCATGGAGTTCAAAGCTGTCCATCCCAGTTGTCAGAACCAAGATGCAATTTAGTTAAAAAACAAATTCATACAAACAATTTTTTGGCACCTAATTTTTACCAATCTAAATGAATCTCAAACCAGTAACAAAATCTTTGCTCCTTACAAAAATATAAAATCTGCCTGCCCTACACTGAAAAGCAACAATCTACAACAGTCTAGGACATCAATCTTTATTTGGTCCATGCTTACAACAGAAAACACTGTAAACATATTCAAACAGCACAACAACCAGATCACAAGATTGAAATATTTAGTTTGGTATCTTAAAAATAATAACACTCACATCATAATCTCCACAACCAAAACAGCCACATAACAATCTTCACTTATCTCCAGTTGGGTGTCCTTAAAATAAAAGAAAAAATAATATTTATCCAATCATTTAACTGACAGACATACTGCATGATCAACAACATTTTATATACAAAATGAAATTCAAGCTCTTCTCACTTACATTTGTCGTCTCAGGCACGGCCTTTGCCTTAGTTTTATCACCCACGGCCTCTCCCAATGAGAAAGCCAAGATGATAATAGCAATCCATGCCAATCCTTTGGCCATGTCTGATTCCAAGCTCAATGACCTGAGTACAACTTATTGTGTACGTAATGAAATATAAATAGGAGAAGTATAGGATTTGTACAATAGGATATGGATATTGGCATCACCATGATTTAGAGGAGAATTTTGCTGCGAGATTTTCTGTTGTTCTTAACTAGATCGACATATGCATTGCTGTTTACATTCTGTTTTTCCATTATTTCTGATTTGGTCAGCTCATCATGCGTTTTGACATGGTAAGCTTGAGATTGAATCTACAAAAATCTTTGAAACAGTTTTGGAGGAAGAATTTTCTCCCATTGATCTTGGGAGAATGATAAAATAACTTTTTCCCATTCTTGAAAATCGGATAGATATTCCACCTGGCCCCTAGATCTTCACCTGTTGTCGAATGCCGTACTTGGAAGCCTCTAGTTTCACTCCGATAAACAAAATGACTAAATTAGAAGCTGGTATGCGAATTAATTAGGACAACTATTTTACTTTGTTTAATTTAGAACATATAGGACGTGTAAACATCTCTTATAACCGTATAGCTGTTAGAAATGGTGATATTAGTACAGTTAATTTAATTCTGTGTTTATTTTACGAATATTTTTTTATTATGTCAGAAAGATTTTTCTATATTATTTTATCAACTGATTTTTTTTATTAGTGGTTGAGAACCTGTTAAAATGATATAAGATGATTGAAAAAGATTTGATGACAGTTTCAGCAATATAAAAAAAAAACTAATATCAATAGATAATATTACAATTTTATGAAAAATGATTTTTGCAATGATTTATTTAATAGTATTGTTTTAATGTTCAATTTTTTAAATTTTTTTTTAAAATTCGATAATGTAATTATATATTTTTATTTTGATTGATTGCAAATTGTTTAACTTGATAATATTTCTAATTTTTTCATTTTTATTGTTAATACATAAATCTTGAAAAAAATCCATGGAATCTCATGCAAGAACATGCATAAGACCAAGAAATAAAATCCCTATTTAAAAAACCAAACTGTTTGGAGATCAAATCTCTACATATTCTTACATTCTTTTGTTGGTGACATGGCTTTCCAGCTGTCCCGCCTAATCTTCCCTGCCACCGTAGCCTATCTTCTTCTTCTCCATCGCATTAATTCTTCTACCTACCTTCTTCTACATTCTTCTTCAATATATCTAGACTATTTTGTTTTTTGAAGTGTATTTGAGAAGCTTCTCTTGTTGCTGGAAATGGTTTTAGTTTTATGAAAAAATAGAGTATATACTCTCTATTTTTGGTTGAATGAAAAAAGGGCATGACTGTAAGAGAGCATTGGCAACTCTGTTTATTAAAGGCATTAATGGAAACTATGTTTTGTTTTTAATATTTCTGCTCTAAGATATTGTTGTGTTTTTCGTTCCTCTCTTTTCTGTAGCAATCTAACATTTTTTGCTTGTCTCTTTTTCCAACAAAGTGGTATCAGAGCATAATTGATTGTGGGAAGTGCTCGGTGTTGAGAGCTATAGAAGATCAAATCATGAAGAAAGCTGCAGTTATTAGAAGTGACACCATTCAAAAGTTTGCAGTAAGGGTTTAAATTGCATGGAGAAAGGAGACAAGTTGTAGAGTAAATAGTTGTCATTGTTTGGAGATTTTGAAGCTGCCATTAAAATAGAGGGTTTATAGTTATTGGTTTATACCATCATAGTTTCTTTTAAAAGAAGAAGCAAAATTTTGTTTTGAAAAATCATGGCAGGAGCAAGTGGAAGCGTTTCACAACCCCAAATTCCAATTTTTAATAGCAAAAATTATGACTATTGGAGTATAAAAATGAAAGCCTTGTTTTTCTCCCAAGATGTTTGGGACTTGGTTTAAAATGGGTTCCCTGAACCAGTAAACTAGCAAGCATATCAAGCTCTCTCACAAGCTGAGAAGGATTTGTTGAAAGAAAATAAGAAGAAGGATGCTAAAGCACTATTTTTTATTCATTAGGCAATGGAGGAATCAATCTTTCCAAAATTTGCAGTTGCCACAACATCAAAGTAGGCATGAGAAAGTTTACAAACAACATACCAAGGCACATACAAGGTAAAAACAACAAAATTACAAATCCTTAGAAGGGATTTTGAAAATTTGCAAATGAAGGACTCAAATTCATTCTTCAATAATGTAATGACAATAGTAAATCAAATTAGATCATATGGAGAAACCATTGGGGATCAAAAGGTTATAGAGAAAATACTTAGAAGCTTACCTACAAAGTTTGATCGAGTTGTAATAGTCATTGAGGAATCCAAAGATCTCACTCAGCTATCAGTAGATGAGTTAATGGGATCACTCTTAGCACATGAGAAAATGTTAAATCGATCAGGGACATCATCATTGGAGAATGCATTCAAGAATCAACTTTCATTTGGAAAAACAAGAGGAAGATCAAATCACAACAGAGACAAAGGACGTTTTACACCAAGAGGAGAAAGAGAAAAAACATAATTTGAGAGAAGAAGACCAACATCAAGCCCACATGCTCATTCTACACCAACAAGAGGAAGAGGGAGCAACCATTCTCATAGCCATTATCAAGGAGAAAGGTATGCTAAATCCAACATCCAATGTCATTGCAATAAATTTGGGCATTTTGCATCAAAATGTAGGAAAAAACAATATGACATGAATAAGAAAAAGACACATTTTACAAATGAAAATCGACCCAACACTAGTGAAAAAAACACCATATTGATAACATGCAATGTAGCACAAGAGAGCTCTAAAGAAGTATGGTTCTTAGATAATGGTTGTAGTAATCACATGAGTGAGAGTAAGGAGATGTTTGCAACAATAAATGATTTAGTTAAATCAGAAGTAAAATTGGGGAATGATCACCGAGTTTTAGTCATGGGCAAAGGGTCAATTAACATAAGAACTAAACAAGGTGAGGAGAAGCATATTTCTGATGTATACTATGTTTCTGGATTGCAACACAAACTTATAAGCATTGGACAACTAGTACAAAAAGGATATAGAATATACTTTAAAAATGGTGAATGTGTGATTCTAGACAAGAAACCAAGCAATAGGCTGATTGCAAAAGTTGAGATGACAAAAAATAGGATGTTTCCACTTAGAATCCAAAGTGAACTATTCTTACAGCCACAGGGATTGCAAAAGGTTGTTGAATTAGCTTTTAAAGATTCATACAAAAATGAATCTTGGTTATAACATTTAAGACTTGGGCATTTAAACTTCAAAGGATTATAACAACCGTTATATAAGAAAATAATGGTATATGGATTGCCACCAATAAAGCCACTCAAGACAACATGTGAGAGTTGCATATTGGCAAAGCAACATAGAAATTTTTTTTCAGTTGGAGAGTCTTATAGGGAAAATCATCCACTTGAGATAGTGCATTCAGACCTTTGTGGACCTATGCAAACACCATCCATAAGTGGAAAAGTTTATTTCTTGACATTTATTGATGATTTCAGCAAGAAAGTATGGGTTTATTTCTTGAAATACAAATCAGATGCATTTGTTGTTTTTAAGGAGTTCAAGGAAAAATTTGAGAAAGAAAGTGGATACAATATCAAAACATTGAGAACCGATCAAGGTGGAGAGTACATATCAAATGATTTTCATAATTTTTGCAAAGAAAATGGCATAAGGAAACAATTTACAACAATGTATACTCCTCAACAAAATGGAGTATCTGAGAGAAATAATAGAACTATCATGGAAATGACATGAAGTATAGAAAAACATCTACCAAATGAGTATTGGGCTGAAGCGGTTGCATGTTCAATATACATACTAAATAGATGTCCAACAAAAATAGTGATAAATAAAACACCAAAAGAAGCTTGGAGAAAAAGGAAGCATAATATAGCACATTTGAGAGTCTTTGGATGTGTAGCATATTCCTTGATACCTCAAGAGTTGAGAAAGAAACTAGATGATAGAGGAGAGAAGTGCATATTTATGGGATATAGTGAACAATCCAAGGCATATAAGCTATACAATCAGGTATCACAAAGAAGCTGGTAATAAGCCGTGATATTGAGTTTGGTGAAGAAGAAGTATGGGATGGCAACATAGAAAAGACCACTACAATTGTAGCTATTGTTCCACAAGAGAATGAAACTCAAGTTGTGAATCCTACTACACAAGAAAATGCTCTTACAACACCTTCTAGGGAACCTACTACTCCAACTCCAACAAGTAATAACAATAGCAAGTCTTCTAATCCAACCCTTACATCACTAAGATCAAGGTCTATAAACAATTCAAAGAAGACACGAAGTCTAAGGGACATTTATGATGAAATACAAGAGGATGAAAATGATGATTTATGCTCTAATTTTGCATTCTTAGCACAAGCTGATCCAATTTATTTTGAAGATGCCATTAAAGATGACAAATGGATTGAAGCCATGGATAAAAAAAATCAATCAATAGAAAAGAATCAAACTTGGGATCTAGTAGAGCTTCCTAAAGGCAAGGATGTGATTGGAGTTAAATGGGTTTACAAAACAAAGTATAATGTTGATGGAAAAGTAGAGAAATACAAGGCAAGACTAGTAGCAAAAGGCTTCACACAATAGATGGGAATAGACTACAATGAAACACTTGCACCTGTGGCAAGATTGGATACCATTAGAATTGTCTTATCTATAGCAGCTCAAAACAATTGGAAGGTTTATCAAATGGATGTTAAATCAACATTTTTGAATGAAATTTTAAAAGAAGAAGTATATATAAAATGTTCAACCACCTAGTTATGAAGTTTTGGGAAAATAACATAAAGTATAAAAAATAAAAAGGGCTCTATATGGTTTGAAACAAGCTCCTAGATCTTGGTACAACATGATAGATTCTTATTTTGTGAACAATGGGCTTAACAAGTGCAGTAATGAACCAAATTTGTATGTCAAAGTGAATGATGAAGGAGAAATCTTGATAGTGTGATTGTATATAGATGATTTGATATTCACAAGTAACATGTCAATTGACTCATTCAAGGAAGCCATGTAAAGAGAATTTGATATGACCAATTTGGGACTCATGAGATATTTTCTTGGTATAGAGGTAAGTCAAAATGATCAAGGAATTTTTATATGTCAAAGTAAGTATGCTAATGATTTGTTGAAGAGATTTAAGATGAAAAATGTGAATCTAACACCTGCACCCATTGCATTGGGTTTAAAAATTAGAAAGGATGACAAAATTCCTAGTGTTGATGCAACCTTATTCAAAATATTAATTGGCAGCCTCATGTATCTAACCACCACAAGATCGGATAGCATGTATGGGGTTAGTCTCATTTCTAGATTCATGGACAAACCAAAGGAATCGCATTGGAAAGCTGGAAAAAGAGTTTTAAGGTATATAGCTAGAACAAAGAACTTTGAGATTTTGTATACATCTTCAAATGATTACAAACTGATTGGATATATAGATAGTGATTGGGGAGGTAGCATGGATGATAGATAAAGCACCTCTAGGTATATCTTTCATCTAGGATCGGGAGCTATCTCTTGGGCATCGAAAAAATAACCAATTGTGACACTTTCGTTAGCTGAAGTAGTTCATATGTTGCAACCACATCAACAGCTTGTCAGGCAGTATGGATGAGAAGAGTATTTTCAGATTTGAGGCATCCACAAGAAGAACCTACCAAAAATTATTGTGAAAATAATTTAGCAATTGCTTTATCTAAAAATCACGTCTTTCATAAACAAAGTAAGCATATTGATACAAGATATCATTTTATTTGAGAATTGGTGAACAATGGTGACATATATCTTGAGTTTTGCAGGTCCGAAAAAAAACTAACATATATTTTTACAAAGCATCTTGCAAAGAACGTCTTTGAGCATCTTCGGGAAGGAATTGGAATAGTAGACATATATGGCAGTGAAGATTAAGGGGGAGTGTTGGTGACATGGTTTTCCACCTGTCTTGTCTAATCTCCCTTGCCACCATAGCCTATCTTCTTCTTCTCCATTGCATTTAATTCTTCTACCTACCTTCTTCTATATTCTTCTTCAATGTATCTAGACTATTCTATTTTTGAAGTGTATTCGAGAAGCTTCTCCTATTGCTGAAAATGGTTTTAATTTTGTAAAAAAGAGTATATACTCTCCATTTTTGGTTGAATAAAAAAAGGGCATGACTATAAGAGAGCACTGGCAGCTCTATTTATTAAAGGCATTAATGAAAACTATTTTTTGTTTTTAATATTTCTACTCTAATCTATTGCTATGTTTTTCGTTCCTCTCTTTTCTGTAGCAATTTGGCATTTTTTGCTTGTCTCTGTTTTCCAACATCTTTTAAAGTTATAATTACTTTATAGATAAAAATCTATCTTTTTATTATATAAATCATAGTTTTACTATTATTGTAAAGCATTTGAAATTCTTTATTTTGCAATATTATTTCAATTATTTAATATAAGTATATATTTTTAATTACTAAAAAATATATTATGAGTATTATATCTACTTTCTATTTGTATTAATGATAAATGGTACTTTTTAATTGTTAATGCGTTTTAATGCAAAGAAAAGAAAATCCATTGAATTTCATGCGATTTTTTTATTTTGTAATATTGTTTCAATTATTTATGTTTTAAGTTTTTCTTTAAATTAATGTACTTGTATATTCTTTAATTACTAATAAATATATTATGAGTACTAAATCTACTTTCTATTTATATTGATTATAAATGGTTCAATTTGCTAATATTGTTAAATTTTATTTTATTTATTATGAATGCATGTCTTAATATGGAAAAAAGAAAATCCATAAAATTTTGTGTGCAAGATCAAGATATAAATGATGGCTTCACTAGAGTGATCGAGAGATAAAATCACTACTTAAAAACCTAAACTTTTTGAGATGAAATATCTACATGCTCTTACATTCTTTTTCAAATTATAATCATTTTTAAGGAAACAAAGATGGACATCTAACTTATATTACTAGCACTTGCACCTACAAGGAGGTTCAAGGATTATGCTGATAGAAAACTATATATATGCTAATATGCTAGAGATTGTGTATTTGTGTATGGATGAGCTACGAATTCTAGTTGCATGTGGTTGGTTTAAACAATTAATAATAAGTGCTAAATAATGAAATGAAATAAACTTAGACAAATCTATATTTTCTCCTTAAATAAATTAAGTATTATCTGATCATAAAATATTTACATACATTTAAAACATAAAGCAATACAAATGAAAAATAAATTAGTCATCAAATTGACAGAAACCATTGCAAATAGAAATAAAATGTTCCCATCTAGTTGTGAAATCAATATTTATCTGGATTTATGTGATAATTGAGATTTTCAAGGCTTTTACCTAGTGTTTTGGAGGCTTTTACCATTAAATGACAACAGGTTTACTGAACCTTGTTTTCTAATGAATCAACAATGGTTTGCAGGCGTGAGACTTGTTTCAAGCTCAAATATCACACTATATGCAACCTATCGACTAATAAATCATAATTTTACCTTTATTATAAAATATTTGAAACTCTTTAATTTATACATTTGTTATTTTAATTATTTGATTATTTTTTTAAATTAATATAATTGTATATTTTTCTAATTTTTTAGTATTTTATTTTCTATAATTAATATTTTAACTAAATTAAAACAATTGATATACTCAATCAAGGGGAAAATAATGGAATACAAATAAACATAATTTATTTTATATAGACATAAATATTTAGATTAGGATTTTTTATATGCTAGATTATAATATTATGAGGGAGTGTATATCTAGATTATAAGTTATCATTTGGTCAAACTATCACTAGTAAATGATCCAATCCATGAAAATTACTTAGGGGTCAAATAATGATCAGTTATATCAATTTTATTTATTTATTTTTTATTAGACTGTAGGAATCGGGTAGCACGATCCCCTATAAACTGCAGTGCACTGGTAAAATTTTTAACGTGACTGGTAGTGCTGGCGCGACACGCCCTCCGGTACCATGGGGGTGGGGGAGACTAGACCTCGTGACCAACCTCCTGTAGCAGGAAATATTTAGCCAACCAAGCTAGGGCCCCAACCCCCAATTGTATCAAAAATTAAACTTTGATAAATGATATAATAAAAATAGATCATCATTCTCACTATTTAAATACTACTAATTTTCTAAAACCTTTGAATATTCCAAATATGTTACAAACTAATTTAAATTAAAAATAATCAAGACAAGAAAAGGACAAGAAAAAAAAATGAGCCCACTTGAAAAGATAATTGCAATTCACAACCATATAAAAGTGTCATCGAGATAGTTTTTTGAAGGGTTTCTTTATGAAAAATTATAGGAAAAAATGATTACATATAAATGGGGTTTATTAGCCTTTCAAAGATCATTGAGTGCCATGTCATCATGCATTACATTCTTATTGTTGAACATACTCTGAAATACTAAGAGGGGGGTGAATCAGTATTCAAACAAATCTCAAACCCTTCGAAGAAAACTAAAACTTAATCTTTACCACATTATTATAAACATCAAAGATCAAAACAATGCACAACACCATACAACACTAGACATATGTGGAAAACCCCAAAGAAGAATAACCATGTGTTATGCCTTGCATAACCACCCCATTTTATCTTCATGGTCAAAATGGGTCTACCTTTTGTGTTTCGGGTGTTTGTTTCTTTGTCTTGCCCTCTTTTGGGTTTTGCTTTCCTTCCTTTGTTTCTACCCTGAGGGTTGTTCCCCTTTTTGGGCCTTATTTTATTTTTTCTACCTTTTGTTTGGAATCAAAATTCCAAATTGAACTTGCACCTTTTCAAAAAAGTTCAAGTTTGATTTGTTTCTTTGATTATGTGTCTTTTTTCTATTGAGAATCGAAATTTCGAATTGAACTTGCACCTTTTCTTAAGAGGGGTCTGTTGTGCATTTTTTTTTGCACACACGCCCCACCAGAGGCAGGGACCCTCTTTTTTCCTGCATCTCTACACCTTGGCTTTGTCAATTTTTAGTTTTTTTCTTCTTGGGAGGTTATTTTGGGATTAAGTCCAAATTTGATTTGGTAAGGGTGGTATTTCAAAGCGTTTTGGGGCCTTGGATTTTGGAAATGGGTTTTTTTGAAGTAAATTTTCAATGTTCTATATAAATATTTTTGCAGCAATGGATAGAGGGGGAAAAATTAGGCCAAGTTTCTTTCTGAACTTTTTGAAAATTTCTTTTAGAAAAAAAGTTATAAGGTTTAGGGGATTTTGACCTTGCTTGGAAATCCGGGTATTTCTATCCCTGATGGAAATCAAGAGGAAAATATGGAAAATATTTTAATGCTGATTTACATATGAATTAGTGCCCAACTATTCAAATGAGCCCAGTTGCATATAGATATGTGCCCAGATTGTGTTGTCAGGAGGATTTCAAGCTATGCTTTTATTTGCAAATCGAATATTTAAAATACACCTACATATGAATCTGTGTCCAAACTGTCTACAGCTGGAAGGAATTTCTGGAAGACATGTGAGGCTGATTTCATCATCCAATCAGAATTCTCATTAATTTTAAGCTAGCAAAATATTATTTTCTCATTTTTCCATGATGTAACTGCTTTTATGCAATTTGATGATGATGTATCTAGATACCAAAACCCTAATGTAATTGATGGATGTTTCTAGATGAGTAATATGTGCCATTGGATTGATTTAATCTTGGCCATTGAATCTGAATTGTAAAATCTATAAACTTGGTGAGTGCCTTCTCACTTGTAAAGGGTTAGAGAATAGCTGATTAGAGGCTGCAAAGCGAAAATTGGCAAAGTTAGAAGTTAGGTTATGCAAGTGAGTAGCTATAGGAGATGAGAGAGCTATAGATTGTTATGTAATGTTGGAGAAGATAATGCAAATGGGTTGTTGATTTGGAAAACATTGTGTTATGTTTCAAAAGTTTTATGGTTTCTTGTTCTTGATTCTCAGTGTTAGATGTTAGTTTTTAGTTCTTTCATGATAATGGTGAAATATTAATGATGTCGATCGATCTCTGGTCCATATTTTAAACAATTTTCTAATTGTAAGTTGTGTAAATTTAGTTTGGGCCTTATTTTGTGCTAAGTTCAATTATGGATGCTTGTTTACATTGTGCCATTTACTGGTTATGTGGATGAATGTTCATAGTCTGAAAATCTTCAGTTTCCTTAGAAGATTGCACCATTTCTGCGGAGTTGTGGGCTTGTCCTTGATCAAGCAGAGATTGGTTTTGTTGGAGATTTTTCCATTTACAACATCCATCATTGTTGTGATTGATTTTAGGAGTAATTTTAATCTTACAATCTCTCTTAAGCCCTTTTATTTTGCTATTTCTTTTATTATCTGGGTTAGTTTTAGGATTGAAAGCATTACCATATTGTTGGATCTGATGAAAGTACACTTCCAAAATTGTTCATTTGTAAGGCCCCTTGTGATTACCAGTATTTTCACATTTTATTGCTAAATTTTTTTGTTGCATTGTCAAGACCTGACATTAGAGACCTTGGGGTTATCTCTTTGCTGATAGAGATTTAACTTTCAAGAGAGATAGGATATCATATTCTATTTGAGTTGTTGGTATGCAAAAAAAACCATCAATAGATTGGCGCTAGAAGGAGGGTTGAATAAACAAGCTGGATCGATTTCTGTTTGCCATTTCTCCTGAAAGATTTAGAAGAAGAACTAGATCTACACCAAGAGAAGAAGAGATTTAGGAATTACAAGCTCCTACCAGGTCAAGAAGGATAAGAAGAAATGGAGAATCATCATCTACCCAACCACTTCCATCATCTTCGCCTTCCTCACCTTCATCAAGTCCATCTTCATCTAATTCTGAGGCCATCCCCATTCAGAAACCCAAACCAGTCATCCATCAATCCTTACCAACCCCCACTTCCACCAATGAGTTTCTTGGCGAACAACCCATCTCCATTATCCTTCAACAACTATAATGTTATGCCAAAGAACCCTGAGCTTTTTTGCTCCAAGTTTCACATTAATGATCCCAAAAGGACTATTGAAGAGCACATTATGATTTTTAAAACTACCCTCAAGGATAGGGGAATTAATCATGAGGATGTTGCATGAAAAATTTTCCCATATTCCCTTGCGGATGATGCATTTTATTGGTATAACCATCTTCCTGCTGGGTCTATCACTGCTTGGCTTCAATTGGAGATTGCATTTTTACAAAATATTGAGATCCCAATCAGTGCCAATGAGTTACTTCTGCAGTTTACTAGAGTCAAGAGGGAGGTGAATCAACCAATAGGGGATTTCAACAATAGATTTCATAGGGCTTATGCTATGCTTGAATCCCCTTATGTTGTAGATGATGCCTCTTCAAGGAGGTTTATTATGAGGCTTTGGATAGTTTAATATCTAGATTTGTGAAATGGAGAGCAAACCCTCCTGTCAGCCTACTTGAAGCTTATGATGTGGCTGTTAAAGTAAGTATATATTTGAGGCAACAATTGTTTGGACCCTTGCCATTAGCTAATCAAAAAATTATGTCGAGTCCGACCCCTCAATTACCTATGGTTTCACACCTGATCAACCCTTGAATCAAGCCCAACCCATGTAAAATTACCATCCAAATATGAATCAACCTGCATTCTCTCATCAGAAAGCTAATACACCTAGTTACTTGCAGAGCTCTAAGATTTAACCAATCCTTGAACCATGGGTTCCATTATGTTTATATGCAAAATTCAACTAGTGTTGTTCCTCCATCAAAAAATGCAGACAATGAGAGGCTGGATGAACTCACAAAGCTAGTAAAGAAGCTGGCCACTGAAGTCACTTACCTAAGGAACCAAAAAAATCAACCTCAGACCATCCAAAGGGGAACTTAGTCCAATTATGATCAAGATCAAGGGCATAATCTTGATAGAGGACAATATTTTAAAGATCAACACTTAGGGCCGACATTTGATAGAAGGCAACTACCACGTCAAAATAGGACTTGGGGTACAATGAAGGAGTCGTAACATCTTTGGAGCAACCAAACAATCAAGAAAGAACCCAACTGGTGTATATCTAACAGAAGCAACTCTATCCAATTGGTGTAGGCTTCATAACACCAATCAACACTCTGAACTGGATTGTCAAGAATTTCAGATTGTTGTGTCTATTTTCCAACAGGAAGTCCAAATATTTTTACTCAAATTTTTGTTGGTATGTTGGACCATTTTCATTCTCCTCATCACTTTCAAAAGAGTTTACGATTGAGGAGGTTCAAGCCTTCCATCATGTGCCTACTCATTATTTCACAAATGGGGGACAATCTAATGCCGATAAAGGCAGAAGCATTGAAAACAACAAGGATAAATTTGTGGACAACCCTAAGGACAACTGTTCTACCATGACTATAGATAAAATAGGAGAGTATGTGGTGGAAGGATTCAAGAAATTCAAAGGATTGGATGTTGATGAAATCCTTATGTTACATGATATGCCTAAGAAACCTACTCATAAATCCGACAGTGCTGAAGCATCAGTAGAGTCAACAAAAGAGGTGGAAGAGCAAGTATGGTTGTCAGATTATACAAAGGATGCACATCAAAATACAAATAATGAGTCTCCAATAGAATAATTTCAACAAGATACCGACAAATACGTAGTAGAAGAGTCAACTGGCATTGGATCTGAGAAAGGCATATTAGTAAATGTTGAGGCAGCCCTAGAGGAGATTGAACTTTCAATTGAGGAGCCTCAATAGATTACCAATGAACGTCCCATGAAGCAAATTGAAGGAGCTGATGTTGCTGATAAAGAAGTTGATGTTCTTGAGGGTTATAATTACAAGCCTAAACTAGTGCCAACAAAAGAATTCAGGGAATCTTCTTATTCATCTAATTCTATTTTTTCTCTATCTATTGATGAACTACACAATGAAAATTCACAGATTTTATGCATTAATGATGGGATAACTAATGTGGTTCATACTGATGCATACGAAAACCTGAATGATGCCAAAAATAGTAATATTACAGTCATAATTAATCACATGGTTGTAGGTGAAAATGTGTTTGAGGATCAATCTATGATTCCTCCTGATGAACATCTTACTGAGAAACTTGTGGTGCATGAAAAAGCTTATGCAATTTCATCACTAATTCCTCATGAAGATATGGAAATAGGTGAAAAGTTCCATGATGTTAATTTTGAATTTGTTTAATCTAATTTTCACCCTGAATTGCTCATTGATGACTCTAATTTTGTTGTGCATGTTTCAAATGCAAGAGGGATACCACATCATCAGTTGAGACCTCTTGACCTCATGGATGTCAACTCTGCACGATTGGAGGACAATAAATTTAACATTTTGTCTGAACAAGTAAGACACCAGGTTGTTTCTTTCCTTTCTAAAATTTTTGAAGCTTATCATTTTGATTATGGAGGTTTAGGGAAGACAACATATGTATGGATTTATCATGGTTTCAACGAGTTTCCTTAGTTGCTAATTATTCCTATTGAGAATGATGAGCTTGAATATTGAATTATTGAAGTTTATTTTGCTCAATATAAGGATGAATTTGCATTCTTGAGGACTATTACTATCACCTTACTACTTGTACATGCACTAAAAAGCCAAATAGGTGTGGGTCTCAACTCACCCTATCTGATCATGGGTCATTTTGTGTCTCTTTGTATATAATTTTATATGAATAAATGCAACTTTCCCTACTGTTCTTTTGCTTTAAGTCTGTCTTTCATTTTCTCTAGGATAGATGGATTTAGTTTAGATTTCTTTGTTTTTCCTTTGGTTGGCTTGTATTTTGCTTTTGGTTTTGGTTGTTTGCTTTGCTTCTCCGGCTTGGTTTCCCCTATTTTCTGTTGGGAGTGTCTTATTCACACAACAACAATAATTTTATCTGGGACTATTTTGAGTATTCCTTTTACAAACTCTAATCATCCTTCTAGGATATGTTGGTGGAAGTCTTCTATTCAGTGTCACATGTGCTATATATTTAAAGTGGACAAGTCATTGGATCGAGCTAGCTCCTGAATGTGCTCAAATCTTATATTTCTTATATACATCTTAAGAATCTTGAGGTTGTTGTTTGGTTCCTTGTGAGGTCTGGTTAAGTGAAAAATCTTATGTTCTGCTTCAGTGCCACTGTGATTCTCAGCCCTGAGTGTGAGCTTCATTGCTTACAAGTTGAAATGAAGAAAAGAATGAAAAGAAATATCAAAAAAAGGAAAAATAAAAGAAAATATTGAATATCAAAAGAAAGTGAGTTCAACTTTTTAGGGGGATCCAAATATCTCTACCAGGGCTATGGATGCTTGGCTGGCAGTAGAGCTATGTTTGGGAGAATCACAACGATAACCTCGTCGAGGCTATGGATGCCTGATTGGCAGCGAGACTCTATCCAAGTTTCTTTTGAAGTTAGTATCTTTATGTAGCTTAACATGATTGAACTTGGTTTCTTGTAGCAGCTTAAGGAGGGAAATTTATACACTTGCACACACTTGGATTTCCAACATAGGAAGGGCTAGCTTGTTCATTGATTTTGAAACTTTAGTTTATTGGTTGACATGATGTGAGGATCGAAACCAGAGATTCTGGGTTCTTGATTCCAGTTTAACATCAAAATGCTCTGGAGAATTTTCCTAGCAGGAGTTGCCATTTTTTGTGTATTTATTTTGCACACACGCCCCACCGGAGGTAGGTACCCTCTTTTTTCCTGCATCTCTGCACCTTGGCTTTGTCAATTTTTAGTTTTTCTCTTCTTGGGAGGTTATTTTGGGATTAAGTCTATATTTGATTTGATAAGGGTGGCATTTCGAAACGTTTTGGGGCCTTGGATTTTGGAAATGGGGTTTTTTTGAAATAAATTTTCAATGTTATGTGTAAATCTTTTTATACTAATGGATAGAGGGGGAAAAATTTGGCCAAGTTGCTTTTTGAACTTTTTGAAAATTCATTATAGAAAGAAGTTATGAGGTTTAGGGGATTTTGAACTTGCTTGGAAATCCGAGTATTTCCGTCCCTGATGGAAATCCCCAAAATTCCTTCAGGCCCTCAAAATCCCGAAATTTCTTTTTTTGGAAATTTTCATGCCCCCCTCAAAATCCCAAAATTTTCCAAAAATGGAAATTGTCAGCATCATATGTAAATATTTTTGCACCCTTGGATAGAGGACGAAAAATTAGGAAGGGTTGCTTTTTGAATTTTTTGAAAATTCCTTCTAGAAAAAAAGTTGAGGTTTAGGAGATTTTGACCTTGCTTGGAAATCCAGGTATTTCCATCCCTGATGGAAATCCACAAAATTCCTTCAGGCCCTCAAAATCTCAAAATTTCATTTTTTGAAAATTTCCATGCCCCCCTCAAAACCCAAAATTTTCCAAAATGCCCCCAATTTTTTTTTTTCAAAATGGGATTTTTTTAAAATGGAAATTTTTCCCGAAATGCAATTTTTTCTAAAAATGGAAATTTTTCGAGAATAGAAAGTTTTCTTAAAAGGCCAAAATTGTATTTAAATTAAATTTGGATTGGATTTTCACATGTGAGCTACTAATGATGATATCTATTTTTCAAGATTAAATAAATCAAAAAGGAGGACTTGCATATGGATCGTGCCAAAAGGAAAATTTGGAAAATATTTTAATGCTAATTTACATATGAATCAGTGCCCAACTATTCAAATGAGCCTAGTTGCATATGGATATGTGTCCAAATTGTGCTGCCAAGAGGATTTCAAGCTATGCTTTTATTTGCAAATCAAATATTTAAAATACACCTGTACATATGAATCCGTGTCCAAACTGTCTACAACTAGAAGGAATTTCTGGAAGACATGTGAGGTTGATTTCATCATCCAATCAAAATTCTCATTAATGTGAGGCTGGCAGAATATTATTTTCTCATTGTTCCATGATGTAACTTCTTTTATGCAATTGGATGATGATGTATCTAGATACCAAAACCCTAATGTAACTGATGGATGTTTCTAGATGAGCAATTTGTGCCATTGGATTGATTTAATCTTGGCCATTGAATCTGAATTGTAAAATCTATAAAAGGCGAGTGCCTTCTCACTTGTAAAGGGTTAGAGAATAGCTGATTAGAGGCTGCAAAGCTAGAATTGGCAAAGTTAGAAGTTAGGTTCTGCAAGTCAGTAGTTGTAGGAGAGGAGAGAGATGAAAATTGTTATGTAATGCTGGAGAAGATAATGCAAATGGGTTGTTGATTTGGAAAACATTGTGTTATGTTTCAAAAGTTTTATGATTTCTTGTTCTTGATTCTCAGTGTTAGATGTTAGCTATTAGTTTTCAGTTCTTTCATGATAATGGTGAAATATTAATGATGTTGATCAATCTCTAGTCCATACTTTTAGCAATTTGCTGATTGTAAGTTGCTGTGTAAAGTTAGTCTAGGCCTTATTTTGTGCTAAGTTCAACTGTGGATTCTTGTTTACATTGCGCCATTTATTGGGTATGTGGATGAATGTTCATAGTCTGAAAATATTCAGCTTCCTTAGAAGATTGCACCATTTCTGTGGAGTTGTGGGCTTGTCCTTGATCAAGTAGAGATTGGTTTTGTTGGAGATCTATCCATTTGTAGCATCCATCATTGTTGTGATTGATTTTAGGAGTAATTTTAATCTTAGAATATCTCTTAAGCCCTTTTCTTTTGCTATTTCTTTTATTATCTAGGTTAGTTTTAGGATTGAAAGCATCACCATATTGCAGCATCTGATGAAAGTACACTTCCAACATTGTTCATTTGTAAGGCCTCTTGTGATTACCAACATTTTCACATTTTATTATTGAGTTGTTTTGTTGCATTGTCAAGACCTGACATTAGAGACCTTGGGGTTATCTCTTTGCTGATAGAGATTTAACTTTCAAGAGAGATAGGATATCATATTCTGTCTGAGTTGTTGTTGTGCAGAAAACACCATCAATAGGGTCAAGTTCATTTTATTTTTTCGATTTCGCGGCTTTCTTTTGTTGGAATCAAAATTTTGAAATAAATTTGCACTTTTTCAAGAAAGGTCAAGTTCGTTTTCTTTTTTTGAGTTTTTGTATTTTCATGTGTGGAATAAAAAAATTAAATTGAACTTGCACTTTTTCTCGAAAAGATCAAATTCGATTTATTTTTCCGATTCTGTGTGTTGTCATTTCCTTCCTTTTGGTCAATTCGGAAATGCGATTTCTGATCAGATATTTTTGACAAAGGTCAAGTTCCAAATGTTTTTTTGATTTTGATTTTTTCACTCACATACTGCATTTATTATGGAGTTTTACACATGCATGAGGCTGATATTTTATCGGTTTTCTTATGTGATTGTGCTCATAACTACATTTAATTTTCATAGAGATAAGCTCAAAGGTGTTGTAGGAGCGTTTGGGCTTGGGTGTTTGGAAGTTTACTAGTTTAGTTCATTGTTCATTTTTCGAGGTAGGATTTCTCCTATTGTTTATTTTCCTTCCATTTTGTTTCGCTTTTTCGCTTCTTTATTTTTGTGGCATGTTGTGTTCATGTTTTGTTGTGTCATTTTGTCTCACATTTTCTTTTTTTTGTTGGTTTTGGTCTTTTGGGTTTTGGCATTTTGGCCTTTTGGTATTTGGGTTCTCGCATTTTTTAATTTTTGTTTTGTTTTATTTGAGTTTTGCTTTTCATTATTTTGCGTGCCTTATTTTTCATGGGTTTTTGTTTTCTCGATGTGCCCTAGCTAGGGTTTCTGCATAGTTTCTTAGCTTGACCATTAAATCTTAAATTTTGAGCCTTGCAAAATTTTGATTTCTGTGCCTACCTTTTACGAAGTGGCTCAAATCCTATATATAATCCCAATTCTGAAATATGCATTTAACTTAATATAGTTTCTTAGAGGGACCAATCATAAATCCAAATTTTGAATGGATTTTACCTCAAAGGGGTAAGGTTCTATGTGCTTCTTTGATTCGAAACTTCGACCCTATGACTTTGCACATTTTCCTAAATAGTCCATTCAAAATTACAAATTCTGAACATAAATTTTGATTAATGGGTCAAGTTCAAAGTCCTTCGCTTTCAATTTCTGAAGAATTTGTTGTAGATATGGGTCCATTGGGTTTTCACAACTCCAAAGATCACTATAACACATTGGTCCAATCAGAATTTTGAATTTTGAACAAACCTATGAACCAAAGGATCATGTTCCAAATACTTTTTTGATCTCGACTTCCAAAAAGTGTCAAACCAAACACTTTATTTTAGTTAAGTTTGATTAGAATTTTGAATTCCAATTGGACTTGAGAGCTAAGATTCAATTTCTAAGTGTAATTATGGTTTCAATTTTTTCTTACAATAGATATGGCTCCATCAGTATTTTGAAGTTTGATTGAACCTTTTTACCCAAGGTTCAGGTATAATGTGCTTTTTCAATTATGATTTTTGACATTAATAGAGAAGTTGTACTGCTTTTGAAGGGGTTCTGTTGGGGTTTATAATTCTGATAGAACATAGTTATAAGAGGATAAAATCTATGATGCATTTTTGATAAAAAAAATTCTTCTTAGGTATCATAAATGTATGATTCAGAGGAGCAACTTGGTGTCGAAGAGGTGGAGAGAGATGAAAGAGCCAAATTGACAAAAATAGATCAAAATCACTACACAATGAAGTAAAAATATCAAGGGGCTCCTATAATTTCTAAATTCACCTCTAGAGTGATGAGGATCACTGATACAATGTTGGGCATGCATTGATTTAGAAGCATGCAAGAAGGACACCTTTGCAGAGGATGCTAGTTCCAAATATAAGAATATAGTATCTTCAAGGTTTGCTCATGTTGCTTATTTTCCCATTGATATTTAATGTCCTTAATTTATTTTCATAGTAGCAAAGGCTTACAATCCTATACAAAATAAGTGTATTGAACAATAGGGAAATAAGATAATTGACTCATCCTCTGTCATGATCAGGATGGTTTTTGATTTTCCACCTTAACCTCAACTAAAGATGGTAATATAAGTTGAGGCACTACATTAGTATGAGAATGATATGAGAACACACCAAAGGTATATGAATACGAATTAGCTTAAAGCTGGTAAGAAATACATTATCAAGTTGCCTAAAAAGTTCATAAGATCTGATTTCTATTTTTAAATAGGGGATATTATTACATTGTTGAGTAGAGTAATGGGTAAAGAAAGCTCTCACATGTATGAAAACTAGATGTTCCATTTCATTGAGGTCATCTTGAAGGGAGAAGTGTATTTCGATTGGGGAAAAATTATTTCAAATACCATACACAACCAACTCACTAAGGTAAAAGAATCAAAAGAGTTCTACATGTCATCATAAGTGGTATATTGTGTTGCTAAGATGGGGAACTTCCCATGCTTGAATACGGTGGGAGTTAGAGGTGAGGGGCTAGGAAAAAAAAATCTAGTAATACTATGATTAGTTGGAGCTCAAAGCCTTAGAGAAGCATTTCAAAATATTCAACGATGTCTTTCTTTATGTAGTAATTACTTAGCTGTCAGGTGATATTGGGTTCTGATTGATCATTGAAGCCATGAAATTGGTAAAGGAATGAGGAAATTGGTTTATCAAGTATCCTAAGTCAATGTATATCCATTTGTGGGGATATGACAAAGCTCCATTTTTTCTACCTAGGTATTGTAGCAATAAATTGATTATGATTGAGTTCTCTCGACAAATGAGGGAGATTAACCTTAAGTTCTATAGCAAGCATAAAGATGGAGAGGTTAAGTATATTATTGACCTTGGTTTTTATCAATGTCCATTGGTCAGAGCTACCAAGTCTGCTACTAAGGAGTTGCAGGCTCAATTAATCTCTAGTTATACGAAGGGAGAAAGGACTTCGATCCAAAAGGAAAGACGAACAACCTATAAGCATCCCTCTTTTGTATCACGAGTCCAATTTAAAATATTTTTTGGTAGATCCACAAGATGAATTTGAGGTAAGGAAAATAAGATATGAAAGATTAACCATCCCTTAGATGAGATAATTCAAGTTCAAATAAGATATTCCTAAAGGGATACCAAATAATGGTTTAACTGTGGATCCTCAATACGATATGGAATAAGTAGCTACTTAGAAATTTTTACCCATCAATTGGATAGAAAGAGAAGAATGCAACATTAACATCATATCTATAACTATTGTGGAAAGATGTTTGAGGTGGATCAATGAACATTTAGAGGATAGAAAGAGAAAATCTAGTCGCAAGAGGAAAGAGACACAAGGGTAGACATCCTCATCTCCTGGACCAAATAAACACAAGAGGCTCAAGAAGTAGACTGTACAAACAAGAGAATGAGAGCTAATAATGAAGAAAGTTACAGAGGTATTCCAAAAGCCCATAGTCACTTATCAAGCTAATTTTGTAGGGGTAGTCTCAAGGTTGGGTGTCCAACCCCTTACCACAGTATACCCAAAAATAGATATTGATCAAGAAATCCCTTTTATTTCTCCTCCACAAGCTAAGGAAATAGTGACTAAAGAAGATCCCTCTACTAACCCTTCAGCAACAAAGACAACAATTGAAGAAGGGGAAGACAATTCCATAATAGAAGTCATAGATGTTGGCAACACAAGGGAAGACAACTAAGAGGGGGGGTGAATCAGTTGTCACATAAATTGTACTTATTAAACATATTCTCATATCTGATAAATAAACATGAAAGCATAAACCATCACCACATCAAAAACACACATAACACAAAGATTTTTGCATGGAAACCCTGTTAGGGGAAAAACCATAGTGCAGGTTTGTCCACAAGTTTATACTCTGTTAAAAGTATTATAAATGGGGAATGCACATGCATTCAGGCACACTACCTAGAACTCACTGTTCAAATACAAAAAGGCTTACTGCCCAAAGGAAGACTCACTGTCTTATAGTCACATTTAGATTACATCCAAAAGATCTTGAATTGAGAAAATAGCATTTGCTAATGCCTGATTATAGTTCCAGTTAAGTACATTAACACTTTCTTCTGCTCACTCTTCTTCACACTTTACTGTTAGAAAAAAATTTGATTGCGGAACAAACTTTTCCTAATGTCAAAACTAAGAGGAGGAAGAGATATGCCTTTTAAAATTTGCAATTAAAGCTCACTAAGATGCATATGAAAGAAATAAAAGAATGGAGAAATACACACATAGCACAATTGACACCATATTTACGTGGGAAAACCCTTACGAGAGAAAAACCCACCACACTAAAGAAAGACCACTTGTATTGCAGTAAACAATTTACATACAAGTTACAAAATCTACTTTTTAGATGAAAATTTTATATCAACAACATTTCCCTAATCAACCTTGTATCAAATCTCACTATTACAATGCTTCCATTCAACATACAAAAGAAGTTCATACTATTTTGATCACTCATCTATCGAACTCTCTAACCGAACTGTTCATCCACGCTCAAGCAGTCTATTTGTTTTCCCACAAGAGAATGGTCACAATAGTTCAATTTCCAATCAATTTCCATTTTGCTTCTCTCATTGGTCCAAGATAGAACATGTAGGATAGACACTTGGTCAAAAAACTTTAGCCGTATTGCGCATCGACAAAAAAAATAAATGTGTCTCACTGATGCCAGAACACCCATAGACCATCACACACCATACCAGCTTCTACTGGTCTATCGCTCATACATTGGAGAAGTCTCCCCGATCTTAGGACCATTGGCAAGACCAGTGCTATCAACAAAAAACTGGAAAGTCACACTGATGGTTCAAGTCTCCCCGATATCCCAAAGAACACGAAGATCGCATATCGGCAAGAGTCACGCCGATCGTTCAATAGGAGCAGATCCATCGGCGAGAGTAACGCTATCGACAAGAGATCAGAAAGTCTCGTTGATAGCTCAAGTCTCCCCGACACTTCCATCACCAAGAGTCTCCCCGATGATCTTCATCACCTAGACATCTGCCATCAGAACAAGTTAGGAATGTCACTCTGACTATTCTGGTCACACCGATGGTTCTCATCACCAAGAAATTCAAAGTGTCACACTGATATCACCCAGACCTTTGCTGTCAGAATGAGTTTAGAATATCACTCTGACAGTTCATGTCATGTCGATGACATTCTTCGGCAATAAAGGTCCAAGGTCACAACAATCTGGTCCTCCAAGATAGCTACTCGTCGCCAAGACATTCCAAGGGTCTCAACAATACTGCTCTTTCAAGAGCTCCATGTCAGTAAGGATTGAGGCACTTTTTCCAACAATCTCCCACTTGACAAAGATCTTACTGACACCTCTAGAGCACAAAAAAACTATTGAGATTCATGGGAACCAAGGCCCATCAAACTAGCACACCACCTGAAATTGTCAGTGCTCACTGGTTTCGTCAATGCATCTTCAACATTTTCCAGAGTATCCAAATTTTCTAAAGAGACCTTTCCACCCTCCACCATATCTCGTACAAAGTGATACTGCACATCAATATGTTTCATCCTGGCATGGAAACTTGGATTTTTCACCAGACAAATAACACTCTGACTGTCATAGTAAATTGTAATCTACCCTGCATCAAACCCAGTGTTAGAACATAAACTTTTTAACCAGATTGCTTCTTTACAGGTACGAGTTTCTGTCATGTACCTAGCCTCATAGTGGCAAAGCGACTATAGCCTATTGCTTGCTCATCCAACTAATTGCACCACCATTCAACATGAAAGTATATCCACTGGTGGACCTTCTATTGTCAATGTCCCCTTCCCAATCAGAATCCACATATCCATGAATGCTGAGAGTCCTTTGTGATCCAACCAAATTTTCATGGTAACACAGAGCATATTTTGAAGTTCCCCTTAGATATCTAAACACTCTTTTCACAACATCCCAATGTGTTCTCCTTGGATTCGCCATAAATCGACTAAGAATTCTCACTGCTTGGGAAATTTTTGGTGTTGTACAAAACATTGTACTAGCATAAGGCACTCTGGTCATGTCCTCCATCTTAGTAGGAGATTTTGGACAATCTTCAACAGATAGCTTCGTCCCCTACAAAACTAGAACAACTAGCTTCTTGCAATCATTCATACCAAATCTCTCCATAACAATATTAATATACTTACTCTATCTAAGCCAAATATTTTTGCCCTTTATGTCCTTGGTTATTTCCATCCCCAGAATATACTTGGCTGCACCAATATCTTTCATTTCAAAAATTTTAGACAACTGACATTTTAGATAAAAAATCATTAACTTAATATTTCATATGAACAACATATCATCAACGTAAAGGACAATAATAAGAATCCGATCATTTTTAGTCTTGTAGTACACAATGATCTAATTTTGATCTTACAAATCCCAATGACAAAACAAAATTGTCAAATTTTTGGTACCACATCTTAGGAGATTGTTTTAATCCATATAGAGATTTTTTCAACTTGCAAACCAAATTTTCTTTACCTTTTCTCACAAAGTGCTCAGGCTGGGACATATAGATTTCTTCTTCAAGATCACCATGAAGAAATGTTGTCTTCACATCCATCTGTTCAATCTCTAAGTCATACGCTGCTCCAAGTGACAAAATAAATCTGATAGATGTTAGCTTTGCTACAAGAGAAAAAATGTCTCCATAATCAATTCCCTCTACCTGGGAATAACCCTTCGCAACCAATCTCGATTTATACTTCTCAACATTTCCATCCAGACCAATTTTATTTTTAAACATCCATTTGCAGCCCACAAGCTTTCTACCTTCAGGCAATGGGACCAAATCCCAAGTATCATTTTTCTTTAATGATGCCATTTCTTCATTCATGGTTTCCAACCAGGAATCTGAATCAGACATTTCAATTGCCTCTTTTATAGTCCTAGGCTCATCAATATTAGTAATTAAAGCATAGGAACAACTAGAATCTATCATAGAGAATCTATACCTATCTGGTTGTTTCTTTTCACGTGTAGACCTCCTCATAGGCTGAGGCTGAGGTTGTGGTTCTTCTTCTTGTTCAAAACTCTGAGAGTTTCTCAAACTCTCCTTAGTTTCAGATACACTTTCAATGTGTTGTTCCTCTTTATCTTGAGTTAGAGTTATCTCAACAACATCATTATCCTTTTTATCTTCTTCCATCCCTAACTATAGATCCATTGAACAAGGTTTCAGTTCTTGGAAGATTACACTTCTATTGTACAATACCTTCTTAGTCACAGGGTTCCGAAGCTTGTATCCTTTCACACCAAGGCCATACCCAATGAAGATACATTTTTCAGCTTTGTTATCTAATTTATATCTCTTTACATCCGACACATAAGCATATGCTTTGCAGCCAAAGACACAAATATGTCTCAGAGAGGGCTTCTTACTAGACCAAACTTCCATAGGCATTTTATCAACAAGTGTTGATGAAGGAGACTGATTTAACAAGTAACATGTTGTCGTCACAACCTCAGCCCAAAACTTCTACTCCAGACTAGCACTACTCAATATAATTCTTTCCTTCTCCATCAATGCCATGTTCAAAATTTCAACAACTCCATTTTGCTATGGAGTGTAAGGTGTTGTTTTATGCCTTTTAATCCCATGGTCTTTGCAATAGCTTTCAAACTCATAAGAAAAAAACTCACTGCCATTGTCAGTCCTTAAACATTTTATTTTTCTTCTAGTCTGATTTCCCACAAGGTTTTTAAATTCCTTAAAATGATTGAACACTTCTGATTTAATTTTAAAAAATACACAAATGCCCTTCTCGAATAATCATCAATGAAAAAAACATAATACTTAGACTTCGATAATGAAGGAACACCCACTAGACCACACACATTAGAATGAATATAATCCAGAACATCAGAAGATTTATGAGGACTAGAATAAAATGAAACACGATGATGTTTTCCATATATACAGTGTTCACAAAATTCAAATTCCAGGTTGCAATCATCAAGCCCCTGAACCCGGTTTTTATTTTTCAAGGCTTTCAAACCTTTTTCACCAATTCGACTAAGCCTTTGATGCCAGAGCATAGTCTTTTCTATTGGAAGTTTAACTTCCAAGGAATTTTCTCCAGTAGGAACATTTTCATTCTTCTCTTTATGAACAACCTTCTGTGACTTTGTAGAGACACTATTGTATTGAACAACCAGTGCGTCAAGCTTGTACAAAGTACCAATTCGGGCACCCCTAGCCAACACCATCGAGCCTCTAGTCATTTTAAAACCATTGCTAGAGAATGAGACTTGCACTCTAACATCGTTCAAGTTGCTTATAGAAAGTAAATTTCGAGCCAAACTTGGTATATGCATTACACCATCAATTCCCTTAATTCTACCATCAGGAAACTAAATTCTGACTCTTCCACAACCCATTATCTCCAGAGATGAATTGTTTTCCAAATAAACCTTTCCACCATCATATTCTTCATACTTTGTAAACTAGTCTCTGTGAGATGTCATGTGGAAAGATGCTCCAAAATCAATTAGCCAGACATCATCTGCTGCCTGAGTTGCCAAGGCTGCAATGAAGGCATCTGTATCACTCTGAGAAGAATCATTTTCGAAAGAACTCTTCTTCTTCTTTTCCTTCTCTTTGCAATCCCTTTGGACATGACTAGGCTGCCCACAATTCCAACACTTTACCTTGGAATTCTTGCCAGGAGACTTTGATCTCCCTTCTGATTTTGATTTGGATTTCTTGTCCTTCTTCTTACCTTTTTCTTTCGATCTACCTCGAATAGACATAGCCTTCTTCACCATGTCAGAAGACTTCCTTCTCATTTCTTCTGATAACAAAGAAGCAACCACATCTTCCATCTTGAAAGTGGTTTTCGTGCTCCCAATCGCCATCATCAAGTGATCCCATGAATTCGGAAAAGAACACAACAAGAGCATACAATGATCTTCTTCTTCAGTCTTCACACCTACAAATGTTAACTGAGAAATCAACATGTTAAAGGTATTCAAATGATCAGAAATAAATGTTCCTCCTTCTATTTTCAAAGAGTACAACTTCTTCCTTAAGAACAACTTATTCACCAAGGACTTGCCTTGATAAATATCTCCCAATCTTTTCCATAAAGAGGATGCAGTCTTCTCTTCATGAACATTCAGAAGAATTGAATCTGCCAAACAGAGCCTTATCAACCCCTTTTCTTTTCTATATAAGAGGTCCCAATCTTCTTGCTTCGTGCCTGTAGGTTTCGTTCCACACACAACAACCCAAATATCACGGTCAACCAATAGATCTTCCACTTTGAGTTTCCACAACTCAAAATTGCTGCCATTGAATTTCTCAGTATCAATTCTTCCAAATGTACTTATCAATGCCATCTCAATTTATAATTAGACAAATTCAAGACCTCTAAAAAAATCCCACTTAACAGAAATTGACACAAAAAATCCAACCTATCCACAAGGATAACACAGCTGGCTAGGATCTGATACCACTTGTTAGAAAAAATTTGATTGCGGAACAAAATTTTCATAATGTCAAAACTAAGAGGAGGAAGAGATATTCCTTTTAAACTTTGCAATTACAGTTCACTAAGATGCATATGAAAGAAATAATAGAATTGAGAAATACACACATAACAAAATGGACACCAAATTTTTGTGGAAAAAACCTTATGGGAGAAAAACCCACCACACCAAAGAAAGATCAATTGTATTACAGTAAAAAATTTACATACAAGTTACAAACTCTTATTTTCATATGAAAATTCTATATCAGCAACATTTCCCTAATCAACCTTGTATAAAATCTTACTGTTACAATGCTTCCATTCAACATACGAAAGAAGTTCATACTATTCTGATCACTCATATGTTGAACTCTCTAACCAGACCCTTGACCGAACTGTTCATCCATGCTCAAGCGATATGTTCATTTTCCCACAAGAGAATGGTCACAATAGTTCAACTACCAATCGGTTTCCATTCTGCTTCTCTCATTGGTCCAAGACAGAACACGTAGGATAGACACTTGGTCAACAAACTTCAACTGTATCACTCATGGTGAGACAGCAAACCATTTATCACTGATACCAGAACACCCATAGACCATCGCACATTGTACTAGCTGTACACATCTAAAAATGGTCACAATTATTCAAACTTGTTAATTAATTAAATATGAATTATTTAATTAATATTCTAAAGTCATCTACATATAAATAAATTTAACTATTTATTTATATTTTTCATTCTTCTAATTCTTCTAATTTAATTAATTAAATAAGTCTATTTAATTATTGTCACTTTCCTCTTAATTAAACTAAATAAATTTAATATTTATTTATTTAATTATCACTCCATTTCTAATAGTTTGAATATTTGAATTTGAATTATGAAATATTCTTCTAATCCATCTCGCTTCGCATTTAATTAAATATGATAAATATTTAATTACTCTCACTTCACATTTAATTAAATATTTAATTACCTTCACTTCTCACTTAATTAAATATGGTAAGTATTTAATTAACCCTTTTTCTTTCACTCCTCACTTAATTAAATATGGTAAGTATTTAATTAACTCATTTTTCTTTCACTTCTCACACATAATTAAATAGTAATTATTTAATTTATGGAAACTTCTATTTGCACATGTCACACATAATTAAATAAATTTATTTATTTAATTAGCATTTATCCTCAACTTCAACCAATTTTCATAAATAAAGAAATAAATGCCATGTTTATTTCCATTTTTGAATGAGGAAGGTTTTGTGGGTTGAAAGCATTCTTCCATTTTCTTCTCAACCTTCCATATTCCTCTCAACCTCTTGATCTCACACCGTTCATTCTGGCAAGTTTGAATCACAACCGTTGATCTCTGCCAACTGGGTTTTTGCCTCCCGAAAATGTATAAATACAACCATTCGGTAAGTAGATGAGAATCCTAGCTTTCATATGCAATCACTATAGTCACATTCGAACCAGCATATTAGCATAATCAACATTTTAGTATTTCAATTTCATAGCTTAAAGCATATTAGCAATGCACATGCATTTTCATTAATCTCATTCTCTCAAGCTGCCATTCTACAAGCTGCTGTTTAAAACAACTGAGAGCCAGCATCTTGAAACGAATCCTTGGAGATAGAGGACGATGGGACAAATTTGAAGAAGCAGCCTGTGTTTAGAGTTTGCGTTTTGCTTTCTTTAATTTAGTTTCTTTAATCTAATGTTTCATTGGTGTATTAGATTAGATTCATTTTGATTTTCACATTCTAACGTACACATTTCTGGCACCCACCGTGGGGCCAAGCCCCGCATTTAATATTTATTTTGTAGATTTTTCTAGTAGGTGACAGACTAAAATCACGTTTTGGCGCATATGAGTCTCAGTTTGGTGCATACGCAGACTGTTTTGGCGCATTGATGATATATTTTGGTGCATCCATTAACTATTTCAATGCATCCATGGTTTGTTTCAGTGCGTAGACTCTCTGTTTCGACGCATCCATGGCTTGTTTCAGCGCATAGATAACCTGTTTCAGTGCATACAGTTGTAAAAATTTTAAATTATGATTCTGACGCCATCCGCGGATAGAAATTTTCAAATTTTATTTTAACGGAATGAAGCAACCCTAGGGTAGACATTTAAATCTGAATTAACTAATCCTAGGATAGTCACCAAACATAAATTTCTTTTGGTTAAAATGAATCCCATGTTTTTGGTGAAGCAACATCTTCACTTAGTGTAGAGAATTGTCAATTTGGGATTTAAAATTGAACCATTATTGTTTGTTGTGATTGTGGGTAATAGGTTTATGCTCTCCCTTTAACTGGGTGATCAGAACGCCAGACTTACCTTTTATTTTCTACAATTTAATGCTTTATTACATCCTTTAAAGGCCTGCTCTTGTGGGAAAAAGTACTCACCCAAGAGGAACGACCTAAGTGGGAACACCTAAAGCCAAGGTTTCCAACCCACTTTAATCAAAAGCAAGTTGTTGATGAAAATCCAACTTGACAGTAGTGCGTAGGATCACCATCCCCAAAATCTTTGTTCTAAAGGTTGGGAGGTCTCTCGAGGGAGTCTATCTATTTGCCACACTGAACAGATATCCTTACTAAAAACCATAGTGTAGAAAGCCAGCTGTGTCAGTATCCAAACATCATCTTAATCATGGTGCAAGGGGATGGAAGAATCTACCCCCAAGACACTCACCATATAATCGCCACAGACTTTTTGTTCATGGGATTCGGTATCCACTTCCGTCACCTTGAGTACGCACCTGGAAAAGACAAAAACATGGGTGCCCTTTAGGGGGTAACATGGTTGTGTGAGTCGACGCGATTTTAAGCTGTGGGCTATGATTACTATGATGACCTATTTGACAAATTAAGAGTGAGTCTGATTGAAGTGCTTATTTAGTTCAAAACCTGTGAAAATCTCAAGAACATACACTCTTTGCTTAGATTTTAGGATTAACGCAACAATTGTCTGCCTCTCTATGCTGTGTTTTTCACATTTTAAATCAGATTAAGATCATCCAAAATTATCAAACTGTCCAAACATGTCTGTCTCCGAAGTTTAAACGGATCTTTTAGCGCATCCCTAGTCTGTTTCGATGCATATCCTATCTGTTTCGGCGCATTGCTGCTTTGTTTCGGTGCATCTGTGCTCTGTTTCAGCACATCTATGCTCTGTTTCAGTGCATCGCTGCTCTATTTCGGTGCATCGTTGCTCTATTTCGGTGCATCTGTGCTCTGTTTCAGCACATCCATGGACTATTTCGGCGCATCCATGGATTGTTCTGGCGCATAGGTAGTCTGTTTTGGCACATTCCTACATCCGAGACTAGACATTTCTTTACTGATATTCAAAAATCAGTCTTCTCAGTTTAGTCTTTTCCATGCTCAGAGTTTGGAAGTCTACAACTTTTGTCAAAAAGTCTATAGAAAGGAAAATAAAAAAGCCAAAGAAATCTATCGGTTATAAGAAGTTATTGAAGAAAAGGAAATTTCTCTACCAAAGTCGAAAGGTCTTGCTTAAATACAGGACCTTTATTCATCGATATCACGACTATATTAGAGGTTTCACTGATGATTATGCTATAGAACCTTTGTACTCATGAGCCTTCTTTCAAAGAAGAGCCCTTTCTCAAAGGCACAACCATAGTCAACGTATTCGCTCCTCTTATATTCCCCAACCTGCAATTATGTACGCTACTCATCCTAATCAAATTCTGCAATAGAGAACTCAAGCACATTAGGAATTTATCCCAATCCATCTTTTTACAAAGCTATAATCAAAACTTCACAAAGTGCAAAATCATCTTTATTTTTGGTCTTTGGTTTAATTCCTGCAAATAGGATTTTCATCCTTTCAATCAGGGAATCACGAGCCAAAGGTTAAAATTTTTTAAGTCATAGAATTTTCATTCTATCTGACTTTCATATCCATCGAAATTGCACTATTTCCATTCTTTTGATTAAAAGTTAGTAGAATTTAGACAAAGCTTATGCCTATTGTCACAAGATCTCAAAAGTGCATAGAAAAAGATGAAAGAGAAAGTACAGTAAGCAAAATGGGTGATAATATTGATAGGGAAGAGAATCATTTTCATTCTGACGAGATAACAAAGGAAAAACTTTGAGAAGCAGAGCAGGATGCCCAATTCCATACCCTTATGGAAAGGATTTTAGAACGAAACAAGGAAAGATATTTCCTTTCATTAGCTAATCAAGGAGCTAAGTTACCTGCTAATTTTGACATAGAAGGGATTAAAGAAGATCCTGAAAATCCTCCTAATGAATTTAATGCCCTTACCCAATAGATAAAAGAATTACAAGGGAAAATAAAATAAATGCAAGGAGGTGCAACAAAGAAGTATGTTTTGGATGACATATGTCCTTATCCATTTGATAGGAGACTTCAAATGTTTCCTTTTCCAAAACATTGTGAAATTCCTAAATTTGATAGATATAATGGGAAAACTGACCCCATTGAACATGTGAGGGATTTCCAAAATATGGAATTTGCTCATGAATATACCTACTTAATGCGATTGTTTCCATGAAGTCTGGGTGGACAATCCATAGAGTGGCTTTCAAAAATCACTCCCCCCATCAAAAACTTTGAGGAGTTAATAAATAAATTCATATCACAATACTCCTACAACATCCAACACCAGATAACCATGCTTGATCTTTGTAAGGTGAAACAAAAAGTAGGGGAATCTTTCACTATATTTTTGCAAAGGTGGAGAAGGGTGTTTGCTAGATACTCCCGGTCCTATTCCTGAAATAGAAAAGATGGAGATATTTATTGATAGTCTGAACCAGGAGATGAGTTACAAACTAAACCTTCACTGTCCTCAATCATTTGAAAAATTGATTGAAAACACAATTACTATTGAAGGTGCTTTGGTCAAACATGGGGTTTTGAAAGGAGGGTTCAAATCTGTACAACAACAACAACAACAACATTGGTAACAACAATGACAAGTCACGATTTTGGACTCAAAATAAAAATGTTGTGAATGGTGGGGTAGTAGATGCTAACAACTCAAAGGTGAAGCCTACCGTCCTTAATGTGTCAGGTGTTTAACGTAGCAACAATAATGCTAGAAATTCTAGTACCCAAGGTAATGTTTCTAATCAAGGGAACGTGACTAATAATCATGGAAATAATTTTGGCAATAATCAGAATTCAAGTATGCCCAAGTCTTCATATTTTTTGAATCGAAGGAGTTTTACTCCCTTGGGACAATCTTTGGAATCCATTCTCAAAGAATTATTGAATCAAAACACTATTACATTGCCACCACAAAGAGACTATGAGCCTCGAGCTAAACCACCATCATGGAATGACTCACACTTTTTTGATTATCACAGGTGTAAAGGTCACAAGACAAACATTTGCCAAGGGTTAAAGAATATTGTTCATGATCTGATTGATAACCACACCATCACGGTTGAGGGACATAATTTCAATGATAACCATCAAGCATTCAAGGACCCTCTCCCTAATTATCAAAAAGGGGAATCTTCTGGTGACAAGGGCAAGAATGTTAATTATGTCCATGACATCATTATCAATCATATTTATATTGACAATCAGCAAATCAATGCTATCTGAATCAAAGGTAAGCAAGAATATCGAGAGGTCAATGCTACGACAAGGGGACAAGCCAAAATCATTGTCAAAGGAAGCTCATCTAAAGCAGCGATTCCCCCTCCAAATCAATACAATTTGGTTGATCAACTACGAAAAACACCAGCCCAAATTTCTATATTGGAGCTCTTAAAATTGTCATCTGCACATAAGGATGTTCTGGAAAAGGCACTTGTTGATACAACTATATCCCCTGATTTGGATATTGATAAATTTCAAGCCATGATGGGACACTTGTCCCCATCCACATGTTTGTCCCTTACTGAAAAGGATGACTCCTCCATAAACCATCCACATAATTCATCACTCTACTTAGAGGTCATGGTTCACAAAGCTCGCATTAGACGTGTCCTAATAGATGGGGGAGCTGGATTAAATATTTGTACTTTGAAGGTAGTCCTAGCTTTGGGATACTTTGAAGAATCTATAGATCCACGAAGGAAGATTACAATCAAGGAATATGATGATGAGAAAAGGACTTCCAAGGGCCTCATCATGCTACCAATCAGAGTGGGACCTGTTGTGAAGAATACTTTTTGTTAGGTTCTAGATCAGGATCTAACTTATAACATACTCTTGGGTCATCCATGGATCCATGACATGCAAGATGTTCCATCTACTTATCATCAGTGCTTAAATTTTCCATATGATGGATAGGAAATAACAATACCTGCTGATTACATTAGCAGTCAAACTTGCTCTAACCTAAGAGCAACTCAGAACACACTCGTTCCCCACAATAGAAAAGCCTTGGCAGTCTCTACCTCAAAGAACAATGACCAAGCAAGAGAAATGATAACTAATTTTGGTGCCAAGCTTAAATTGAAAGATGATGGAGTGGGAGAATATTCTTTATCTCTCTCTAATCTACCCAAATCTCTGAGATCCCATGGTCAACCTTCAACATCCATACAACAGGCTATAGCAGCTTTAGCCTTAGCTTCAGTTCCCATCACCAAGTTTAATGGGATGTTTATCAAAGAAAATAAAATGGAAGATAGAGCTATCCTTGATTGGCTCTATAAAGATGAAGAAGAATCAGTACTACATGTCAAGTTACCCACAGAACAATACGAAAAAGGTTATGCTATTATGCAACAAATGGGTTATGAAGGAAATGGCCCTATAGGTAAAAGGAAAGAGGGTATTGTTGAACCTATCCAATTGAAAACTATGCACCCAAGAGATAAAACTGGATTAGGATATGGTGAAGATACAAAGAAAGAAGTAGCACAAAGACCATCAAATGAGGAGTTGGCTAAAACAATTTTGCGAATTCAAGAAAATAATTCTAACACTGACTCCAATGAATACGAATGGGACAACTTCTCTTATGATACCTTTACCTCAGAGAAAAGGGTGGATGTCGTACACAAATTTACACCTACAAATTTATTTAATTAGCATTTATCCTCAACTTCAACCAATTTTCATAAATAAAGAAATAAATGCCATGTTTATTTCCATTTTTGAATGAGGAAGGTTTTGTGGGTTGAAAGCATTCTTCCATTTTCTTCTCAACCTTCCATATTCCTCTCAACCTCTTGATCTCACACCATTCATTCTAGCAAGTTTGAATTACAATTGTTGATCTCTGCCAATTGGTTTTTTGCCTCCCGAAAATCTATAAATACAACCATTCGATAAGTAGATGAGAATCCTAGCTTTCATACGCAATCACTATAGTCACATTCGAACCAACATATTAGCATAATCAACATTTTAGTATTTCAATTTCATAGCTTAAAGCATATTATCAATGCACATGCATTTTCATTAATCTCATTCTCTCAAGCTGCCATTCTACAAGCTGCTGTTTAAAACAACTGAGATCCAACATCTTGAAACGAATCCTTAGAGATAGAGGACGATGGGACGAATTTGAAGAAGCTGCCTGTGTTTAGAGTTTGCATTTTTCTTTCTTTAATTTAGTTTCTTTAATCTAATGTTTCATTGGTGTATTAGATTAGATTCATTTTGATTTTCACATTCTAACGTACACATTTCTTCACATTCTAACGTACACATTTCTGGCACATCATGCATTTACATCTTACACCAATGAAACATTAGATTAAAGAAACTAAATTAAAGAAAACAAAACGCAAACTCTAAACACAGGAAGCTTCTTCAAATTCATCCCATCATCCTCTATCTCCAAGGATTCGTTTCAAGATGCTGGCTCTCAGTTGTTTTAAACAACAGCTTGTAGAATGGCAGCTTAAGAGAATGAGATTAATGAAAATGCATGTGCATTGCTAATATGCTTTAAGCTATTAAATTGAAATACTAAAATGCTAATTATGCTAATATGCTGGTTCGAATGTGACTATAGTGATTGCGTATGAAAGCTAGGATTCTCATCTACTTACCGAATGATTGTATTTATAGATTTTCGGGAGGCAAAAACCTAGTTGGTAGAGATCAACGGTTTTAATTCAAACTTTCCAGAATGAATGGTGTGAGATCAAGAGGTTGAGAGGAATATGGAAGGTTGAGAAGAAAATGGAAGAATGCTTTCAACCCAAAAAACCTTCCTCATTCAAAAATGGAAATAAACATGGCATTTATTTCTTTATTTATGAAAATTGGTTGAAGTTGAGGATAAATGCTAATTAAATTTATTTAATTATGTGTGACATGTGCAAATGGAAGTTTCCATAAATTAAATAATTACTATTTAATTATGTGTGAGAAGTGGAAGAAAAATGAGTTAATTAAATACTTACCATATTTAATTAAGTGAGGAGTGAAAGAAAAAGGGTTAATTAAATACTTACCATATTTAATTAAGTGAGAAGTGAAGGTAATTAAATATTTAATTAAATGTGAAGTGAGAGTAATTAAATATTTATCATATTTAATTAAATGCGAAGCGAGATGGATTAGAAGAATATTCCATAATTCAAATTCAAATATTCAAACTATTAGAAATGGAGTGATAATTAAATAAATAAATATTAAATTTATTTAGTTTAATTAAGAGGAAAGTGGCAATAATTAAATAGACTTATTTAATTAATTAAATTAGAAGAATTGGAAGAATGAACAATATAAATAAATAATTACTTTTATTTATATGTAGATGACTTTAGAATATTAATTAAATAATTCATATTAAATTAATTAACAAGTTTGAATAACCATGACCATTTTTAGATGTGTACATTTTGCCCCTCTTTGAAGTGATGTGTTTTACGCATTGCTTCAAAGAATTTGCCCCTGATTTTGAAAAATTTGACTGATGATGCATGATGCCCCCTCGAGAGGTAAATCGCATGATGAGAATGATGATGAGGACGATTTGAAATATTTTCAGATGATTTTAGAGAAAATTTGGCGATTTAGCTCTCGAAATAGCACTTTACATAGTAAAAATGTAAATAATTTGCCACTTTTACCTCTTTAAAAGGTGAAAAAGGTGAAAAGTCATTTTCATTTGAACAGTAACCTTTGAGAATTTTTGAGCTCTGAGAGAGATATTTGTGATGCCGATCCCTTATGAGCACCTCAGATTGGAGCGAGGCCACCGTCATCAGAAACCCACAACCTATGGACCTCTGGTAAGTCGATCAAAACCTCTTTGTCAAATTTTAAATGATTTTCGAATGCTTTTTTGAATTTTTTTGATTTTTTAAATTCTGTTTTAGTGCATAGAATTTTATTCCGGTGCATACGAGCTTTATTTTAGCGCATACATTAGATAAACCGACACATCCAAAGTGGCACATAAGTGCAAAAAATTCGTGCATAGGTACAAAATAGTTGCGCATAGGTGAATTAGCGCACAGGATAGATCAAATGGCGCATCCATGAAACTTGTCTACGTAGCATGGTAGATTAGCGCATAGGCTAGATTAGCGCATAGGTGAATTGTTTTAGTGCATTTGTTTGATAAAATAGCGCATTCATGAAATCGCGCATCCATGATCTATTTTAGCGCATCCATGGAGTAAAGTTGCGCATCCATGTTTTGGCGCATCGATTGACTATTTTGGCGCATCCATGGATTTTTGCTGAATTTTAATTTTTGAAGAAAAATTGATGTGTGCTTGATGATTGTTACTAGATTAGACAACTGATTTTATGCTTTTGAAAAACGTCAAGATTAGATTTGTGTGATTTGATAAATTTGCCTTCGTGTTTGAAGAACAAATAGTCGAAATGATTGATTTGCTTTCCTAATTGAAAGGTTGATAGATTTGCTTTCCCGATTGAAAGGCTGATAGATGTTGATTGATTTGACTGTTAAATTTGCTTCCATGTGATATGAAAAGCAAATAGATAGATTAATTTTCTTTCGTGCTTGAAAACAAATGATAGATGATATATTTGATCTGATTGCTTGATTGAACTGATTTGATTGCTTGATTGATCTGATTTGATTGCTTGAGTGATTTGTTAAAGAAGGAATTTAACGTCCTCCAGTTTAGAGAGAGATTCCCTTGTACCTAGGAGATGGTTCCGCAATTATCTGAGGATGATTTAGGGATCATACATTAGTGTGGATTGGGTCCTTTGTTGGTGATGCCGCAGTATTGGGTCAATAGGGCAGTGTTGACTGCTTCAGCGGAGAGGTGGCACAACGAGCATAAGACCTTCTATTTTTCGACAAGAGAGATCACGGTGACTCCGGAGGATGTTTATAGGTTTCTAGGTATTCCTGTGGTTGGAGAGCTTGTGATCTATGATCACAAAGAGATTGGGGGGACAAATGCACTGAGACGGGTCTTCCAGGATCGTCATGTCTGCAGATATGAGATTGCCTGGAAGGAGATGATGGAGAGCTATGCCCCACTGCCTTCAATTTTAGCAAGATTCATCAGTGGTTTCCTTTGTCTGATCATAGGGCAAAGGGACTATCAGTTGGGTGGGGTAGGATTCTGGAGGACATGCTTCTCCATCATACCAGATATGCATGGGGGTTATGCATGCTTGCCCATCTGTACCATGATCTTCATCAGGTCGTGTAAACAGATGGGAAGAGTCTCTCCTGTGGGGTGACTCTATTACAGATATTCACAAGGGAGAACTTTCTGATTACATGCCCCATCGTCTAGAGAGATCGCCCCCTTAGATTTCCATATGTTTATGCATATATAGGGCCTGTTGTCCAGCTGAGGCTGGGCAAGTCAGAGTACTGGTGACGTGTACTCGATGATTTAGATACTGTCACTGGCGGCCATATATGGACTGTGACCCATGGGAGGCCGATGATATAGAGCTACCCTATGTGACTAGATCCAGATACTTGATTGGGCAGACACCTTTTATCATTGAGTGGTTTTTGGTTATGAGGGTGCTAAGACAGCTAGGATTGGTATAGATGATGCCACAGGGTGTGGCACACTATGCTAGGTGACGAGAGGATGTACCAGAGTGGGGTCCATTTGTGACCATTGAGGCAGCTAGGGAAAAGTACTTGGAGCTACACCTGGCTCATTGGGTGATGTATCCAGAGGTTGCCAATGTCGGGATGACGGATGATTATGCAACCTATTTTTACACACATCCCTTCCCAAGATTTACCAGTCTAGAGGAGCTTGCCCCATTGATGGGAGGGTCAGTTACACGGGTGAGGCAATAGCAGCCCCAGGGACCTCCAGCAACAGGGCAGCCACAGGGTCAGGCATAGGTACCAGCACAGGGAGGGGTACAGGTAGAGCAGGCCGAGGATATCGGTGGGGTGGCTATGGATGTGGACGATAAGAGTTTAGAGAATGAGGAGATGGATGAGGAGTCAGATGACTCAGATAGTGGGGATGACGGGGGTGGTGAGAGATAGAGATTTTTATTTTATGTGCCTTTCAGCACGAGGCCACAGACATCCAGAGTAGTGGACCAGCAGAGTACTTCAGCTCCACGGATTATTATTAGGGCTCCGTCTCAAGGACAAATTGATGGTTTACAGGCAGAGATTCAGACCCTTCGGAGTCAATTAGCACAAGCTCAGGGGACCATCAGTTAGTTGCAGGCACAGATTGCACAACTATGACCTCCTGACCCACAGGTAGCTTAGCTTATAGCCGAGAGAGATAGTTTTAGAGAGAGATGCATACAGGCGGAGGGGATAGCCGAGAGGCTTCTCAAATCAGTTGAGAGCACCTCCATTAGAGAGGTTGTGGCAGAGGGGTTGGAGACTGCTTAGGAGGCCGAGTATTATAGGATGAGGTATTTTGAGACAATCCCACTTGAGAGGAGGATTGCCTTCACACAGTCAGGTACTTGGTCTCAGACCCATTCATGCAGTCATTCCAAGAGTGCTACAAGGAGTGTGGGTCAGTCGGTCAGACAAGAGAGCAGAGCTTTTGGAAGCAGAGATCCAACGAGACCTACTATCTCAGGAGGCAACAACAATCATGTTCCATGATCAGATGCCCCTCAGGGATGAGCTTTTGTTACACATTCTTTCCATTGTATTTGATATATCTTTTTGAAACATTTGATATCTTTGTACCTTTGGACATTTGTTTTGATGAGATTTATGAGATGCAGTGGTGATTTGATTATGCACGTGTTATGGATGATTGGTGCACATGTTATGGATGATTTATGCACATGTTATGGATGAATGTTTTTATTTTTATATGCTATGTCATGTATGATGATATGATAATGATATGATGTAATCTGAATGATTTTTCTTTCATGATGTATGTAATGAATGTATGATGTTATGAATGCTTTTATTTACCCCTCGAGGGGGCATCATGCATCATCAATCAAATATTTCAAAATCAGGGGCAAATTCTTTGAAGCAATGCGTAAAACACATCACTTCAAAGAGGGGCAAAATGTACACATCTAAAAATGGTCATGGTTATTCAAACTTGTTAATTAATTAAATATGAATTATTTAATTAATATTCTAAAGTCATCTACATATAAATAAATTTAATTATTTATTTATATTGTTCATTCTTCCAATTCTTCTAATTTAGTTAATTAAATAAGTCTATTTAATTATTGCCACTTTCCTCTTAATTAAACTAAATAAATTTAATATTTATTTATTTAATTATCACTCCATTTCTAATAGTTTGAATATTTGAATTTGAATTATGGAATATTCTTCTAATCCATCTCGCTTCACATTTAATTAAATATGATAAATATTTAATTACTCTCACTTCACATTTAATTAAATATTTAATTACCTTCACTTCTCACTTAATTAAATATGGTAAGTATTTAATTAACTCATTTTTCTTTCACTTCTCTCACATAATTAAATAGTAATTATTTAATTTATGGAAACTTCCATTTGCACATGTCACACATAATTAAATAAATTTATTTATTTAATTAGCATTTATCCTCAACTTCAACCAATTTTCATAAATAAAGAAATAAATGCCATGTTTATTTCCATTTTTGAATGAGGAAGGTTTTGTGGGTTGGAAGCATTCTTCCATTTTCTTCTCAACCTTCCATATTCCTCTCAACCTCTTGATCTCACACCGTTCATTCTGGCAAGTTTGAATTACAACCGTTGATCTCTGCCAACTGGGTTTTTTCCTCCCGAAAATGTATAAATACAACCATTCGGTAAGTAGATGAGAATCCTAGCTTTCATACGCAATCACTATAGTCACATTCGAACCAACATATTAGCTTAATCAACATTTTAGTATTTCAATTTCATAGTTTAAAGCATATTATCAATGCACATGCATTTTCATTAATCTCATTCTCTCAAGCTGCCATTCTACAAGCTGCTATTTAAAACAACTGAGAGCCAACATCTTAAAACGAATCCTTGGAGATAGAGGACGATGGGAAAAATTTGAAGAAGCAGCCTGTGTTTAGAGTTTACGTTTTGCTTTCTTTAATTTAGTTTCTTTAATCTAATGTTTCATTGGTGTATTAGATTAGATTCATTTTTATTTTCACATTCTAATGTACACACTAGCTTCTACTGGTCTATCACTGAGACATTGGAGAAGTTTCCCCGATCTCAGGACCATGGGCAAGACTAGTGCTATCGGAAACAAATTGGAAATTCACACCGATGGTTCAAGTCTCCTCGATATCCCAAAGAACGCCAAGACCACATATCGGCAAGATTCATGCCGATCGTTCAAAAGGAGCAGATCCATTGGCGAGAGTAATGCTATTAGGAAGAGATCATAAAGTCTCGTCGATAGCTCAAGTCTCCACGATGCTTCCATCACCAAGAGTCTCCTTGATGATCTTCATTGCCTAGATATCTACCATCGGAATTAGTTAGGAATTTCACTCTGACTATTCTAGTCATGCTGATGGTTCTCATCACTAGGATATCCATAAGGTGACACCGATATCATCCAGACCTCTATTGTTAGAGTGAGTTTAGAATCTCACTTCGATAGTTCATGTCACGTCGATGACATCTGTCGGCAAGACAGGTCTAAGGCCACAATGATATGATCCTCCAAGACAGTTGCTCATCACCAAGACATTCCAAGGGTCTCAGCAATACTGCTCTTTCAAGAGTTCCATGTCAGTAAGGATTGAAGCACATTTTCCAACATTAACTTCTTCCTTCGAAAGATTAGAAAATTATTTGCACACAACACTCGCACATCTCACTTCTTGCATACCATTCTCTTCAAAACAATCGATCATATATATCTTGAACTAAGGATAACATCCACTACATGTCGGCCCAATAAAATATGAAATATGTACAAATTTTTGGCTCAAATTAATAAACAATTTATCAATGTGAATCAAATAGTGTCGACCAAAATATAGTAATGACCGAAAACAATGTGTCTTAAACATGAAACACCCTAAACAATTATGCCTTGAAGATCCACAACATGCTACAATCACCGTGTCGGTCATGATCATGATAAACATGAAATTGTTGGCATATGGATTCTAGTGTTGTCATTGATGGCAACCTAAGTCTCTGATCTGGTCCATACTTAGTATTTATCCATATCGGCAGACAAAGTGAAGAGTTGGCTATTACCGGAAGTAAGAGTGAAGAATAGGGTATTTGATTAAAGCTAAGTATGTCAATTTGTATACTTCACTGGATTATCATTTTGAGTCATGGATCTTAGAGAAAGGTATTTTTATGTTCATAGTATCTCATCCAAGAATTATTTGGGTGCGCATTCATTGGTGTACGATCTAGGAGATCTAGTGTTTTGATTTTTTGTTTATCAGTGCGAGAAGGCCGACTTGGTGGATATAGCCGTTGCAGATATTTAAGGAGTAATTGCTTAATTTTTTTTGTGTTCGAACATGTTTATTTAAGTCCTTACTATGCTATGGCCTACTTTGGATGGTGCACATTAATAATTATCTATGGATTTAGTCGATGGTTGAAAAGTATCTTATGTTTTATTAAAGCTGACATATAGATGATTGAATCTTTAGTTGCAGATATATATAAGTGATCGGTTATGTCATTTTGATATATGAGAAGGGAATTATCTTAGTGTGTGATGCAAAATTCAGAAGGATAGTGATGCAAATTAACCTGTGCATGGATTTGTGATGTGAATAGCAGAGCAGAGCAGAGTATAGCAAAGTAGAGAATCAAACAGAAGATCCATAATCTCATCTATGAGCTTAACTAGAACTGTAACCAGGCATGAGGAGATGCTATTCCTTCAACTCAATCCTTCATATGGTCTTAATATGAATATTTTGTAAGGAAGTGAGCCTGAATGCAAGTGCATTCCCATTTTATAAAACTTATATTTGAGTACTCAAATTATGGATTGACCTCCACCGTGGTTTTTCCCCTAACAAGGTTTCCACGTAAAAATCCTTGTGTTATGGTTTTGTGGATGATTACTTTGTGTGTTTGCATCTTTCCTTTGGTTTAATGTTGAAATGGTTTAAGTATCAAATTAATAAAGTTTAGATTTGTAAAACACTGATTCACCCCCCCCCTCTCAGTGTTCCCTTGAGTCCAAAAATTGGTATCAAATCTTAGTTCCTCAGAAGGAGTTTAGTAGCTTGAGGTAGATCTTGGAATGTAATGGACTCTGGTAGTCTTCAACAACAACATGTGGTAGCACTTCATGATCTTGATTAATCTAAAATAGAAGTCCAGGAATTGAGAGCGAATCTTAAGGATGCTGAGAAATTTATTTAGACATTGAAGGATCAGATTGTTAAATCCAAGGAGAAGAAAAAAGAGAGAAAAAGCATGGATGATGTTCACCTGAATCAAACCTTGAAGGAAATAACCGAAGAATGTGAAAAGCTTTCCAGAGATAATGCTACCTTAAAATATGAGATGGAATCTATGGTGATGAAGCTGACTAAGGAGATTGAAGAAAGGAAGAAGAATGAGGAGAACCTTTGCTTAGTCCTTAAAAGAAAAATCTGATGAATGTAGAAGAGTAAATGGAGAATTCATTCAATTAGAGATTTAACTGCAACAATCCAAAAGCAATGAAGAAGAGCTTGAAAAATAGACTGTTATTCTCATAGATGAACTTACTACTACAGCTGAATACAAAGTGATGTTGAAGATTAGCTTAGTTAAGCTTGATGAGTTGACTCAAGGATAGAAGAATGAAAATGACAAGAGAGGCCTTGGATATGAGAAAAGAGAATGTTCCGAATCTGGACAAAGGAATTTTAGGCAAGGAAATCTAATGAACAAAGAAAAAAGGCATCTGGTAAGACAACCTAATGCTCAAAAGTTTAATGGATACTATTTTTCTTGCAATAAATTTAGTCATATGACAACTCAATGTAGAAGTAAAATGAAATAAAGTGATCCATCATTCTTCGGTCAGTGTTTCAATTGCAAAAATGTGTCAAACTACACTGTCAGTAGAAGGAATGTTGAATGTTATACCTACGGAAGATTTGGGCATATTGCTAACCAATGTTTATCAAGAAGAAATCAATGGAATGATTGGTATGGACAAGGAAATATTGTGTGCTAAAATTGAAAAAAATATGGTCACATTGCAATATTCTACATAAACAAAATTGTGGATAGAAGAGGTTCGACACACAAAGGTAGAAATACACAAAAAGATGATAAAGAAAATGGAAAAATGACTGTAGATGAAATAAGAGATCAAATGAAGAAGACATGGGTAAGAAAGATCGAGTCTGATGTAGGAAATAGTTTTGTACTGGAACTTGCTTCCAGTAATTCCTCCAGAAATTGATTTCAAGCCATTGGTCTAGGGGGAGTTTTTCAAGAAAATATTTTTTCCCTTATCCATAGCTGGTACCGAAATGTGAAAGATTGTCAAGTACCAGTATTAATGATCTATAGATGCTTTGGAAAAAATTCTCAAAGAAATTCAAAGAAATCATAGGTCCATAGAAGAATTTTTCTCTCATTGTTTGAGAAAACAAGGTATCCATAACATCTAGGGAAAAAGCATTTATTACATCAAAAATTTAGGTGTGCGAATTTATAAAAGGACATGTTGAAACCCTCATTTTCCACTTTATCAAAGAGAAGAAGAAGGAGAGTTCTTAGTAATAGAATATCGTAGGCGTGAAGACATTTTGGCTGTGAAACCCTAATTCATCAGGTACTTCAGAAATTTTCATTTAATTTAGTGTGCGGTTGATAGAAATGAAACATAAGTACGAAAGGAAAAATGGAGCAAATCAAAGGAATGATCAATCTAGATGAATATAACAGTGAAAAGATTAGAGCCCTAAGGAATTTGTTGTTGCCCAATGAATTAAAATGGTTGAGAGAAACTAAACACAAGAATTTGGGCATTTGGAATGAGTTTCCCTATTTCAAAAATGTAAAAATCGTTAAGTTCATTTTGAAAATATTGAATAGTAACACTCTAATTCTAGATAAACCCTACAGGTCTCACTTCAAAAGAAGTAATTAGAAATTTAATTGGATTATGAAAATTTGGGGATATACCGAGAAAGAAATCTATCCAGAATAAAGAAGTAAAAACCCTAACTGGAGTTATTGGAGATCAAAGGACACTAATAATTTCAACAATCAAGAACTCTGTGACAAAATACTTTGCACATGGAATATCCTACAAAATTTTCTCCAGAAATAGAGAAGGTGCTACTTTGGTAGGTGCGGTCTACATTTCACACAAAATGATAATGGAAGGTCAAGACTTTGACCTTTGCGGACTACTGAAAGATCAACTAATGGATAATGTGAAATTAATGAAGATGAAAGATTACCCTTTCAGGTTTGGGACTTCGGTTATATGTCTAGCAATGTAATTTCTAAATTGCTTATCGATGAAAAATAATGTGATATGGAAAGAGAATGAATCGGTGTGCAAACAAATCTACACACACTCTAAGAGTTTGGAAAATTGTGATCAAGAATTTGGAAATTTCTTTAAGTGTTTGCTAGGAAAGTTTGGCTCAATTGGTATTTCTCTTCTGATAAGGGCACTTGAATTTGGTTCCTCTGTCAGTGAGATGGAGAGAAAGAAGAAAAGAGAAAAAGAAACTGTTGTCTATACTCCTCCAACATGCTAGAGTCCAAAAATTGAAGGAAAAGGAAAAGAACAAGAGATTGTGGATATACTCGATGAGGAATCTGATAAGGAAACTGAGAATACCTAGGGAAAAGAACTGGAATCAACTGAACTAGAACAAGAAAAGGAAATGACAGAAGCAAGTGAAGAAGAAGATGACTTAACAAAAGAAAAACTATTGCAGCTTATTCATGAGGAAGGTGGAATGTAGAAAATTACTATATTATGTTCTATCAAACCTTCATATGATCAGGATATGATTTTAAGTGTACTAAGTGCTCATTTTGTGGATAGCCAGATCAAATTGGAGAGTTTGCAAAATATTTTTCCAGAAGAAATGATTGAATGTATCAAAGAAATCATGGACTCTGAGTCTCAAAACAAATAAGAAGAAGAAGTAATCTTACATCTAAAGAAGCAATACAAAGTATCTCTTACCAAGTTGAAAAATAAGATGAATGAACTGAGGCAGTTTATAAGTACATCAAACAACATCTATAACTATTGCATCTGTTGGCCTCATGTAGTTGGGAAATACAAAGAAAATTTGGAGCAAATTTAAGCAAAGTTAAATGTGATTGGACAAAGTTTTGATATGTTTCAGGATCAAGATGGTGCAATCAAGAAAATAATTCAAGAGTTACAGTATGAGAATACAAAATTTCAATTCACCAAAAATAGGCTTATAGACACCTTTTGGAAAGTAAGGGACTTAATTGAATGCAGACTGGAGCAGTTAATTGAGATTCTAAGGAAAGGAGAGAAATTAGAGGATGCGATCATAATTCCAGTATCCCTCATCAAGATTGTCAACAGGACATATAAGAATAATTGCATGATCATAATCATTGGGATTGCAATAGAAGCTTGGAAGAAATTTCTTCCGGAGATGAAAGAAAAACATAAGGTAATCTTCTAACTCAAGTAGCAGTTGTTCTTTTTCAAATTTTGAATCAGTTTTGAATTAAAAAAAATTTGGTCATATTTCAAAGGGGGAGATTGAATACATGTTTTTCATTGATGTCAAAGGGGGAGAGAGAGTAGTGAAAAATTCCTTATCAATTTTGGGGGGAGCTATGTTTTGAAGTTTTGAAGTTTGGCAGCGTACTCATACTAGTTTTGACACTTAGTCATTTTTCACTAAGTGTTGCCATCAATGCCAAAGGGGGAGATTGTTGGCATATGGCTTCTAGTTTTGTCATTGATGGAAACCTAAATCTTTGATTTGGTCCACACTTCAGCATTTATCCATACTGGCAGATAGAGTAAAGTGCTGGCTATTACCGGAAGTAAGAGTGTAGAATAGGGTATCTAGTTAAAGTTAAGTCTGTCAATCTGTATACTTCACTGGATTATCATTTTGAGTCATGGATCTTAGAGAAAGGTAGTTTTATGTTCGTACTATCTTATCCAAGAATTATCTAGGTGCGCATTCACTAGTGTACGATCTAGGAGATCCAGTGTATTGTGTTTTTGTGTATCAGTGCTAAAAGGCTGACTTGGTGGATATAGCCATTGTGGATGTTTAAGGAGTAATTTCTTAATTTTTTTTGTGTTCAAACATGTTTATTTAAGTCCTTACTATGCTATGGATGACTTTGGATGGTGCGCATTTACAATTATCTATGGATTTAGCCAACGGTTGGAAAGTATCTTATGTTTTATTAAAGTCAACATATAGATGATTTAATCTTGAGTTGCAGATATATATAAGTGATTGGTTATATCATTTTGATATATGAGAAGGGAAGTATGTTAGTGTGTGATGCAAAATTCAGAAGGATAGTGATACGAATTAACTTGTGCATGGATTTGTGATGTGAATAGAAGAGAAGAGTAGAGCAAAGTACATAATCAAACAAAAGATCTAGAATCTGATCTATGAGCCTAACCAAAACTGTAACCAGGCATGAGGAGATGCTATTCCTTCAGTTCAATCCTTCAGATAGTCTTAATCTGAATATTTTGTAAAGAAGTGAGCCTTCCTATTTTGAGCAGTGAGCATGAATGCAAGTGCATTCCCATTTTGTAAAACTTATATTTGAGTACTCCAATTATGGATTGACCTCCATTATGGTTTTTCCCCTAACAGGGTTTCCACATAAAAATCCTTGTGTTATGGTGTTGTGGATGATTACTTTGTGTGTTTACATCTTTCCTTTGGTTTAATGTTGAAATGGTTTAAATATCAGATTAATAAAGTTTATATTTGCAGAACATTGATTCACCCCCACCTCTCAGTGTTCCCTTGAGTCCAACATAACTCATAGAAGAAAATCACCAATCGCAAGCATAAAAATTGATACAAACCAACACAATAGATAGAGCACAATCTAGAAACATCCACAAGCATCATGAATCACCACAAAAGCATCCACAATAACTCAAATTAATAGAATCACATAATCTTCTTTCATGAAAACCAACTAAAGCAACAAAACAACTATCAGAACACAAATACTCATAACTTGATCAAATCTTCATGTGAACCTCTGAAACGTCATGTGGATAAACTAGATATACTTGAAAAAAAAAACCTTTAATCCACAACTTCTTATCATCAATATACTAACCTAGCCATTATACTGACCTTCACTGTATCACTGACAACCTTTAACTTATTTTATTACAATTTTTTTAATATCCTTGATATATACAACCTTAAAGAAATTAATGCCAATAGTGTTGACATCAATGACAACCACATATCAGCAATATCCAACAACATAGTCCCCTATCCCTTCAGATTCTGAAGAGACTCCTCCATGGGAGGAAGGAAAGGAATTAGATGAAGAAGAATCTGAGGAAGAATACAATGAGTTGGGTGAAGGAAGTCTTTAGAGGGAAGAATCTGAACATGTCTTGATGGAAGATAAGGAACAAGAGATTATAGAGAGTGCTAAGAGGAAATATTCCAAGGGTAAGGATGAAGAAGAAGAAGCTTAAAGAAAATAAATGGATAAAAATAATATATAAGAAGAAAAGGCTGAGAGGGAAAAGATCGAGCAAGAAAAGCTCAAGCAAGGGAAATCCAAAAATGAAAAGCTTGAGCAAGAAAAATCTAAGAAAGAAAAGCTCAAGCAAGAGAAATCCAAAAATGAGAGACTTGAGTAGGAAAAAGTGGAGAAGGAAAAAATTGAATGATAAAAGGATCAACAATTGCAAGCAAAGAAAAATAAAGGAGAAGAAGAGCCTCCTCACCAAGAACAACAAATAGCAATAACCACTATGGATCTAACATGACTAAAATTAAATTTGGAAAATAGGAAACAAATGATGGCTCATCCTCTAAGTTGGGATGAAATGGTAAATATTTGGTTATAAATATTTCCACCCCATTGGTTGATATAGATGAATGAGAATTACAAGCTTCAGATTACCAATTGAGTATGGTCAACCTGGGTAGGAAAACTCAGAACCAATAGATGACACTCCTTGACATTGTAGCAATTTTAGTAAAGTCTAGGATGGTGAAGGATAAGCAAGCCAAAGATGAGCTAAAAGCTCAAATGGAATATATGAAGAAGTTTTTAAAGGAGCTTACCTTATCAGTCTCAGAGAAAACATCATCATTAGAGGTGCTTGTGTTGACAAGTTGCAAGGAGGTAAATGAATTGAATAATATGAAAAGAAAAGCATAATGGTTTGATAAATTGTTTTATGTTCTTAAAGTAGAGGCAGATGAAATTATCATTGGAGGTTACATGTATTATGATGAACCACACACAATTGTTGAAAAAATAGAAGAATATACCAAGAAGATGTGGGAAGAGGAAGAGAAGTATAGAAAATAATTGGGGAAGTTGAAGATCAGAAACAAATTTCCTAGGGAAACAATGATTGAATCAGGGATCCTGGGAGATAAAGATCTAGATTATATTAACAAGTCTACTAATATAATTATTTTCTGATCAGAAATCCTTATTGAGCATAGAGTAATTTTTCTCAAAGTTATTCATAAGGTGTGGGATCACATAGTGGCATTCAAGGAGATTGTTATTGCTATCATTGATAAAGACCTACCATCAAATCACAGATTGAAAAAATTATAAGAGCTAAAAGGTTATTGGGACGAATGGTTGGAAAAGATGATGAAGGAAGGAGATAGTCCCAATGAGACCCTCCTAGATAAGCTAATATCTGTTAGATTTTGACACCCAATGGGCTTTGAAGGATATCAACCAACTTTGAGATACTACTGAAGCAACAAAAATAGATTTTGAAAGATCAAAGTTCAAGGTGGAATTGATAGATGAACCTGATGAAGAGGCTTTGGAGCATATTTTCAGCAATTTCAAGGAATATCTTAAGTAGAATAAGGATGGAAAATAAAAGGGGGAATATTCCATTTTTTGAATTAGAATAAAGTTAACCAAAGTCAACTTTTGTTAGGCTCCTATTTTATAGGATGGGTGCAATAGTCAACTAGAGTAACTCTACAATGGATTTTGAAGGAGTTAATTTCCCTAGCAATTAGTTTTGTACAATAGTTCACTCCAATTCTACCCAAACATTCCTATAATTGTGGATCTAAAGTTTGGATGCCCTACTTTTTAAGATATGGCATTTTTGGGAAGGGATTTTCATGTTATAATTTTCTATAAATTATAGAAATTTCCTTATTATAAAGGTCAAAAAATTGAAGTCAGATTTGCAACCTTAAAATAGACAATTTCAAGCTTTTATGTAGTTAGTTAATTTTCAAAAATTTCTAAGTTTAGTGATAACATTAAAAGGAAATGGTTTTTTGTGTGGCAATGAATTTTGTTGAAAGTAAATGCTACTTAATTCAATGAAATCAATGGAAGGAGCCGAATTTAAAACCATCTATAGTGTCATTTGTGAATGGTATTTCCTGTTATTTGTTGATCTGCAAAAATCTATGATGAGTTAATTGGGTATGTCTTTTATGAAATTGATTCTAATGATATGAATTGAAAATATGCTTACTAAATCTGCATTGTGAATGGATATAGCTATATAATTCTTTATGAGTTTTTTTATTCTTTAGTTTTGACTTTAAGAAAAATATTATTATAGAATTACATGTCTGAGTATAAGAATAATATTTATTCATATTTCTATTATAAAACCCGTGACATATTTGTTTCTATTTATTTAAAAATCTAGTGTTAGAAAATTTAAAGTATCAGTTTGTTACCTCCAACCAATAAAGACCCCTTGAACATTATAGTCATTTTGACCACTACATAAATCATATAGTTGTGAACCAACTATCAAGACCTTGAAAGGTAGGTAATTTTATAATTAGTTATCTTTTTTAAGAGTAGGATAATGTTGTGTAGTTTTGCACACATGCCCCACTGAAAGTGGGGGACCCTCTATTGGCCTGCCGTTTTTGGCCCACTTATGTGGCTTTCCCCCTCTTTTGTGCTTATCTTTGAAAATCTTGGGGCTTCAGTCTTTTGTGCTTTCCTTGGTTGTGTGTGCCTTGGTGTTGAGTTCCTGGTGGTTTTGGGGTCTTGCGGGTGTCCTTTCTGAGGTGGTCTTCTTTTGCCTTATGGTTTTCCCCTTGGTGTTTTGTTTAGGTCCTAAGGGTTGGTTTTCCCCCTTAGCTTTCCCTTGTTTCCCTTGTTTCCTTTTATTCTACCTAAGGCAAAACCAGGATGGGACTTAACTTTAAACTTTGGTTAAGTTCTTAGTTCTATTCCTGTTCCTGTATTAGCTCTGCTTCCCGCTCCCTTGCTTTCCTCTGTGTTATGTTCATTTTCGTCCTAAGGGTTGGTTTCCTCCCTTAGTATTTTATTTGCTTCACTTCCCCCCTTCATTTTGTCAGAGGCAGAACCAGGATGGATCCAAAATTTAAAATTTGGCTAAGTTCTTAGTTCCATCTTCATTCCCATTCCACCTCTGCCTCCCGCATTCTCGTTTTTCCATTGTTTTGCTTGTCTTCAGCCTTTGGGTTGGTTCTCCACCCTTGGGTTTTCCTCAGTTAGTTTTTTGTGTCATTTTGTTGGGGCTGGGACTGGGATGGAACTTGGCTTTGAACTTTGGAAAAGTTCACGGTTCCTTTCTCATTCCTACTCCGCCTCCGCTTCCGTCGGGGTTGGTTTTGTCTCCGCCCTCACCTGTTCCCCTTTGGTTCCTATTTTGGTTCCCGTTCTGCCTCTGCTTCTGCCTGTTTTCCTTCCTTTCCTATTCCTATTCCATCTCTGCCTCGACCTCCTCCTATCTTGGCTCTCTATTTCTGTTTTGCTTGTGGCTCCGCCTCTGCCTGTCTTGGCTCTTTGTTCATGTTTTTCTTGTGGCTTCGCCTCTTCCTATCTCTGGTTTTGCCTCCACCTAGGTTTATGCTTCATTCTCTTGCCTTGGGAACACTTTTGGATCTGCTTGGATTTTTATTATGTTTTGGACATTAATGGTGGCCCGTTTGGTTGTAGGTTGGATCGAGTTGGGGTTGCTGGATGTACTTTGAAGATTTGGCATGATTTCCAAGTGCGGTCAAAGTACACTTTGTGGTTGCTATCAAGAAACCCACTCTCGCACACAAGGCCGATTTGGTTTGTGTCCATTAATGGTTGGCACATGTGATATGAAGGGGCTCAACTTGGTGTTGTTCAATTTGAGCCATTCGTTTGCCTAGCTCGGGTCTGATCTATGGCTCATGTTCCATGCTAGTGTTTTCACGTACATAGCTGTTCGTGCTGGTGAAGTATTTTGGTGGGTGTGGCTCGAGGATTTCTTCCCCTAACCTTGTGTGATCCCAGTTTGATTTGATGGGGGTCCTTTTTGCATTCAATGCTTGACGGGGGGTTATTGCTAGTTGTCAGGGCCGATTTGATGTGTGGTCGATCTTCCTTGTAACCCTAGCTCTTTTTCACGCAGGCCTATTTCTCTATAAGTATGGCACTCTGCCTCATTCGTAAGGGTTCCATAAGGTTGGAATTGGCTAGGCTAGGATTTGGATTAGCCGACTAAGTTAGAGGACTTGTAATCATTAGAGTTAGCAGTATAGTAGCATGCTAGAAGATTAGAAGTTAGTTTTCACATTTTCAAGCAAGTGTTATAACAGATAAGAATTGTTGCTAATATGATGATTTAATACAAAGTGTAGACATTGTGTTATGATTGGTGCCTTCTCTTGCATTGGATAATCTTGCATGGTTCTTGTTCTATCTTTAAATCGCTTGGAAATGTTTGGATGTATCTTAGGTTTAATTAGTAATGTTTGTTATTTAATGCTTGGAGTGTTGTAGCAATCCTTGGTTCATATTTTGGGTAAGTTCTTGATTGTGGGAATGTTGTGCAAGGTCAACCTATACCTCATATTCATGTGCTTAGTTCAACTGTATATATTCATTCAGTCTTATTGAATGAATGTCTACAGCCTGAAAAATATTTAACACCTTAGAAGATTGCACTGCTTTCTGCAAGATTGCAAGCATAGCCTAGGTCGACCATAAATTAGTTTAAGGGATTGGTCCATTCCAAGTATTTCATCATTTGCATGGTTAATCTCAGAAGTAGTGTTAACATTAGGATTTCTAAAACCCTCATCTTTTGTTGTTTTTTTCATTATTTGGTTAGAACTAGAAATTTGAGCATCACTATATCTTAAAATCTAATGAGTTTAGAGCTTCTAGCATTTGTACGTAAGACCCCTTGTGATTACTAGCATTTTCACATTTTATCACTGAGTTTTTTCTACTACGTAGTCATGATCTGACACCTGTGAGACCTTGGGGTTATCTCTTTGATCATAAAGACCAACCTTTCAAGAGAGACAGGATAAATTTTATTCTGTCTGAGTTGTTAATGTGTAGAAACACCAAAAAATAGGATTGGCGCTAGAGGGAGGGCCGAACAAGCAAGTTGGAGCATTTTCTTAATGCCATTTCTCCTGAGAGGCTCAAAAGGAGAACCAAATCTATACTAGGAGAAGAAGAAGAGTTTCAAGAATTTCCACCTCCAACCAGGTCAAGAAGGACCGGAAGAAGGGAGGAACCATCGTCGAATCCATCATTTCCACCATCCTCATCTCCACCCACTCCATCTTCATCTGATTCTGAGAGTGGTTCCATTCCACAACCCCAACCAGTCATCCATCGACCATTACCACCTCCACCAATGGATTTCTTGGAAAATAACCTATCACCTCTGACTTTCAACATCTACAATGTTATGCCCAAGAACCCTGAGCATTTTTGCTCTAAGTTTCATACAAATGACCCAAATAGGACAACAAAAGAGCACATTAGGATCTTTCAGACTTGTCTGAGAGATAGAGGGATTAATCATGAGGATGTTGCATGTAGACTTTTCCTCTATTCTCTAGGAGAGGAGGCCTTTTATTGGTATTACCACTTACTTGGTGCATCCATCTCTAACTGGGTTGAGGTTGAGGCTGCATTCCTGCTAAAATTTAAGATTCACATTAGTGCTAATGAGCTATATATGTAGTTTACCGGGGTAAAAAGAGAGGTTAATGAGCCTATAGGATCATTCAACAATAGGTTCCACCGATCATACACTAGACTTCAAGCACCTTATGCTGGAAATAAGGACACTTCCCTGGAGGTCTACTTCGAAGCACTTGACAGCCTTACCTCCACCTTCCTTAAGTGGAGAATTAATCCACCAACTACCTTGCTCACTGCATATACAGAGGTTGTTAAGGTCAGTACAAACCTGAGGCAACACTTGTCTGGACCTCTACCATCTCTGGGACCAGCGTCTCATCCATGCCAAATCCAATCTCTCAACTAGGCTCTGACCAATCACACACCTATCATGAATCCTATTCCATAGTTGCCTCTGGTCCCTCACTTGGGTCATCCAATAAACGAGGTTTAACCAATACCCGATTATCCCCAACAAAATGCTAACCATCCCCTCCATTCACAACCACAAGCTAATTTCCCTACATATTTGTAGAACTCAAAAGTTTTGAATTAGTCTACTAGTTCTAGAGGAGTGTCAGGGTATTCCCCAAACACTGTGAATCCAGTCCCTTACAACAATCTAGATAAACAAAGGTTAGATGAGCTAACTGAGCAAGTGAAGAAGCTAAACATGGAGGTAACCTACTTGAGGAATGAGAACAATCAACTCCAAGCTAATCAAAAGAGCATGCAATCAAATTATAATAAAGGGCAACACTATGACAAAAATCAGAACTTTGAAAGAGGACAAGGTTCTGGTCAGAACTTTGATAGAAGTCAACAAGGTAGACAAGGATTTGAAAGAAGACAACCACCTAGGCAGAATAGGCCATGGAACACTGGGCCTAACAATGGAGGAGTTCCCACTCCACTAGATCAACCTTCAAATCCAGGGAAACCTCCAGGTGGTGTGTACCTAGTAGAGGCTTCTCTGTCTGGATGGTGTAAGCTTCATAAGACAAGTCAACACTTTGAGCTTGACTTCCCTAAATTTCAAACAACTGCTTCCATTTTTCAATATGAAGTTGAAAACAACTCTATCGGTCAAGAATTGGTGCCTTCAAATCCTTTTGATTCCCCAGTTTTAGTGTTGAATCATGCTCCTTTCCTGAGAGATGAGGAGAATGAACCAGAGGAGGAATCAAGCAACCAGAGTGGGGATGCTGAACAAGTGCTCAATGAAGATGAAATTTCTCAACTGTTTGATGAAGGAACTAAGAATGACAATGGCCCATTGGATGAAGAAGAGGCTGATGTTGAGGAAGTGCAAATGTTTCAGCAACTTGTTAGAAATTATGATCTAAGGAGCAAGCCCCACAGGAATCCAAAAACTAGAGGACCGTTCACTACATCTACCCCTCCACACAATTTTACTACTCCACCAGATCCACATGCCAATAAAAATCCCTCTTACCCTTAGGTGCCAACACAATACCTCTCAAAAGAAGGACAACTAGATGTTTCCAAAGGAAGCAATGTTGATTTAGCAAAGGATAGGAAGACCGATCATTCTAAGGAGGTCCACACTAACATGAAGGTGGAACAACTAGGAGAATATGTCACCGAAGAACTCAAAAAAGTAAAGGTGATTCTTTCTTCTTTTGAGTTATTAAAAGTTCCTGAAATGAGAAATGTAGTCCTTGGGTCATTTAATTCAAGTATAGCAACACTAGGAGTAGCTACTAATGAGGCAATTGCAAGGCCTCCTAATTCAAAAAAACCCAAAGGTCCTAGTCCATCACAACCTTGGGATAGGGGTAAAGAAAAAGATAAGAGTCAGGTTTCCCAAGCTAACTCACAGTTGAGTTTATTCTAAGGCAAAATGGAAACCCCTCCTTTTCTAATTTCCATTCATATATTTGGTAAAAATCTGCACAATTGCATACTGGATACAGGGGAATCCACAAATTTTATGCCATTTTCTGTCTATAGGGCTCTTGGTATTACCCATGCAACCTCTCAAAAGAAAGTCACCCAATTAGACAAAATAGAGGTGAACATTGTAGGAGAACTAAATATGATTCCCATGCAAGTTGCCTTAGATCCTAAAGTACAACAAGTGCTTAATATTCAGGTAGCGAACATTCCTGACACCTATGGTCTGATCTTGGGTAGATATTTCACCAAGGAAATAAATGGATACACATCCACAGATCACTCCCACATGTGGCTCCCTTGGAAAGGAGTCCCAAATCAGATCAGAATTGAGAGAGAACCAAAAATTAAGTATGTCATCACTGAATATCAAAATACTTCAAATGAGATATTGGTATCATAATTTAGTATGGGGAACTATGTCCTAGCCTCTCCTACTTTGGACACCGAAGAAATATTGATGTTGCAAAGCTCTCCTGGTGAACCCACATCAGAAGCCAACAACTCTGAAGTACAATTTGAACAAATAGAAGAACCTAGTGATTAGACAGATAGACAACTCAGTTTGTTTGATAATTTCTAGGAGTTTATCCAAAAATGTCTAGAAGATCAGATGCACCTGGGTAGAAATATGAACTTTGAAGAATTACTTCTTCCTAACTAGTTCAGAGTTCACGATGCTCCTCATTCTGAACTAGAATTTTGCTTATGTCAAACTGCAGTATAACAGACACAAAGGCACATCAACACAACCCCAACTGCTGGGTCAAACATACAGAGAATTCAAAATAGTCAAAAGGGGAAGGATCCAAAACCTCCTAAAGAGCCTCTGAGTGGAAATAAGGATAAAGTCATCCCAAGAAAAGTAGGAGCTAATGATTGCTGGACATTAAGGTTTGATGGATCCAAATCCAAGCAAGGTGCTGGAGTAGGGCTTGAGCTAATCAGTCCTAAAGGTAAAACCTACTTTGTTGCTCATAGAATCCAATTCTAGTGCACTAACAATGTAGCTAAGTATGAAGCTCTAGTTCATGGGCTATTAATGGCATTGGGAAAGAAGGTTAAAATTCTGCAAGTATTTGGAGATTCTGAGCTGGTGGTCAGGCAAGTGAGAAAAGAATACTCATGTCATGATAGAAGGATGGCCAGTTACAAACATAGAGTATGGGATCTTATTGAAGGATTTGATGCCTTCAACATTCAGCTGGTACCTCAGAATAAGAATCAGACAACTGATTCTTTGGCACAAGCAACAAGTACATTGCAGCCCTTATCACTTTCGGGCTTAAAGAAGCTCATTATGGAACTTGTTTCAGTACCCTCGGTGCCTGACAATGTCACAAATTTTTAGGTATTTGAAGATGATAAGCACATTCTTGATTTTATCACTAGTTGTGATGTATTTTCTTCCCAAGTAATTGATGAGGTTGAGCCTCAAGAGGCCGAAATTGACCTAGAAGGAGTCCTCAATTTGAAAAATAACACCATCCTGAGAGGCATGGTGCAATTGGAAAGGATCTTTGATTTGGATAGGATCAGAGATCAGGAGCATAAAATGAAAAGGGCCTCAACTATCAGTGTGAAGAATACAACATGGGGACCCAAAGTGATGTCAAGAATGTCTTTATTGGTAAGGCGTGCACTCCAAAGGAGAGGAAATGAATTATTGATACCTTGCACACATATCAGGATGTGATAGCCTTGAGTTATGATGACTTAAGGACACATGACACTTCGGTTATTACACATACTATCCCCCTCAAGTCAAATGTTAAGCGATTCAAGAAAAGACAAATACCAATTAATGCTTTGTTGGAGCCCATTATTCATAAGGAAGTGCAAAATTTACTCTCAGCACAAATCATATTCCCAGTAAGACATTCAACATGGGTTGCAAACTTGGTTTTGGTTAGGAATAAAATTTGAGAAATCAAACTGTGTGTTGATTTCAGGAACTTGAACAGAGCATCAGAAAAGGATAATTATCTAGTCCCTTCGCTGGATGAGGTGCTTCAGGTTGTCAATGGATGTCAAATGATTTCGTTCTTGGATGGGTATGCTGGATACAATCGGGTCATGGTTCAATATGAGGATAGGCACAAGACTGCCTTCTGTACAAAATGGGGAACCTTTGCTTACCAGAGAATGCCCTTTGGGTTAATCAATGTTGGAGCCACATTCTAAAGAGCTATGGATATTGCCTTCAAGGATATCATTGGCAAGTGCATAATCATCTACATGGATGATTTGAAAGTATTTTCCAAGAAGAGAAGTGATCATGTTTTTGATTTATGTAAAGTATTCTAGAAGTGCGAGGAATTTGGTATTTCACTTAATCCAAAGAAGTGCATCTTTGGAGTCACTGAGGGAAAGCTGTTAGGAAATGTCATTTTAGAACAAAGTATTGCCATTGATCCTAAATGAGTGGAGGCAATACTGAAAATTCAACCCCCTACAAGCAAGAAGGAAATGAAATCATTCTTTGGCAAGATTAACTTTGTCAGGAAATTTATCACTGGATTTGTAGAAATAATCAAGCCTTTATATGCCATGTTGAAGCAAGAAGTGAAGGTTGAATGGAATACAGAGGCTAAGGAAGCATATGCAGAAATCAAGAGAGCTATTGTTGAGGCCCCTGTTTTGGTAAGTCCTGATTATGCTAAGCAATTCTACATCTATTCATTTGCTTTTGATCACTCCTATGTGGGCTTATTGACACAAAATTGTGACCAAGGGAATGAACATCCCGTAGCATTCATGAGTGCAACTTTGAAGGATTTCGAACTGAGGTATCCTAGTGTTGAAAAGAAGGCTTATGCCTTGATCCGAATTGTGAAGAAATTCAGGCACTATATACTGAGAAACAGGGTCTTTTCTGTAGTCCCCGATCCTACAGTCAAGTTGTTTATGCAAAATTATTTGGGTGAATGTAGAGCCAAGTGGGTGACTATGTTACAAGAATATGATATTCAAATTCAACCCATGAATTTGGCAAGAGGGTAGGGATTGACCAAGACAATGGCAGAAATGGGTCCTAACCTTGTTTCCTAGCATTATAATCTTGAATATGTTTCTCTAGGGGACTGGTATGATGACATTATCTACTACTTGTTGAATCAAAAATGCCCCAAACACCTTAATTTGGTACAAAGGAGAGCTCTACATTTGAAGAGTGGCAGTTTTATGATGAAGGGAGTTGTCTTATACAAGAGAAATCATGAAGGTGTCTACTTGAGATGCCTATGGAAGGAAGAGGCAGGGAGAGTGATGACTGAATTTCATGATAAATATGGAATAGGAAATGGTTCAACACCTTCCACTGCAAATCAAATTTTGAGGGCAGGCTATTATTGGCCTACCTTGTTCAAGGACACACATCACCATGTGAGAACTTGCCACATGTGTCAAACTACAACAAGCAGGGAGAGATGTGCAGCTCTTCCAGTCTGACTTGTCATAGAGGTAAAACCATTTGCATAGTGGGGGATGGACTTCATTGGTCCCATCAACCCATCTTCATCTATAGGCCATAGGCTTATTCTTACCATAATATAATTGATTATTTTACTAGGTGGACTGAAGCTCTTTCTTACAAACAATGCACTTCTGAAGTGGTAATTAATTTCATGGAATCAGGTATCATCAATCACTTTGGTTGTCCATTAGTTGTAGTTTGTTACAATGTTTTTGCATTCGCATCATTAAACTTTTCTAACTAGGCTTACGACCATGGAATTGCCATAAAATTTGCATCCAATTAATATCCACAGGGGAATGGTTTGGCTGAGTCCAATAAAAGCCTATTGACAATCATCCGAAAACTACTAGAAAAGAATCCCAAGAATTGGCATACCCAGCTTAGATTTTCTCTTTGGGCAAACCACACTAGACAAAAAAAATCCTTAGGAACCTCTCCTTATCACTTAGTGTATGGCTTGGAACCTGTCTTTCCCATCCAGCTGAGAATACCTACCTTGAAATTCATCAATGAATACTATGATGGGGAGGACAAGCGTGAGGCCCACTTGACTGAATTGTTGCACCTTGAAGAGAGAACAGATGAAGCCCGAGATAAATTTGCCAAACACCAAGGTATAGTGAAAACATGGTTTGATAGGAGAGCCAAGGTGAAAGCCTTTAGAATCTCTGACTTGGTTATCTACTGGGATAAAGCCCATAAAAAAAAGGGGGAGCATGGAAAATTTGACAAACTTTGGCTTGACCCTTATCAAATTGCAAAGATTCTAGGAGATAATGCCTTCCATTTGGAAACCCTCACTGGAGGAGATATCCCATTGCTTGTCAATGGGAAGTATTTGAAGCATTATTTTCAGTATTGAGTTGTTCTCAACTCTATCCTTATACATAAGTAGATTAGGTCTCCTTTTTGTTGTTTTTCTTGCTACTTTTGTTTGGGATTCCTTTGGTTTTGCTCTGCTTTGCTTGTTTGCTTGTTTGCTTGTCTGCTGCTTTGGTTTTGGTTGACTTTGGTCCACTTGGGTTGGGTTTCCCTATTGCTTTGCTTTGTGGGATTGTCCTACTTTCCTCTAGGTTTGTTGCATCTATACAACCAACTTCTTGTTTGGGGCTGCTTCAGGATTTGTTTTATGAACTCTTATCATCTTTTCAGAGTCATTCAAACTGGTAGAGTTCCTTCATCTGATGTTGCATGGGCTGGGAGTTAGCATCGCTTGATTAAGTTGAATTTTGGAATGTATTTGGGTCTTATATCTTCACAAAATCTTAAGAATTCTGAGGTTGCATATGGTCTTTAGGAGGTCTAACTGGGTGAAAAATATTAAATTTTTCTCCAGTGTCATTGTGGTTCTCATCCTTGAGTGTGGGCTTCATTGCCTGCAGGGAGAAAAGGAAAAGCTTTAAAAGCAAATCTCAAAAGAGAATATCAAAAGAAAAAGAAATATTGAAAATAAAAAATGTCCACCTTTTCAAGGGTATCCTAGTATCTCTACTGGGGATATGGATGCCTAGCTAGCAGTAGAGCTATGCTAGAGAGGGTCATAGTAATCACCTCAATGGGGCTATGAATGCTTGACCGACAGTGAGGCTCTATCCAGGTTGTTTTTGGAGTTAGAATCCTTAGGTAGCCTTGTCAGATTGAATGTGGTCCTTGTTGCAACTTAGGAAAAGAAAATGAATGCATATGCACACACTTTGACCCTAGTACAGGAAAGGTTGGCTTGTTAGTCATTTCTGAAACCTTGTCTATTTGTAACCTAATTCTTGGATTGAAACCAAAGATTTTGAGTTCATGATGCCATTTTGTCATCGAAATGCTCTAGAGCATTTCCCCAATGGAGTTGCCATTTGTTGTGCAATTTTGTACACATGGCCCACTAAAAGTGGGGGACCCTCTCTTGGCCTGCCTGTTTTGGCCCACTTTTGTGGCTTGCCCCCTCTTTTGGGCTTATCTTTGAAAATATTGGGGTTTTGGTCTTTGGTGCTTGCCTTGGTTGTGGGTGCCTTGGTGTTAAGTTCTTGGTGGTTTTGGGGTCTTGCAGGTGTCCTCTCTGGGGTGGTCTTCTTTTGCCTTCTATTTTTCCCCTTGGTGTTTTGTTTGGGTCATAAGGGTTGGTTTTCCCCCTTAGCTTTCCCTTGTTTTCCTTGTTTCCGTTTGTTCTGCCAGAGGCGGAAACAAGATGGGACTTAATTTTGAACTTTGGTTAAGTTATTGGTTCTATTCCCATTCTTGTTCCTGTTCCAGCTCCGCTTCCCACTCCCTTGCTTTCTTTTGCATTTTGTTCATTTTCATCCTAAGGGTTGGTTTCCTCCCTTAGTATTTTCTTTGCTTTGCTTCCCCCCTTTGTTCTACCGGAGGCGGAACTGAGATGCATCCAAAATTTGAACTTTGTCTAAGTTCTTGATTCTGTCTTCATTCCCGTTCCGCCTCCACCTCCCATGTTCTTGTTTTTCTTGTCTTCGGCCTTCGAGTTGGTTCTCCACCCTTGGGTTTTCCTCAGTTGGTTTTTTGTGTCATTTTTTTGGGGCCGGGACCGGGATGGAACTTGGCTTTGAACTTTGGCAAAGTTCATGGTTCCTTTCTCGTTCCCGCTCTGCCTCCACTTCCACTGGGGTTGGTTTTGTCTCTACCCTCGCCTGTTCTCCTTTGGTTCCTATTTTGGTTCTCGTTCTGCTTCTGCTTCCACCTATTTTCCTTCCTTTCCCATTCCTTTTCCATCTCTACCTCTGCCTCTGCCTATCTTGGCTCTTTGTTCTTGTTTTTCTTGTGGCTCTGCCTCTTCCTGTCTCTGGTTTCGCCTCCACTTGGGTTTATGCTTGATTCTTTTTCCTTGGGAACTCTGTTGGATATGCTTGGATTTTGATGATGTTTTAGGCATTAATGGTGTCCTGTTTGGTTGCAGGTTGGATCGAGCTGGGGTTGCTGGATGTACTTTGAAGATTTGGCATGATTTGCGGGTGCGCTCAAAGTACACTTTGTGGCTGCTATCACAAAACCTACTCTCGCACGTAAGGCCGATTTGGTTGGTGGCCATTAATGGATAGCAGATGTGATCTAAAGGGGCTCAACCTGGTGTTGTTTGATATGATTCATTTGTTTTCCTAGCTCGGGTGCGATCGGTGGTTGATCTTGTTCCATGCTAGTGTTTTTGCGTGCATAGTTGTTTGCATGGGTGAAGTCTTTTAGTGGGTGTGGATCGAGGATCCGTTCCCCTAATCTTGTGTGATACCAGTTCGATCTGATGGGGGTCCTTTCTACATTGAATGCTTGACGGTGAGTTATTGTTGGTTTTCAGGGGCGATTTGATGTGTGGCTGAGCTTCCTTGTAATCGTAGCTTTGTTTCACACAGTCCTGTTTCTCTATAAGTATGGCACTCTGCCTCATTTGTAAGGGTTCGGTAAGGTTGGAATTAGCTAGGTTAGGATTAGGATTAGTTGACTAAGTCAGAGGACTTGTAATCATTAGAGTTAGCAATAGAGTAGCATGCTAAAAGATTAGAAGTTAATTTTCACATTTTCAAGCAAGTGTTGTAACAGACCAGAATTGTTGCTAATATGATGATTTAATAGAAAGTGCAAACATTGTGTTATGACTTGTGCGTTCTCTTGCATTGGATAATATTGCATGGTTCTTGTTCTATCTTTAAATCGCTTGGAAATGTTTGGATGTATCTTAGGTTTAATTAGTAATGTTTGTGATTTAATGCTTGGAATGTTGTAGCAATCCCTGGTTCATATTTTGGGTAGCTTCTTGATTGTGGAAATGCTGTGCAAGGTCAACCTGTACCTCATATTCATGTGCTTTGTTCAAATTTATATATTCATTCAGTCTTATTGAATGAATGTGTACAACCTAAAAATATTTAACACCTTAGAAGATTGCATTGCTTTCTACAAGATTTCAGGTATAGCTTGGGTCGACCATAAATTAGTTTAAGGGATTGGTCCATTCCAGGTATTTCATCATTTGCATGGTTAATCTTAGAAGTAGTGTTAACATTAGGACTTCTGAAACCCTCATCTTTTGTTGTTTTCTTTCATTATTTGGTTAGAACTAGAAATTTGAGCATCACTATATCTTAAAATCTAATGAGTTTAAAGCTTCCAGCATTTGTACGTAAGATCCCTTGTGATTATCAACATTTTCACATTTTATCACTGAGTTTTTTCTACTGCATAGTCATGATCTAACACCTGTGAGACCTTGGGGTTATCACTTTGATCATAGAGACCAACCTTTCAAGAGAGACAGGATAAATTTTATTTTTTCTGAGTTGTTGATGTGCAGAAACACCAAACAATAGATAAAAATATTTTTGTGCCTATAGCACACATGCCTCATTCAGACCGACACCCCCTCTTCCCTTTTCACTTACATTGGGTCACTTTTTCCTTTGCCTTTTTTTTTCTCCCCCCATCTCTGAGCTTAAAATGGTTGTGCATATTAAAGTCATCATGTTTCAAATGACTAAAATCCACCACTCCAAAATTCTCTAATTCTTTGGCTTTTGTGGGAATGCCTCTACGGGTTTTCCTTAGCCTTTTTCCTAGTGTCCTCCAAGCCTTATAGACCTGTGCTTGTGGGTTCTCTTTGCAGGTCACCACTATCCCTTCACCGCTCAACTAATGACTAGCACCAAAAATTCGACCACATGATGGGTCCTACATCATCCTTCACCGTCTGACGATCACACCAGGTCAGGTCTCTGCAACTCCAATTACCCTACCTATCATTGTACCCAACATTAATTATGGGTCATAAATGCATCGTTTCCTATAAATACACATCTAAACCTATCATTTTTATTAGTGCATTTTAAAAATTTCAAAGAGGACAAATAGAAAAGGAAGAACTCAGACCCGTGTAAGCTTGCATTGGATCGGACTAAGGTTGCCATCAAATTTTTGTGTTGATCTCAAGTATGCTAGCCTTTGAAATTTGAAATGCATGATTTTTGTAGCTAGGGTTTATGAATTAATGGTAAAAATTATGGAAAGAAATCCTTAAGTCACCTGATGATTATTGCAACAATTGATTCTGCATAAAAATTTCACTCTCGACACTTTAAACTCTATTAAAATCGCTCAAACCATGCCCTTAAAGTCTTTTGGAACTAGACATTTTCTTCACCATTCTTCATGCAACATCCTTTTCAGCCCACACCTTTGCCACCGCCGCCATGGTCAAACCATGGAAACCCTCTGAAAGTGGTTAAGTTTTACCCCATGCGGGAGTGGCCATGGGGATTTTTGCTTGCAGACCGTTGAATTCCCTTCACCATTAGTTAACGAGATCATCCTAGCCACCTTTTGCATCATGGGTCCCATCGTCCCCTTTGTCGCCGATCGCCCAAACTTTTTCCAAGTCAAAAGGACTTGTAGACCATTGCAAGTGCAGGTTGCTATTGACGAATCTTGATCGTCCCTCTACTATTGCTTAGCAGAAAAACCATCTAGTCCACTTTCAATGTGGACTCCGTCTTCTTCATCACCAACCTAGTTTCATCTAATGAAAATTCTAAGTCAAAATAGCTCGTAGACTAGTTCATGCAGGTGGCCTCATGCGGCTAGTCATTTCCTCGTCGCCACTCCCTAATGTCCATGCACCCATGACCTCCTGCTTGGTAGGTTTCGTAGAGGAATTTTCCTTCACCAACTCTTGAAAATTACTAACATATGAGAATGGTCTGTGAGCTCACTGTGAGTCAGCTTATGTAGACCGTCATCCCTCCAATTCTGCTCCTAATGGAAAAGCACTCATTGGCAGTTCGATGGTTCCCTTCTACATCTCTTGAGATAGCCAAAAATTCAAAGCATGATGCCCAACATATGAGGTACTTGCGGGTTTTTTAGTGTGGACATTCACCTATGAGTTGTCATCCCTTGAATGAGGTTACTTAATGGCAGAGATTCCAAGAATCCTTTGAGCTTGTTGCACCCGCATGCCTTAGACTTGTGAAGGCATAAAAATAAATCAAGAGAATTCAAATCTCCTATACCAATTTTCGCACATGCCAACTACCTCACAAGATATTTGACCACCAAATTCACAATGTGGAACTTCTGTTGTGGATGGCTGCCTATGGGTCTCTGTGGCCTCGACACCGTCCTACTCCTAGTCTTTCCTAATGACTTTCAACCCAAGGAAACCCACATCCCTAGACCCACTTCCCTATATATGATCCAAAAGGGGCCTTAAATGATGGATATTGATAAATTTTATGATCTCTTGATGATGTATTATTAGATCTAACCCTCATTTTGTAGGATTGGACTAACACTTTCCCTGATTTATATATATATGCACTTACTGCATCTTTGCATGTAGGATTTTTGGAACCTACTACAAGTCCATCAGGGAAGTTTGCTAAGAAAACTAATAAAGGAAATAAACTTGCACACATGCCAAGGGGAAAAGAGGAGAAAGATCAGATGATGTACCAATTTCACGAGGTGGAGTGTACCTCCAAGCTCTCTTCTACTTGGGATTCAATATCAAACAAAAATCTAGGACACGTGGATATAGATAAGTTTTGGCAAAGGGTAATGGTTAACCCTATGATAGAAAACACATGAAGGATCAAGTCAAGTGGCCTTTCCAAGTTGGTTGGATTCCCTCCTACCTTAGTGGCTCCATAACTGGTCATGGCTTGTTGGGAAGCCTACAATAACAACATAAAGATTATTGATCATGATGAGAGGGTGTTGGTAGAATTTTTTGCTAAGTCTATTGGTCGCGTATTCCATATCCCTATAACATTGAATATAATGGAGGAAATAACAAAAGAGAATGCTAAAAATGTGAGGAAACAGGATCCTCTGAGATGTAAAAGAATAATCAACCAACACTGGTTGAAAGAAAAGAGGGGTAGGACTACAAAGGTACCTCAAGAGCTATTGAGAAGTGACTTCTTCACAGAGTACCATGATCTAGTCACCTTATTGAGTTGGGTAATGGGCCTACCAGCCATAGCTTTATTTGAGGAGTGGATGTTCTACTTTATTGAGGAGATCATTCAAGGGGAGGCCAAGTTCCATTGGGCCAAGATGACCAGAGACAATCTACACAATCAACTCATGGCCATCAAGAAAACCTCCTAATTTCACATGAAATTATACTTGGTGTACCTCTTGGTGGAGAAGTTCGCATACAAAGGAATTTTTATTGTAGGGCAATTGGGAACAAAGAACTGAGAGCTCAAAGTCTATGACTGTTACCACTAGTTACTATAGAAACTTCAAGAGAGAATACAATAGGGTAAATGATGCCTTTATTGCACACATAATCAATCTCTTGGGGTGGGAGATTTTGAGAGAAGGGTATCACACAGTGCAAAGGCCTTCATTAAGCGGTTTGGGTACCTATTTATATAGTTCCCAAAGTTCACCTACATCATAATAGAGGGATTCTCAAAAAGGCCCTATTGGCTGCCTTGCTACCCAAATGACCACATAATCTTTCTAGAATTTTCCAAGAAGCTAAAAAATTCCCACACACTATTAAGTGATAAGCACTGAGCGGGGATACCATATCCCTTGACCTTTAGGAAAGGAATGTATTCCTCCCCCACTACTCAATGTGTAGAATAATCGAACAAGGAGTTGGAAAAGTATAACTTGGATCCCCATACCGACCGGGGGAGGATGGGACCATATGGTAAATTGAATAAGTTGGTCGAGAGAAAATATTCCCATCGACTCCACATTAAGGACTTATAGGCCAACTGTAAGGATGACAAAGAAGTGTGAATGATGCACTATATGGGAATGATGACACAATTCATAAAGTCAATGAATTTATTCCCTATGCCAAACTAGATAATGGAAGTGGATGATAATATTATTGATGATAGGTACAATGCTATGACCAACTTTCCCCTACTTGTCATTGATTGGAGTGAAGAAGATGTCACTAACCTTGATATATTGACCTAGCTTATTGAAAACATAACAAGACAATGGGTAGATGCACAAATCACCTAACTCAAGGTGTAGTGTGTTGAGTTGACCTATGGTGAGCTCGAGGATGAGCTTGAGAGTGAAAATGATAGCAGAGCAACCACCACCTCATTAGAAGAGGCTCCCAAATCCCCATCGGTGATGTGGTCAAAGAAAAGGAAGGATGCCCCCTAGGGTTAGCTAAAACAAAAGGTATCTTTAAGGAAATCTACTGAGGGGGAGTCATCTAAAAAGAAAAGAAGGCGAGGAAATTTGTACTTAAGATTCCCACTATCAAGGAGGAGGATCCTCAATATGAAGAAGAAGAAGTCGAGCAGCTACGGTCACCACTTGCCACTTCCATTCTTGTTGCCACTCCTCTGCCAACCACCTCTCAAGCTTTGCCTGTCTCGTCTTTGCATGCCATGGAAAGTTCAATTCACCTCAACTCCACCTCGCTAACTACTCCAATAATGATAATTGACTCCTCCTCCTCCACTAGATCCCCATTATCATCCTCTTCACTCCCTCCTTTGCTTCCTACATTCTCCATTCCACCGCCTACATTGCCCACTCTCACTATGCCACCTCTTTATCGCATGCCTTCATGACATATATGCAAAATGTGCCCCTCAGAACTTTTTGGGGTGATCCTCGATCCCATAGTTTAGGCTCTAATGGCCCAAATTGTTGTTTCCTTTCCTCTTCCTCTACCACCCATAGAGCCACCGAAGATGGAAGTTACAATGTATATCTTGGAAAAGATGGAGAAACGTCACTTAGAACAACAAAGAGAGGCTACAAAGGATGTAATTGAAGCACCCAAGGACTTTGAACAAGATGATTATTTTGAACACCCAGAGTGCAGGCAAAACATTAATTTTTTTAAGGTGGCATCTAATGAGGAGAGGTCACCTTCTTAAGAAGAGGACATTGAAGCTCTCAATGAGCGATATACAATAGAAACATCAAACTAGGAATTGGATGAAGGAATGCCCCAACAACCCACGGAGGTGGGTAAAAAGGTTGATATTGAGGGACACCTCTCTAAAGAGAAAGTTGACATTGATATGGATGTGGAGATACTCGAAGAGCCTCCACTATCTAGCCAAGATAAGGGACCTGATTAGAGAAAATAAATACCTCCAAAAAAGGAGGAAGAAGAAAATAAGAGAAAGGAGAAGAATATGTGCTTCGGAGGAGCCTTGATCTTGAGCACTGCAATGAGCATGAAGAAGAGAAGGTTCCTTAGTAAGAAGACATCATTGAGGAGAAAATTGCATCCACCATGTTAGACAAGGGAAAGGCTACACAAATCGAAGACTCAGATGAGGAGGAAGAGGATAAGGGGAAGATCCCCACTGATAGGGAGGACAAGCAAGATAAATATGAGGGTGATCATGAATCACCCAGAGAACAAACCAAAGTGCCTGACTGGTTGGAATGAAAACTACAAAATAAAACTCATGTGGCCATTGATAGAAAGACTAGACTTGAGGCAATACTAGCTAGGGTGCAAATAAAGACAAGAAATGAGAAGAAGCCCAGGGTCCATTTTCATATCACGGTGGACACTTCTGGATATTGGATGATGTAGATTTCTATCCATATAGTAGAAAAATATACATGCACCATGCAATACCAAGGATACAATATATCCACAATCAATATAGGCCCAACAACTAGAGAACAAAAGACAGATGAATTCTATGGGTGTGTGGCCACAATCATGCAACAAATGAATAAGGACCAATCCATGAAGGAAGAGATAAAAGCACGGGTAGTGGATCTTACCAATTAAATTCAACAATGGACATCCATGGAGGAGGAAGCTCCTACAACATCATCCACACTTGCTCTCCTCACCTAGGAAGAGCTCAACAAAATTGAAAATATGAAGAATTGGACCAAGGCCACATTGGATTGGTTCAAATGTGTGATATACAATGGAAACATGGGAATTATTCTCGCTGCTTGGGAATTCAACAAGTTGCGAGGGTTGTAGAAGAAAATAGATGAAATGATAAGGAGATGTAATAGGTTCTCCAAGCTATATAGACTTATGTACCCTAATCTCGAGAGAATCCTCAAACTCTCTTGAGAAATATGGGAAAAGGAGTTGGAGCTCATAAAGGATGATCAATGGCTAGGAGAGATGTGGAAAATGAGCTTAGATTATAGAAATGATGTTCTAGATAAGGCTTTGCACAAGATGGAGCTTGGTCTTGAATGGGTTGCAAAACTCCATGCTGACAGTGAATACTACTTGAAAATGATGACTAATTATGAGATTCCTTCTCTAGAGATAGATTTAGAGAAGATCAAGCCATTCTTCCACAAGAATATGGAGTAGGGGGCTACAGATACATTATCATCAGAATTTATAGACTTTGCTTCCAAGTCTTTTGCACAATCTAAAAAATTCATCAAAGCAACTCCCAAATGCACCAAGAGCCAGGAACAAATTATTGATAGACTTAAGAAGATATCCTTCCAGTTTATTCAGTTTGATATCATGGAATGGGACAAGCTTCAAGCTTTGATCAAAAAAATTGTGGAGTATGCTACTCTCTAGAAGAATGAAGGAAAACCAATCATAGATGATGAGTATTTAATAGTATAACTACAAAGGAATGGCAATCACTAGAGGACAAATCTGCTACAGTGCCAGGGTCACTAGGTGACAAAATAGGAAAAAGACAAAGATGTATTTTAATATTGTCATATATTTGGGGGTAGGTGAAGCCCTAAAGTAAAATGAATCTAATCCATACAATGGAAGTTAATATTGTCCATTCATATTTATTTTTGAAAACTATAAATAGGGGGTCTCCTCTCATTTTCAGAGGGAGAGTTGAGTTGTGTAAAGGAATGCTGAAGAAATTTAATAAGAATATCATTGTTTTGGTGGATTCTTATGTTTTCTTCACATGTGTGCATAATTCATCTCCTCAATCTTAGATTTTAGCTTTGTTGTTCTAGTTTCAAGTTGCTTTCAATAGTTTAGTTTATGTTGTACTTTAATGGTGAAGAATGCTATGGTGCCAATTTCTTCCTTGCTCATACTTTTTTTTGTTTGTTGATGATGAAAAGTAATGTAAAGTTAGTCTAAGAATTTTTTATATTTCTGCATTCAAGTTCAATCTTTGTTCACACTTTAATGGTGAATGAATGGTTTGAAAATATGTAGACCCTAGAATATTGCACTAGTTTTATGAGACTATAGGTTATCCTTGATTAAGTGGAACTCAATTTTGGGAAGGTTTTCTAATGTAGCATCCTCCATTGTTACTGTTCAAAATTAGTTGCAAGTTTAGGAAAATCCTTATTCCTTCTCCCTTTTGACCTTTCTTTGAATACTAAAGTTAAAGAAAAGTTCCAACATCACAATAAATCCAAACCAAATGAGTAAAGAGGAGTTGTCTTGAACTTGTAGTAGTTGTGCATCCATTTCCAGAAATCTTAAAACTCCTTTTGCATACCCAATTCCCTCCATGCTTAGCTAACCATAAATGTCCTTGGTGATTACCAACAAATCACATCAAAGAATTGAACTATTCCAATAATTGTCATGACTTGACACCTGAGAGACCTTGGGGTGATTTCTAAAACATTAGCTACATAAATTACCTTTCAAGAGAGGCATTGCACTTGTGTAGTGTCTATGTTGAGAAAGTGTAAAAATACCCATCAACAAAACTAGCACTAGAGGGAGGGATTTTTAGCTAAGTTGGATTGAACTGGTTCCTTCTCCCCTCAAAGGTTGCATAGAGTACTTAGATCCACACCAGACAAGGGAGAATTCCAAGAGCTGAGATCCACTACAAGGGCTAAGAGAGAAAAGAAAGGGGAAGAACCTACTTCAGCCCCACCCACTCGGCCTCCATCCCCTTCATCTCCTTCCATCCCATTCCTCCCCTTCACTTCCAACAACACGTCCATCCTGCCCTCCACTCTAAATTTCCACTTTACCCTTCACTTCCCACAACCAAGGCTTTTCCCCTACTGTTGCACCTTAATTCTAAGGTGTTGTCCCAACTTCAGTCCCTTTGCAACCTCAAGCTATTCTAACACATCAAGCACCACCTCCACCTCTTGCAATGGCTTGGTTGGGTAGCAACACTTCCCTATTTTACTTCAACAATTATCATGACATGCCTAAGAATCCGAAAAGATTTTGCACCAAGTTCCATCCATGAGATCCGCAAAAGATAGTAGAAGAAAATATCAAAATAATTCAAATAGCTTTAAAAGATATACATATTGAACATGAGGATGTGGCTTTCAGGCTCTTCCCTTACTCATTGGGGGATGAGGCATTTTATTGGTACATCCATTTGTTAACCGAGACCATCATGACTTGGGATCAATTGAAGAACACCTTCTTGCAGAAGTTTAATCTTTTTGTCAACCCCTTAGAGTTGTACCAACAATTAATGTATGTCAAGAGGGAAGTCAATGAGCTTATTAGCTCATTCAATGATTGATTCCATAGAGCCTATATGAATTTGCAACCGGCTTATGTAGTGGATGATCCTTCTACTCAATTGGTGTACTATACCACCTTGGATAACCTCACATCCACATTGGTAAAAGGGATGCACCCACCACTTGCCAAGTTGGTGGATGCCTACATGGAGGTAGTCACAATAAGCATGGGTCTAGGGAAACACATTGCAGGACCACTACTCTCATTAGGACTAGCTGCTCATCCAAATCCAATCCAATGGATTACCCATGCCTTGGCCCACCAGACACCCATGATGAATCAAATTCCACAACTTCCAATAGTGCCACATCCAAGGAATCGCTTGAGTCAAGCACTCTTGGTACCCCATTACCCGCAACCTCTGCTACAACAAGGTTATTTATAGCAGCCCTAAGTGCCTACATACCTGCATAATAAACAATTTCCACCTGCTCAGCAAAGCCAAATAGTGATGCAACTAGTATTCCTCCATAGCTCAACACCACAACAGAGTAACACAAAAAAGGATCAAATCGATGAGCTACCAGAGCTAGTAAAGAATATGTCCACCGAGATGAAACATCTGTAGAATCAAAACAACCAATTATAGGCTTCTCAAAGGAGCATTCAGGCCAACCTCAATAGAGACAACCATGAAGCTAGCACATCTATGGGCCAAAATTATGAAAGAGGCCAGAGCTTAGGGGGAAACTTTGAAAGAAGGCCTTCCTAGAGGTAGAATAGAACATGGAACACAACACCAAACAATGGAGACATTCCCACACCTCTCAACTAGTCAAGCGATAGTGAAAAGTTGACAAGAGGGGTGTATTTGGCCAAGGCCACCTTCTTTGGGTGGTGTCATATCCACAAGACAAGTAGGCATTTTGAATTGGATTGCCCAGAATTCTAAACTGGTGTCAAAATCTTCCAAGTGGAGGTCCAAAATGCTATTGATGGCTCAAGTTGCAAAGACATAGTTCCTTTGGAGCCATATGATTAATTGGTGTTGGTGGTCAATAAAGCTCTGTTCCCATAAGGTGAGAGCAACACACTCAAAAAGGAAGATACCCCAAAGGACAAGGAAGTGAAAGAGGTAAGTAATGAGAGCCCCTTGGCCCAACTGTTCAATTCAATAGATAATGGTACTATAGATGAAGAAGAACCCTGTGAGGATGAAGTTCACATGTTCCATCAAAGGGAAAACCCCTATGACTTGAGGAATAGGCGTGTTGGTGGTCCTTTTACAACTTCTATCTTTCCTAGAAACTTCAATACACCACCTGACCCTAACGCCAACAACAATCTGAACTACCCTCATGTTCCTACCCAATACTTCAATAGAAATAGACAAATGGGTCAAGCTCAAGATCAACCCACTAGTTCCTCCCAAAATAAATTTTTTGAAGTAGAAGTAAAACAAATGGGGGAATATGTAGTTGATGAATTGGAAAGAGTCAATGTGAGCTTCTCAACCTTTGATCTGTTAAGAGTGCCAGTTTTCAGGAACACCCTCTTTAGGTCATTAAATAGAACTTCCCCATCTAAGCTAGCCCAAGAGGTACCTGCCAAAAGGGTTTCCTTTGATACCTTCAATAATGAGCCTATGATTAGGGAAATATTGGGGAAGAAACCTGGTCAACCTTCAAACCAACAAGATAATAAAATATAGTCATCAGATAAAATTCCTATCAAGGAGAAAAACCAAGCACAAACCAAGGATAAGAACAATGATAAGGACAAGGCTCAAGTGGTCCAGGGTGATGTATCGATAGGGTTGTTCTAGGGGAAATTGAAAACTCCCCCTTTGTTGACAACCATCAGAATATTTGGAAAGAATCTACACAATTGTTTGCTTGATTCAGGAGCCTCAGCCAATTTCATGACATTGGCCATATGCAAAGCACTAGGAATAAATCTGACCCCCTCTAGATGAAAAGTAACTCAGATGGAAAAGACAAAGGTAAACATAGTCAGAGAAATAAATAGGATACCCATGCAGATTGTTGCTGATCCTAGGGTGTAGAAAGTAATTGACATTCAAGTTGCCGAAATTCCCAATGCATATGGTATCATATTGGGAAGGGACTTCACCCACATCTTAAATGGATATTCCTCAATAGATTATTCCCATCTGTGGCTATCATGGAAATTATTGCCAAACCATATCCGTATTGATACAAAACCTAGGATGAAATTCATGACCGCTGAGTATAACAATACAAATGAGGTATTGTTTGCAAAAACCGAGTGGGTAATTATTGTCCTTTGGCATATCATGATGAAGAAGAGTACCAAGAGGAAGAAAGCGTGGAGGAGGTCCTCATGTTATGCGATGTCCCTGCTAATCTATGTTCCATCCCAAGTAGTAAAAACTGTTAATTGAGTCTAAAGATGAAATATTTTACAAAGATGGCCATCTTGGGTTGCTAAATGGATTCCAAGAATTTATGTAGAAGTGTGTGAAATATAAACTCGATTTAGGAGCAAGAATTAACTTTTAGGAGCTATTATTTCCAAGTTGGTGTAGGGTCCACAACATAGCTCACTCTGAATCCAAATGTTGTCTATTCCAACTTGTAGTGGAGCATATAGCAGGGTAGATCAATCCTAAAGGGAAACCCCAAGCTAAACAACTAGATCAAGGCCATGTTGAATCTACATAGCCACCCAAGGCTATTGAAGTAGATATACAACCAAGGAAGCAAGCGTGCTCCACCATCTACAAAATCTAGAGCTCTCCCAGTTTTGGATGCTATGTTTTGATGGATCTAGGTCCAAGAAAGGGGTGGGAGTCAACTTCAAAATCACCAGTCTCATGGATAAGATGTATTTTTCTACTCATAGAATCCAATTTTATTGCACAGATAATGTAGTAGATTGCAAAGCATTAGCTCATGGACTTTTAATGGCACTAAGAAAGAACATTAAAATGTTGCAAGTCTTTGTTGATTCTGAGCTGGTAGTAAAACAAGTTAGGAAACTATACTCTTGTCATGATAGAAGGTTAGAAAATTATAGACACAATGTATGGGATCTTCTAGAGGATTTAGATGCATTCAAAATTTAGTTGATCTCACGTAGTAAGAATCAAGCTATTGACGCCTTAGCCCAAGTAGCGAGCAACCTTCATCCTCTCTCCTTAACTGGTCTAAAGAAGTTTGCTTTAGATCTCACCTCTTCCCCATCAGTTTCTGATAATGTCACCAATTTCTAAGTTTTTAATGATGATAAGCACATCCTAGAATTCATTATGAGTTTTGATGTATTTGCCACCCAAATCATCAATGAGCTGGGACCTGAAGAAGTTGACCTTGATATAGATGGAGTGATCAAATTGAAAAGTAACACTACTACGAGTTATGGTTCAGCTAGAGAGGATATTCAATTTGGATTAGATCAAAGACCAGTATCAATAGATGAAAAGGGAGTCAATAGATCATCAATGTGATGCTCACAAAATGGGTACGATTGAAGAAGTCAAAAGTGTGTTCATAGGTAAGGCATGTACACCAGAGGAAATAAAAGGGATCATTGACACCTTGCACAACTATCATGATGTAATTTCTTGGAGATACAAAGACTTGAAAATGTATGATACATCAATTATTACTGACACCATTCCCCTCAAGCCAAATGTGAGGCCTTTTTGGCAACGTCAATGCTCGATCAATATTTTGCTGGAGCCAATTATCTTTAAAGAAGTTCAAAATCTCTTGTCTGCTCGAATTATCTTCCCTATCGGGCATTCCACATGGGTGGTGAATCTGGGCTTGGTCAAAAAAAGAATGGGGAAATTAGGTTATGTGTCGGTTTCTCGAACCTCAATCGAGCTTCTAAAAAAGACAATTATCCAGTGCCTTCATTGGATGAAGTACTAGAAATAGTCAATGGATGTCAAATGATGTTCTTTTTGGACAACTACTCAGAATATAACCAGATTATGGTGTAGCATGAAGATAGGCACAAAACAAAATTCACCACAAAGTGGGAAACATTTTCATATAGAAGGATGCCTTTTGGATTGATCAATGTCAGTGCCACATTTTCAACGTGCAATGGACATTTCCTTCAAGGACCCCATTGACAAGTGCATCATTATTGTTACCTAATTTCACCAATTTCTCAATCAGATAGGGCTTTCATCATTTTTAAATGAAAATAAAACGTACATTTTATTTTCTGCTTTATTAAATTCATGTGCATAAACAAATCAAGATTGCATTCATACAGATGCATATAAAAAAGAAGAAATATTGTATAAATCTTTCCAAGAAAAGTAATCTTTATTAACAATGTAAATGTATAAGGTCGCACACAAGCCGTGAGACTAACTGGTTTAAAACAAAAGAAAAAAAAAATTATACATTTATAGATATTACTGAAAAAGAATGCACATAAAAGGAAGAAAGACTAGTCATTTTCTGAATGACTAGTTCTAGTTGAGTTTCCCTGCATCATCTTCCATCCTTTGCTTGTCTTGCATCAATTTTTCACATCCTTTCTGCTCCTAATTTCCTGCATCTGAGAGAGAAGGTTTTGTTACAACAATGAAAAGTATTAAATCCTCATATGGACATACCTCTATAAACATACAATATGATCCTCTAATGCATTTAAATAGTTATCATCATTAGAATGATCAAGAAACATAAGAAAATCAAACATATCTCCCATATGCACATGTTTTTCTAACTTTTTTGCTTCATGTGCAGGTATAGGGAAAGTAATGTTGTTTTATTTCATCTGATTGCAACATGTGGGATAAATGTGCCTCCCACAAAGGGTTGAGCCCAACATACTGCTTTGTTATGTTTTTAAGAGACATTGAAAGGGTTCATCCTTGTATGGCTTAATTGAACACTGCATACATCATTTATGGCAATAAGTTATCAATCACTGTCATAAGTGGCATATAGTCATTCAGAGAAATCATAAAGCATGAAACAAATATCAACAATAATTATTGTCAACTGTAAAAGTGTTATGAATATTGATGGCACTCTCAAATTTTGCAAATTTGAGATGCCCATTTCAAAATTTTGCTTCTGCATTGTGAGAGGTGTACCTAATGAATCAGTCTATGTGACCCACTTTGGAGGCTTGCAATTTGAAGCCTATTGATCTTCACGCAAAACCTATTTTTGAAAATATTCAATTGACATATGAGAATATGCATGTCATTTTTCAGCTTCCCATGATGAGTTTTGTTAGAGTTTCAAAAAGTGAAGCTGGAGGGTTTTGACATTGTTCTGCTGTTTGCAGATTGTCAGTTTCATAAAGTAGCTTCCTGCTTGAGCTTGGATTTCGCAACCAATTGACTGTCATAAAAAAAAGAATGTTGTTATGTGTTCTTCATACCTAAATGATCTCGGGTGTCAGTTTTTAGAGCATCATGATCCGATTTGCTATTTTTAGCAGATCAAAACTGAATGCAGCTTGTTTAGTTTTGCATCTCCATTCCTGACAGCATTTTAGAGTGGTCAACTTTGATCATTAATAAATTTTGATCAACGATGTTTCAAAGAAATTAATTTTGCACATGTGCTCAGGATACCTTAATGAACCTATGTGTCTGATGACAGCTCACCATGAGTTGATTCACTATTTTTACAAATTGGCAGTTGAATGAGTTTCAATTGGTTCAGAACAATTGTTGTTTCAAAAAAGCTTGACTGGGCAACTTTGTCGATTAATATTTTTCACCTCGTGATGTGTTTGTCTGAGCCATCTTTTGCATTGTTCTCTTGGATCAAATGTCTAAATTCTTGCAAGTTTGGTTGTCTCCTGGAGGTCGTTTGACCAGTTTCCCAGATTGATTCCTAAGGCAACTTGACCAGTTTTGCACATTTTCCAAAATTGTCAGAAAACATATTTTGATGAAGACCCGGTTTGTTTTTCAACTTCAGAAGCACTTAGAAGTTGTGTTGAGTTAGTTGAGGGTAAAAATTGTTTGAAAACAATTTTTTTTTTTAGCCGAACCCACATGGGGCCTGACATGTTTTACACAATTGTGAAATTGGAATTGTTGTAGTATGGCAATCACTTCAAGAATGTTGCTCATTTAAAGAGGTAAAACAAAGCTTTACTGGTTGTCCTATAGTGAGAGTGATCTAGTTGATATGTTGATAACTGTTGTTCAAGTTGTTTACATGGGAGGGGACAGTGATATCCATTTGAGTTACCATGAGGAAAGTCATAACACTTCTAATCTTGCTTGATGGTGTGAGGCAATTCCATGATACTAAAAAGTTGAGATTCTTGGAACAACAATATGGGGAGACAAAGGATACTTTGTTTTATATTGTGCAATACAAAACATTATGCTTGATGGAACATGAATTATTTGAGAGAATTTTTGAAGTTGCAAAGAGCTAAATGGAGAATGCCATGATGGTTGCACATATGTACATAATTGGATTTGTTGCAATGGCATCAAAATTTTTTAGGCGAATACAGTATGGAAGATGTATTTGCAGATGATTGTCCTTCTTGTATTAGAAATTATAATATCCCTTTTAGGTCTACACTTTGCTAATGTATTTGAATCTAAAGATAGTAAAAGAATTGCATATTACAATAAATGTTCAATCTTATATGCACAAAATGGAGCTAAGAGGTGCACGTAGTAAGAGAGGATTGAGGATATGTGTGGGTGCCATCAAATGGAGGGTATTGGCACAGAATGTGAAGGATTTTCCATGGACACCAAGGTAGGTTTAGTTTTGAGAAGGCTGAATGGAGAATGAGGGGCACTCGAAATGCACATGTTTGAAAAGGCTTCAGAAACTTCCAAGAAAGGAAGTAAGGAGAGATACGCAATACCTCTGCTAAATATATCATTTAGCTTGGGAGTGTGGAACAGGGTGTAGCTGCACATGAAATGCAAATGGCGTGGGCCTGGAGGGAAACACGCCTAGAACAAGGTGTATGGCACGCCAGGAATGGCTACGGGGGATCCTTGTTACCTAGCACAGGGGTGCACGACCAACAGATGAGGTAAAGGCATCCATTAGAATGCATTGACAGGCATGTGAACTGTTTGAAAACAAAGTGCCTCAAATGAATGTGGTCCCATGCACCACTATAGGACAGGCACAAAATGTATTTATTGAAGAGCCTGTAGAGATTTTCAAATTGGGAGGTGTTGAAAGCGCACCACACAAAAATAGAAGGCTCTAGAGACTTTAAGGCATACACACTTGGAGAAGGATGAGAGGCGCGGCTTGCAACAAGTGTGTTGGAGAGGGCATGACTAGATAGAACAAGGAGGAGGCTCGATGGAGAGGCAATTGAGGCCAAGGTTGCAAAAACACATGAGAAGCAGAGCATGGGAACAAAACAGTGAAAATAGATTTAGGGAAAACATTGCAAGCCTCGCGGGATTTTGGTGACACCATCAAAATGGCTGCGAGGTGTGCGAGAGAGGTATGCGAGGCACATAATGGGTGGGCCTGATATTTCCTTCATTTTAATGCATAGGCAACTATTAAAATAAAATAAAGGATATTTTACTCAATGGGATGTAAGTGATTTCATTAAAATAATGAAATATTTTCATTAAGATGCAGCAAAATAAAAAATAAAGTAAAACTGAATGTCAAATGAAAAATATTGTAATGTGACGTGAATAAGGGAAATTCCATGAGGTGAATGAAATGTTACAGGCAATTACCAAAATGGAGAAAGTGGTGTGCACATGAAATTAAAGTGAATAAAATATTCACTATTTGGGAGTTTTATTTTGCTGAAGGTGAAATGTACGTGAGAGTGAAAGAGATATTTTAATACGGAATTAAAGTGAATTTTATATTCATTTTATATTTGGGAGCATTTCAATGTGGAAAATTCTCTTTACTGGGGATTTTAAATAAAGTCAAAGGAGCAGAAATATTAAAGAGGAAAACAAAACTGCAACATTATAAAGTGGGGAAATATTTTAATGCAAAGTGAAATTCTATTGGCTGAGAAGTAGAAATAATGTGCAGCAAGTAAAGCGAGCTGAAATAGAATTTTGCACAGGAAAGAGGTATTTTCCAGCAGTTGGGTGAATGATGAGATTCTCCACATGGGCTGATTTTTAGTTGCAAGGCAATGATTAGTAAAGGTAGTTTTGAGGGAATAAGTTTGTTGCTGCAAAGGATGGAAGATGACATATTATTTTCAGTTTGATCAATGGGAATGAATCTTCCAGATGGCATTTCTAGATCAAGTTTAGGGCTGCTCCTGTTTGCTTCTATTTTCTATTTATTCTTTTCTCTTCTCAATTGTAAGGGGCTCCAATTTCTGAAAGCTCTGCAAGTCAGGCAAAAGCTATGGGTAGATTGTAAAGCTAGGGGGAAATATGACTGTTAGTCATTTAATCTGAAAGTGTGTGTTCTGAATTGTTTTGTTATGTTTATTTTCACTGATAATTGTCTCCATGGTTGAACTGTAATGCTATTTTGGATTCAATAATAAAATTGTCTATGTCTGTTCATGCACATTTGTTGTTTCCTTATGTTCTATGAATGATGTAATTTCTTTAATAATGCACAAGCTTCTTTTATTATTGCCTATTGTTTAGGGATATGTGACAAGAGTGTTATGTTTTAGGTGGATTTATAAGCATAGTTATCAGAGAAAGCTTCAGTGGTTTGGTTGTCATAATGTGACAACATTTGCAAGACCTTCAGAGCATGTTCAACACTGAAAGATGAATGCTAGTTATATGACTCCATAGCCCATTTTTATGGCACTGGTCCATTATCATGTTTTTGTTGTTTTCAGTTTGGTCCCAACTCTTTAAATCAAAAACTATTTCAAATATGTTTTGTTGAGTTGTGTTTTTCATGTTCTCCATGTTGATTGATGAAATTTATTCAACATCTTGCCAATGTTAGGTGATATATTAAGTTTATCAGCATAATTCTATGAGAGCATTATCTATTAAGAAATATCCTATTACTTGTGTGTCTAGATTTTTAGATGTTGTTAAAGGGTTACCCCCTAGGTCTTACAGAGCCTGAAGTGCAAGGGAAATGTGTATCCATTCCATTTCCTGTCAATTGGCCACTAGCCTTTGTGGTTCTTTAATATAGAGGTTGGCCACCTCTTAGAGAATTTCAAATCCTAGTTGGCTTGCATTTTAAAACACCAACAAATATCAACAGATAAGTGGACATCCTTTTAGAAAATAATCGGTGATCAAATATGATCAAATGGTTCTATTTTTCTCATTCATCATTGATGGAATGGCATAACTCTCCAAGTTTCATAAGAGGATATATCAAGAAATTCCAATAGGCTTCAACTTGACAAGCAGTTCTTTACAAGAAACATGGAGTGTATGCATTAAGCATAGTGCAGCAACACGATGAAGAGGGACATCTACTATATGATTATGTCACCTTAATTTTATCATGTATTCAACACAAGATATCATATATATTTCAAGTTTTTGGGGTAGTCCGATAATAAGGGAGAGAAAAATGAATAAATAATGGTGATGATCATTGGTGATTGAAAAGGAAAATCAACCTCAAAGGATATAAATGTGATAATCCCTTAATCAATAAAAGATCATATATGGATGACAAATTTCATGTCTATCATCAAAACTGAGGGCAACAAAAGAAGGCAATGACTTTAATAAAAAATGATGGTCACCAATGAGTGAACTCAGTCAAGTGCAGACATAAAGGGGGTTATTCAAGAAGTATGGTAACTAGTTTTAAAACTTCTAAAGGATTAACAGTTGACCAAAGATCAGGTATTTGGTGTTTTCATGGACATTTAATACAATGCCATTATATCACATAATGAAATGTAAATTTGGGTTTTGATGCATAGAAAAATACTTTGTGTCAAGAGACTTCGATAGTGGAAATGAATGAAGAAGAGATGTACATTTAGAGAGAGTATTTGATCACATCACAAACTTTGCATCTTCAGAGGGTTCAAATATGAGTAGATATTTTGACATAAGGTTGCAGGATCAATGTTTTGTGGATGTAAACTCATTGACTTTTGATAAGGAAGCTTTCAAATTCTTGGAGAATAAAGCCACTTAAAATAAAAATGGTTTACATTTTCTTTCATAAATTATTGTTGTGGATCAAAATAATTGTTACCAAAGGTCTGAGTTTGTAGCCAACTCAGGGGTGCACACTCCAAATGTAAATGAAATCAGCTAGGATACTAATTTTTTTCAATTGAGACTAGAAGCAACTATTCACAGGTTGGAAATAACAAGTTAAGCTCTTCACGGTTTGGAAATGACTTCACATGGTTCATTCTTTAATGCAGAAGATAAGTAAATGAGTACATATTTTGGAAAACCAATGAAGGCCCAGTAAAGAGAAACAATAAAGAACTCATGACTTTTATGCACATAAATCCTCAAAAGAGCCCAAATGAACACCTACAGAAAATACATGGATCGAACATGTAATTCAAAAGATATCTTCATCCATGAAATCCGTATGAGTTTTGTACATGAAAAATTTACTGTGGAAATAGAGTAAACCCTTGAAGGGTTTCTAGAAAAAATGTGAGGGCCGAGTCATGTGTATCTATGGAGAATGCAAATATTAGATAGAGTATACATATCCACGATCTGGGTTTCTCATTTCGTTTCAAGTAAGTGGAATGGAGGTCAAAAATACAAGGAGAAGAAATATTTTTGAGTTTCTTGCAAACTTTTAGGAAGCAAAAAGATAAGCCCGCGGCCATGAAAAGGAAGACATTTTTTTCAGAATTAGAAAATCATCGTGGCAACCATGATATAAAAAAAATACATGAAAAATTACAAAAATTTCTTCTTTCTATAAACACTTGGCCAAGCTATAAGAAAAAGAGGAAAAGACAAATGTTGAAAGCATTCTGAGAGTATAGAGCTCGAAGCTTACCCGGTTTTGATTATTTTTACTCTTCAAAATCTACATAAGATGCATTCCCAGGTCAACTATAGAAAATCTCCATGGTGGCCAAAAGGAAATAAATAAGCAACAAAGAAAAGTGTACATAATGGGTTAGAAAATATAGGATGCCATGGCTTGTGAGGCCTAAAAATCACAAATAGAAGAGTTTCCATTTATAATTATTTTCAAAAATGACTTACCAGTAATTGCCTAGAAGGAAAACTATAAGAAATGCAAGCAAGATGCCTCTATAATTACAAAATTTGTCATTAAAGACTTATGTCAAGCTCCAACAACCCTCATTGTTGGTGGCTTTAGCTTCTTCTTGAAGCTTCAATGCAAACTGAAATGAAGTTCATTTTCTTTTTGCTTTTTTTTTTAGGATTTTCATAACCCTAAAAGGTGTCGATGGAATATGGAAATTTTGTCATATTTTATGTAAAATGCATGTAAATGTGTATTGATCCCATTGGCTAAAAGCTACACTTTTCATGCCTTACCAAATTTCAATAAGTGGATCCTTCAAGTCTTTGAAGGAGTTATGAAGCTTTAGTTACTTTTCTTTTGCATTTTCTTATTTAATGTAAGGTATTTTAAATTAAGTGATATTTATAAATCACTTATTTAAAATGTTATTTTCAAAAATGCAAAATAAATAATGATTTAGCTTTTAATGAATGTCAAGAGGGGAGATGAAGATTTGTTTCATTTTATTATCTTGCAAGCATCTAGGGAGGTTATATTGTAGTTTGCAAACCTATGGAGGAGATATAGGATATGTTTTTGGGCTTTTATGAGCATTGGAGAGCATCTTGGGAGTGTTTTTGCATGCCTTTATGGTAGACTTAGTCATACTTTGACTTTTTCTACATTGTGGAATCCTTTTGGAGTAGATTGACATGCTATATTTTAGGGCTTATTGTTGCATCCGACCCCAAGTGATTCTAGAGCCTTTTTTGGTTGGAGTTGGAGATGGATGCATATATTCTCACTTTGACTCTTTTCAAGAGTTAGTTATTGATATGTATTTTTTCTACCTTGTGACATTTACAATCCTTTGGAGATTACAACATGTTTTGTAACTCATTTTGGAGTATGCTATACAAAGAATACCTTGGATACCATTGATTGTGTTATTTTTGTCTTCTTGTTCTTGCAACATTGTGTATTATCAGGTGATTGATCAAGATACTTGTGAGATTTTCTATTTCCTTGTAGCTTTATCTCATGAAATTATGCCTTTTTTGCAAAAGTATGGTTATACAGGTTATAAATTGTGCTGTTAAGTTGCATATGACCCTTCAATTTGTGAAAGATATAACATTTCCTTCTTGAAAGTATATGCAAGTCAAACCAATTTTCAAAATACTTATGAATAAGTCTACAACAAAATTTTGTACAGTTTTATATATGTAATCAGTGACCAAGTGTATGAATGTCTAAAATATTCATGGTCCTTAGTATAGTCTGGTGTATCACTTTCAGTTTTTAATTTTAGCCTTTTGATTTATGTTATTTATTTATATCCTTTACCTCTACAAATTTAGTAGTTTAGGTGATATCAAAAAAAAGAACCAACTTTCTCTTGAGGTTCTTTTCTACTATAGGTGACCCACAACCTTAGAAATGTTCCCATGTTTCACATGATTAATTGTGTTAAGATTCAGCTAGGGTGAAAATCATAGTTTTAACAATTTTGGCACACCCGATAGGATTGTCAAATCAGATAGTTAAAATTGCATGTTTATTTGCTAGTTTTGATATGCTACCAGCATTTTCTAGCCTTAAGAGGACTAGTTTTGCATATCTGGTGACCTCTACTGAGAGTAGAGAGTAAAAAGACCAGTGTTGTTTTTTGTTTATGAGAAGAATGCAAACTAGAAGTTCAACCACATTTGACTTTTTACAATTGTCTCCACCCAAAAGACTAGGTAGAATAGTGAAAAGAGCTTCTGCTATCTCAAAAAGAAACCAATCTACACCTCCTAGTTTTAGGCTAGCAATAGTTGTACCTATAATTTCTATACCTACTGTTCAAGCTACTTCACCTCCAGTTATTTAGATGGCAAGAAATCAACCATTCATTCCTTTTAATGGAAGAAATCCATTAAATCTTGCACAAAATGATGACATACCAATGACTGCCTTAAAGATCTTGCCATTCTTCATAGGGGAAGATTAGAAAACCCTGATTGAGCATATTAGAAATGTAGCCTCTTTGTGTGGGTTCATCATATGACACAAGAGAATGTAGCAATTAGTCTACTTGTTGCTTCGTTCAAAGGAAAAACTTTATAGTGGTTTAGGGGTCTATCAATTAGCACCATTGCAACTTGGGATGATTTAAGAGACAAGTTGCACAAGTAATTTCAAGACAAATTAGATCACAAGTCCCTGGTAGAGCAGATAACAATGATAAAGAGAGCTCCTTGGGAGGAAATGTCTAACTTCAACTTCTTTTTTCACAAGACATGGTTCATAATACCTGAAACTGTAAGGCCTTCTCTTGAATATGCCTTTTTGTACTATTTAAGAGCTCTCAACAATGATATCTCTATCATGATCCAATCAATGGGAGGGGCTTCATTTCCAGATGCGTATGACATGGCAATCAGGGTAGAAAACAACTTAATTCAGGCTAGTAAGCTTGCTCCCAGGCCACCAATGCCTATTTTTCCACATATTTAGCCTTATATGCCTCTGCAAATACCTCATTTTTCTCCTTTTCCAGTTGTTGCAGCATTACCAACTACTGCCAGCCAAGAAATAACTGTTGTAGGTCCTTCTCAGGAGCTGCAAGAGATTAAAAACAACCAAAAAAAGATAGAAAATATATCACAGACCTTTGGAAATGAGATGGTGAGTATAAAGAAGCAACTGTTCCAGAGTAGACAACCTTACCAACAACAAAATCAAGGAGGAAATCAACAATATCAGGGTCAAGGTCAGTAGTATCAATGCAACAAGCAGCCTTACCAAGCTAATTATCAAGGTGCTAGAATGATTCAACTTCACAACCTATTGTACCTAATGAGGGATCTTCACGTCACTAGGATTAGCCTCCAAGTGATGCCACTTTCCTCAACTAGTAGGGAGAGGAATTATGTGGAGTGAGGAGGGATGATTCCCCAATTGTAGCAAACCCAAGAGCTAATAAGAGAGCCCTTGAGGTTGAGCAATCAACAAGCAAAGAAAAAGGAGTTGCAAAACCATCCATGTCTCAAGTGCCTCACATTTTACAAAGGAATCCACAAGGTTTGACTAAAGAGTGACCACACTTGCAAGCAAATCATACTATTGTAAAGACCCATCAGAAGGTAAGTGTTGCTGCACCTTTCAATTTTTTTGAAAATATGAAAAATATGAATGTAAAAATGTCCATGTGGGACTCTTTAGCTATTCTAGGTCAAATAGATTTGTTATAGTCCGCCTTAGCTAAAAGGAGAGAGCCTAGTGATGTTGCAGTTGAACCGTTTAAAGCTATTTTCACAAAAATTCCTTAAGACAACAACAAAAAACTTGGTAAGGATGTTAAGCCTCCTCCTTTATATGTGTCTCTGATAATAGGGGATAAGTTAGTGCATAACAGTATGGTTGATATTGGAGCCAGTAGTTCAATCATGCCTAAGAAGATAAAAGATCGGTTAGGATTGAAATACCAACCCCTTGAGGAAGGAGTATTTTAGCTTGATGGTTCAACTATTAACATAGTAGGAATCATCAAGGATGCAAGCCTTACACTTCATGCATGTCCTAACTTTTTCATTCCTTAGGATACCTTTGTCATTGACCTTCCTCCCTATTTTTCATTATGCATATCAAGAGACTTTACTACTAAGATAGGAGGATATCTATCTTCAGATTGGTCCCACATGTTATTTAGGACCAGATATGGGACACAAGTGACTATCAAATATGAGTTTATTGCTAAGGATCATATTGAACCCTATGTACCTAATTTTGTGAATGCCAATTGTGTCATTCTAGATGATAATGAACTTGTTGTTGCTAAAGAGCTGCAAGTTGAGTGTGTACCAAACATACTCTTGAATGAGTGGGTAGGAGAAAAGGTGATAGATGAGCCTTGTAGACACATTGAGGAGACAGGCCCAAGTGTTTACATGTTTCATGAACCTAAAGCAGAGATGCCAAATCTTTAAAAGCATGTTGAATAACAGTTAGAACAACAAGATGAGTTGTGGAAAATGTACTTTGACGAAACTCTAGAAGTAGAAATGGAATTGGTGGTGGTGCAATGGTTGTGTCCCTGCAAGGTGATAAATATTATTCTTCTTTTCGATTTTCTTTATCTTGTTCTAACAATATTGATGAGTATGAAGGTCTAATTCAAGGTCTGGAATGGGCAAGGAAAAGAGGGATATGTTTCCTACAGGTATTTGGTGAAAGTGAATTAATTGTCAATCAGGTAAGAGGCCTAAATGTAGCCAAAAATGATGCTTTGAAGTCTTACAGAAACAAATTTTGGGATATGATAGAGGAGTTCAGTGCTTTTAATTTGGTTTTTATTCATAGGAATTAGAATAAGCATGATGATTGGCTAGCTCCAATTGGTGCACAGTTTGACATACCTATTGATATAAAAAAAGAAAAAGGGCAACAGTATGTTAAATTTGTAGTTAGGCCCTCTATTCCTAATAAAAATGTTCACTGGCAAGTCATTGAAAGTGATGAGCAGGTTCTGAGTTTTCTGCTTGAGGAAGATGAATTTACTGTTGTAAATCAGAAGAAACTTAAGAATAGTACAATGATTAGATCATACAAGTGAGGACTAACAAGCTGCCCAAGGGCCTAGTCACCTTGGAATCTATTTTCAGCACTGATGATCAACTTAAGAGGGGTAAAGTTGGTTTGCAGATCAAAGAACATTATGAGGAGCTGGAAATTTTCAAAGGTAAACTCCTTAAAATTGGTAAAGTTTGTTCATCTGAAGATAGCTAAGCTTTCATTGCTTTGTTTCAATAATTTCATGATGTGTTTGCATGGGAGTACTTTGATTTGAGAAGTTTTGATCCTAATATTTCTCAACATACCATAGAGTTAGAGCCTGATGCTAAGCCTGTTAAGTAGAAAAGAAGGCCTTTAAACCCTAAGCTTGATCCTCTCATGATTAAAGAGCTTACCAAACTGGTTGAGGGGGGTTTTATCTTCCCAATTAAACATACTTCATTAGTATCTAACCTTGTACTGGTTAGAAATAAAAATGAAGAGATTAGACTCTATGTAGACTTTAGGGATCTTAACAGAGCATCATTGAAAGATCATTACTCATTGCCCTCTATGGAGAAATTTTTTCAAGTAGTTGCTGGTTTAGAGAGATTTTATGTACTAGATGGTTATTTTGGCTATAATCAGGTGTTGGTCAAAGAGGAAGACCAGTATAAGACTGCTTTTACAATGAAATGGGGCACTATGGCCTACAAGAGAATTCCTTTTGGCATGTCCAATGCTGGAGCCACTTTTCAAAGCGCTATGTACATGGCATTTCAAGGGCTGATTCATAAGCTAGTTCTAGTTTATCTTGACGATGTCACAGTATTCTCCAAGAATGTTGATGATAATCTATCTCATTTGAAATAAGTGTTTGAGAGATTAGGGAGTTCAGTATATCCCTCAATTCAAAAAATAGTATCTTTTCTATCCATGAAAGCGAGCTTATTGGACACATAGTGTCAAAACAAGGGATCACCATCGATCCTGAGATAGTTAAAGCCATATTAGAGCTGCCATTACCCAATCATAAGAAGGGGCTGTAAATCTTCCTTGGCGGAATTAACTTCTTGAGAAGGTTCATTCCTGATGTCACAATTATTTTGAGACCATTAACTATTATGTTAAAGAAGAATGTAGCTTTTTGTTGGACTAGAGAAGCCAAAAACAACTTTGAAGCAATTAAGGAGGCCTTGTCGACAACTCCTACTTTGGAAAATCTAAATTTTGAAAAATATTTCATTTTGTATGCTTTTGGTAGCATAGACACCATCTCTTCGATGTTGGTACAATAGAATGATATGGGTTTAGAGCAACCCATTTCTTTTTTCATCCAGGGTTTAGAAGATTATGAGAAGAAATATACATTCATAGAAAAACATGTGCTTGCTATCATTAAAAGTCTGAAGAAGTTTAAGCCATTAATTTCTAATAACAAGATTCATTTAATGGTTGCTCATCCTAGTGTGAAATATTTTTTGCTAAGCGGAGATTTGAATTAGAAAAGGGCAGGATGGATTACAAAATTTACTGAGTATGATGTTGACATCAAGATAACTAATCTTGTCAGGTAAGAGGCTATGTGAACAACTAGCTAAAGGATCTGAAAATACAGAAAGGATAGAAAAAAAAGTTGTTTTGGTCAATGAAGATGAGCTTCAGGATGTTGCACCTACATCAAGTGTAGGTTGGTTACATGATATGACTAATTTCTTGCAGACTAGTGAGTGTCCACTAGGTTTAGATAGAGCCAAACGAAGGTATTTCATATTACAATAAGTCCCGTATGTGCTAGTTGATAATGTACTTTTCAAAAAATATCTTAAAGTTGTTTTATTAAGATGTATTGATTATGATTAGATTGATAAAGCAGTTCATGAGTTCCATGATGGAACTGTAGGGGGTCATTTTTCCCCAAGAACAATTACTTGGAAGATTATGAGAGATGGCTATTATTGGCCAATCTTGTTTAAGGATGCCCCTGCTTGGGCAAGAAAGTGTGTAAAATGTGCTTTATTTGCAGGCAAGGAGAGGCTTCCAACTTTTCCTTTGCAGCCAATTCAAGTGGAACAACCCTTCATGAGATGGGGCATTGATTTATTGGACCAATTCATCCACCCTCAAGTGCAGGTCGCAGGTGGGTTCTCACAGCAACTGATTACTTTACATGATGGAAAAAAGAAGTGGCTTTGAAAGAAGCAAATGAATATTTAGTTTTGAACTTTTATGAGGATATAGTTGTTAGAACCAAAAAATTTCCATTCAGACCTAAGTGATTTTCCACTATTCTTTATTAAAATCCTAAGGTTTTTCTCCATTTTAATCCATCATTTTCCTATATTTTCATAAAAAATGGTTCATTTTAATCTCTGTCCACTTCATTATTCATTTTATACCTAACCGATCCCTTAATATGCATTTCATAAGCTTTTACCACCTTACCACGGCCTCCCAAAATAGGCTCGCGGTATGGCAGTTGTGGTTAAACGGGTTGACATGAAATTTTACCACCACATTGTGAGAGATCAATTCATTGACTGTGGTGTCGCGGTGGCGGTGAGGTAACTGGTTGGCAACAAGGTGATGAATGAAGACTGGTGGGATGAAATGGTTACCATTCAACTGTGCATAGTTAGCATGGTCACTGTGGTATGGCGGTAGCGGTTAATAAGCGGTTAGTAGACGACGGCTGGTCAGAACAGAACCCGCGGTAGCGTGGTGAATAGTTTAGCAAAAAAGGGTGAATGATTGGCGGTTAGAAAATAGTCACCGCCACACTACACACGGTCAGCTCACAGACCGCGGTATTGTAGTGACGGTGAGGTAACAGTTAGAAAACACCACGGTGGAGGGAGATAAGCAGCGAAGCAATAGTCAAGACATCCTACTGTGATGTCGTAGGGGGTCAGCTCATAGGCCGCGGTATCGCGGTGGCAGTCAGATGAACAATGGAGGTGACAACATTGGCGGTTAATAAATGGGCAATCATGCTACTATGGAGGGTGGAGACATAGACCATGGTAAGGTGGTAAAGATAGTAAAAGCCACAGTAAGTGCCGACTGTTTGGTTGGAATGAAAAATCAAAGCGAAGCTTAGGCGAGAAATATTTAAATTACTGATTAGGCAAATTATTTAAATATTTTTCATTTCTATTAGAATGTGAAACGGTTGTGGTGGGTAAAATGAAGAGTCATGATTTTTGAAGCTTACTATATATGTATTGGCAGAAAACCAGTGACGGGGTTTGGTTAGAGAGGGCAGTAAGAGACTTTTCTCAGAAAAGAAACTGGGAATGAATTAATGTAGAAAACCTTCTAGAAATAGTGCAATGGAGATGATTTCCTTTGACATAATTCCTTCCTGATTATTTCATTGTTGTGATCTCATAACTAATATTTTTCTTGGTTCTCTCCAATTTGAAATCTTTTGATCACTTGAATCCAAATATCAAGTATGTTTGATTCTTTAGAGTGTATTTCTTCACTTTGTGTGATTTTGTTTACTAGTGTCTACAAGGAAGAATTAAAATTCCTTTGAGTAAGTCATTGTGTTTGTGAGATTTCTTTTGGATTGTTGAAGGAGAGCAGGGTAAGATAGTATTTTAACATCATTTATGCCAGCCATAAATTCATGAAGCTACATGCCAATCATTAAAGCTTCATCCCTTAAGGTGTTTAACAAACGTGAATTCTGTTAGAAAGGAATATATGTATGTAATTAGTAGAATTTTTCAATCCATTACCCAATAGATAGAAGGCACTGATCTGTCATGTACCAAAGGATATAATTCATTATAAACAATTAAATTCAAAACCTTTCATTTTTGTAATTGGAGTAGTTATAGTATCTTTTGGTCTATCCATTCCTAATTGCCATTGTGGGTAGACTGTTTAGCAGGAAAATCAAATTGAAAAATTCAAATCTGCATGTTTCATATAGGTTCACCCTCCTAGGTCCAGCAGAACCTAAAGAGTAGAAGGTTTAATAGAGTAATTAGCCTTGTATGTTGTCCAAAAATGTTGTGAGAGCTTGGAAAATTCGTATGGTTGAAACCTGCATTTTTGAGTGCCAATAGTTTGGCAACTCTACTAGGGACATAATCTCAAATAAGCCTTTTTCATAGAGTCAATATTTTGTAGAAGACTCTGCTGGGAATAAAGAATTGCAGATTTTCTCACTTTTGGAAAGTGAGTGGCAACTCTAAATGAACAAGTGCATCAAAACTGATAAGGTGAAGTATATATCTGAAAAGAATCTTCCTAGAGTTTAGACCATCACAATTGCTCCCAAAATGAAAGGAAGAAGATCTTTATATAAGGATGGTGATGGTCCTAATGTCAAAAATAAATGGACAGAGAAGAATGATAAAGGTAAGAAGGTGACTGATGACACGGGACCATCAAACAAAAATAAAACATCAAAGGCATCACTGGAGACACACTATTCATATGGTACATTAGCAAATGAAGATAGCCCTTCCAGGGAACCTCGTACTCCTGAGGAACAGAGGAATCCCTTTTATAATCCAGACCCTGAGAAAGTCAAGGAGTTCATGGCTGAATGTGAAGCTGAAAGAGAAAGAAGACAACATGAGTATGATAAAAAAATGGCATTTCTTGAAGAGAATTAGGATGGACCTGGCTATGAAGCAACATCTGAGGAGAATTATGAACTCATGAATAGGGATGAAATAAATGCAAGACTGGAGCATGAGAGACAAGAAGTGGAGAGAGCTAAAATAGAATATGAGCAAAGGCTCCAAGCAATTAGAGAACTTGAGGAGTTGAAATTGAAGAGAGTACAGATCAATACTCAAATGGCTAATTTGCAAAAATATGTGCCACCTCATAGGCAAGGGAACAATAATGTAGGCCCATCAAATGCCCCACAGGCCAACCAAAATTAGCCAAGAGATCAAGGTAGATATCAAAATGTCCCACCATAGAATCAAGGCATTCAGGTACCTCCTCATCAACAACATATACCCCCAGAAGGTCAGTAATATGTGGCAAATACTAATCCATTGTACCAGTGCTAATATTACCAAAATCCTCCTCTATAATATGCAACCATGATCAGGCAGTTTGACTTACGTGGATTTCAAATATGTCCTTATCCTATGGACAATAGTTGGAGAAGTCTGGTCCCTAAATTCACAGGAAGTAGTGCAATTGCAGTTGAAGAACATTTAAGAAGTTTCAATTATTTTTTACAGGATTTGGATATGCAGTATGAAGATGTGCAGATGAGGTTGTTTATGATGTCATTAATTGAGGATGCCAGAGATTGGTTCAATAGCTTGCCAACAACTTCTATTAATTATATTCATGTGTTTTATGAATAATTTTTTGAGCAATACGAGAATCAATATGCACCAAAAATTGCATTGCATGAATTGGTAACTATTCAGAAGCATCAAAACGAGTCATCTTATGATTTCAACCAAAGGTTTTCTAAATTGCCTAATAAGATACCTCCTGGATCTAAATTAGCTGACCTTGTTGCATTAAGCATTTATTTAAAAGATTTTGATCCTAAGATGAGATATGAGCTTAGGAACAAAGGTCCTAGAAATTTGGTTGAAGCTCAAAGGATAGCACTTACTACTGAAAAATAACAGGAAGGCTGCAGGGATGATGGCCAAGAGGGATAACCCTAGGGTTCCCCAATATGCTCCTCCAAATAAAAAAGAAAGCACATATAGGAATGAAAGGCACAGACTAGATGATATGCCCTATAATATGAATTGGAGAGATGGAAATCCAATGGTGGATAGTAGGCCAAGAAATATAGATAAACTTGATCCTTTGAAGAAGAGAGGGACATACATGGTTGATAATAGTCCTTGGTGTTCAGTATGTGACATGCCACATTCTTCAGAATATTGTGTTGTAGCTCAGTTAGTGTCAGGAAAGGATATGGCAGAAAAAAATTAAGAAAAAGAATAATATGTATTTGACTTCTCATATTCTTCATTTTGCAGAGCAAGGGTATTCATCTTCAGAAGAAGGAGGATATGAATATGATGTTGCTCATCAAAAATATAATGTTCACATGGTAGAGCAACAAATTTTTTCTAATTATGAAGAAAGTGATGATGAACAAAGTCCTCCTACCACATCTGATTAGCCTAATAAGGGAAATATGTGGAGACCACTTGAGGAATAAGTTAAGAGATTGACTATTGCAGTAGTTGAGTAGGCTAAAAGAAAGTATTGGCTAAGGAATAGAGCAGTAAATGAAGATGAAGATGTTCCAAAAGGAATATTTTTGAAAAATAAGAAGATATCCCAAGAAATATCAAAAAGGACAAATGATGAGCACTCTGATAAAAAATAACAAAAGTGTGTCCCCAAAGAAGAAAATAAAGAATTGTCCAAGAACAAATAAAAAATGGATCAGACACCAAAGAGGGAGAAAGAGGAGAATAAAGTTGAAACAATAGAACAAAGGAAGGTGATAAGAGCTGAAGGTGCATCTTTTGATTTTTTGCAAGCTTTATCCCAGCTAAAAATGTCTGTCTCATTACTTGAAATGATGAAAATTAAAGAGTATAGGGAAAATTCTACCCGATTAATGTCTGGTGGGAAGAATCAAGTTATAAATTTTGAACAAAATGAGAGTCCTGCAATTGTTGATAAGAAAGGAAAAATAAAAGTTTCAAAAATTGGCCTAAATGATGCATTGATGAATACACCACAAATTGATCCATTTTTTACTACCCTACTCATAAATGGTAAATTGGTAAGAAATTGCATGATAGATTCAGGCGCTTCTATGAATATTATGCCATTAGGGGTAATGAAACAACTTGCTATGTGGATAGAAATTGAGGGTGGTAAATGTTATGCCATGGATAGTAGGCCTGTCCCAGTTGTTAGGATTATGAAATATGTAGAAGTAAAATTAGCAGTCTACCCATAGGCGACTTATAATATTGATATAACTGTGATTGATACACCTCCTCAGTTTAGAATTCTTTTGTCAAGATAGTGGATTGTAGCAGTTGGAGGTAATGTGCAATTTGATTTATCATATGCCACCATACCAGTTAGGGGTGAAGAGGTAAAACTATATAGAGAACCAAGGGTGAGTCATATTGTTGAGTGTGTTCCTCAAGAACAACTTAATTTCTTCTATGATGTAGATTTAGGGAGTTTCAGAGTGAAATTATCTCAGCCAGAATTAGTGAATGCTGATCTAATTGATAAGCTTGTCTCTAGAAATAAGCAGGGTGTGTGGAAGATTTACTTTGATGGGGCATGTAGTCAGGAAGGTAATGGAGCTGGGGTAGTTTTTATATCACTTGAAGGTACAACATTTAAATATTCATTTTTGTTGGATTTTGAATGTACAAATAATGTGGCTGAGTATGAAGCCCTATTGATTGGTTTGAACGTGGCTGTCAAACATAAGATTAAGTTGTTGTCTGTCTTGGGAGATTCTGAGTTAGTTGTGTCACAAGTTAGATCAAAGTATGCTGCAAAGAATAAGAGGCTAAAACAATACATAAATGTTGTGTGGGATACAGTGGAACTATCTGATGCGTTTTCAATTAATTGGATAGATAGGTCTGAAAATTTGATGGCTGATTTCTTGGCTAATGTAGCCCTGAAAAAATATGATATCACTTTGGCAGGAGTGTCTCAGGTTGAATTTAAAACAAGACTAGTAGTCCTTGACAACATATATAGTTGGCAAGTTTTTGATGATGATACTGACCTTTTGAAATGTCTTCATTGTATAGATCAGTATGAGGCACAGGAGATTGATTTCAATGCTTTTGTGGAAGAAGTGGATGGGAAATAGACTATATTTGGGAAGGAATTTTTTTAGCTTAAGACTAATAAGCTTCCCAAAGGGCTTGTGGCATTGGAAATAGTGTATGATGGGAGTGATCAATCTCTCATGGAGCAGACACTTGTTAAGAAGGAAGATGTTGAAGAAATAAATCTAGGAACTGAATTAGCGCCAAAAAGGGTTTATATTGGGAAGAAAATAAGCCCAACCATCAGAAGAACATTGATTACATTACTGAGAAAATACAAGCATGTGTTTGCTTGGTCTTATGAGGATTTGAAGGAATATAGAGAAGATATTTTCAGCATGAGATTCCACTTAAGCCAGACACAAAGGTATTCAAACAGAAGCATAGGCCTATCAACCCAAATCTGGAACCTAAGATGCAAGAGGAGCTAGCAAAGCTCAGAGATGGAGGTATTATAAAACCCATTAGGCATTCAACATGGGTCTCAAATTTGGTTCCAGTCATGAAGAAAAATGGGGACATAAGACTGTGTGTTGACTTTAGAAATTTGAATGTTGCTTCCCTAAAAGATAATTATCCTCTTCCAAACATAGAGGCAATATTGCACAAAGTAACAAGGTGTGGGCTATTGTCAATGATGGATGGATTTTTTGGAAATAACCAGGTCAAAGTTAGAGAATCTGAGCAATACAAGACAACATTCACTACACCATGGGGAACCTATGTCTATATAAGAATTCCATTTGGTCTCACAAATGTAGGAGCTATTTTTCAAAGGGCCATGGATGTGGCATTTCAAGATCTGATCAATGCTATAATTGTGGTATACCAAGATGACCTCACTGCTTACTCCAAAAGGGTAGAGAATCATGTTGGTGACTTGGAGAAGGTCTTCATCAAAGCTTTGGAATATGGTATAAGTCTTAATCCTAAAAAATGTCATTTTTCTGTCATAGAGGGTAAAATTTTAGGGCATATTGTGTCAAAAGGTGGGATTAGGATAGATCCTGAAAGGGTAGATGTCATAGATAAAATCCCCATTCCCAAAATTGTCAAAGCAATCCAATCATTCTTTGGCCAAATTAATTTTGTTAGGAGGTTTGTGTCCAATTTTGCTGAGATTGTTAAACCTATATCTAAGATGTTGAAGAAAGGAGAAAAGTTGAACTGGACTGCTGAAGCTATGGATCCCTTCATATCTATAAAGAGAGATATCAGCAAAGCCCCTATCTTGAAGTCTCCTGATTTTACTAAACCATTTCAGATTTTTTCTTTTGCTTCATTTCATACCATAGCTGCTCTTATGTTACAGAAAAATAATAAAGGTCATGAGCAACCTGTTTCTTTCTTCAGTAAGTCTTTGCAAGGGTCAGAATTAAAGTATGATATTATGGAAAAATAGGCTTATGCACTAGTTAAAGCAACAAAGGCTTTCAGAACTTACCTTGTTGGAGCTGAGGTAATTGCTTATGTCCCGCATGCAGCTGTGAAGGATATCTTGGTGCAGAAAGAAGTTACAGGGAAGAGGTGTAGATGGATTAATAAAATCCAAGAATTCAACATGGAGGTTCAGATTACTAAGTTGGTAAGAGGATAGGGTCTAGCCAGGATGATGGCAGAAACAAATATTGAAGCAAACCAAATCTGTAGTGTAGAAGGTAAGGAAGAAGTTATAGCAAGTATTGAGCATACTCCATGGTATACAAATGTGATGCATTATCTGAAATACATGAAGTGCCCCGAAGGGCTGAATGATAATCAAAGGAGAACTTTGATGTTGCAGGATTCTAAATATGTTTTCTTAGAAGGGGACCTATTCTAGAAGAATAGGGATGGTATATTGTTGTTGTATTTAGATGAATCCTAGGCAAAGTATGTCTTGAGAGAAATGCATGAAGGGGTATGTGGAGGCCATTATTCTTCTAAGACTACTATGTACATGATTCTCAGGGCTGGTTATTATTGGCCTAGGGTGCTCAATGATTCTTTTGCATATGTGAGGAAGTGTGAGGCTTGTCAGAAATTTTTCAGGAAAGTTGAAGTATCAAGGAGCATTGCCACTTAGACCTTTGCAGGTAGAAGCACCTTTTCACCAATGGGGAATTGATCTCATTGAAGAAATACAAGAAAGATCAAGTGGAGGACATAGGTGGATACTAGTGGCCACATATTACTTTACTAAGTGGGTGGAGGCTGTTCCAACTAAGCAAGCAATGAGCAAAGTGGTGATAAATTTTTTGGTGGAGAATGTTATAACTAGATTTGGCACCCGAGTCATGGTGATCACAGATAATGGGATGTGTTTTAGATTTGATGAATTTAAAGATTTTTGCAAAACATATGGCATTAATATTTCCTATTCCGCCCCATACCATCCACTAGCAAACAGCTAGGCAGAGTCAAGTAATAAAAATCTTTTGAAGATAGTAAGGAGGATGTTGGATAGAAACAAAAAGGCATGGGATTCGAAGTTAAGATTAGTTGTATGGGCAGATAGGATTACAATGAAAAGGGCAACTGGAAAATCTCCATTTGAGTTGGTATATGGGACACAGGCCAGGATGCCATTGCAGAATCTCTTGCTTGTCCATAACTTTATTTTGCAAGAAGATATGGATATTTCTGATCCAATGGAGGAAAGAATGGAGAAACTTACAAAGCTTGATCAGGTGAGAAGAGTGGCTCAAAAGTAGAATGTGAAAATTCAATCACAAATGAAGTACCTTTTTGATAAAAATACCAAGGAGAGAAATTTTGAAGAAGATGATTTGGTGTTGATGTGGAATGCTGGGTTTTAGGAGAAGGGGAAACATGGCAAGTTTGAAGCTTTATGGCTTGGCCCTTTTGTGATAATTGGTAAAGGAGGTGAAGAATCCTATTTCTTGTAGAATATGTCCAGAGAGGAGTAGGAGTTGCTTGTACATGGGTAGTTCCTGAATTTGTTTTTCTCTTGAGGATCAATAGAGGATTAAGGATTGCCAGTGCATGGAAAATTCTTAGCAATGCCTCTTTAAATATTATTTTCCATGCATAATAGTTTTAGGAATCTTTGAAGGTTCTGGGTTTTCCAATACATGGACATTCTCAAGAGTTTCCCTTTCTGAAAGCATTGCTTTCCTTTCCATGTACAATAGGTTAGGATCCTTTTCATTCCCTCCATTTGCTCCATTTTCATATCCTTCACCTTTTCATTCCCTCCATTTGTTTTCATTTTCATTCATGTCTTCATCTGTTCTACCATAGATATTATGGATTCTTGTAGTGATGGAAAAATCAATCATCCCCAATAGGAGCCACTATTAGAACCAAAAAGATTCCATTGAGGCTTAAGTGATTTTCCACTGTTCTCTGTTAAAATCCTAAGGTTTTTCTCCATTTTAATCCATCATTTGCCTATCTTTTCATAAAAAATGGTTCATTTTAATCCTCGTCCACTTCATTATTCATTTTATACCTAACCGATCCCTTAATATGCATTTCATAAGCTTTTACCGCCTTACCGCGACCTCCCAAAATGGGCTCGCGGTATGGCAGTAGTGGTTAAACGGGATGGCATGAAATTTTACCACCACACCACGCATAGTCAATTCATTGATTGTGGTGTCATGGTGGCAGTGAGGTAACTGGCTGGCAATGAGGTGATGAATGAAGACTGGCAGGATGAAATGGTTACCGCGCAACCGCGTGCAGTTAGCATGGTCATTGTGGTATGGCGGTAGCGATTAGTAGATGGTGGTCAGTTAGAAAGGAACTTGTGGTAGCACGATGAACAGTTTAGCAGAAAAGGGTGAATGATTGGTGGTTAGAGAATAATCATTGCCACACGATGCGCGGTCAGCTCATAGACTGCAGTATCACGGTGGCGGTGAGGTAATGGTTAGAAAACACTATGGTGGAGGGAGATAAGTAATGAAGCAACAGTCAGGACATCCTACCGTGATACTGCAAGGGGTCAGCTCATAGACCGTGGTATCATGGTGGTAGTCAGATGAACAATGGAGGTGGTAGCATTGGTGGTTAATAAATGGGAAATCGTGCTACCGCAGAGGGTGGAGACATAGACTGCAGTAAGGCGGTAAAAATAGTAAAAGCCACACTAAGTGCCGACAGTTTGGTTGGAATGAAAAATCAAAGCGAATCTTAGGCGAGAAATATTTAAATTGCCGATTAGGCAACTTATTTAAATATTTTTCATTTCTATTAGAATGTGAAATGGTTGTGGCGGGTAAAATGAAGAGTCATGATTTTTGAAGTTTACTATATATGTATTGGTAGAAAACTAGTGACAGGGTTCGGTTAGAGAGAGGGAAGAGACTTTTCTCATAAAAGAAACTGGGAATGAATTAATGTAGAAAACCTTTTGGAAATAGTGCAATGGAGATGAGTTCGTTTGACATAATTCTTTCTTGATTATTTCATTGTTGTGATCTCATAACTAATATTTTGCTTGGTTCTCACTAATTTGAAATCTTTTGATCACTTGAATCCAAATATCAAGTATGTTTGATTCTTCAGAGTGTATTTCTTCACTTTGTGTGATTTTGTTTACTGGTGTCTGCAAGGTGGAATTAAAATTCCTTTGAGTAAATCACTTTGTTTGTGAGATTTCTTTTGGATTGTTGAAGGAGAGCAGGGTAAGATAGTATTTTAACACCATTTATGCCAGCCATAAATTCATGAAGCTACATGCCAGTCATTAAAGCTTCATCCCTTAAGGTTTTTAACAAACGTGAATTCTATTAGAAAGGAATATATGTATGTAATTAGTAGTATTTTTGACTCCATTGCCCAATAGATAGAAGGCACTGATCTGTCATGTCCCAAAGGATAGAATTCATTATAAACAATCAAATTCAAAACCTTTCATTTTTGTAATTGGAGTAGTTATAATATCTTTTGGTCTATCCATTCCTAATTTCCATTGTGGGTAGACAATTTAGTAGGAAAATCAAATTCAAAAATCCAAATCTGCATGTTTCATATAGGTTCACCCGCCTAGGTCTAGAAGAACCTAAAGAGTAGGAGGTTTAATAGAGTAATTAGCCTTGTATGTTGTCCAAAAATGTTGTGAGAGCTTGTAAAATTCTTATGGTTGAAACCTGCATTTTTGAGTACCAACAATAGTAACCAGATTTGGAGTACTTAATTCAATTATCTTAGATAATGTCTTAGCATTTGTTGGATTAAGAGTGAGTGATTGGGCTATCAGAAATGGAATTCATCTTAATAACTCTTCAAATTATTACCCTCAAGGTAATGGTTTGGTAGAATCAACAAAAAAAAATCTCATACAGATTATTAGTAGAACCATGGAGGATAGTCAAAGGACTTGGCACACCAAGTTAAAGTTTTCTCTGTGGACATATAGGATAACACCCAAGAGATCCATTGGGAATTCTCCATATGTATTAGTTTATGGTAAGGAGGCAAGATTTCCTATCTCTATAGAGCTTCCAGCTCTTGATATTATGCATTAGCTTGAAATGTTTGAAGAGAAGGACTCAATGGTAGTTACGTATGGTCAGCTCATGGAGCTTGAAGTGTTAAGAGATAAAGAAATGAAGTCTATGGAGTATCATCCACTCCAAACAAAAAGAGTCTTTGATAAGAAAGAAACTCCAAGAGTATTCAGAGAAGGTGATGTTGTGCTCAAGTGGGATGAATTGAAAAGAAGGCTAGGAAAGCACAAAAAGTTTGACAACTTCTAGAGTGGCCCGTTTACCATTACTGAATGCAAGGAGCACAATGCATTCCCGTTATTAAAGATGGACAGAGAAATTTTTCCTATCCTAGTTAATGGGATACACCTCAAACATTTTTTTGAGGTATTATCTACCTTGTACATAATAGGTTAGGTTTATGATTTTAATAAGTGTTGTTGCACTATAGTTTACAAGCAAGATTTTAATTCCCTAAGTGTTGTTTTAGCACAGCTAGGTAGTTTCCCTTTTTGCATTTTTTCTGGTTTAATAAGTTTCGAGGTGTCATTCACACTGTTATACTGAGTTACAGAGGTTATGAGTCTATTTCCTTACTCATAAGCCTAGTTTTTGAGTGACTTTATGCCCAAGGATAGGTCTAAGCAACTGTTCAAGATGTTTAGTAGGAAAACATATACCAAAAGTCGCCAAAAATGTTACCTGATTTTGCTAATTTCTCAATAAGGTAGGGATTTTATCGTTTTTAAATGAAAAGAAAAGGTACATTTTATTTTTTTCTTTATTACATTCATGTGCATAAACAAATCAAGACTACATTATCATATTGCATTCATACAGATTCATATAACAAAGAAGAAAGATTGTACCAATCTTTATAAGAAAAATAATCCTTATTAAAAATGTAAATGTATAAGGTCTCACACAAGCCATGAGACTATCTGGTTTAAAACAAAAGAAATAAAATATTATACATTTATAGATATTACTGAAAAAAAAAGCACATAAAAGGATGAAAGACCAGTCATTGCTTGAATGACTGGTTCTAGTTGAGTTTCCCTACATCATCTTCTGTCCTTCACTTGTCTTGCATCCAGTTGTCATGTCCTTCCACTCCTAATTTCTTGAATTTGAGAGAGAAGGTTATTTTAGAGCAATGAAAAGTTTTAAATCCTCATATGCACATACCTGTATAAACATACAATATGATCCTCTAATGCATTTAAATAGTTAGCATCATGGATGATAAAGAAACACAGAAAAATCAAACATATCTGCCATGTGCACATGTTTTTCTAACTTGTTTGCTTCATGTGCAGGTATGGGGAAAGTAATGTTGTTGTTTTAATTCATCTGATTGCAGCATGTGGGATAAATGTGGCTCTCACAAGGGTTGATCCCAACGTGTTGCTTTGTTATGGTTTTAAGAGACATTGAAAGGGTTCATCCCTTTATGGATTACTTGAACAAGCATACATCATTTACAGAAATGAGTTATTAGTCACTATCATAAGTGACATAGAGTTATTCAAAGAAATCATAAAGCATGAAACAAATATCAATAATCATTATTGTCAATTGTAAAAGTGTTAAGAATATCAACGGATAAGTGGACATCCTTTTAGATAATAATCGATGATCAAATATCAAATGGTTTTATTTTTCTCATTTATCATTCATGGAATGGCACAAATCTCCAAGTTTCATAGGAGGATATATCAAGAAATGCCAATAGGCCCCAACTTGACAAGCAGTTCTTTACAAGAAACATGCAGTGTATGTGTAACATAGATAAAATGGCTTTGCAAGAAAGATAGTTAAATGTAATCTAAACATGCATTAATCTAAATCAAACAACTAAAAACGAAGTAAATAAACTAAACACTAAATAAAGAAATAATATGAAAAAATCTCACCAAATATCAGTCTACCTCTTCGAATTATCTTGATTGTCCTTCTGCATTTTGTCATGATGGTATTCTTGCCCTCAAATTTTTAGTATGTACACAAGTATAGCCTTGATGTATATGTTAAAGAAAAATATCAAAGATTAACAAGTTCTTCCAAAAGTATATAGATTTCGGGAGGAGGAATAATGACAAAGGTCAACCAATTTATAGAAAGATGGTTTTCGAACAATCAGCTCATATTCAAAAGAGAGATAAATGATCGAGATTGTTGAATGCCATGCAATTGAGATTTGTGTTAGTTAGAATGTGAGTTGGGAAATTATACAAGATAAAGATGAAATTAAATAATAATTTAATCTGGTGTTAAGACTATTCAAAAATATTTAAGTATAGACATTAAGATTAAATAAATGATTTAATCTTTAGTTGAAAGTCTTCAAAAATAGAAGAAATTAGACTTTGAATGAAAATGATAAAGGTAGAATTCGACAATGATCTATTCGAATGCACACATGAATTAATTAATTAAATAAAGATATTTAATTAATAAATATGTTCATGCATATGAGTCTTAACTAGTTAATTGACTCGTTATGATAGAAAGTGTCCTTGCAGAGATGATCAGATATTAAATCCTGAGATAACTGACGGATTTAAATAGATCTTGAGTCATATGGTGAGTGAATAATTAGTTAAGTAGGCGATATAAGAATGTGACAGAAACAATTATTTATGAATTAAATATTTATTTAATTCAACATTTGAAATTTGAAAGATTTAATTAAATAAAGAATGATTTATTTAATAGACTGTCGAAAAAGTTAATTGAATAATTAAATAATTTGAAAAGAATATTTAATTACAGTCGAAATATGATAAAAGGTAAACTAAATAATAAATTATTTAATTAAGAAAGAGAATTAATTAATTAGGGACGTAATTAAATAAATCTGATTTATTTAATTAATAAAATTTGAATAAGGGTAATAATGAATTAATCAAATAATTAAAAGGTTATTTAATTAATAGAAGAAATATTTGTTTAGTAAATAATTACATAATTAACATTACTTAATCATGACCATGGACATTAGAAAATTATGTTGAAAGTGGTACTCGTAGGCCTAGACCAATTTTTAGTGTCTACAGTTTGCCCCTCTTTGATACAATGTAGTTTATTGCGTTGTGTCAAAGAAAATCATTAAAAACATGCCCCAGTCATGCCCTAGTATGAAAAATAGGTTAGGGTATGCTCCATTGCGAAAATTGATGAGTTTTTGAAAAAAAAAAAATCAGGAAATACTCCCGATAAGTCAATTTGATGGCCATAAATGCTATGGAGTTGACATAATTGAATTCGGAAGTGTTAGGGACGTGTACGGGCTGATTGAAGATGGAAGTTTACATGGCCAATAGACAAGGTTAGAAGAAATACAACTTTTAACCCTAGGTATAAATAGAAATTAGGGTGAAATTCAAATCATTTGCACCCCTAAGACTTGAAGACTTGAAGATTTTTCTCTGATCCCTCGACGAAATGTCTCCTATTCTATACACTCACCATCATGGATACATGATCCAGACCTTCTGATGGCCAGCCAACATGGGACCCCTAGTAAGTACCTTGGAACGATATCTTGAATTTTTGTTTTGCACATAGTTTTAGGCATCAAAATTTTTATTTTCAAATGCATCGTTCTTTGTTCACCGCATTTGCGTTCGTATGCGACACATTTGCTCGCGAAATGACGCAAATGCAAAAACACACCTAGGCTTTTTTAGGTCATTTAGGGAAAATAAGCATTTGTTAATTTATGCATTGCTTGTGGTTTTATGCATCACATATGAGATTAGATTAGGTGCATGTTGTTTTGTGAAACATATTTGCAAAAGTGAATCGCATTTGCATGTAATTAGGAAATTAAAATGCAATGAATCTAAAATTTGATTTACACATTTTCTTGTTGCTTTGGATTGTCTGTTTGTGTGACACATTTGCAATATGACACGCATATGCCTATTTTTTCGACGCATGTATGTTCATGCACTGCATTTGGTTTTAAAACGACGCATTTGACTATCAAATTTTGGAAAAAAAAAAATTGATAGAAAAATGAAATGATTTGACATTTGACACATTGTTTGAATGCTCTTGTAGGTTATACTAGATCCTATCTATACTCAGGAGTCATGATCAAATACCTTTGAGCTTAGAAATTGGTTAGTGAGCACAGAGACACACTTGTTATGGTGACTTGTACTTCATCACGTATGCACCATGCCCACTATTCGGGCAAACAGAGGTATGCTCACTTCCCTATGCGAGAGGTGGCATTTCGAGACTTCTTCATTTCATTTGCCTACTGGAGAGGCAACAATCACGTTGGAGGATATGTACAGGGTTCTTAGATTTCCTATCAAAGACGAGAGAGTGATATATGATACCCATAGGGGTTTTAGTGAGATTAGTAGATATTATGTATATGATGATATTCGTAGTTTAGGGATAGAGCACTACAAGATTACCTGGCAGGTGTTAGCATATAGATATGAGCGGATTGACTATATACTATGTTCATTGATTCCTGGGATAGTTCTTCCTCACTCTCGTGGTCATGGATTTCCTATTGGGTGGGGGGAGATTTTAGTTAGGATGCTGGAGAGAGAGGTTGTGTATGCTTGGGGTCCCTATCTATTAGCCATGATTTACTTCCATCTTCAATATTATCGCTTACAGAAATGCACAGTCGATGAGCTGCGATACTACTCTTCTTATGGTTTGGGCATGGGAACGCATTGTTTTTTTTTGTCCTCCAGTTACTACTGATCGAGAGGCAAGATCTCCTTATGTTTTCCATTATAGAAAAAAAATTACACAGAGCCATGTTGGAGATATTGGATATTGGAGACATGCATTGGACACATTATTCCAATTCACACGGAGACCATACATGGATTGTGAGCAATGGTCAGATGAGGATAGGAATTTTCCTTTTTATAAGAAGACACAATACCTAATAGGGAGGACTATTTCTAGTGTTCACATTATAGAGAGACATTTACTAGACCGTGTGTTGAGATAGTTCGGTAAGGTGCAGGATGAGCCTAGAGGACGAGAAGAGTTTGCTCGATCATCCAGAGAGGTTCCTTGGTGGGGGCCTATGATACCAGTGGCTACTACAGAGGAAGACATTCAAGCTTTGTAGCCTTTACAGTGGGGATCTGGAGGGGTGGAGTAGCGGATCTAGGGACTACCATTGCTTATGATACCTAGTGGGCAGTACATCATCCTGTGCCATACACAGATCTAGACCAGCCAACACTACTGGAGAGATGAGGGACAGGGTTGAGAGGGTGGCACAGAGGCAGAGGTGGTGGTAGGGTTGGAGGCAGAGATGGTGGTGATGATGGGAGAGGTGGTGGTGGTGGTAGAGGTGGGAGATGAGGTCAGCGAGGGCAGAGAGGTGGTCAGGTATGTGGATTGTCACCTATCCGTGAGGCTGAGGTGGAGGTAGAGGATATACTAATGTTGGACCTCAGGGGTGGAGTGGAGATCAGAGGAGAGAATGCTACCAAGGAGGCAGTAGTAGAGAAGCATGTAGAGGTAGAGGTTGGTAGAGAGGAGCATGTAGAGGAGGAGGCTGAGAGAGAGTACATGGATATTGATCCCCTTGGCATACTAGAAGGTTATGGAGAGGATGATGTTGAGGAGGAGATACCTATGGAGGATCAAGAGAGAGCTCCAGGAAAGGATTGTAGAGGGGAGGCGGGATGAGGAGGTTCCCCGAGATAGTTCTATGGAGTCCTTGGACGAGAGGCTAAGAGTGGTTCCTATAGAGCGGGATGCTATGCAGATGGAGAGAGATAGTGCTCTTACAGAGAGAGATCAAACAATAGCTTAGAGGTAGCAGACAGAGAAGTAGATTACTAAGATCAGACATCTCTATAGTGGTTCATCATCTGATGGTTTTTCTCATGATTTAGTCAGGGCAGTGGAGAGGGATTCCTATTACAAGGATCTAAATGAGTAAGTGATGCCTCTTGAGAGATGAGCTCCTAGTTTTTCTGAGGCACGTAGCCATAGATCATAGAGTAGGAGTCAGACGAGGACACAAAGCATAGAGGGTGTGGTAGGACCATCGAGGATAGGTCCATATGATAGGCCTCCCACTGCATAGAGAGTACCTTAATGACAATTTCCTCCACATTTGCCACATGGGAGTAGCAGCAGTGGGACACACTGACACTTTCATATTTGTAGACATTGATCATAGGGCCTACGAGCTCATTTTTATTTATGGATACATTTTGACATTGTACTATGACACACGCTATTTTGAGCGATATATATATATATATATATATATATATATATGATTTTTGGCGGTGTTTGATATGATATGCAGTTCTATTTATGATGATGCATTATTTTCCTATATGATTATGTTTCCTATGAGATGTTATTGTTTATCTGATATGTACATGTTATGGATGATCATTTCTACATTATGCTATGTTTATGCAGCCTATGATGTTATGTTGATTCTATGTACTTTATGATATGGGATGTAATGTAATGTTTATACATGCACTGCTATCTACATGTGATGCTATATGTTGACAATGGTTATGTACATGTACTATTTTTACTATGTACCTTATGATGATTGAATGCTTATTATGCCATGATTTTTCCTAGATATGATAGATGGAGATGCCTAATGTTCATACTTTTAAAATGCAACATAACTATATGATGTACTATATATAGATATACGAAACTATTTACATAATGTTTGTGGAATATATGCATATGCAGATTATCTAATTTTTTGTGCGTCATAGGACTCTATCATTATGCAGGATAGAAGAAATGTTAGTATGGATAATTCAAAATATTAGTACACAACAAGAAAGGTTGTTTGAATCATGTATAATCTTTGATATTTTTCCATATATATACTAAACTTTGTATTTTATCATCATTGGGTAGGACTAACACAAATGGATAATACACACCACGATATGAGATAGACCATAGTGTACAAAGTCATCCACATGCAAAAAATAGACAGTCACAGACAAGGAGTGTCTTAACTCATACTAAGGGTCAAATTGCCCCAGTCTTTTTGTCAAGACAAACCACAGACAACAAGCAAAGAAAAGACGGGTCATGAGACATATTTGCTCCTCTCAATCCTTCATGGGACATCCTTGAGGAAACTAGTAACATGACTCAAAATCCAAAGTTAGAAAGATATTTGGCAGACAACAGTCAAAGAAAATGAGTCCTGAGACATCCTTGCTTCTCTAAATCCTTCATGGGACATCCTGGAGAAAGCTAGTTGTGTATGATAAATTGTGTCAATTAAATTGAAATTAAACCAATACACCAATGAAACATTAGATTGAAGAAAACTAAATTAAATAAAGCAAATGCAAACTCTTGATAGCAGCTTCTTCAAATTCGTTCCATTGTCCTCTATCTCCAAGGATTCGCTTCAATATGTTTGCTCTCAGTTGTGCAAACACAGCTTATAGAATGGCACTTGAGAGAATGAGATTATTATGAATGCATATGCATCTACAAGATTGAACTATTGAATTAAAAATGCTATGAATTGCTAAGATTGTGACTATAATAACCACGCATGAAAGTATGAGATTTGAGGTTCTTTTTGGCTCATGAAAGAGTTGTATTTATAGATTTTTGAAGGTAGGAATTCGATTGGCCAAGATCGACGGTTGAGTTAAAACCTGTTGAAATGAACGGTGAGAGATCAAGAATTCGATAAGATGGAAATCCTGAGAGATAGGAAATGAAGAGACAAATTGAAAGGTGTCTCTCATAATTAAATAAATAAATATTTAATTATGTGTGAGAGAAATGTGAAAAGGCTTTAATTAAATATTGCAAATATTTAATTATGTGAGAAAAGAAAAAGACTTTTAATTAAATATTAAGAATATTTAATTTTTGTGAGAGAAGTGGGAATTTGGAAAAATGATTTAATTAAATATTGAAAATATTTAATTAAATGTGGAGGCAAGAATAATCATTTAAATTTAGAATTTAAACTTTGATAATTAATGTAAATAGATTGTAAAATCTATTTAATTAATTAAGAGGAAGGTAGCATTAATTAAATAAACTTATTTATTTAATTAAATTAGAAGAATTAGAAAAATGAACAATATAAATAAATAATTAAATTTATTTATATGTAGATTACTTAAGAACATTAATTAAATAATTCATATTTAATTAATTAACAGGTTCAATCGACCGTGACCATTTTTAGATGTGTACATTTTGCCCCTCTTTGAAGTGATCTGTTTCATGCATTGCTTCAAAGAATTTACCCCTGACTTTGAAAAATTACTGATGATGCTATATGGCCCCTTGGGTGATGAATCAGATAAAGATGATTTTTGGAAAATTTTTCTGGTTTGCTATCTGATTCATTGACTGATAAAGATGATTTGATGAAAACCCCTATTGAAAGATTGATATGAAGATGAAGAAATTTGATTTTTCCCCAATTGATGATGCTTTTTGATTGATAAATTTGCTTCCATGCGATATGAAAAACAAATAGAAATTTTGATTTGATTGATAAATTTGCCTCCATGCAATATGAAAAACAAATAGAAATTTTGATTTGATTGATAAATTTGCGTCCATGCGATATGAAAAACAAATAGAAATTTTGATTTGATTGATAAATTTGCGTCCATGCGATATGAAAAAAAAATAGAAATGATAGATTTGCTTTCCTGATTGAAAGTCAAATAGATTGAGTTGTGATGACTGTTAAATTTGTTTCCATGCGATATGAAAAACAAATAGTAGAAATGATTGATAAATTTGCTTCGCTGATTAAAAGTCAAATTGATTGAGTCGCGACGACTGTTAAATTTGTTTCCATGCGATATGAAAAACAAATAGTATTGATAGATTTGCTTTCCTGATTGAAAGTCAAATAGATTGAGTCGCGATGACTGTTAAATTTGTTTCCATGCGATATAAAAAAGAAATAGTATTGATAGATTTTCTTTCCTGATTGAAAGTCAAATAGATTGAGTCACGATGATTTTTAAATTTGTTTCCATGCGATATGAAAAACAAATAGTATTGATAGATTTGCTTTCTTGATTGAAAGTCAAATAGATTGAGTCGTGATGACTGTTAAATTTGTTTCCATGCGATATGAAAAACAAAAAGTATTGATAGAGTTGCTTTCCTGATTGAAAGTCAAATAGATTGAGTCACAATGATTGTTAAATTTGTTTCCATGCGATATGAAAAACAAATAGTATTGATAGATTTGCTTTCCTAATTGAAAGTCAAATAGATTGAGTCGCGATGACTGTTAAATTTGTTTCCATGCGATATGAAAAACAAATAGAAATTGATTTGAACTTGCTTGATGTACTGATTGATTGATGATATCCATTGATGATTGATTTGCATGATTGCTTGATGATATTAATAGTGTTGTTGATTAGGGAAGGATACATCCCAGAACAACACAAGGATAGGGAAGGATACATCCCGATGATGATGATGATGATCGAGGCTTGTAGTAAGGCTAGGAACAAGACCAAAGGTATGATTAAATGATTTGTGCTAGATTGAATTGATTGATAAGATGAGATTGAAAGAAATGATTGGATGAATTGATTGAGATGATGTAGATGAGATGTGATGGATATGATAATGATCATGATGAATAAAATGAGATCATAATGAATATGATAATGAAATGATTATGTAAGTATGCAAGTGCAATGATAATGATAATGGGAAAATGTTGTGAAATTAATGTGAATGATAATGAAAATGAGATGTACCAAATGTCCAGTCATACTCCATCATTGTCTGAAAAAGATATTTTAAGAATGTGATCAACCCTCAAAAATCTATTAAAAAGAACCTCGAAATGCAAATGAATTATGCAGTCCTAAATGAATTATGCAACCCTAAATGCAATAATGAATCATTCTCCTTGTTGCCATTTCCTATCGTGTTTAGTTATCATCATTGAGCCTTTTGATATGTTGAAAGTTAGTACAAGCATCAAAGGGTATGTTAGCACCAATGATGCTGAGTACTATTTTCATAATGTTTGATGTAGCAAATTAATACAAGCATTGAGGTATAATTGAACCAAGATGACCTGAGTATTGCTTGCATAAACAGACAAAAGTTAACCATTTTCCTATGCAAATTCCAAAATGTCATCAATGATACATTGTAGAGCATGTTTCATGACAAATTTGCAGAATACTAACGATTAACTTACAGACAGCAAGCAAAGAAAAATCATACTTCTTCCTTGTGATTCTAGTTTAGTACATCATTGAATCACTCCAAAGATATGATGTCATCAAATATCAAAACAACAATTGCAACTGATTTGCGTTAAGTTTATCATTCATTTTATTTAGATTAAGATCATCCACTTTGTTTCTGTTTCAACACATGACATGTCCCAAAGCTGTTTTGACCAGGCTTGATTGGATATTCAATTGTTGATTTGATAGTTGATAATTGACACATGTTGCTTGTTTGCTCATAAGAAGTTGATTTCCCCCAACGAGTTTAGGATTTTGCCCCTAGTCTAGGGTGAGACACGACCATTTTACTGATGAAAGCATATGATTTATTGATTTTTCTTTGGATTTTAGGAATATTTTGATTTTTTTGAATTTTGATGTTTTGGATATGGACATACATGATGATATCAGTGCTTTGTTTTGAGATTTTGTTGAAAACCAAGCTAAGGTTGATTGATCAGATTGATGGATTGATAGTTTGACTAAGTGTGTTGAGTCAAATGAGGTGATAATGGATTTGCTAATTTGGCTAAGTGTGTTAAGCCAAACAAAGATGATAATGAATTTGTAAACCCAAGGAAGTTGTGTTATCCTAGAGTAAACTCGTTCACAAGATGATAGTTTAACTAAGTGTGTTAAGTCAAACATGGTGATAATTGATTGGATTCGATTTATCAAGATTGATGAAGCTTGATTTGGAACAAAATTACTTTGATGATTTGACGTGATACTGACACGCAAGTTAGATGTGACTGATATAAATTGTTTAGATTGATGTTCGATGAAAGATAAAGCTTGATAAGGAGCGTCTTCCTGTCAAAATATGCCATGGGCTAGGGATTTGGATCTTTTGGCTCGCAAATGCTTGACCAAATTGATTTTATGTCTTCCAATGTTCAGATCACCACATAAGTTGGAGGATATTTATCAAGATTCATTCCTGAAGCAAGATGTAAACATTTTCCCCCAATGTCTAGCAATGTATGGAATGGCCATGGGTTGATTCTTGAATAGATAGATGGATAGATATGGTAAGCATGCAAAGGATGCCAAGGATTATCTTGCAATAAGATAAGGTGTTTGAACAAAGGATGCTCACTTGGATAGTGCTTCAAGACTCAAATAACGTTTGGATTGGATAGGATCAATGAAAATGACCCATGTCAAGATGTTTACCATAAACAAGTGTAAAGTGTTTACCAAAATTTTTCGAGATCAAGATAATGTAAATAGATGGTAATGGGCTGGATAAATAGTTCATGGATGAACGGATGATATGAATGAAATGTTGGCTTTATTATGGATACGATAAGATGCTTTCTCTTGAAATAGCCCACATAGATGCTCGATTCTACACACGATGCCTGTTTGCCAGGTTTTCATCATGGTACTTGTCCAAAGCGCCACCATAGTGGTTTTCACTAGAGGACGATTTTTTTCTTTACTGTTTTTCAATCCTTTTTTTAATTGTTTTTGGATTTTTTGTATTTTTGATTTTTTTGTTGTCACCAAGACGCCTGTTTGCCAGGTTTTCATCAAGGTAACCATTTTTCGAGACATTTTTTTTTATTTTTTTGTATTTTTTGAGAGATTTTAAGCTGATGTTGAACCACCTAGTGGTGCTGATGTTGATGCTTCTGTCATAATGTGCCATCGATATCATGCTTGAAGAAGTTGTTTTACCAAGATACGTGCACTTGAATGCAACTTTTGAGATCTTTGATCTGCTTTGCTGATACCGGAGTTAACCTCATCTTTGTGCGCACATCGCGATAGAGTGCCTTTTGAATCCTTACGATGAAGGGTCGCTGTCAATACATGGTCAATGTGAGAATTGGATATCATGCATGGAGGCGTGGATGGAGTGTGTTTAGGAGTAAAAGATGGATTGGTCGATAGTTTGGAACCTTTGACTCTCCAAACTTGGGAAGATGAGCAATAATGGGTGGATATGGAAGTGTGCATGGAATTTGGACCAGCTGCTTGATACACTTTGTACGTTGCTTGAGAAGCCTTCTTTTTCCTTTGTGGACATCTTTGATGGATACTTTTCCCTTTTTGATTTTTCCCCATAGTTTCTTTGACTAATGGAGTTTTATAGGGATAATTTTTCTTTGTATTCTTTGGTATCCATATGTATTTGATTTGTCCTATATGCTCTTTAGCTTCTTTTTCCTCGATAACATTCTTCATGCTTTGATTCAAGTCTTTCTTTTGACGTTGGTCCCAATTTGTGGATGGGGTGATGGGTGGATGAAAATTCATGACATGGTGGGTTGTAGTATTGAAATCGGTTTTATCATAAGGATTCTTCGTGCTCCCTATGTTGACATTTGCTTGAGAAGAAGTTGCCCCCAGTTTTGTGGAAGTATCACTGAGATGTTCATATCCCTTGATTGTCGAGTAACTAAGGCCTTGATTCTTAGGATTTTCATTAATCTGTACTAGTTCCAGGATACCCTGTTCATGTAGGCCTAATCCTTTGCCTTGATAATTCATCTGTTGAAACATTTTATTTGCAAAAGGATATGATTTCTCTTGGAAACAAGGTGTTGCTCCTTCTCTGCTCTATGGTGGATCTTCAAAGGTGATAGCTCCTTTAAGATGATTTTCCCTTACAAAGGTGAGTGATCCAACTTTATAAGTGATAGGATCCTTTATCTGTGGGATAAATACGTGATTCGTATCCTTAGCTTGATCTTCTGAAATATCATATTGTACTACTTCTTTAAGAAGTGTTGATGATTCATTGTCTACATAAAATTCTTTCTCATGATTGATTCTTGATATGCTTTCACATGATGTTTCTGATTCACCACTTCTGTAGAATTCTTCATGACCCATTTTTGAGATGTCTCTGGATTTCTCTATTTCTTGATCATGTGTACAAATGTTAAGAGTAGGGGACTCTTGTTCCTTAGTAAGAGTATGAGACTCTTGTTTTGAATGAAGATCATCTATGTGTCCATCCAAAGAAAGCATCTCATGGGTAGATGGACGAGTATGTGCTATACGGACATGGTAATCTTGTATGGATAGGAGAGTGTCCATTATATCATTGTGGTAGCTTGAAGATACAAATTCTTGATCTCGAATGATTTCAAAATTGCTTTTGACATGCTTTGGATCAAGTTCTTGACATGGGTCAATTTCAAAGAATGGATTGCTTTCTTGGATATCTTCATTAGGCATAGGAAGTTTTTCAAATGTCATGAGGTCAAAGGATGTCCATATATTTTGGAAAGGATCATTGCTAGACATTGGTGAAAGATATTGATCATGCTTTGGAATAAATTCTTTAGATATGTCCTCTAACTCATTAGTTGATGTAGAGACATTGTCAACATGATCATTGGTGGAAGGATTTTGGATTATGTCAATAGGATCAAATATCGTCAACACTCTATGAAATCGATCTTTGTAGGAGGGGTCTTGATCAAAACTAAAAAATGGCTCTTGATGAATGGTGATTTGATAACTAGATGGGGTAGACATATCTTCACAGCGCTCATTGATGGATTTATTTTGATTATTGTCTCCAATAGTTATGGTGGAGAAATTGCCAATGTTTTCAACCATATGATCAAATGATGTTGACATTTCTTGAAGAGTTGTGATGAGCCCTTGACATGAGGATGATGGGATACTTTGATCTTGACTTGGAAAATAATCATTAGATGAAGGAGATGGAGTAGCTTGATCATTAGATGGAAGGGAAGCTTTGGATAGGATGGAAGAATTGTCATGCTCCTGGGATGTGATTGAGTCATGAGAGGGTATGAATTCATAAGATGGGGTGGAGGAAGGACTTGGAAGAATATTTTGTTCTTGATATGGAAGAGGATTATCATGGGTGAATAATGAAAGGAGGGGATCATCATATGATTCTTGAGATATGGGATCTTGATCAAAGATTGGAAGGGTTTGTAGAATTTTGGTATCATGGGATGGAGTGGAAAGAATGTTTTGATCGAGATGTGCAGATTGAAATGAATCATTGGATGTAGAGAATATGATAGAAGAAGGTAATTGAATGGGATCATTGAATTGGGTGGAAGAACCATGAGGTTCATTTTGAATTATGGGGGATGAAGATAAATGTATGGCATGATAGGAATGGTCAATGTTACTTGATGGTTTAGATTTAGGCTTCCCCTTTAACCTTTGCAAAAATTCAGAAACATTGAATTTGGTTGATGTTGTTTTTGAAGGAGAAAAGGTCACATTCATATTTTTGTCAAAGGACTTTTTAGTTGTGCCCCCTTTTATTTCCTTGACTTGCCTCTAGAGTGCTCTTACTTGATGGGTAAGAGTACTAAGATAGTTTAAGGGAGTTTCATTCTTTTTAGGATTCTCTTTAATTTTCTCCATATTGTAATCAGAGGGAAATTTGGCACCTTGCTTTGCCAATAAAAGAAAATATCTTTCTTTATTTTGCTCTAAGATATTTTCCATAGTTAAAAGAAAATGTGGATCTTGTTCAGCTTCTTGAAGCATTTCTTCTGTTATCTCTTGATTTGAGCTATTTCCATAAAGCCTATGAACAATATTTTCTTTGCTATGACCCATGTTTTAAAGTTTTTGGATGATCTTAATCTGTTTTAAATGTGAAAAACACAAAATAGAGAAGCAGACAGTTGTTTTGTTAATCCTAGAATCTAAACAAAGAGTGTATGTTCTTTGAGATTTCCACAGGTTTTGAACAAGATAAGCATATCAATCAGACTCACTCTTAATTTTTCAAATAGGTCATCATAGTAATCATAGCCTACAGCTTAAAATCGCATCGACTCACACAGCCATGTCACCCCCTAGAGGGCACCCGTGTTTTTGTCTTTTCCAGGTGCGTACTCAAGGTGACGGAAGTGGATACCGAATCCCCTGAGCGAAAAATCCATGGTGATTATATGGTGAGCGTCTTGGGGGCAGATTCTTCCCTCCCCTTGCACCGTGATCAAAATGATGTTTGGATACTGACATGGCTGGCTACTACACTAGGTTTTTTTAGTAAGTCTTTCCGTTCAGTGTGACAATGGATATACTCCCTCGAGAGACCTCCCACCCTTTAGAACAAAGGCTTTGGGGATGGTTATCCTATCAACTACTATCAAGTTGGATTTTCATCAACAACTTGCTTTTGATTATAGTGGATTGGAAACCTTGGCTTTAGGTGTTCCCACTTAGGTCGTTCCCGTAGGGTGAGTACTTTTTCCCACTATGGCAGGCCTTCTAAAGGATGTAATAAAGCATTAAATTGCATAAACAAAAGGTAAGTTTGGTATTCTGATCACCCAGTTAAGGGGAGAGCATAGACCTATTACCCACAATCACAACAAGCAATTAATGGTTCAATTTTAAATCCCAAATTGAAAAATTTTCTATTCTAAGTGAAGATGTTGCTTCACTAAAAACATGGGGTTTATTTTAACCAAAAGGAAATACGTTTGGTGACTATCCTAGGATTGGTTAATTCTCAATTAAGTGTCTACCCTAGGATTGGTTCATTCTATTAAAAATAGCATCAGAAAAATTCTGTCTGTGGATTGCGTCAGAATCAGAATTTAAATATTTTACAACCGAATGCGCTGAAACAAAAGTTGTATGCGCTGAAACAGGTTACGTATGTGCTGGAACAGGACACGTATGTGCTAAAAGATCTGGTAAATGCACCAGAATAGTAATCGGATGTGCCGAAACAGGTTATAAATGCGTCGAAAGGATCTCCAGGGATGCGCCGAAACAGGGTGTCTATGCGTTGAAAGAGGTCACGTATGCACTAGAACAGTCATCGGATGTGCTGAAACAGTCGTCGTATGCGCTACACCAAGACTCACATGCACTAAACCATGATTTTTGTCCGTCACCTGCCAGAAAAATTCTGCAAAAATAGAAGTTAAATGTGGGGCTTGGCCCCACGGTGGGCGGCAGAAATGTGTATGATAAATTGTGTCAATTAAATTGAAATTAAACCAATACACCAATGAAATATCAAATTGAAGAAAACTAAATTAAATAAAGCAAATGCAAACTCTTGATAGCAGCTTTTTCAAATTCGTTTCATTGTCCTCTATCTCCAAGGATTCGCTTCAATATGTTTGCTCTCAGTTATGCAAACACAGCTTATAGAATGGCACTTGAGAGAATGAGATTATTATGAATGCATATGCATCTACAAGATTGAACTATTGAATTAAAAATGCTATGAATTGCTAAGATTGTGACTATAATAACTACGCATGAAAGTATGAGATTTGAGGTCCTTTTTAGCTCATGAAAGAGTTGTATTTATAGATTTTTGAAGGTAGGAATTCGATTGGCCAAGATCAACGGTCGAGTTAAAACCTGTTGAAATGAACAGTGAGAGATCAAGAATTCGAAAAGATGGAATTCTGAGAGACAGGAAATGAATAGACAAATTGAAAGGTGTCTCTCATAATTAAATAAATAAATATTTAATTATGTGTGAGAGAAATGTGAAAAGGCTTTAATTAAATATTGCAAATATTTAATTATGTGAGAAAAGAAAAAGACTTTTAATTAAATATTAAGAATATTTAATTTTTGTGAGAGAAGTGAGAATTTGGAAAAATGATTTAATTAAATATTGAAAATATTTAATTAAATGTGGAGGGAAGAATAATCATTTAAATTTAGAATTTAAACTTTGATAATTAATGTAAATAGATTGCAAAATCTATTTAATTAATTAAGAGGAAGGTAGCATTAATTAAATAAATTTATTTATTTAATTAAATTAGAAGAATTAGAAAAATGAACAATATAAATAAATAATTAAATTTATTTATATGTAGATGACTTAAGAACATTAATTAAATAATTCATATTTAATTAATTAACATGTTCAATCGACCATGACCATTTTTAGATGTGTACACTAGTAACCAGATTCATGCACAAATCGATAATAGATAAGAAAAAATAAGATATAAATTCAAAAAGCCAATGAAAAGTACTTGCCAAAAATTGATCTTGTGTGATTGTTTGATGTTTGACATAGCCCAATGTGAGGGATGACACATACCGTATAAGACGTTGAGTCTGGTTTCAACTTTGTAATCATTTGTGTAAGGCATGACAAAGTCCAGTTTTAGAATGAAACATGCCATATAAGACATTGAGCTTGATGGTGTTGATGCGATAAGCTACATGAGGCTATGATGATTGATGATTCCTATTAACAAGAAAGACATATCTTTCTTAGGACATAAGTTGATTGTTTTGAAAATTTGTTTGATTTTGACTTGATGACAATTTGACTTTTTTTCCTTGTTGATGCATGACTTGTTTTTGATGCTTTGACTGTTATGAGTGTGTGTGTGTTGACTTATATAGACTTGATATGATGTACCCTAAAGGACTGACCTAGTTTGGCCTCGGGGGCTCATCGATTGATGGCCTTGCCTATATTATACACACAAAGACCTCGTAGTTCAACCAAAATTTGAGGGAAAGTATTGATGTGTGTAATAGTGAAAGTGATAAACCCTAATGGACTGACCTAGTACGGCCTCGGGGGCTCATCGATTGATGGCCTTGCCACATTATACACGTAGAGACCTCGTAGTTCAACACGACCAATGACTTTGATATATACAAAGAATGAGTCATGATTTTACGTGTGATGCATGAAAAACTGATGTAGAGCAAAGAGGATTCACAACTCAACATTCCATTTACTTGACAACTTTCATTAAACTATTCATCTCAAACATTGATTAAGTGCATTCTAGATCATAGTGTAATCATTCTCACAACAACCCATAATTCAATGCAACAAACAGTCATTAATAAATTCCATTAAAAGAATAATGAAGCCAATCCCTTCAGTGAGATTTAAGAAAACATAATTATAGACCTCCCTTCCAATTTTTATGAAGATCCAATGGTCGAAACTAAAGTTATTGCATTTTTCCCAAAACTGCAAACCCTAGGCAGTGTTCAAACCTGCCCTCACCAAAATAATCATGTCTTCCACAAAACTCAATAAAATTCAATGAGACAAAAAGAATTGGAAACTAGAAATAGAGGCCTTTCCATCCATATATGATACTCTATTATTTGAATCCATACCAGTCCGTACAAATCACAACTTCAACCTGAAAACAATGTAGAAAACATAAAATGCACAGCAAACTTGAGGTTGCCATTCATCAAACTCTAAAATAATGTATCCAACCTCTCCAACCTCTCCAATTCGAGTTTTGGAGGGTTTAATTATACATTTACAACCAAATCTAACTATTTTCAACCACCTTTTAGTTAGTTTGTTGACAAAACACTTTAATGACACTTTTGACAAGTTGCTTGATAATTTTCTTGAGCAACTTTTACAATTTTTACAATATGGAACAACTTTACACATTATTTGACAAATGACTTCAAATATTACTTCCTAAGATTCAAAAACCTATAAAATGGTTTTATAAACCTTATTATAAGACTCAATATACAAAATAGAGCAACTATTTACAAATGGCCTCATGGAGGCTTGAAAGCAACTTGGTGCTCCTGCACCATACACCCCTTGAAGAAAAAACTCAAGTCCCCTGAGTTAGCATAAAATAAAGCACCTGCAAAAAGAAATGATTCTTCACTATCACCTGCAATAAAAAACACTTGTATCTTCATCTTAACCCATGGTTTTTTCTTCCTCTTCTTCTTATACCATCTCTTCTCCATCATTTTCTCAACATCTAGGCTCCAAAACTCCATTTCTTGTGTATAAACCTCAGTAGCATCATCTATATCTTCATTCTTATCATTAGAGTACCATATATAACCTGAATCATACTCTTTGAAACCTTCATAAACCTCATTAGCAAATAGATCTGCAACATCTTTATTAACAACCTTATCATCAACAACAACTTGATCATGAATATCAACATCAATGTTATCAACAACTTTATCATCATCAATTTCAGTATCAATACCAAGGTTATCAGTAACATTAACAACCTTCTCAACTTTTTCATCAACTACTTGAGTACCAACAACAACCACATCATTAATCTCAACATCAACATGTTCATTAACCAACAAAGAAGTTTGTTCATCTTCAAACACAATCGAAATATCATGCATCTCAAGTTGAACAATAGATTCAAACTTTACCTTTGTCTCATTTGTTGCCTTCTTTTGTTTTCTTTGCTTCTTCATAATCTTATTTAGAGGCCATCTTAACCTCTTTGAAATTGGTATATTCCAACTCCTTTGTGCTTCCTTAAGAAGTTGGTGTTCTTTGTCTAATCTTTCCAACCTTTGGCTTATCTTTTCTAGGGCTTCCTCAAACTCTATTTTTATTACCTTCTTTCTTTCCTTATTTCTCATTTCTTTTTCCTCTCTTTCCTTCTTCCTTCATGAATCCTCGGCCTACCAACATCTCTTTAAAAATTCCATCTTCACAAGCAAGTCTCTCCTTGCTTCCACTTCACCTTGCCACACCTAGGCAATCAGGTTCCTTCCTCAACCTGCAAACAACCACATACAAACCACAAACAACTTTCCCAGAGCATCTTCAAGCTCTGATACCAATCTGATGTAGAGCAAAGAGGATTCACAACTCAAAATTCCATTTACTTGACAACTTTCATTAAACTATTCATCTCAAACATTGATTAAGTGCATTCTAGATCATAGTGTAATCATTCTCACAACAACCCACAATTCAATGCAACAAACAGTCATTAATAAATTCCATTAAAAGAATAATGAAGCCAATCCCTTTAGTGAGATTTAAGAAAACATAATTACAGACCTCCCTTCCAATTTTTATGAAGATCCTATGGTCGAAACTAAAGTTATTGCATTTTTCCCAAAACTGCAAACCCTAGGCAGTGTTCAAACCTGCCCTCACCAAAATAATCATGCCTTCCACAAAACTCAATAAAATTCAATGAGACAAAAATAATTGGAAACTAGAAATAGAGACCTTTCCATCCATATATGATAATCTATTATTTGAATCCATACCAGTCCATACAAATCACAACTTCAACCTGAAAACAATGTAGAAAACATAAAATGCACACCAAACTTGAGGTTGCCATTCATCAAACTCCAAAATAATGTCTCCAACCTCTCCAACCTCTCCAATTCAAGTTTTGGAGGGTTTACCTATACATTTACAACCAAAACTAACTATTTTCAACCACCTTTTAGTTAGTTTGTTGACAAAACACTTTAATGACACTTTTGACAAATTGCTTGACAATTTTCTTGAGCAACTTTTACAATTTTTGAAATATGGAACAACTTTACACATTATTTGACAAATGACTTCAAATATTACTTCCTGAGACTCAAAAACCTATAAAATGGTTTTATAAACCTTATTATAAGACTCAATACACAAAATAGAGCAACTATTTACAAATGGCCTCATGGAGGCTTGAAAGCAACTTGGTGCTCCTGCACCACAAACCTAGAAAAACATACCTAATGCCTCGGGGGCACATCGATAAAAGGCCTTGCCTACGTCCAGTCATAGAGGCAATGTAGTTCAACTATGTTCACATGACTAACTTGAAACAATAGACTTTGACTCTATTTTTGGGATTTTTGACATGTTTTTTGATTTTTTTGTCTTTTTGGAGATTTTTGATGCTTTTGGATTTTTTCAAGACATTTTTTGATGTTTTTGAGTTTTTTTCAGGACATTTTATGACAGTGGAATTCTATGTACAAGGTCCAAATGATGCAGATCAAGGATTTTCTCCTAGTCGGGAATAAGACCTATTGGATGGTGTGGGGAGATGGAGTGGATTTGATCTCAATCGTTCCAAGTAATGGATAAGACAACCATTTATTATGAGTGATGGTGAAAAAGTCTGATTGGAATGATGGTAGACGAAAGAGCGAAGTTGACTACACATGGCGCCTATTTTCTAGGTTTTCACCATGGTACTTATCCATAGTGCCACAGAAGTGGTTTTCACTATTAGATGAATTATTTCTCTTTACTATTTTATTGATTTTTCAATTATTTTGGTGTTACAAAACGCCTGTTTGCCAGGTTTTCATCAAGGTAACAATTTTTTTATTTTTTATTTTTTGTATTTTTCTGATTAAGACATGGTTCTTAGAAGCTACGCATAGAATCTCTTCAGATGAAGGTTGTTGATCGGTGATAAAAGTGGTTCTCCTTTAGGGGTAGAGAGTTGATACGCTCCTGATCCAAAGGCTTCTGTAACAATATAAGGCCCTAACCAGTTAGGTTCAAACTTGCCTAGTTTTTCTCTTTTTGCCTGATTCTTAGGATTTTCCATCAAGACCAGGTCACCAATGTCAAAATGTCGATTCATAACTTTCCTATTATAGCTGCAATGAAGATGGTTTTGATATGCTTGAAGATGATCTAATGCCTTTTTTCTTTGTTCATATAGGAATTCTAACTCATGCAATCTGGATACACGATACTCTTCATCATTAATATGACCTTTTAAGGATACCCTTAGGGAAGGAATTTCAACCTCAATAGGTAAGATAGCTTTAGAACCAAATACCAGGGAATAGGAAGTGGCACCGGTGGGAGTGCACATGCGTGTATAGTAGGCCCATAAGGTAGGATTAAGTTGTAGATTCCATTCATGACCAACATCATTGACAGTCTTTTTTATGATTCTAATAATGGTCTTATTAGATGCCTCTACTTGGCCGTTACCTTGTGGGTAATATGGAGTGGAAAAATTATGTTGGATATGGAATTATTCATAGAGATGGTAGACTTCTTGGTTTTTGAATGGACGACCATTGTCTGTGATGATGGATTGAGGTACACCATACCGATAGATTATGTAGTTTAGGATAAACTTGGTTATTTGTGTGTTGGTGATGTAAGTCATGGGAATAGCCTCAATCCATTTGGTGAAGTATTCGATGGCGGTTATGATGAACTTATGGCCATTAGAAGATGGAGGGTGTATCTTACCTATGAGGTCAAGTACCCATTGGGAAAAGGTCCATGGTGAAGTAATCGGGTGGAGCTCCTATGCTGGCATGCATATCAAATATTTGTGTATCTGACACTGTCGACATCTCTTAACAAAGATATATGAGTCTTTTTCCATAGTAGGCCAATAATAACCTAATCTCATAATCTTGTGGCCTAAGGTAGGACTGCTAGAATGGGATACACATATACCCTCATGTACTGCTTGCAAGGTTTCTTGTGCTTCTTTAGCATCGAGACATCTTATCAAGGTGTTATCTATGGTACGTCTATACAGGGTATCTCCGATGATGGTGTATTTAGAAAACCTATGGATAAAGGTTCTACGTTGGTTGCTTGATAGGTCTAAAGGTAGGATTTGGGCATTTAGATAGTCATATATGTCCTTGTACCAAGGGGAAGTAGGACCAACAATCATACACACCATTGTGGAATTGGGGACATCATAGGTAGGGACCAAAATTTGTTTGACCAAAAAATCTAATTTAGGCACGTTGCTAGGAATATCCAATAAGGAACCCATGGTTTCCATAGCATTTGTTGCCCTTTTCTGAATGCGTGGTATTTTTTGAAAGGTGATATCATCAAAATGCTGCTTGAAACTATCAGCCATACGCTTGTAGGGGGAAATTTTCTCATCTTTTGTTTCATATTCATCATTGACTTGCCAAAATACTAGCTGAGAATCCCCATAAACATGTAAACTCTTGACCTTCCATTGGGCTACCATTCTTAGTCCTATCACTAGGGCTTCATATTTCACTATGTTGTTGGTGCATGGGAAAGAAATCCTGAATGATTTAGGAATAATATCACCTTGAGGTGTAACAAATAGTATGCCTACTCCTGAACCACGATTAGTATATGACCTATAGAAGTATAATTTCCATGTGGTTCTAGTGTCAACTTTGAAGATAAAATCATCAAGAAAATCTGCCAGTAGAGGGTGGTCTGCCTTAATTGGTGCATTTGCTAACTGATCTAAAATTACTTTCCCCTTTATAGCTTTCCTTTCAACATACTAGATGTTATATTCACTAAGTATCATCACCCATTTAGCCAATTGGCCTGCTAATGCTGCTTTACTTAGGAGATATTTCAGAGGATCTATCTTTTTGACCAACATGGTTTGGCGGTTTAGCATATAGTGCCTAAGTTTTTTAGTAGCAAAGACTACCACAAGACATGCACATTCTATGTTACTGTAGTTTAGTTCATATCCCACCAAAGTATGACTGATGTAGTACATTGCCCTTTCATGACCTTGATCATCATTTTGTGCGAGTAGGGCTCCTAATGCTGACTAAGTTGCTGAAATGTAAAGTATCAAAGGTCTGTCGTCTGTAGGTGGCATTAACATAGGTGGTGTAAGTAGATAATCCTTGATTTTTTGGAAATATTCATGGCATTTGGGTGTCTGTGCAAACGGTACCCCCTTCTTGAGCAAATATTGGAACAAATGTATCTTGTCTGCTAACTGTACTATGAAGTATCTGATAGACTGTAGTCTTCCTTGTAGTTTTCTTAGCTGACCAATGTTGACAGGTTGAGGCATATCCACTATAGCTTTTACTTTCACGGGGTCCACTTCAGTGCCTCTTCTAGAAATGATGTATCCTAGAAGTTTTCCTAATTTAACGCCAAAGACACATTGTTTTGGATTCAGTCTTACATTGTAATTTTCCAGTCTTTAGAATATCTTGTCAAGTAATTTCAAATGATCTGATCTTGTTAATGATTTGGCTATTATGTCATCGACATAGTCTTCCATGAGAGTATGTACAAGGTCATGGAAAATAGTCATCATTGCATGTTGATATGTAGCTCTAGCATTTTTGAGCCCAAAAGGCATAAAATTACAACAGTATGTTCCCCATGGACATGTGAAAGTTTTCTTGTGTTGGTCCTTAATAGCAATTTTGATTTGATTATACCCAAATAAACCATCCATGAGGGATAACATCTCATATCCTGCAATAAGTTCTACTATCATGTCGATGTTCGGAAAAGGGAAGTCATCCTTAGGGCATTCCTTATTGATATCTTTAAAGTCTGTACAAATAGGGATGCCCCCAAAGGGTTTGGTTACTAGGACCAGATTAGAAATCCAGTCTGCAAAGTCTATGGACCTGATGAATCCAACATCCATTAGCTTCTTAAGTTCAGCTTTGACTAGTAAAGCGATTTGTGGATGCATTTTTCTTAACTTTTGTTTGATTGGCTTAACACCTAGCTGTAATGGTAGATGATATAATATAAGGTTTCGATCCAACCCAGGCATGTTAGCATACGACCATGCAAATTTTATGTCTCTTTGTGAAGAAGTCTCAAAACTCTTGTTGCTCTGTCTTTGTCAAAGATGCTGCAAAGTATATTACCCGAGGGTTTTCTTCAGTGTTTATGTTGATCTTAACAGAGTCTTCTACTAACATGGGTGAATTTTCCTGAGAAACTGAGAGAATGTTCAAACCTCCATCCTTGGGTGCCTCAGAGAGGTTTTTTTCCCTCAGTTGCATCCTTTATTTTTACTTTTTCTTTGTCCAAAGGTGCCTTTCGGTTTTCACCTAGGGACTTGTTATTTTCATCATTTTCATTGTTTTTCTTTTTCTTTTCATTTTTGCGACTGGAGGTGTGAATAGGCTCCCCAAAATATGCTTTATCATCCAATTCTATGGTAAAGCTAGCTTTATGATCCCCTCTTAATATGCCTTCTTGAAGTCCCATGAACTCAACTATCAATTTGTCATTCTCGAATATGTCTAAGATGGGTGTACCTTGTTGATCCCAAGTTATAAGTTGAGGATATATGAGGGGCATGTCATCATTGGAGTTATCAAATGTGGAGGTTGAAAAAGTGAGGATAGAGTGGTTGACATGGTCACATAAGTTTCAGACTAACTCCTTTTTATTCTTTTTCCTATGGATAGGTAAGCTCTGATGTGGGACTATTGTAAGGGATAGGTCGTCAAAAGATGGTTTGTTAGGTGCCCAAGATTCATGATCAAGGGTTTCCCAATAATAAATGTTAAGCCATTCTTCTTTAGACAAGGAATTTTTAGCACAGGGGCTACATGGAATTTGTGTGGGTTGTAGAATTTTATCAAGTTCACCAAATAGCTTATCTAGGTCCAATATCCTGGTAGACGAAAGGGAATCCCATTCGTATTCGCTTGAGTCAGGGGATTCATCATAAACTGGGTCAAGTGGTTTGTGCGATATCTCGATGTCTTCTGAAGCACTTACTTCCTCTTGTAATAGTGAGGAAGTACCAGGAATACCAATTCTAATCAGTTGAAACCCCAACCCTAGGCCTTTTGGTCATGGTGAGAAAAAAATTGGTTCAGTCCTTCTATTTTGATGTAGTCCAAACCCACTATGTTTGTCATATCCATTACTTTACATTATCATGATTCCTTTTCCATATTTATCCTTAGATATTTGAATAGATGGGGGAGGGTATTCATTGTCCTCTTTGTACAACCATGAGGTGATTTAATCTTAGTCTATAGCTTCTTTACTTAACTCTCCCCATTTTTTCAATGTCATTGTAGGAGGGACATGGAACATGACTACTAATTGTATCCTATCTGTTGTGGGTAGACCATATGACTTAGGAGAAGCCATTTGACTGACACAATAGGATGCTTTTATGTTGTATTCTCCACAACCCTTATCTTGGATCTCAACCTTAGGAGTGGATGATGGAGTTTGTGATGTAATGGAATTGGTAAGAGTTGATGGATCAACGTACAAAGATAAGGTGGAGGATGAAGCCTCTTGATTGACTGGGAGCTGTCTTTGTGGAATTTCATGTAGGCTTGTGCAATATTGGAAAGGATCTCGATCACCATCAATGGTGACCTCTAAACCATTATACGGGAATTTAAGACACTACTGATATGTGGAAGGGACGGATTTCATAGCATGTATCCAAGGTCTACCCAACAAAAGGTTGTAGGGAAGGGTGAGATCCAAGACTTGGAAACTAGTGTCCATAACTGCAAGGCCAATCTTGATAGGGAGTGTGACAACTCCTTTAGATGATCTTTCCTCATCGTCATATGCCTTAATGACTATGCTCTTAGTTGTGTCCACACATGATTTTGAGAAACCTGATTCCTTAACCAATTTCAAGGTGCAAAGGTTCAACCCTTCTCCTCTGTCTACCAAGACTCATTTGACTTTGGTTTGATGGACAAGAACTTCAAGGTGTAGTGGGTCATTATGATTGGTCTTCTCAATTGAATAATATTGTTGAGAAAATGTGGCATGATGGGAATTGGTTAAGTATCCTACCATTTCTTTGAAATGATTGACATCTAAGTTGGTAGGGATAGTTGTGCTTTGCAAGGCTTTATCGAGAATGGCTTGATGATTGGGTGATAGGGTCAATAGTTCCAAGATGGATATATGCGTTGGGGTGTTCCCAAATTGCTCAAGTAAGTTATACTTAGGCTTGGAAGACTATGGTGGTGGATCTGATGAAGGACCTGGAAGGGTTATCTTTGTTCTGCATGTATTGGCAGCACATTCAGGATGCTTCTTTATGGTTATGGTATGGATATTTTCATTTACAGCTTGGAGGCGATTTATGATCGTACCTTTTCCATATTCATACTTGGTATTTGCATAATTGGCTGAGGTATTAGTATTAATTCCCAAAATGGAGGCATTTCCTTTCCCATGATCATGTAAGGGATCTATGAAGACCTTGTGATCATTGTTCTTGGTATGTTTTTGCCCATTGACTTCTATGGTTTTGTCTTCAACAAAGTCTTGTATGATGTTCTTCAGTTGTCGACATTGTTGTAGGTTGTGTCCCTTTGTTTGATGGTATTCACAATAGGCATTTTCATCCCACCATGAAGGTTTAAACTAACCAGGATCATACTATTTTGGTTCTAGAGGTTTTAGGAGATTATGTTTAATCAGTTCTTTGAAATCGTCTCGATTGGTTTTCCCAAAGAGGTAAACTCACATTTAGGAAATCTCCTCTGTGGTTGTTGTTGTTGTGAATTTTGGAAAAATTTGGTTGTTTGATCCAGATTATTAGTCATGTCCTGTTGAAGTTGTAACCTCTAAGCATGATGATAGGTCCTGCATGTAGGGTCTTAGCATCAATAATACCGTCATTTGTCACATTTTTTTCCTAGACCAATTTTTTTTCTATTGTTGGGAGTGTTTTGGTGTTGAACAACTGGGTTCCTACCTGGTACCTTAATGTCTCCTTTGTCAATAAGGCCTTTTTCAAGTATGATTCCTTTTTGCACCAATTCTAGGAATGGGGTACAACAATGTACTCTTAAGTCACTTCTTAGTTTCAGATGAATATTTTCAAGGAATATCATGACTTTTTGTTTTTCTGGTATCTCAACTGGACATCAACTAGCTAAACTTCTCCATCTCTGAAAGAAAGTGGTGAAAGTTTCACCTTCCTCTTGTGTAGTGTGACACAAGGTAGCTATTGTTATTTTATTGTCTATGTTGAAAGAAAAGTGTTTGAAAAAATTCTCAGCTAATTCGCCCCATGATCTTATGCCATATGGTAGTTTAGAGAACCATTCCAATGCTATCCCGACAAGGGTTCACAGAAACAGTCTCATTAAGTATGTGGGGTCATACGAGATGTCCATGCATGTTGTAGAAAATTCTCTAATGTGTTCTATAGGATTCCTCTTCCATTATACTTAGGAAAATTTGGTATAATGTGTCTATGTGGGAAGGGTGTCATATATAGTGCTTTGTCAAAAGGACATGGACATAAATCTTGCACCGAGATAGTTTGTGTGCCTAACATAGACATACTATCCATTTTGTGTTGAAGGATTTGGATTTTATTTTGCAGAAAATCTACCTATGTCAATGACATGTTGTTTGTGTTGTTTGGATCGATGTAAGTATTTTGAAATGCAATATTCTGAGACAGATTGTGATTTGGTGAGGGTATATATCCTATTTGAATGTTCTGATTTGATGTAGGGATATATCCTGTTAGAATGTTCTGATTTGGTATAGGAATATTTCCTGTCGGAATGTTCTAATTGGGTATAGGAATATTTCCTATTGGAATGTTCTGTGTAACCCTTATTTGCGAAATGGCAGTACTAGTACTGATATGAGGTATAGTTGTGTTCGTGCCAACTTTGGCTCATTTACCAATGGTGTTTGTGCCAAAGGGGTTTGATGAGGATGCTCCCACAACAAAATATAAACCTTGTGTCATGTTGAAAGGGGTTGTGTTTACAATTGATGATGTTTGAGTAGGTATACTAGTTGGTATTGTTGCAGTAATTCGAGGAACATAGACACTTGATGTCATGGTTTGCGTTGGTTGAGTAGATGTTGTTTTCAAAGTATGAATGTCAAATCTTGGTGGTAGTGTGGCACCTTCTACTAGAAATGTTTCTAGATACCGTTGGGGATCATTTGTCAAACACTCATCCATAAAGGATGCAAATTTAGGATCTTGAATTGCAGCATCTATGTCTTCAAAATAGATTTTTCCATGTGTGTCTCTAGTGACATGTTTTTCAAGCAAAGTTTTATGTGGTCTCTCTTTCCTTGATGGTTGGTTTCTAAAAGGATTGATGAATTCATTAGGGTATGAAATTTCTCTTTGTTTCTTCTCAGCCCTTGTTTCGACCATGAAAGTGTTGCTCAAAATGGGAAATGTAAAACTATGTCTAGAAATGATATGTTCTATTTCTATGTTTTTGTGGTTTTCTAAATATAAAGGATGTCACTAAAATCTAAGATTTATAAAATGACGTATATTTGGATGACATACACTAGGATGGATTTATATGCAAAAAAAATTCTAAGTAGACTATGACGGTAAATGATTCTTAAGCGGGTATAACCTACCACCTATGGAATAACCCAAAGCTATGACTTAACTTTACCAAGGAACCAGATGTAGGACAAAGACAATTGATAAGGTGAATTTCCCAAACTAGACTAATGAGCTAGAAGGATTCACTAGTAAGACAATAATGACTAGGTTTAATGATAATGACAAATTGAAGCATGAACATATCCAATGACATGGAAAGGTGTTCTATTCTAGGATATGCAAATTCCTATGGGGTAACTAAGTTTTTGCAACTAAAATGACTATCTCTGAGACGTATATGACACCTAATCAATGCAAGGTTTTTGATCAATTTTCTAGTTTTTTTCCAAGGTTGACTATAAGAAACATAGGTGAAAAAGATAGTTTTCTTTTCAGACTAAGTTCGTAGTTTTCAAGGTTTTTTTTTTATAGTCAATTGTGGTTCATGTTGCAGATGTGTTTCTACAATTGACAGATGTGTTTCATTTTTTAAATGTGGCTAACTGGTAAAAACTAGTCTCGGTTGTTGATAGACAATTGTGAATTTCACAGACAGATGTGGTTTAGCTTATGACAGATGCAACTTACTAATCATATGTGACTTACTATTCAAATGTGACTCATAATCTAAACTCTGTGAAAACTAATTTTTTTGACAGACACATGCGGTTTTCTGTTTAATAGTTGTGACTTGTAAAGACACATGCGGTTCAAAATTTGACAATTGTGACTTTGTTTACACTTGCAGTTTTCTGATGACAAAGTTATGATTGACTCAGTTTTATGACCAAGTTTTGACGAATAAAGAAAAAAAAATCACAAAATGCAAAGTTTTTTTAGTTTGACATGTATGAATTTGTTAAAATCAGAAGACAAGTACAACCTAGGCTATGTTGGACAGTATTTACTGAGTTCTCAATTGGATTTCTCCAGCTACACATATTCAAGGCGGATGACTAGTAGCTTGACCCCACTGGTTCCCCTCCACGACACTCAATTATACGGGCAACCAAGCTATTGTACCAATAAAAATCCCATGGCATACATTTCATCTCTACACATGAATTGTAAGAATTTGAGATAGGTTCACAGGTCCGACCTGCTGCACTAGTAAATAGATAGGATTTTTGCAAAAAACACAACAAGGCTTTTAGTAAGGGCATTCCGTTCATGGGGCACCATCCAGTATGACGAGAGACCATTTTTTCCCTTCTCGTCGGAACAATGAGCGTGATTCTTGGACTTTCCCCAAGAATCCATTTTTATATACCGGTTGGAAGTCATTTGGCATCTAGCGTGCTACCGGTCTGGGTTGTCTTGGGGTGAGTACTTTTTCCCACCAAGATAGGCCCAAGTTCTAGAGTCAATAACCGGTTCTCTTATACCTAGGATCGCATGAATATGCAAAGGGAGAGGATACTTCGATACACCAAATTGTAAGTGTAATTACAAAGTGTGTTTTTGCACCAAACAAAGCAGACACTAGTTAATTTTAAGCCAAATGACAATTATCTAACTACCAAAGACAAAAGTTCATTTTAAATTTTTAAAGTCTTCGACAACAGGTCTTATATGCAATTTGTTAGTAGTTTTGTTGGTCTTCGTCATTCATCCTGCAAGAAAATGGGTTTGGTTTTCAATATCTTCTACACTTCATCCTACAAAATTATGTTATCCTCCTAAATCACACAATGCAAACAAAACATTAGCAAAAAGAAAAATGAAAAAGAACAAAAAATGAAAATACGAAAAATTTAAAATCAAAATTGTTACAAGTCAGATGCGTCATTTAAGCGTACATATGTGTCACATTTTTGACAGTCAAATGCATTACGGGAAGTGTCAGATGTGTCTCATGTTGTCAGATGCATTTAAGAATTTATCAATTGTGGCTCACAAAGTCAGATGCAGTTTTCCGTACAATTCCTGCAAAACAAAAATTGAAAAAGAGGAATGGATTCGCAAAGATTGAAGTGTCTTCATGTTGGTTTCACCAAATGTAACATAGATAAAATGACTCTGCAAGCAAGACGATTAAATCTAATCTAAACATGCATTAATCTAAATCAAATAGCTAATAACGAAGTAAATAAACTAAACAATAAATAAAGCAATAATATGAAACAATCTCACCAAATATCAGTCCACCTCTTCGAATTATCTTGATTTTCCTTCTCCATTTTTCTGTGATGATATTCTTGCCCTCAGATTTTTAGTATGTATGCAAGTATAACCTTGATGTTTATGTTAAAGAAAAATATCGAAGATTAACAAGTTCTTCCAAAAGTATAATATAGATTTTGGGAGGAGGAATAATGACAAAGGTCAGCCAATTTATAGAAATATGGTTTTCGAATGATTGAATCAAATTCAAAAGAGAGATCAACGATCGAGATTGTTGAATGCCATGCGATTGAGATTTGTGTTAGTTAGAATGTGAGTTAGTAAATTCTACAAGATAAAGATTAAATTAAATAATAATTTAATCTTGTGCTAAGACTATTTGAAAACATTTAAGAATAGACATTAAGATTAAATAAATGATTTAATCTTCAGTTGAAAGTCTTCAAAAATAGAAGAATCAGAATTTGAATGAAAAGGATAAAGTTAGAATTCAACAAAGATCTGTTCAAATGCACACATGAATTAATTAATTAAATAAAGATATTTAATTAATAAATATGTTCATGCATATGAGTCTTAACTAGTTAATTGACTGGTTATGACAGAAAGTGTCCTCGCAGAGACAAACAGATATTAAATCCGGAGATAACTGACAGATTTAAATAGATCTTGAGTTAGATGGTGAGTGAATAATTAGTTAAGTAGGTGATAGAAGAATGCGACAAAAACAATTATTTATGAATTAAATGTTTATTTAATTCAACATTCAAAATTTGAAAGATTTAATTAAATAAATAATGATTTATTTAATAGATTGTCGAAAAGGTTAATTGAATAATTAAATAATTTGAAAAAGAATATTTAATTATAGTCGAAATATGACAAAAGGTAAATTAAATAATAAATTATTTAATTCAGAAAGAGAATTAATTAATTAGGGACGTAATTAAATAAATAAGATTTATTTAATTAATCAAAGTTGAATAAGGGTCATAATGAATTAATAAAATAATTAAAAGTTTATTTAATTAATAGAAGAAAGATATGTTTAGGAAATAATCAAATAATTAACATTATTTAATCGTGACCATGGGCATTAGAAAATTATGTTAAAAGTGGTACTCGTAGGCCTAGACCAATTTTCAGTGTCTATAGTATGCATTAAGCATAGTGCAACAACACAATGAAGAGGGACATCTACTATATGATTATGTCACCTTAAGTTTATCATGTATTCAACATAAGATATCATATATATTTCAAGTTTTTGGGGCAATCCCATAATAAGGGAGAGAGAAATGAATAAATAATGGTGATTGAAAAGGAAAATCAACCTCAAAGGATATAAAAGTGATAATCCCTTAATCAATAAAAGATCATATATGGATGACAGATTTCATGACTGTCATCAAATCTGAGGGCAACAAAAGAAGGCAGTGACTTTAATAAAAGATGATGGTCACCAATGAGTGAACTTAGTCAAGCGCAGACATAAAGGGGGCTATTCAAGAAGTATGGTAACTAGTTTTCAAACTTCTAAAGGATTAACAGTTGAGAAAAGACAATGCATTTGGTATTTGTTGGGCATCTAATACAATGCAATTATATGACATAATGAAATGTAAATCTGGGTTTTGATGCATAGAGAAATAGTATGTGTTAAGAGACACTGATAGTGGCAATGAATGAAGAAGAGTTGTACATTTGGAGAGAGTATTTGATCACATCACAAACTTTGCATCTTTAGAGACTTCAAATATGAGTAGATCTTTTGACATAAGGTCGCAGGCTCAATGTTTTGTGGATGTCAATTCACCAAATTTTGATAAGGAAGCTTTAAAATTATTGGAGAATAAATCCACTTAAAATAAAAATGGCTTACATTTTGTTTCAGAAATTATTGTTGTGGATCAAAATAATTGTTACCAAAGGTCTGAGTTTGTAGCCAACTCAGAGGTGCACACTCCAAATGTAAATGAAATCAGTGAGGATACTAATGTTGTTTCAATAGAGATCAGTAAAAACTATTCACGGGTTGGAAATGACTAGTTAATCTCTTCACAAGTTGGAAATGACTAGTTAATCTCTTCACAGGTTGGAAATGACTTCACATGGTTCATCCTTTGATGCAAAAGATAATTTAATGAGTATAGATTTTGGAATAACAATGAAGGCCCAGTAAAGAGAAACAATAAAGAACTCACAACTTTTGTGCACATAAATCCTCAAAAGATCCCAAATGAACGCCTACAGAAAATACACGGCTTGAGCATGTAACTCAAAACATATCTTGAGCCATGTAAACCCTTATGAGTTTTGTACATGAAAAATTAACTGCAGAAACATAGTAAACCCTTGAAGGGTTTCTGACAAAAATGTGAGGGTTGAGTCATGTGTATCTCTGGAAAATGCAAGTATTATATAGAGTATACATATCCACGATATGGGTTTCTCATTTTGTTTCAAGTAAGTGCAATGGAGGTCACAAATACAAGGAGAACAAAAAAATTTGAGTTTCTTACAAACTTTTAGAAGGAGGGAAAAAGATAAGCCCGTGGCCATGAAAAGGAAGACATTTTTTTTTTCAGAATCAGAAAATCATCGTGGTAGCCATGATATAAAAAGAAATACATGAAAAATTACAAAAGTTTCTTCTTTTTGTAAACATTTGGCCAAGCTATAAGAAAAAGAGGAAAATCCAATTTTTTAAAGCATTCTTAGAGTACAAATCTCGAAGCTTACCCAGTTTTGATTATTTTTACTCTTCAAAACCTACAGAAGATGCATTCCTAGGTCCAAGATAAAAAATCTCCATGGCGGCCAGAAGGAAATGAATAAGCGACAAAGAAAAGCGTATAGAATGGGTGAGAAAATACAGGATGCCACGGCTTGTCAGGCCTAAAAATCACAAATAGAAGAGTTTCCATTCATAATTATTTTCCAAAATGACTTACAAGTAATTATCTAGAAGGAAAATTCTTGGAAATGCAAGCAAGATGCCTCTGTAATTACGAAATCCATCATTAAAGACTTATGTCAAGTTCCAAAAACCCTCATTGTTGGTGGCTTTAGCTTCTTCCTGAAGCTTCAATGTAAAGTGAAATGAAGTTCATTTTCTTTTTGCTTTTAGGGTTTTCATAACCCTAAAAGGTGTCGATGGAATATGGCAATTTTGTCATATTTTATGTAAAATGCATGTAAATGTCTATTGAGCCCGTGGGCTAAAAGCTACACTTTTTATGCCTTAGCAAATTTCAATAAGTGGATCCTTCAAGTCTTTGAAGGAGTTATGAATCTTTAGTTACTTTTATTTTGCATTTTCTCATTTAATGTAAGGTATTTTAAATTAAGTGATATTTATAAATCAATTATTTAAAATGCTATTTTCAAAAATACAAAATAAATAATGATTTAGCTTTTAATGAATGCCAAGAGGGGAGATGAAGATTTGTTTCACTTTATGATCTTGCAAGCATCTAGGGAGGTTGTTTTGTAGTTTGCAAACATATGGAGGAGATATAGGAGCTGTTTTTGGGCTTTTATGAGCATTGGAGAGCATCTTGGGAGTGTTTTTTCATGCCTTTATGGTAGACTTAGTCATACTTTGAATTTTTCTACATTGTGGAAGCCTTTTGGAGTAGATTGACATGCCAGATTTTAGGGCTTATTGTTGCATCCGACCCCAAGTGCATCTAGAGCCCTTTTTGGTGGGAGATGGAGATGGATGCATATATTCTCATTTTGACTCTTTTCAAGAGTTATTTCTTGATATTTATTTTTCTGCCCTATGACATTTATAGTCCTTTGGAGATTACAACATGTTTTGTAACTCATTTTGGAGTATCCTATATAGAAAATACCTTGGATACCATTGATTGTGTCATTTTTGTCTTCTTATTCTTGCAACATTGTGTATTATCAAGTGATTGATTAAGATACTTGTGAGATTTTATATTTCCTTGTATCTTTGTCTCATGACATTATTCCTTTTATGTAGAAGTATGGTTATGTAGGTTGTAAATTGTGTTGTTAAGTTGCATATGACCCTTCAATTTGTGAAAGATATAACATTTCCTTCTTGAAAGTATATGCAAGTCAAACCAATTTTCAAAATACTTATGCATAAGTCTACAACAAAATTTTGTGTAGTTTTATATCTATAATCAGTGACCAAGTGTATACATGTCTAAAATTTTCATGGTCCTTAGTATAGTCTGATGTATCACTTTCAGTTTTCATTTTCAGCCTTTTGATTTATGTTATTTCTTTCTATCCTTTTCCTCTACAAGTTTAGTAGTTTAGGTGATATCCAAATAAAGAACCAGCTTTCTCTAGAGGTTCTTTTCTACTAAAGGTGACCCACAGCCTTAGAAAATTTCCCATGTTTCACATGATTAGCTATTGTAATATTTAGCTAGGTTGAAAATCATAGTGTTAACAATTATATACATGGATGACCTCACTATGTTTTTAAATAAAAAAGGAGATCACGTCTCTGACTTGTTCAAGTTTTTTCAAAAATGTACAGAGTTCAACATATCATTGAACTTGAAGAAATGTATCTTTGGAGTGACTAAAGGAAATCTGCTAGGACACATGATTTCAGAGAGAGGGATCTTTATAGATCCAAAATGCATAAAATTCATATCAAAGATTCAGCTCCTGAGTAGTAAGAAAGAAATGAAGTCTTTCTTTGGAAAGATTAACTTTGTCAAGAAGTTCATCCCAATATTTTCTAATATTTTCAAGCCACTAAATGCTATGCTTAAGCAAGATGCCAAGGTGGAGTGGACACCTGAAGCTAAGAAATATTTCAAAGAAATTAAGTGGGAGATTTGTTGACACCCTAGTACTGGTCAGTCTTGATTATTTGAAGCCATTCTACATCTACTCTTTTACTTTAGATCATTCCTATGTCAGCATGTTAACCTAGAAGGATGAAGAAGGGAACAATCACCCCATTGTATTCATGAGTGTTCCACTAAAAGATGCTAAAATACGATACCATAATGTTGAAAAATAGGAATATGCCTTGGTTAAAGGAGTTAAAAAAAATCAAACACTATATATTTAGGAACAAGGTGTTCGCAATTGTCTCAGATCCAATAGTCAATACCCTATTAATGTAAAATGAGTTAGGAGAAAGAAGAGAAAAATGAGTCACTATGTTATAAGAATATGACATGGAAATTCATCCTTTGAAGCTGGTTCAAGGACAATCCCTCACCTGTAGAATAGCAGAAATTGAGCTTGAGCTCATAGTGCACCAGTACTAGCTGGAGGATGTTTCCCCTGGAGAGTGGTATGATGACATTATTTATTATCTATTGAAAAACAAGTGCCCATCATGGCTGAGTCCAGAAGGGTGCTTTAAGATTGAAAAGTAGTAGCTACATGTTACAAGAATCTATATTATACAAAATAAACCATGAAGGGATCTATCTCAGGTGCCTTGGGAAAGAAGAAGCAACTGAAGTGTTGAGATAGTTTCATGAGAATTTCGGTACTGGCCACAGATCCGCTCCTTTGACTACACACCAGATATTGTAGGTTGGGTACTATTGGCCAACACTATTCAAGGATGCACACAACCATGCCAGATTCTATCACATTTTTTAGACCGCCACTACCCAAGAAAGAAATGGTGTTGTCCCACTCCAACCAGTTGTGGAGGTAAGGCCTTTTGCTCAATGGGGACTCAACTTCATTGGTCCGGTAAGCCCACCCTCTTTTGTAGGCCATATATACATTCTGATTGCTTCTAATTATTGCACTAGATGGACTGCAACAATAACATGTAGGCAATGCATGACTGAAGTAATAACTAATTTCTTGGAAAGTTCTATTTTGAACCACTTCAGGTGCTCGTTTACCCTCGTGCATGACAATGGTCCCACTTTCTCATCCCTTAAGTTTTCTAGTTGGGCCTTTGATTATGGAATCACACTTAAATTCTCATCCAACTATTACCCTTAGGGAAATGGGCCAGCTAAATCCACAAACAAAAATCTACTAACTATGATTAGGAAGTTGCTTGATAAGAAACCAAAAGACTTGCACACCTATCTATTTTTTTCCTTATGGGAAGATCACACTTTTCACAAGGATACCCTTGGAAATTCCCCATTTCACTTATTTTATGGCTTGGAGCCTATTTTCCCAGTCCACCTCAAAATCCCCATGCTTCAATTCGTTAACACATATTATGAAGAGGGAGAATGTTGAGAAGCCCGCCTCGCTGAATTGTTGCATTTAGAAGAAGTTCGTGACCAAGCAATAGAAATTTTTTCCAAGCTCTAGGGTGTACTCAAAATATGGTTCAATCATTGAGCCAAAGTGAAGGCTTTTAGGATTGATGACTTAGTCCTTTGTTGGGACAAGGCCCATGAAAAGAAAGGGGGACATGACAAATTCAAAAAGCTTTGGCTTGGAACCTTTCAAATTTCTGAGATTCTAGGAGATAATTCCTTTCACCTCAAAGTGATAACTAGGGAGGATGTCCCATTTCCTATCAACGAGTAGTACCTCAAACATTATTTCCTTTCTTGAGTTGTTCCAGCTCACCCTTTGTATATAGTTGTATATAGTTAGAGTAGGTTCTTTTGCTTCGTTGTTTTTACTTTCGTTGCACTTTTGCTCACTTTCTCAACTTTTGTTTTTGATAAGGGTGTCTCCTAGTCTTGATGTGGTGGCCATGCTTGGCCCATCAAAGGGCCCACTTTTCTACTCACTCCCATTTATTCTCTAGATAAGTTTTCATCCATTACTATCAATTTTTGATTTCCTTTGTACAATGGGTTTCCTTAATTGAACTCCAACTTGATCTAAGATAGAACCCTTATTTGAATCCCATCATGCTTATCTCAAATTACACATGGAATACACCTTAAATATTTTTGATGAGCTATACGATAGTCACTATGAGGTTTCAACAAGTGAAAAGTCTTAAGTTTACTCCAGTGACCACTATGATTCCAAACCCACTATAAGATTTAGGGCTTATATAGTTGAGAAAAAAGAAAAGAGTATCAAAAGAAAATATCTGAAAAGAAAGAAAGGAGAGAATAAAATGTTGAAAAAATTAACTGCATGGGTGTGCAGAAAACTCTATCAGGGCAATGGATGCTCGACTAGCAATAGAGAAATTTTTGTGGGGTCACAACGACAACTCCGTTGGGGCTATAGACACCTAACTAGTAGTGGAGCAATGTCCAAGTTACTTTTTGTGTTAGAAAACTTATGTAGCTTGCCTCGACTGATTGAATTTCCTTCGTTATGGTCTCTAAATATAGGAAATGAACACATTGCACACACTCCTAAGATATCTTTGTGATTGGATTCAACCAAGGATCATGTCCTTGTTTAAGTTCTAGTTTGCTTATGGAAACTGGATTCTGGTCTATGAAACCAAATATTATGGGTTTTAGATGAATCCTTACCCTTAGAACGCTTGGGACCATTCTCCCAACGAACTTGCCATTTGTTTTGCCTATAGCACACACGCCCTATTCGGACTAGGGACCCCCTATTCCTTTTTTTCTTTCCCTGTGCCACTTTTTCCTTTCCCTCATTTTGTATACCCCCATCTCTAAGCTTTAAATTGTCATGTTTAGTAAAGTCATCATGTTTCAAGTGACTAAAATCTACCACCCCAAAATTCCCTAAGTCTGGATTTTGTGGAAATGCCTCTACGATTTCCCCTTGGCATTTTCCCCTGACGTCGTCTAGGCCTTACCAACTTTCACTTGCGAGTTTCTCTTTGTGGGTCACCACTATCCCTTCACTACTCCACTAATGACCAACATCAGACGTTTGTCTGCATGGTGGGTGCTACATCATCCTTCGTCGTCCGATGACTACACCAGGTCAGGTTTTTCGTAGCTCCATCTACCTCGCCTACCACCACACCCAACATTATTGTGGGTCATAAATTCATCTTTGCCTATAAATAAACATCCAGGCCTATCATTTCCACCAGTGCATTTTAAAAATTTCAAAGAGGAGAAATGAAAAAGGAAGACCTCATGCTCGTGTAAGCTCATGTTGGATGGAATTGAGGTTGCCATCAAATTTTTGCGTCAATCTCATTTGTGCTAGCCTTTGAAATTTGAAATGTGTGCTTTTCGTAGTTAGGGTTTACAAATTAATGGTAAAAATTATGGAAGGAAACCCTTAAATCACCCAGTGGTTGTCACAATAGTTGGTTTCGCATAAAAAAATCACTCTCGACACTTTAAACTCTATTAAAATCACTCAAACCGTGCCCTTAAAGTCTTGCAGAATTGAATTTTTTCTTCGTCATTCTTCGTGCAACATGAACACCTTTGCATCCAACACCCTTGCCACTGCCACCCTAGTCAAATAGGTAAACCCTCAGAAAATGGTTAATTTTTACCCCATGTGGGAGTGGCCATGTAGATTTCCACTTGTGGACTATCGCCTTCCCTTCATTGTTAGTTAACGACATCATCTTGTCCATCTTCCACATCGTAGGTCCCATTGTCCCCTTTGCCACTGATTTCCTAAACTTTTTCCAAGTCAAAAGGACTTGCAAGCCATTGCTTGGGGTCTATTGTGTGAGCCTCGTCGTCATCCCTCTATCGTTGCTTAAAGTGGTGAAACCATATCATCCACCCATAATGAAGATTATGACTTCTTCATTTTTGACATAGGTCCATCTAACAAAAAATCTAAGTCAAAATGCAGATCGATTCATGTGGGTGGCCTCATGTAGGTGATCATTTCCCCATCATCACTCCCTAATGTCCATGCACCCATGACCTCCTACCTGGCGAGTTCCATAGAGGACTTTTCCTTCACCAACTCTTGAAAATTACTAACATATGAGCACACTTTGTGAGCTTGCTACAAGTCCGCTTATGCAGACCATCAGCTACAAACCATCATCCCTCTAATGCTTCTCCTGATAACAAAACACTCGATGAAAATTCAACAATTCCCTTCCACACCTCTTGAGATTGCCGAACTTCAAAGCATGAAGCCTAGTATTTGAGGTGCTCATGGGTTCCATAGTGTAAACTTCCACCTACAGGTCATCATCCCTTTCAAATGTTGTTGTTTAACAAAAGAGATTCCAAGTGTCCTTCAAGCTTCTTGCACTTGCATGCCTCAGACTCGTGAAGGAATAAAACCGAATCAAGCAAATTAAAATCTTCTATACCAATTTCTACATGTGCCAACTACCTCACAAGAGATTTGACCACCAAATTCACAATGTGAAACTTTTGTTGCGAGTGGCTGCCTACGGGTCTCCATGGACTCGGTGTCATCTTGCTCCCAGTCTTTCCTAACAAATTTTGGCCTAGGGAAACCCACATCCCCAAACCCACATCTCTATATATGATCCAAAAGGGGCCTTAAATGATGGATATTGATATATTTTATGATCTCTTGATGATGTATTACTAGATCTAACCCTTGTTTTGTAGGATTGGACTAACACTTTCCCTAATTTATATATAAATGCACTTACTGCATCTTTTCATGCAAGATTTATGGAACTTGTTGTGGGTCTATCGAGGAAGTCTACTGAGAAAAATAATAAGGGAAAGAAACCTACACGTGTGCTAAGGGGAAAAGAGGAGAAATATCAGATGAAGTACCAGTTTCATGTGGTTAAATGTACCTCCAAGCTCTCTTCTACTTGGGATTTAGTATCAGACACAAATCTATGGCACATGGATATAGATGATTTCTGGCAAAGGGTAATGGTTAACCCTACGATAGAAAAAACATCAAGGATCAAGGAAAGTGGCCTTGCCAAGGTGGTTGGCTTCCCTCTTGCCTTAGTGGATCCAGAACTGGTAATGGCTTGCCGGGAAGCCTACCACAACAAAAAAAAATATTATTGATCATGATGGGAGGGTGTTGGAAAACTTGTCTTCAAATTCTATCAGCCATGCATTCCACATCCCCACATTTGACACAATGGAGGAAGTAACAAAAGATCATGTTGAAAACATGTGGAAACAGGACCCTTTGGGATGTAAAAAAATAATCAACCAACACTAGTTGAAAGAAAAGAGGGATAACACTATCGAGATACCTCAAGAGCTATTCAAAAGTGACTTATTTGAGGAGTACCATGATCTGGTCACCCTATTGAGCAAGGTAACAGGCCTACTAGCCACACCTTTCTTTGAGGAGTGGATGTTCTAATTATTGATGAGATCATCTGAGGGGAGGCCAAGTTCCATTGGGCCAAGATGATTAGTGACAATCTACACAATCAACTCATGGACGTCAAGAAAACCTCTCAATTTCACATGACATCATACTTTTTGTACCTTTTGGAAAAGAAGTTCCCATACAAAGGAATTTTTAGTGCAGGGAAAATAGGAACAAAGAAAGGAGAGATTAAATTCTATGACTATTACCCACAGTTATAGCATAGAAACTTCAAGAGAGAATACAAGAGAGTAAATGATGACTTTATTGCCCACATAATTATACTCCTGGGGGGATATTTTGAGAGAAGGGTATCACACATCAGAAAGGACTTCATTAAGAGGTTTGGGTACATGTTTATATAGTTCCCAAAGCTCACCTACATCAGAACAGAGGGATTATGAGAAAGGCCCTATCAGCTTCCTCGCTACCCGAATGACCGCATAATCTTGTTAGAAGTTTCTTGGCAGCTGTAGAATGCCCACACACTATTAAGAAATAATCACTAAGTAGGGATCCCATATCCATTGAGCTTCAACCAAGGAATATATTCCTGCCCCTTTGCTCAACGTGCAGAATACTCGAACAAGGAGTTGGCAGAGTATAACCTGGATCCCCATACCGATCAGGGGAGGATGGACCCATATGGTAAATTGAAGAAGTGGGTCAGGAGAAAATATTCCCATCAACCCCATATTAAGTACTTCTAGGCCAACTATAAGGATGAAAAGGAAGTGTGAATTAGGTACTATATGATAATGATGACAGTTCGTAAAGTCAGTGAATCTATTCCCTGTGCTAGACCAAATAATGGAAGAGGATGATAATATTATTGATGATAGGTATAATTTTGTGGCCAACCTACCCCTACTTGTCACCGATTGGATTGAAGAAGAGGTCACCAACCTCAATATATTGACCTGGCCTATTGAAAATAGAAAAATACATTAGGCAGATGCACAAATCACGTAACTCAAGGTGCAGGGTGTTGAGTTAACCTATGGAAAGCTTGAGGACAAGATTCAGAGTGAAATTGACAGTAGAGCAACCAACGCCTCATGAAAATATGCTCCCAAATCCCCACTAGCAATGAGGTCAAAGAAAAGGAAGAATTACCTTGAGTGTCTGAAAAAAAAAAAAGTATATTCAAGGAAATCCACTAAGGGGGAGTCGTCTAAAAATAAAAGAAGGTGGGAAAATTTGTACTTGAAATTCCCACTATCTAGGAGGAGGATAGACTTATTCTATTTGGATCGACATAATGGAATTAAATTTCCTTCATGTTGATTGTCGAGTTTAAACAAGTGGAACCATCTTCTATCGGAGTATAATCTTTTTCTTATTGAGTTATCACTTTTCTCTCGATCCAAATAAACAAGATGACTGATACTAGCAATTCAGTCAAAAATCAAAAATTGAGCCAGCAGCATAGTGAAGTAATTAACTAACTAAAAAAAGAACTGTTTTTCCCTAGACTTTCTCAGTTTATATTGCCGATTGGCGGGCACAGCCGCTCGGAACGAAGAATATATTCTATTGATACATTTTATCATAGGCCATCGAAATAATCCTGAGCAGCCAAACCATGCCACCCAAACCAAAGCACGAAAGTCAAAATCTTTTATCAAATCGATTCCTAGTTTAAATAATGGATAACTACACGGATAAGCTCACATTAACCCGTCAATTTTGAATTGAATTTGTGATTCAAAAAAAAAAAATGATATTTCGAGATATAAATAAAAAATGAGCATATTAACAATAATGGATAAAAAAAAGGTTGTCATTCTTATTCTTTTTAATAGAGAAAGAAAAATGAATCCCGAAGGAGTCGCATAGTTTTTTTGTTATAAAAAAATGGAATATATATATATAATCATTCATGTTAAAACACGAAAACTGTCTAATCAAGTTTTCATAATGAAGAAAGGGAATACTCGAAAAACAAAAATGTCCTACTTCAAAAGAATTGAACGAGAAGCCGTATGAGGTGAAATTCTCATGTACGGTTTTGTATAGTGGCAGTAAAGGTAACTTATCTGTCAACTTTTCCACTATCACCCCTAAAAAACCAAACTCTGCCTTACGCAAAGTCGCCAGAGTACGATTAACCTCTAAATATGAAATCACTGCTTATATACCTGGTATTGACCATAATTTACAAGAACATTCTGTAGTATTAGTAAGAGGTGGAAGAGTTAAAGATTTGCCCGGTGTTAAATATCACATAATTCGAGGAGTCTTAGATGCTGTCTCAGTCAAAAATCGTAAACAAGGGCGTTCTAGTGCGTTGTATATTCTTATCTAAGATTTGTATCATTTTATGATGATGCCATGTCAATTGCTAAAAACATGTAAAGTATATGGCTAACCCAATAACGAACGTTTTGTAAGGGGACTAGAGCAGGCTAAAACAAACGATCGTATTAATTTGTAAGGATATTATATGTCTAAGGTTTAATATTGAATTCATTTCATAAGTTTTCCCTTACTGTGTGTTAACATAAAATTTGAAATGTCTTGACCTTTTCGGAACAGGTTCAATTCAAATAGCATTAATTTAAAACACCTTCTCCTTTTTTTTACACTCTTTTAAAAACCTGACATATAGTCAATTGATCGGTTATTTTAAGAAGAAAGTTTTTCAATCGAAAATCATCATTTAATGTTAATTGTTCTTTATTTAATGTTAATTGCTCTTTATTTTGATCACAGGATGAAGAAGATCTTGAAGATAAATTCTGTTTAATAAATCGAATACAATTTAATTGATTTATATCTTTTCTAATGTTCCATCCGGGATCTAATAAAATATCATAGTTTACAGAAGGATTCTTAAGAAATGTTTTCACCTTCCATAGATCAACTATTCTCTTTTTTTCTAATCCCCTGAAATATTGAAAAGCATCTTGTCGCCCTTTCAACAATTTGAATTTTTCACTAGGTTTCTTGGTATAATTAATACTTATACATGATTCATCTATTGACAAATCATCAAAGAATCCTTTAAAAAATTCCGACTCTGAGAAGGAAGAAGATTCTCTTGTTCGATCTGATTCTTTTTGTTCAATTTCTTGTTCCATTATCAATTCTTGGTTTTCCCATATTTCGTCCCATTTATCCATTTTTCTTTTTATATTTTGTATTTCTTCTTTATAGCGTTCAATTTATTTAACTCTTTCTTTCCTCTTTGCAATTATGTATGCTTCTAATTTTAATTCTGATTCTGATTTTCAAGAGAAATCTAATTCTTTTGTTTGAACTAAATTCTTTTCTAGTTGTTCAATTTTGCTTTCTATTGCCTCAATATCAATACTTGAGTTTTTAATAAGTACCGATTTCCTCCATTCATTAATCTTTTCATGTTCCCAATATTCCTTTTGAATCGAATTAAAAGATGAATCAATCTCCCATTCAATGTTATTCAATTCCTTCTCCGAAGGACTTTCCCAACTTATTGTTCCTTGGTTCTCTAAGATTCTATCATTTTCTTTTGAATGGAGGAAACGACGTTGATATCTCCTTTTGTCTTTTGGTAAAGACATAAATAGGTGCGGAACGAGCAACAAATTTTCCTTTCTAGCTCCAAAATGTTGTACAGATGGAAATATCTTCATCAAATTATATGATGATTTGTCTCTTTCAATTAAAGCTCGAGTACTTAAAAAATAGAAAAGTAATGGCAATGCTATTATCATTACAGCTTTCATATCACAATATGAATATAGATAAGGGCTCTTTATTTGTCCTTGTGGCTGAAGTGAATGAAGGTCCTATTTTTCAAAGATTTCGACCTAGAGCTCGGGGACGCGGTTATCCAATACAGAAACCTACTTGTTATATAAGTATTACATTGGAGGATTTAGATGACTCTAACTCAATTATGGTAAAAAAATAGAAACAAAATATCCAAATAGATGGAAGCATAATCCATTTATGTCGCAAATATACTACTACTTGCAAAAAAAGTACTAAAAAAAAATATGTATGGGAAACAAAATAAATCCACTTGGTTTTAGACTTGGTTTTACTCAAAACCATTGTTCCCTTTGGTTTGAAGAAAGGGATTATTCCGAAGATCTACGAGAAGATGAGAGAATATATAATTGCATTGAAAATTATGTACCCAAAAAGAGGAAACAGTAGTTAAGGGAAAGGATACGTCAATATCCTTTGATACATGGAAATATATATTAAATGTTCGGGAGTATGATATTTTTCTTTGTATCTTCATTGGATTTTTCTTTTGTATGTCTTGCATAATTCCCTTACAGTTGATTCTTTTTTATAGGAACGTGGAGCTCATCAAAGATTTGCAGTATGACTCCTACTACTTTGAGAAAGTAGGAAGAATTATTAGATCTTTTAGAAGGCTTAGAAATGTTACTAATTTAAATTGGTATGGTTCTTGGCTTACATTTATCGACTATATCGAGATGGACTCGGATCCTGATGATGTCGGATTATCGCTACTATTTAAAATTTGGTATGTCAAAAATATTAAATGGCGTTTACCTTCAAAAAAGCGGTTTTTTAGAGAGAGAAAGTATGGTAACTTTTCCTCCTTTTCCTCAATTATAAAAACAGTAAAAACAGTTTTGTACGAATGTGACCTGGATGATTTCCTTTTGAGAGAAAATAGATTGTTATTAGTACAAGAACAAATATCTCAATTTGAATCGAAGTTAACTCCCCCTATTGGTTTCTTTCATGAATATTTTGAACAAAGAAAACAGCCGGGACTTGTTTACTTTCGATATTTAGCTGAATTTATTCAACGAGGTCTAACTCATAGAATAGGTGTAATGAATTCCGAATTAAATTCATTGTTTTTAGCAGAAATGCCGATCTTCGCTGCTTTTTATCAGAAGATGACTTCCCTGCCAATTGACTCGTCTTTATCTGACCAAGTGAGATTTTACCCACTCTACCCGGTACCGTCCCTTTCGAATCGAATTTTATTGATAGGGCCTAAGGAAACTGGACGATCGTATTTGGCTAAAAGTTTAGCAGCAGATTCTTATTTACCTTTAATAAGAATATCTCCTAAAAGTTTTTTGAGGCAGCGGAAACTTCTGCCTCGCTATGAATCCGAGTATACATCTTCAGCTCAAAAATCATACCTTGAGCATGAAAATATCCTTCGGTCTCTCGGCTGGTCAGGCAGGCCAAAAGACATATATGAGAAACCGCATTATGATAGAAAACCTCATAAGTTTTTGTATACCCGAGGAGAGGATGCTAACCCTCCAGAGTATTTTGCGAGAAGAGTTATCCAATTCGTGTTTGCACTCAAATTGGCAAAATTGATGTCTCCTTGCGTCATATGGATTCCAAGCATTCATGAACTGAATGATTACTTCTTCCTTATTGCATTATTGCTAGAACTCCTTGGGGATGCATATAATGCGATTGATGGTGAAAAGGAAACCACCATCAAACAAAATATTGTTGTTATTGCTTCAACTCATCTTCCAAAAAAAATTGATCCACTTCTAATAACTCCTCCTCGTAGTAAGCGAAGATTCGATACATTTATCAACACTAAAAACTTGCCTGCCCCACATCGAGAAAAGGAATTTCCTTTGCTTTTACGTAACAAAAGGCTCTACTTGAAAAAAGAGTGGAACTGCTTTGATGAATTTGGATTAACTACCAAAGGCTTTACTACACTAGATCTAGCAAAACTTGCTGATGAAATATTGCTAATTAGCATGAGCCAAAATACTTCAGCTATAGACAATGATATAATTGGAGTAGCTTTGTATAGATCAAGTTGGGGTCCTTGCAATTATAATCTGAAATTCAGTGAATTTTTCAAAGGACTTCCCTATAAGATAGGAAAAGCTATTATACAAAATAAACTTACGTATTTAAAAAATTCCCTAAGACTTACTCTAGATTTCTAGGGTCGAAGGGCAAACTATTCGCATCAATGGTATTTAGAACCTTCAATTGCCGGAACAGCTGCGAAAGAGTTCATTATTTACCAGTAATGTGATTTCATTATTGTCTATCTTGGAAAAACCGCCCATCAAAGCCATAGTTGACCACTGGGCATTGAGTCGTATTTTCATGACTCCTATATCCAAAGCTATTAAAATTGCAATATGGTTGGGTAATACACCCATTTGACCATTATTGGTAGTTAGTATTATTTCTTGAACTTCTGAATCCCAAGCAACTCGATTGGGAGTGAGTACACGAAGATTTAGGTTCATTTTGTTTCTTTAAATTAATAGGGAGTTCGCCCAAGTTATTACTTGAAATAACTCGAACTAGAGAGCAATTTTCTCTATTTCATTTTTTTTATATCTCGTAAAAAAAGGGTATAACTAGGCCTATTAGATAGTTTCCAATTCATCTGAAAGCTCAAAAAAAATGATTACGATTAATAGAAAGATTGAGATAAAGTAGCTTCTACCTTAGCATTATGTAAAAATAGAACTAGATCATAGTTACCTGCCTGCAATTCTGCTACTATATTAAACCTAAAGCTAAAAAATAAGAAGTATCGCCCTAAAAAAAGTAAAAAAGGTGGGGACCATTTGTTATTCACTCATTGAGTGAGAAATTACTACAAGTGAAGGAGATATACGATTCAAACGACGGAAGATCCAATATTTGAAAATTATGTCTAAGATGACTGGAAAAGTTGAAACAAGAACAGATATTATTCGTTCGTTATGGGCAAATCCATAATTTTCAAAGATTAAATTGATGATCAGTTCCCAACCATGGGGCGAATGAAACCCAATACATAGATCGCTTGCTAAAAGAATAGAAAAAGCTTTCATTGTATCACTTAAGCTGTAGAAGACTTCTTGGATCCAAGAATTGAGAATGCCAAGTCTCTTCTTACCCAAAATGAGACAAACAATTAGAACAACAAAACTTATTATATTTCCTAATAAATGTGAGATAACTTGGATACAATCTTGATTATATATTTTGACCAATTGGATCATTTTTTTCTACATCTCTACATGAATATCTTGTGAATGCGGTCCCGTCAATAAAATTGATAAATAGAACAATTCATATCTACATAATAAAATGAATAGGTTTACTCATGGGAATTAGTTTAGTAAACTATGTATCTCGGTGTGGAACAATGAATTTTTTGACCTCGAAGGGATACATATACATAGTTTGTATTGTGTCATATATGTATATGCATATATCATCTATATAGACTAATATATATCTAGATAATTATTTAGATATAACCATAAAAAAAGAGACTATTATGCAGAATATTTCATTTTATAGATGAATCAAAATCTGCCTCTATTTGATCTAAAAAAGAATATAATATCAGGTTAGAGAATTGACCTATTTGGTAATATCATCATTTTTAATACCATTTCGTTGGAGTTTAGTTGTTTCAAAGAAATTGTTCTCTAGTTGAACGTGAACAATCAAATCAATAGATAAAACTAGCATTATTATTCACCATTTATTAAGAGGAGATTACCATGAATCCTTTGATTTCTGCTGCTTCCGTTATTGCTGCTGGATTATCCGTAGGCCTTGCTTCTATTGGACCTGGCATTGGTCAAGGCACTGCTGCGGGACAAGCTGTTGAAGGTATTGCGAGACAACCAGAAGCGGAGGGTAAAATACGAGGTACCTTACTGCTAAGTTTAGCTTTTATGGAAGCTTTAACTATTTATGGATTAGTTGTAGCTCTAGCACTTTTATTTGCTAATCCGTTTGTTTGATCTCAGAGACCAAAATACGTACCCTTCGGGATTTTAAATACCCCCCCTCTATCAATTTTCTTGTTCAGCCAATAGGGGAGGGGCTGATCCAAAATAATGGACTTATACTTCACTTGTTTCGATCAGAAAGATTTGCAACACTTGGAGAAGTAGATAGATCGAACAAAGCTTTTTTTTTTCATAATTGTATCCTTTTTTTTCGTTATGCGGGACCTGGGACTTACTAAGTACTTGAAATTTGCTTATCCAGACTTCGAATAATAGTAGAATCGAGTCAAAGAAAAAAATTTGTAAAATAAATTCATAATAATAGTTAAGGGTCCATGTATGCCCGATAAATCTACCTGTTGTGGATTGGAAAGTCGGAATAGATATTGGGAAAAAACGATTGGAAAATTATAGTATTGATTTTGGAATTTGTATCTTTTGTGAGAATTGTGTCGAATATTGTCCCACAAATTGTTTGGCGATGACTGAAGAATACGAACTTTCGACCTATGATCATCATGAATTAAATTACGATCATATTGCTTTAGGACATTTACCTATATTAGTTGTTGAAGATTTAACAATTCAAACAACTCTGAGCTCAACATATTAACTTAGTATGTCTGAAGAAACTACAGACAAATTGGATTATTCAATCGCTTCTACGATTATTCAGATTGAGTTCCGATCAAAGAATATCTGATAAATAAAATACTTTTTTGACAAGTCAGGAATTATAAATCCTATTGACATTTCATGAATAATGTCACATGTATGATTGATCAAAATCTATTATTAAACTATAGATTAATGAATCAGTGCCCATATCAAATGAAATATTTCAAGTACAAATCCAGTATACCATATAGGTAAATGGGGTCACTTTTTATTGAATGAATGGGAGGAAATAATATTTAAACTTATTGTGCACATAATGAATCGACCTGAATCGATATATGATATTCTTTTGGCTCCTCTAATGCTAAGTCTTATATTAGGAGGTATGGGAGTAGTATTATTTACTAATCTAATTTATTCCGCTCTTTCATTGGGGCTAGTTCTTATTTGTATATCCCTTTTCTATATTCTATTGAACGCGGATTTCGTAGCTGTTACACAAATCCTGATCTACATAGGAGCTGTTAATATTTTGATTCTATTTAACTCCTTTAGTTAAATAAAGAATAATTCTACATAGGAGCTGTTAATCTCTCTTCCGCTTAATTCTATCTCGGTGAGCGGAAACTAAGGCTCTCATCTTCTATTGGTTAGCAGTCCTAAAAAGTTTTGAATGGGCTCCTCGAGAGCCTGATACAAATCCGAGAATCTTTTTTCGACGGTTTTTAGCTATATATCCACGTTTAACTCTGGTCATTGAAGTTGATTCTTCATAAATGAATAATCTATTTTTTGATCAATCATTTTTTTTTTGTTTATTAAGTATTAATTTTTTTGTTGATTCTGGTTTTTAGTTAAATAAAGAATAATTCTTAAATTGGGATCATTTATAGCATGGCATTTATCTCAACATTTAGAATATGCCATTGTCTCTCTTTAAAGGATGATTTTCTCAAATTTATTTATATAGTTTATACTTTCTATATAGTTGGTTAGGATGAATCCGAACCATTCAATTTCAAATATAATGCAAAGTGCCGACTATTCAACAACTTATAAGAAACGTGAGATAGCCAATAGAAAATAGAACAAAATCTCCTGCTCTTCGAGGATGTCCTCAGCGTAAAGGAGTATGTGCTAGGGTGTATGTGCGACTCGTTTGGATCAGAAGCTGAAACGGACCAGGAAATTGCTCTAACAAGAAGCAAGAAGAACTTTCCTTCTGTTAAAAAGTACAGATCTATCATCTACTCTTACCGGGGATGAAATTTATGGTTTCCATTGGTGCAAATCCAATCACCTTGATGTGGGATGAAAAGCACTTCCTCATTGGTAGCGAGTGGTCATCAATCCATTGAGCGAGGAAATAACGCAAATTGAAAAAAACATGAATATGTTTTCATTGCTGCGAGAACGGACAAAAGGTCAGCTACCTTGCCAACTCTCACAATTACATGTCGTTACTGTATCTATAAATCTTATCATGAGAGTATTTATTACTTGATAATTCGGGGGGGGGAGAGTAGAGCTGAAAATGGTAAACTATACAAGTTACCAAATACTCATCTTATATCTTACGGCTCCGGCGTATAGAGAGGACCTTACCGTTAGAAAAGGAACCATAGAAACGAAGAAATCCATAATATATATACATATATATACATATATATATTCTATTTTTTTTCTTACTTAAATGCAAGGTCCGATCCCTTGCCTACTTGGAAGGTACCTAACTGAAGAGAATTATGGTTGGGAAGGTTAGAGTAGCAAAAGCCATTGGAATCTCTATTTTATACATTAGAACAATCAGTTTTATTCTTAATAAACAAAAAAAAAATGATTGATCAAAAAATAGATTATTCATTTATGAAGAATCAACTTCAATGACCAGAGTTAAACGTGGATATATAGCTAAAAACCATCGAAAAAAGATTCTCGGATTTGTATCAGGCTCTCGGGGAGCCCATTCAAAACTTTTTAGGACTGCTAACCAACAGAAGATGAGAGCCTTAGTTTCCGCTCACCGAGATAGAATTAAGCGGAAGAGAGATTAACAGCTCCTATGTAGATCAGGAGTATTAGTAGGTAAATTAATACTGGAAGTAGAAGAAGACTCACTATTAAATACTCCAGAAGGAAAATTCTTACAAGAATTATTTGATATTAAGGCACCTACTGGAAAAGAAAATTGTTTTAGAGTCCCTAAAGGTGTAAAAGGCCGAGTTCTCGATGTGAGATGCTTCTAGGAGTTCGAGGAAGAAGATTATCTCGGCGATAGTGTAGAAAAAGTTCATGTATATATTTCACAAAAACGTAAAATACAAGTGGGTGATAAAGTAGCTGGAAGGCATGGTAATAAAGGTATTATTTCAAAAATTTTGCCCAGACAAGATATGCCTTATTTACAGAATGGAACACCAGTAGATATGGTATTAAATCCATTAGGGGTACCTTCACGAATGAATGTAGGATAGATCTTTGAATGTTTGCTTGGTTTAGCAGGAAAACTAATGAACAAACATTATAGAGTAGCACCTTTTGATGAAAGATACGAACGAGAAGCTTCTAGAAAACTAGTGTTTTCTGAACTTTATAAAGCTAGCGAGCAAACAACTAATCCATGGGTATTTGAACCTGATCATCCTGGAAAACATAGATTAATTGATGGAAGAACAGGAAAGATTTTTGAACAACCTGTTACAATAGGAATAGCTTATATTTCCAAATTGTGCCATCAAGTTGATGACAAAATTCATGCACGTTCCAGTGGACCTTATACATTGGTTACACAACAACCTTTAAAAGGAAAATCCCACCGAGGAGGGCAACGAGTAGGAGAAATGGAAGTTTGGGCTCTAGAAGGTTTTGGTGTTGCTTATATTTTACACGAGATGCTTACTTTAAAATCTGACCATATAGACGCTCGTGAAAAAATATTTGGTGCCATTCTCAATGGAGAACCAATGCCTAAACCTAGCACTCTTACAGAATCTTTTCAATTGCTCAGTCGAGAACTACGATCTTTAGCTCTAGAATTGAATCATACTATTCTATCTGAGATAGACTTTCAGATAGATAAGAAGGAAGTTTGATCAAAATGAATCAAAATTTATTTTTTATGAGTGACCAGGATAAACATCAACAACTTCGAATTGGATTAGTTTCTCCCGAGCAGATTCTCGCTTGGTCTGAAAGAATATTACCTAATGGAAAAAGAGTCGGACAAGTGACTAAACCCCTCACTTTAGATTATAGAACTTATGAACCAGCAAGAGATGGATTATTTTGTGAAAGAATATTTGGGCCTAAGAAAAGGGGAGTTTGTGCTTGTGTAAAACCTCGAATAATGGAAAATGAGAAGGAAAAGAATTTTTGTACTCGATGTGAAATTGAACTTGTTGTTGATCCTCGAATTCGAAGATATTGAATGGGATACATTAAACTGGCATGTCCAGTTGTTCATATTTGGTATTTCAAACGACGCCCCAGTTATATCGCGGATCTATTAGATAAAACTCGTAAAGAATTAGAAGAACCAGTATACTGCGATGTGTGACTTGATCACAAGCTCTCATTATACAGATCCGTAGGAACTGTCATCCTATTCAATCTAATTGGGATGCCCTTAGCTCTGACACGCCCCTCGGGAAGAGTAGCATGAAGCTCAGAATTAGAAGCATCTTAAAAAGATGTTGATAAAGAGAAATGAATCTAGGGTTAATATCTTGTATATTAAATTGCTAATTGGACTTCGTAAAAATACCTCTTTTATTCTAAGAAAAAATGGAATGAAAAATCTGGTTTATTCTTATTAATCACTTGATTTATTCAAGACCAAAAAGAAGATATGGTTATAGGAGTTTATTCATTGCACATATGCTTCAAATAGTATTGTAACCATCGAAGTAAAACAGAAACCTACAGGATCAACTAGAACGAGATACAGACAAGTAAATCCCTTATGAACTTCAAATGAATTGAAGGTCTTTCACAAAGAAATGTATCGTTCAAAAAGGAGGAGACTGCTCATTAATTCCATATTTATGTCATAATACGAATGATAAACCAATAATCGAATTCATTTAGAACTTGAGCAAAGAGTAACTATTTCATTTTATAGAGAGCAAAAAACATTTGCACAATGATACATAATCACTTTCCATTTCAGTATAGTTACTTGAGCCGGATGAGAGGAAACTTTCATGTCCGATTCTGAGGGGGGGGGAAAAAAATTAATACTTAATAAACAAAAAAAATAATTCCTCTTGCTCTTGCCACGATTAAACGATTAAACGAATTCATTTAGTATTGGCTACAGCTCTAACCTTATTATTTCCTAATAATTGTTGTACCTCACAAGTCACACTTATTGGTTGACCAGTTGTATCATTATCCTTAACGATCAACGAATTGTAAATTCTAGGCATATTACCTGGAGGGAAAGATACATCTAATACTGGGCTGATGATCTGAGCAATACGTCCTGCCTTCTTTTCTACAAGTGCGAAAACCCCAAGAATAAAAGGATTGGTTCTCATAAAAAATAAATAAAAAAAGGATATTGATTCCAATTGCTAATACTAGCAAAAAAGTAAAAAAAGCACAAATGCTCTGTAATGAGTTGATCAGTCAATAATCATTGAGAGTTATAACTTTAACTTACTTAGTTCTCTTTTTCTTGGTAAAGTTCAACTTTGATAATGATCTAAAAATAGTCGTTATTTAAAGGGAAATAATTGACTTATAAAATAAATGTAGTAAAACTTATTTGATTACTCAATCGCATCAAATAAGTTTTACCTACTATTGGATTTGAACCAATGACTCCCGCCGTATGAAAGCGATACTCTAACCACTGAGTTAAGTGGGTTATTTATTATCATAGATAGAGTCGTACCTAGAAATAATTCTAGGTATAATTCAACATATAAACAATATGCCCATTAACTATGGGATAGTATCGAATGATTCAATTCAATATCATCCGTCTTGACAGAAAGTGATCAATTTTGTTAGTATATCTTTAAGACTAAACTGTGAAGGGCTATAGCTCAGCTAGGTAGAGCACCTCGTTTACACGTGCGCCAATGGTTTTCAGGAGAGTTTATTGGTTCATCCGGTCCATAAAATGGATTTGAGTCTTACTCTATGAATTGGGAGAACAATAGCATGACAAAGATGAAGTTCGCTCTGATTCGAACTATAGATCTAGTTGATATGGTCAATCTCGGGGACATTCAATGTCAAACATAATGAGTACAATGCCTGACATTACAAGCTCAATATAAAGACATGTTTCTCTTTTTTTAGGAATATGCCTGACATTACTTTTACATAGTGTATAATTATAATACTTCAGGAGCCAATGAGATTATTTTGGTGAAATTCAATTCTCTTAATTCCTCAGTAACTGAACCAAAAACTCGAGTTCCTCTTGGATTTCCTTTCTGATCAATGACAACTGCTGCATTGTCATCAGATCGTATTATCATTCCATCACTACGTTTAAGTTCTTTACACGTACGTATAACTACGGCTCTAACTACTTCTGATTCTTGCAGAGGCATATTAGGCGCTGCTTCTTTAATTATAGCGATGATAATATCGCCGATATTAGCGGTGTTACGATTACCTGCTCCTAGCACTCGAATACACATTAATTTTCGGGCTCCACTGTTGTCTGCTACATTCAAGTAAGTTTGGGACTGAATCATTTTTCCTCCAAAAGAATTGTTACCTCGGCAGAAAAAAAGTATTTCTTATCAATTAAATAATCTTTTTCTACCAGAAATATCTCTTTGGTTCGGCATTATTTACGCGAACTAGTAATAAATTTAGTATGTATAGGCATTTTATATGCAACGATTTGAAAAGCTGCTCTAGCTATAGTCTCTGATACTCCACTTATTTCATAAAGTATTCGACCTGGTTTGACGACGAATACCCAATATTCTGGAGATCCCTTGGCTTTCCCCGAACCCATACGTATTTCTACAGGTCTCGTTCTAATAGGTTTGTCGGGAAATATACGTATCCATATTTTTGTGCCGCGATGGGCATAACGAGTAATTGCTCGTCGTCCTACTTCTATCTGCCCAGATGTGATCCAAACATGTTCCAATGCCTGAAGAGAAAATCTACCAAAACAAATGTGATTTCCCCGAGAAGATACTCCCTTGATTCTTCCCCTATGTTGGTGACCAAATTTTGTTCTTTTTGGGTTCTAGTCGATGGTTGTCTAATACTATTTGAATCCCATCTCTATTTCAGAACCGAATATGAAAGTTTCTTCTCATCCGGCTCCTTGTGAAGAATCTATGGCCAAATTTGACAAGAAATATTGAGATCCTCTGTTATATAGGAATAAATCTATATTTACTCATTACACATATCATATACATATAATATGAGGATACAAATACCTCTTTTATTTCGTAACTCAATTTGAAATGCATATTTCGACCAAAACGTTTTCGGGATGACTCTAATAACCAACGAATAGCAAGTATTTTTCCTTCTTTCTTTTTTATTTCAATGGGAACTTGATAAGTCGATCCACTTACACGTCTTGATTTTACTATCAATTTGGGAGTTAATTTGTGTATTGCTTGACGTAGAACAATTAGTGGATTTTTCTCTGTTTTTTGTTGAATCTTTTTTAGAGATTGATAAAAAATTCGATAAGCTAATGATTTTTTTCCGTGTTTAAGAATACGATTAACGATCATGTTAACTAATCGATTATGATAAATCGGATCAAATTTATCAATTTTCTTTTCTACAATACTTTGGCGTGACATAAGTGTGAAAAAGGTTCATAAATTGATTTCATAAAGACTAATAATTACTTATTTCGGCTTTTTAACTCCATATTGTAGGGTGGATCTCTAAAGGTATCAAAGATCTCCCTCCAAACCGTACATACGACTTTCATCGAATACGGCTTTCCACACGATTCTATCTGCATATATAAGATATAATTCTTATGCATAAAATTATGTTTACTCATTCTCAATTGAGTATCCGTTTCCTTTCTTTTGCTATGATTAGAAATATTGTATTTTCTATATCTATACGATTAAGTCCTTAGGTTTTTAAAAGAGTGTAAAAAAAAGGAGAAGGTGTTTTAAATTAATGCTATTTGAATTGAACCTGTTTCGAAAAGGTCAAGACATTTCAAATTTTATGTTAACACACACTAAGTAAGGGAAAACTTATGAAATGAATTCAATATTAAACCTTAGACATATAATATCCTTACAAATTAATACGATCGTTTGTTTTAGCCTGCTCTAGTCCCCTTACAAAATGTTCGTTATTGGGTTAGCCATATACTTTACATGTTTTTAGCAATTGACATGGCATCATCATAAAATGATACAAATCTTAGATAAGAATATACAACGCACTCGAACGCCCTTGTTTACGATTTTTGACTAAGACAACATCTAAGACTCCTCGAATTATGTGATATTTAACACTGGGCAAATCTTTAACTCTTCCACCTCTTACTAATACTACAGAATGTTCTTGTAAATTATGGTCAATACCAGGTATATAAGTAGTGGATCTTTTAGCTCCTTATTGCCGTGGGGGAAAAATTGGATTCGTCGGATACTGCACACCACCATTTGGCTATTGCAATTCTTTTTCTAATCGCTGGTCATATGTATAGGACCAATTGGAGTATTGGTCATAACCTCAAAGAAATTTTGGAAGCTCATAAAGGTCCATTTACGAAGAAAGGCACGCCCGCTTATTTGGTCCTATCATTCATTTGATCTTATAATCTATCTTTGTAATAGAAAAAAAGACTATTTAATATACTTTTGATATAATAATGAACAACTTACCCTCTCTTTTCGTGCCTTTGGTGGGCTTGTTTTTTCCAGCAATTACAATGGTTTTTCTTTATTTCTATATTCAAAATGATGAAATTCTATGAATCTGATCAATGTATATATACCTATATATATTTCTTTTGTCTAATATAAGATAAAACCTTACTAAATAGATCTAAATAGATATTTCTCTTTATTTAGATCTATTCATATATGATAAATAACAATCTATGGATAGAATGTAAATGTATATGGTATAATATGTACAATACATAGTATACAGACCCGTGTGTGAAAGAATAAATCTTTCTTACTTATACTTCAAAATATGTGTATATAGACATTTCAATATAGAGATTGATATTTTCATTTGACTGATACAATGAAGTATCATTTTGATAATCAATAAGTTAAGGACAAAATTTCCATGCTAAAAAAAAGCACAGACAAAAAAAGAACATGGGAAAAGAAGAATAATAGAATCATTATAGATATATACTATTAAAAAAATGCTTATATGTATATGGCTAGTTTATTAATATAGCCAATTTATGAGAATGACTTCGGGGTGGGAGTGAAAATTTGTTTAATCCCTCGAATTAAATAGGACGTAATTTGTTATGAATCGTCGATCCAAATGGCTCTGGATAGAACCCATAACAGGGTCTCAAAAAATAAGCAATTTGTTTTTTGCTTGTCTCCTCTTTTTTGAATAACCCTCATTCAGAAATGATAAAATATAGCAATATTATCGGAGGTTATTCAATTGGAAAAAAATGGAATTCTCTTGAAAATAAATTAGATGGAGGGCCCAGATCAAAAAAAAAAGAGATTTATGCTTCTCTTATTTCAGTAAGAACAAAAAAAAGAAAAAAAAAGATCATTATCAATATGATTCAAATTAGCTTGCTGAAATACCCTTTTTTTAATATGGCAAAAAGGGAAAATAGAGCAAGTTCTCAATTTTTGTTTCATAACAAATTAGATCACACTAATTCTTTTTTTTCAAATGATCAAAGTCAATTACTTAATAAGGGAACTATTCATTCATTATTTAATGAGAATAAAAAAGATGAATCTTTTCTGATTCTTTCTCCTTTTGATTTTTTGCGAATCGTTCTATTTAATGATTTAAAATGTTTGAATACAGTAAAAAAGTTGGATGCAAATACAAAAAGAATCGATTTCAACAAGAATTTTTATTTTTTGCATGGGACCAAATTCATTTCAAAAGTATTTTTCCTTCCCAATATTTTTCCGTTGGAGTTTGCCTTATTCCTTTTATCGAACATAATGATGCGAATCGTGCTTTAATGGGTTCTAATATGCAGCGTCAAGCAGTTCCACTTCTTCAACCTGAGAAGTGTATTGTTGGAACTGGATTAGAGGGTCAAGCAGCTCTAGATTCAGGAAGTATAGCTATAGCTTCTTTCCAAAAGTGACAGAATATGAAAGGCTTATTACACGCAATCCTATCTTTTTGAAACGAGTGGAGGGAGTAGGCATTATTAGTAGAGAATAAGCAATAGATTGGAGTTTATTAGGACCCATGCTACGAGCTTCCGGAATCCAATGGGATCTTCGTAAAGTGGATCATTATGAATGTTATGATGAATTGGATTGGGAAATCCAATGGCAAAAAGAAGGAGATTCATTAGCTCGTTATTTGCTTCGAATCGGGGAAATGAAAGAATCTATAAAAATAATTAGACAGGCCCTAGAAGTAATTCTGGGAGGTCCATATGAGAATTTAGAGGTTCGACGTTTAAATAAGGGAAAAGATTCACAATGGAACGATTTTGAATCTCGGTTTATTAGTAAAAAACCTTCCCCTACTTTTGAATTATCAAAACAAGAACATTACGTCAGAGTAGAAGCTCCCAAAGGTGAATTAGGAATTTTTTTTATAGGAGATGATAATATTTTTCCCTGGAGATGGAAAATCCGACCACCTGGTTTTATTAATTTGCAGATTCCTCCTCAACTGGTTAAAAGGATGAAATTAGCCGATATCATGACGATTTTGGGTAGTATAGATATCATTATGGGAGAGGTTGATCGTTAAAATGGTGATTAATATAGCAGATTTCGAAGAACAAGCTATCAATTTATTTTCTCGATTGGGATTTTCAAAAGAAATCTCTAGTCTTATATGGATTCTAATTGATATAATTATCCTTCTATTGGGAATTACGATAGGATTATTAGTTATTGTATGGCTCGAAAGAAAAATATCTGCGGGAATACAACAACGTATTGGACCTGAATACGCCGGTCCTTTGGGAATTATTCAAGCTTTGACAGATGGAATCAAACTACTGCTAAAAGAGGATATTATTCCATCTAGGGGGGATATTTGGTTATTTAGTATTGGACCAGCGGTAGTGGTCATACCTATTTTTTTAGGCTATTTAGTAGTTCCCTTTGGTCGCCATATTGTTTTAATTGATCTTAGTATAGGCGTTTTTTTTTGGATTGCCATTTCAAGTATTGCTCCCCTTGGACTGCTTATAGCAGGATATGGATCAAATAATAAATATTCTTTTTCCGGTGGTCTCCGAGCTGCTGCTCAAGCTATTAGTTACGAAATTCCTTTAGCTTTATGTGTGTTATCTATATCTCTACGTGTGATTTGTTGGAATATGAAATTTATTTTTCCCTCTTTTTAGTTAGTAGAAGAAATAAAAAGAGGGAAAAACATAAGTGAATGGGATGAATATTGATCCTTCATTCCGATCAAAAAACTAGATAGTCATATGGGTGAGATCAAACAGTTTACAAATCTTGCAGTAAGATGATTAAGTCCCATCCCCCATGTACAAGAGTGAGAGCATGCACAATCAGTGAAAACTGTGTATCCCAGTTCATATATTAGTCATTGGGGCCCAACAGCGGGGAGGCAAAGGAAAAAAGTATGAAGTTACTGTCATATATACCAAAAATGAAGCAAAGGTAGATGGTCAGAAACACCAAGATATAAAAAGATTAGTTAAAAAAAGAAACTGATATCTAGACCAGAGATGTTTTCATAAACATGGGATAACAATAAGGACTTGACATTGGTAGGGATGATCAAGTAGTACTTCCTCAGAACCTCGATCTAGAATATGTTTCTATCTACTTAAAAAAGAATGGCTATCCAGAACGAAGTAATCCTTTACACATTTTTCTTTCTCCCACAAAAAAGTAGTGAAGGTTGAGATAGGTTCAAAAGCTCCTATTATTTGTAGCAGACGGAATCTCATTGGTTCAATTTATGAATATTCTGGTGCTTTTTTTATTGTGTTCTTTATTTCTTAATGACCAGTGAGAAGCCGTATGAAGTGAAAGTTTCACGTACGGTTTTGGAATAGAGATGAAAACAGTGATGTTTCTGTCGACTATAATTATCCAACAGTTCAAGTACAATTGATATAGTTGAAGCACAGTGCAGATATGGTTTTTTAGGATGCAATTTGTGGCACCAACCTATAGGGTTTCATGAGGCTGATCCTGAGCCGCCATCCAAGCACGAACCTCCTGGGAAACAAAAATATGAGTCAAGTCAATATTTTGACCATTGTTAGTATTGATTCTTCCAAAAAATAGAATGAAAACCTCTCTATAAGACCTAATATAGACCAGCGTACCAAAAGTTCAAAAGACGTTCAAACAAACCGATAATGGTTCGTCATTCTAGAGTGTAGCATGATCATGACTATTTTGGCAACTCCAATTTGAAAAAATGAATGGAATTATCCCTCGTAATAGGACAACATTATATAAGATGATTCTATTTTTCTATCATAACAACATTTATCTACATTAATTTCTTTTTCTATCATAACAACATTTATCTACATTAATGTATTTTTCTATCATAACAATATTTATATAGATGACTCTTTTTTTCTATCATAAAAACATTTCTCTTTTCTATCATAACAACATTTATATAGATGACTCATTTTTTCTATCATAACAACATTATATAAGATGACTCTTTTTTTCTATCATAACAATATTTATATAGATGACTCTTTTTTTCTATCATAACAACATTATATAAGATGACTCTTTTTTTCTATCATAAATAGTTTTTTCGCAAAGATCATTTACTTCTGTTAATAATTTTTGTCATTTTGACAAATAGAACTTGGCCGGTTAACCATCTAGTTGCGGTACTTAGCAGAAATAAAAGGTTGCCGCTATACCTAAACAACATCATGTTCACTAATCTCGGAAACACAGATTTACCGAAAAGGGCAGGATTCAGCAATTGGAGAGCTACTCCAAGAAAAAACTCTATTGCAGGATTGTTAAAGTAGTTCAAAAATCAATGAGAACAAAAGAAAGAATGACTCATTAGGATCCGGAATTTAAAAAACCACAATTGGATCTGACAATTTCGTTCGAAATTAACGCGGCCCACGAATATTTAATTGACTGATTAAATTTTTATAACGAAGTCTATCTTTCTTGAATAGATAAATCAGAAGTCATTTACGTTTACCCACAATTTTCCACAAACCTCTTTCGGACGAGTAGTCTCTTCCGTACAGGTCCAAATGTTCTGGTTTATTTATTTTTTATGAGAACGATATATAGAAATTTAATTCTATATTTTTTTGAGAACGATATATATTGCTAAAGTCTCGAACTAGAAAATCATTTATTCCATTTTTAATTTTAGATTTACGATTAGATTTACCACATTTTTGTCTAAGCTTTTGTCGGCGTTCTATTTCTTTTTGAATTCTGAGCTTTTCAGCTTGTCGAGCAGCCTGTCTTTCAAGCTCCCGAGCTTTCATTTCTTTCCTGTGTTCCTCTCGGCGCTTTTTTAATTCTTCCGCCCTTTGCCAACGCTTTTGTTGATCTTCTATCTTGAACGCTTTTTTGAGGTTTTTAACTTCTTCTGGAGAAGTTGCCGATTCGAGCTTTTGTAATCTATCTTTTTTCATCTTTTCTCTTTCTTGCTTACATTTCTTTTTCTCCTCTTTAAGCTTTTGGATTGCTGCTAGCTTATTTCGCCTTTTTTCTGCTTTTTCCTTGAGACTTTGCATCACAAAAGCATCAGCATCAAATTCCTTGTCTATTTCAAGTTCTTTAAACTCCCACATTAGCCTAATCTGTTTCCTTAGTATATCCAGAGGATAAAGGTTATCAAGTCTTTTGGCGTTCTTGACCTTTCTTCTGATATCTGGGAACAACCAGAATTGAAAGTCTATCTCAGATAGAATAGTATGATTCAATTCTAGAGCTAAAGATCGTAGTTCTCGACTGAGCAATTGAAAAGATTCTGCAAGAGTGCTAGGTTTAGGCATTGGTTCTCCATTGAGAATGGCACCAAATATTTTTTCACGAGCGTCTATATGGTCAGATTTTAAAGTAAGCATCTCGTGTAAAATATAAGCAACACCAAAACCTTCTAGAGCCCAAACTTCCATTTCTCCTACTCGTTGCCCTCCTCGGTGGGATTTTCCTTTTAAAGGTTGTTGTGTAACCAATGTATAAGGTCCATTGGAACGTGCATGAATTTTGTCATCAACTTGATGGAACAATTTGGAAATATAAGCTATTCCTATTGTAACAGGTTGTTCAAAAATCTTTCCTGTTCTTCCATCAATTAATCTATGTTTTCCAGAATGATCAGGTTCAAATACCCATGGATTAGCTATTTGCTCGCTAGGTTCGAGACTTAACATCAATTGCAACAATTCGATTGGTAGCTCATTGGGCTAGATAGACAAGATACCCCCTACCCCCCCCCCTGGATATGAAGGTTTATCCTCATACGGCTCGAGTAATAATTGAATTGTTTAAATAGGATCTCCCTATCTATAGAACAGATAGATAATATTAGATATATTATCTCTTTTACTTATTAAGGAGATAAATGTTGAGCTAAGAGCATCTTCGAGTCAAAATGGCCGATGTCATAATCCACAGAGCTAATCATGTCATTCAAGTTGCATGTTGCTTTCTACCACATCGTTTTAGATGAATTTTTATTATAAGATAGATCTCTTTATCTGATCCAAGATGGATATGTAATTATGAATAGTCATTAACTCAATTTCTACAATACATTTTTAGAATTATTTGTTCTAGTTAGCTAGGTATTCAACGCTTCTTTAGCTGCGTACATTACTTCGACAGTAATGGTTTCAATCCCCTTTTGTCGTGCAAATTTCTCAGTATTTCTTTCTACCTTTTCTCTGGCAAAACGAGGAATTTTACTTAATTCTAGTCGACTTTCAGGATTCCAAACTAGGCCTATATCCGTAGACAATGATTTGGATATTATTTCTTTAGTATCATGACCACCAAAAATATCTAGAAGATGGTCCTCCATACCCAGAGCAAATGAGTTATAAATTAGATCAGCTATTTGATTAGTACCTTCGTAACCTAGAAAGGGTCGGTATCCCAAGGGAAAATTTTGTATATGAACTGGTGCAGAAATAACTCCACAAGGAATATCTGCACTTTTTGGGTTCTCTAGGAGTTTTTTTACATATGTGCTCGAAATTATTTGATCTGCTATATGTACTAAGTTAATATGTTGAGCTCGGAGTTGTTTGAATTGTTAAATCTTCAACAACCAATATAGGTAAACATCCTAAAGCAATATGATCGTAATTTAATTTATGACGATCATAGGTCGAAAGTTTGTATTCTTCAGTCATTGCCAGGCAATTTGTGGGACAATATTCGACACAATTCCCACAAAAGATACAAATTCCAAAATCAATACTATAATTTTCCAATCGTTTTTTCCCAATATCTATTCCGACTTTCCAATCCACAACAGGTAGATTTATCGAGCATACACGGACGCATACTTCACAAGCAATACTCACCACCTACCACTTCCATTCCTACTACCACTGCTACTATTGTCACTCCTTTTCCAACCACCTCTCAAGATTTTCCTGTCTCATCTCTGCTCGACGTGGACATTTTAGTTCACCTCACCTCCACCTCACTGGCTACTCTAGTAATGATAGTTGACTCCTCCTCCTCCACTACATCCCCTTTATCATCCTCTTCAATCCCTCTTCCACTACCTACTTTCTCCACTCCATCGTCTGCATTATCCATTGTCACTATGCCACCTCTTACTCTATTGCATCCCTTTGATGCATATATGCAAAACATTCTCCCTAAACTTTCTGGGGTGATTCTCGACCCCACGGTTAGGCTCTAATGGAAAAAAAAATTGTTGCCTTACCTCTTCCTCCACAACCCATAGAGCCACTAAAGATGGAACCTACAATGTAGATCTCAGGAATGTCACTCAGAACAACAAAGAGAGGCTACAAAGGATGTAATTGAAGAGCCCGAGGACATTGAACAAGATGATTATTTTGAACACTCAGAGGGTAAGCTAAACATTAATTTGGATAAGGTGGTATTCGATGAGGACAAGTTTCCTTCTTTAGAAGAGGACATTGAAGCTTTCAATGAGTGGTATATAATAGAAACATCAGACCAAAAATTGGATGAAGGACTACCCCAACAACCCAAGGAGGTGTGTGAAATGGTCGATCCTGAGGGACCCCTCTTTGAAGAGAAATTTGACACTGATATGGATGTGGAGATACTTGAAGAGTCTCCACTAGCTGGCCAAGATAAGGGCCCTTATCAAAGAAAATAAATACCTCCAAAAAAGGAGGAGGAAGAATAGAAATGAGAAGAATATGTGCTAAGGAGGAGCCTTGAGCTTGAGCACTGTGATGAGCACGAAGAAGAGAAGGTTCCCCAAGAAGAAGACATCATTGAGGATAAAATGGCCTCCACTGAGTCAAACAAGGAAAAGGATACGTAGATCAAAGACTTAAATGAGGAGGAAAAGGATGAGGGGAGGATCCCCAGTGATAGGGAGGATGAGAAAGAACAAGAGGAGGGTGATCATGAATCACTCAGAGAATAAACCAAAGTGCCTAAATCGATGGAATGACAATTGCAAAAGAAAAATCCTATAGCTATTGACCCAAAGGATAGACTTGAGGAAATGCTAGCCAGGGCACAAACAAAGACAAGAAAGGAGAAGAAGCCAAAGGTCCAATCTCATATCATGATGGACGCTTTTGGATCCCAGATGGTGCAGATTACCACCCCTATAGTAGACAAAGATACATGCACCATGCAAGGAAAAGGATAGAGTATTTCCATGATCAATCTAGGCCCAACAACTAGAGAACAAAAGATAGATGAATTCTAGGGGTTCATGGCCACAATCATGTAACAAATGAATAAGGACCAATCCATGAAGAAAGAGCTAAGAGAATAGGTAGTGGATATTACCACTTACATTCAACAATGGACACCCATGGAGGAAGAAGCTCCTACAATATCATCCGCACCCACTCTCCTCTACCAAGAAGAGCTCAAAATAATGGAAAAGATGAAGAACTGGACCAAGGCCACAATGGACTAGTTCAAATGTGTGATATACAATGGCGACATGGGAATCTGCCATGTTTCCAAGACATTCAACAAGTTTTGAGGGTTGTAGAAGAAAATAGATGAAATGATAAGGACGTGCAATAGGTTCTTCAAGCTATACAGGATCACATACCCTAAGCTTGAGAGCATCCTCAAACTCTCTCGGGTGATATGGGAAAAGGAGTGAGCTCATAAAGGATGATCACTAGCTAGTGGACACATTGCAAATGAGCTTAGATTATAGAAAGGATGTTTTGGAGAAGGCTTTACACAAGTTGGAGCTTGATCTCAAAAGGGTTGCATAACTCCTATGAGATGCTTGCTCTAGAGATAGATCTAGAGAAGATCAAGACATTCTTCCACAAGAAGATGGAGCAGGGGGCTATAGATACATTGTTATTGGAATTCATGGAATTTTCTACCAAGGCTTTTGCACAATCTAAACAAGCCATCAAAGAAACTCCCAAATGCACCAAGAGATGGGAACATATTACTGAGAGACTTAAGAAGATATCCTTCCAGTTTCTTAAGTTTGATATCATGGAATGGGACAAGCTTCAATCTTTGATCAAGAAATTCATGGAGATGCTACTCTCTAGAAGAATGAAGGAAAACTATTCATAGATGATCAATATTTAACAATATAACTACAAATAGATGGTAGCCACTAGAGGACAAAACTACTATAGTGCCAGGGTCACTAGGTGACAAAATAGGAAATAGACAAAGATGTATTTTTATATTGTCATATATTTGGGGGTAGGTGAAACCCTAATGTAAAATGAATTTGAGCCACACAATGAAAGTTAATCCTATCCATTCATTTTTCTTTTTGAAAACTATAAAGAGGGGGGTCTCCTCTCATTTTCAAAGGGAGAGTTGAATTGTTGTGTAAAGGCATATTTTAGAAATTTAATAAGAATATCATTGTTTTGTTGGATTCTTGTGTTTTCTTCGCATGTGTGCATGATTCATCTCCTCAATCTTAGATTTTAGCTTTGTTGTTCTAGTTTCAAATTGCTTTTAGTAGTTATTTTATGATATACTTTAATGGTGAAGAATGCTATGGTGTTGATTTATTCCTTTCTCATACTTTTTTTGTTTGTTGATGATGAAAAACAATGCAAAGTTAGTTTGAGCATTGCTTATATTTATGCATTCAAGTTCAATCTTTGTTCATGATTTAATGGGGAATGAATGATTTGAAAATCCTTAGAACCTAGAAGATTGCAATAGTTTTATGAAACTGTAGGCTATCCTTGGATAAGTGGAACTCATTTTTGGGAAGGTTGTCCACTGTAGCATCATCTATTGTTACTATTCAAAATTAGTTGTAGGTTTAGGAAACTCCTTATCCCTTCTCCCTTTTGACCTTTATTTGAATACTGAAGTTAAAGGAAATTTCTAGCATCACAATAAAGCCAAACCTGATGAGTAAAGAGGAGTCTTAGCTTGCTGTCTTGAACTTGCAATAGCTATGCATCCATTTCCAGAATCATAGAGCTCTTTTTGCAAATCCAATTCCCTCCATGCTTAGTTGACCATAAATTCCCTTTTTGATTACTAGCAAATCACATCAACCAATTGAACTATTCCAATAATTTTCATGACCTGACACTTGAGAGACATTGGGTTGATTTCTAGAACATTAGCTATAGAAATTACCTTTCAAGAGAGGAATTACACTTGTGCAGTGTTTATGTTGAGAAAGTGAAAAAACACCCATGAAAAAATATCTTGCTTAATGTTGTTGTGTCAATTTGGCCATCAACACCATGGTGAGAAAAGGTGTTAGGAGCTAATTTCCTAATCTAGCCTTACAATGAATAATAGTTACAACTTTGTTTCAGGGCTACAACCCAAGGAAGCTACTACTCTTTGTAGAAAGGTTTTATGGTCAATCCCAAAGAAGCTACAACTCCCTATAGACTTTGTTTAAGGGATTCAACCCAAGAAATTAAATACTACCTAAGCTAAGAACAAACTCAAAAAATATTATAGAATGACAATCCTTCTATTATCTAAATCTGATAATGAAGCTCAATCCTTTTGATGATTGCAATTCTTATTTTTTACTTCTCTTTTGATGATTGTAATTTTTCTTTGATAACTTTTTTAACTTCTTTAAAATATCTTCTCTACAACTTACTGACTCACTACTTTCAACCTTTAAGAATTTTTTCATTTGTCTCACTACCTCCACCAATTAGCTAGGCACACTCTTTGCTTCCCTTTTTTCTTAGAGATATGATCAAATTGAATTCAAACATGATCTACAAATTCTACTCTTTCTCTTTCAGTTGCTTATATATACATCATAATTAATCTCACATCATCATTCAAATTATTACACTCATACACCACCTAGATCAACTAGGTTTATAATATGTACATGATATTACATTGATTACATTACATGTCAACTAAGAAAAATAAAAATATTGCAATAACAAGCTGACCAAAGATCAAACAACAAATGTGTAGAGGGAAAGACCTTAAATGAACTACATGCAACACTAGGAAGAGGAACATGCCTTACAGATTCCAACACATGCTTAACCTTGTCCTAAACACTCTTCACAACATCAATCTTCAAAGAACAACATTTGCACACTTCACACATTGGAAATAGGTTATCTTTGAGCAATCAATTATGAAGCTTGAATCATTTTTTCCATTACAACTTGGCGATACTCATGAAATATTAAACATTACTTGTGCTTATCCTAGATGATTTGACATGACCCACACGAAATCTTCAAACACTTCTTGAACTTTTCTCAATCATAAACTTGTGGCACACAACAATAATACACCTTAGTCAGTTGGGAAAAAGCATAACCCAACAACACCTTCATTCTAGACCACAACCTATTCTAGAGCAACTAAAAAAAACCTTGCAAATAAACATGAAGCAACACAAGATATTCAAGATCATTCTCCACTATCCAATTCAATACTTCATATAACATGTTGGTGCAAGCCAACATACACTAAAACTAGCCACTGAACAATACAATCTTGCACTCTATCACTTACAACTTTCTCTACGGAGAGATAAATGATATGAAACTTTGGATATATCACCTTCAAAACACACTAAACTTAACTTCTAAACTACATGAACATTGTAGAGGAATGCAGAGCTAAAATTTGCACCACTATGAGCATCCTCACAAAATATCAAGTTGTCTTCAAACTATCACTTATAAAAAACATTTCCAGTAATCGAAACAACATGAAACTTGAAACACACATGCTCCAAATACATATAAAGCTAACTTCCAAAATGTAGTACACTACTATAGAAACAACAATATATGACTAAGAAAACTACTAAAAACTACTTATAAATGAATAAACTTGGTCACATGACCATTAGTAGTTTATTGCCAGTCATTTATAATGTGACCAAATTTATGACTAAACCAATTTTAGTCATTTATTAGTTGTTTTGATTGATTGATTTGGTAGTATATTTAGTCCTTAATTTAGTCATTGATTTAGTCATGTTATTCACTGAGCTTGGTCAAGTGATCATTAGTATTTTATTTCCAGTCATTTATTTAGTCATTTGATCAATTTGGTCATATATTTAGTTATATTTGTTCACTAATTTTTGTATTCATTGATTTCTGTCAACTGGTAGTATATTTAGTCATTTGATCAATTTGGTCATATATTTAGTCATATATATTCACTTATTTCTATATTCATTTATTTTTGTCAACTGGTAGTATATTTAGTCATATCTTTTTAGTCATATTTATTCATTGATTTCTATCAATTGGTAGTATGTTTAGTTATATATTTTTAGTCATATTTGAGGATTTAAACATAAAACACAAAAATACACATCATGAATCATCAATTGCGCACAACAAGATAGCCATTGAGAAGGAAAAATAGGTGAACTTTATTAATAAAATAAAGGTGTTCTAGTTACAACATAGAAATAGAGTATTACAATTTTTATTTTTAGTCACAAGACTAAAAATACGAGTTCCAAAATTGCATAGAAATAATAGCAAGAAAGAAACTTCTCCAAAAAAATTCTGCAATGATGGAAACGCATGCTTGGAGCCCTTTAATGTTGTGGAATATAAGAAAAAATAATCATTTATCTGCCACCATAGTGAATCCATTCTTTTTTCCTCCTCAATTCTAGGTGCATTCGCATTGCCATTAACATGTCTTAATCTTGTCTCCTTGCTATAATTTATAAGTTCTCCAATAGGTAGTGAGTTATTTCTAATTCTTGCAAGGTTATATAATCTCTTGTCAAAATTTATAATTGAATCAATGCCTCTAATTTTTACTGTAGCAATGCCATATGTCAAAGCCTCTTCTTCCTTATTTGTTGCTAAATTGAAAGAGCCAATGAGTTCACCACAACTATTAGCTTGTTTACTTAATGGATAAATCTCTATTATAAGTGAAATATATAGTATATTTTTTCATGTTATGTGGTACTCACTGTATGTTCCCATATATACATCTTTGTTTCCATTAATTCTTCCAATTATATCATGCCACTTTCCATTTTGAAGGTGTTTATGATATGTTACAAATTTTACGATTAGAGTACAATTTTTCTTACAAATGTTTATTGAATAACCATTTCTATAGTCAAATCAAGATCTCAAAATCCTAAATAAAGCTATCGATTTAAATACAGACCTTGTTATTCCATGATACATTAATGCGCCTCTAGTAAAGCCACTACTCTTCCTTTAGATCAATAGAATATTATACATTAGCACCATACATGAAAGTAATCCGATACAATATCCCACTCAAACTAAATCTAAAATGTTGTCATAGACCTTATGCTAAACCTGTTATGTATGAATTTTTTGATGGGTCATTTGAATATGAATAAATTCAAGCTAGGGAAACTCTTCATGTATTTAAATTTTTAAGCTTTCTATACTAGTGCACCCTTTCTTATTCTAATAGAAATGCATATATGCACTGTTAGTTCTAGAAACAAAAGCTCCACTACCATAATTTTAATCTAAAAGACTTCAATGGAAATAATTCTGATACCTTTTGAGATAATTAATATAATCTATGGTGGTCATTTGTTTCATGACTTCAAGATATTCTTTATATTCAGTTATCTACATAAAACATGTCATTTTAATAGTATTATGCAAAGGTAGATGTGTGCGTAATCTAAAATAATAAACAGTGTTATATGTAATACCCAATGTAAAATTCTTACAAGAAAATTTGTTGTGCTTTTGTCACCCCAATACTTCAAAGTAGCCTTATCATAAGCTCTTGTTGCTTTCAATTCAGTGCCATATCCACCTACACGTATATCAACCATAAGTCAAAACTTTAATCCAATCTAGTTCAATTGACAAATAAATGTAAAATTCCAGAGACTAGAGTATCAAACCAGTATTTAAATGCAATTCTTAACAAATTCAATATATCTACAAAATGATAATGCTCACCCAAATATACTATTGAAGATTTATATGGATGTTCAGATCTGAAGGATGGAAAGGTCAAACAAAAATTATTTAGCATTAAATTATTTGGATAAAGACATCTTAGATCTATTTAAACAACAAATAAAATGAACTGCTCTAGAAAAAAATGATAAAAAATGCTAAAATACTCTAAATACAAACATTAGGATTCCACAATCTATTATAACTGTAATGAGGGTTTAGGTTCCATATTCTATTATAATTGGGGTTCTACAGTGTATTATAATTATATTTATAATTTTTTGATAAAAGTAACTTAATTGCTTCGTCTTTTCCTTCAAACCCTAACAGTCCATTAAGAGGCTCAAAAAAGATTTTTAGCTCTTTGTAGAGGCTGACCATGTTGGAGCCTTCTGCTTTGGAAATAATGGAATTTTCTTCCATTGAAACTTTTGGTGATGTGTGAATGACCTCCAAGCTATAATTACAGGTTCCTTTCAGTGTTTGGATTTGGTTTTGTGTGGTGTTGGTCTCTTCTCCTTGGAGTGGTGAGGAGAAACCCTTCCCCACCCTCCCGTAGACATTTCAAGAAGTGTCTATGGGAGAGTGGGTGAATATGAGATTCTGTTGGTTAAATTTTTGCAAGAAACCTTCAACAAATGACACAAAAATGGTACATAACACTTCGAAATCCCATGAATTTGCACCATGGACTTAATTGCATTGTCTTTGCCTTCAAAGACTAACAGTCCATTAAGAGGCTCAAGAAAGCTTCTCAGCTCTCTATAGAGGTTGGCCATGTTGGAGCCTTCCACTTTGGAAATAATGGAATCTTCTTCCATTGAAACTTTTGGTGATGTGCAAATGACTTCCAGGCTATAACCATAGGCTTCCTTCAGTGTTCGGATCTAGTTTTGTGTGGTGTTGGTCTCTACTCCTTGGAGTGGCAAGGAGAAACCCTTCCCCACTCTCCCGTAGACACTTCAAGAAGTGTTTACGAGAGAGAGGGGAAGGTTGGGATGCACCCTTCCAAGGGACAAACCTCTCCAAATTTTCAAAATAATTGCAACTAGTCTAGCCATAAAATCTTAAGATGCATAGTTTCGAGGGACTACCTTAAACTATATTTGACTAATCGATACTTTATACCAACAACCTATGTCTATTTGATCAAAGATGTGCATTTCAGGACATTCTATTTGATGCCCCCTGGTATTCACAAATATGTACCAAGTCCTCAAGCTGCACACCAAGGTATTGTAGAGTGAAGTTTGCAATTGAGAATGAAGGAATCATGTCAATGTCATGTCATTAAAGCTATAAAGTAAAATATTTTATAGGATAGAACTCCCTTAAGTAATAACCATAATTGATTTTATCCCGACTTGAAACATCAAGAAAGGAATTGATTGACATAGCTTTCAATGTAAAGACATTGCATCAGCTACTTAATATTTTGTATTCTTTAATGTGTGTCACTATGACATGCTCTTGTTCTTCTTGAGCTTTGTATTACTGTGATATGTCATTCGAAGTCAATAGAAACAAATGTCTATTCTCATTTTGTAATGCAAAATTGGTTGCTAGCATAAACCTTCTTTTATGGATCAAAAATTTGAGGTTTAAAGTTTTAGAATCAAAATTTGGACATAAAGGTTTGAATTTGAATACCAACATCTGTTACTAAAAGTAAACCTGTTAATATTAACAAGGAATATCTTAGCAACACTCAATTACTTGCTACTCCAAGTTTCTTGGTGTAGTTCATGTGATAACCTTAATTGTTAGGAATATTTTTTGGTCAGTATTAGTGACATTATTGGGTATACAACCCACCAATATTTTATATTTTTAAAAATAGTGGATTTAGCAACCCACTTTTTTAGTCATTGGATCTAGCAACCCACCCTTTGGTCATGTCTAGATAAATGTGTTCTCACGATAAGTCTATGAAGATGCTTGATCTCTTCATCAAAATGTCAGTTTACGATTTTAGAACTCCTTTGTTTTGATAGTTAGTAAGATTACATTTCTTGGCCAATTGCAGCACGAGAACTACCCTTGGAGGTTCATTAGCCCAAGTTCACATTCATACCTTTTCAGAAAATTATATATAAATTTTCAAACATATGTAGCACATAAAAAATCTATAGTGATGATGAATGATAATTTATATTGTGTTTTTTGATTGTTCCCTTTAGTGTTCAAAGTTTGGAATGTTTGGTCTATTCCATGCAGTTTTAGAAAACTAAAGAAAAGAAGAAAAAATCATATTTTTTTTGTTTTTCTCGTTAGTTTCAAATCCTTAAATACTAGAAGAATTAGGATTTGAACAAAGCCTACTTAGCTCAGTTTAAATCTAGTTATAGAGTTAAAATTGTATTTCCATGTTTGGAACATATATAGATCTATTTCAGGCTTTAGGTGTATTCCAAATTTTGTGAAGTTCATATTTCAACATTTATAGCACCAGGTACAATAGTAAATTAATGGTAATGGTAAAATTTCAATAGTCAAATTCAAACTTTTAGCATTGGCACAAAACACATTCAACTTAACACTAACACTTTCCAAGCCTCATGAGTAAAGACCAATATTATGGAGAGGGAATTGAAAATGGAACCAAAAAGAAAAAATAAGAATTGTCATCATCCAATCCACACAAAGGGAGTACAACTCATAGAACAAATTTTGGGTGGAACTAGAAGAGTTTTCATAAATAGTATGACCTTATACAAGAGATGGCCTGAAATATGAATTCATACAAACATATGTCAACATCCATGGGATGCTATAAAATCTATTACTCACTTTCTTGATGCAGGTTGGAAATAGAAACTTGAAAGAATTTGAATTGATAAAACTAAAAATAACTTAAATAGCATTTTTCAATAAGGAGTCCATGTAAACTCAAAATCAAAAGTCAAAAGTTTGAAACACAGAGATGGTGGAGGGCTTAATTATCTAGCATAAGTTTGACACTTCATTCAAAATTTTGTATTTATGTATAGTACTTTTTCAAAATTATAACTAAGACTACACATTTTTTTGACCTCTCTCCCTTAGTTTGAAACTTGTTAACATATAAATAGAATAAGAATTACAACTAAATTGATTAAGCTCCATTTCCACTTTAGATCTATTTGTGGATTCCAACAATATTTTCAGATTTAATACATTTACAATTTTATATCAAAATTTTAGTTTTTGTCCATTAGTTTTCAAATTTTCAAAAATTAGAACATCATTTTAGACCTATTTCAGAATTTCAATAAAAGTTTTGACATTAGAACATCTACAAATTAATTTCATTTATTGGACCTATCTTAGGGTTTTTGTTTCAGATCCCAACCTCAAATTTTGATCATCAGCAAATCTATTTCATTTTTTGGACCTACATAGGGTTTTTTAGTTTAGATCCCATAATTTTTATAAGTAATAGATTTCCTATCAATATCATATTTCAACATTCATAATCAATACCTTCTGACAGACTTAGGTGCTAAGCTTTTCCAGCTATGATAGCACATTTTATGATTTTCCTCAGTAGTATAACAATTATTCTTAAAAAACAATTTTTTCTCCATCATTTTTTTTTTCCTACAAATGAAGACCTCTTGAACATTGCACATACCACCCACAATTGAATTTCCATTTAATTTTTATGAAATAAACTCAAGATTGGTGCTTATTGAATATCATTTCAAGGCTGATTTCTAGAATTTTTGAGGCTTCTATGAAAAGTGTGAATTTGTATTTGTAGGATTGACTGCCTTTTCTACACAGGGTATTTTATTTTAGTTCTTCATTTCATGTCCACTAATGTTAGGTGTTTTTTTCTAAGCTAATATAGTTTCTTTAACAATAGACACAACCCAAGGCATGAAACCCCACTAATTCTTTAGATTTTTCCATATTGTCTAATGTGCATTCCAGAGATATTCAGTTGACAAAATTCTAAACTGCCAGTATTTAGATGTATTATAAGCAGAAGAAAACTACATTAAACAAGCCATATATAGAAGGAGAATTTTTCCATTAAAAAAAAAAGATATAGGAGAAAAATTTCTCTTACTAGTTGGACTATTTCATACATAACATACATTTGAGAGATGAATATGCAACTCTTATTTCTCAATCAAGAAAAAACATCATCATACAACGATATGCAATAAAAATGAAAATAAATCAATGGAAGATGGAATGGTTCATATTCTAGTGCTTACTAGGATGGTGCCAAGAAGGATATGTCTCCAAGTAGTTATCAAAATCAAAACATGGTATTTGAAAGCAGTTATCTAGGTTCAAACTTTCAAATTTTAATTGATTCATTGATATGTCACATCTTAGAATTCCTAGATCTGAGCTTTATTTCCCTATTTTGATAAACCACATCAAAATGGCCTTTTAGATAACCAGACCAACAAAGTCAATCTACACCACCTGCAGTGCTCATCCTTTGTTGTTTTCCCAGAAATCATAAAATAAGGTATGTGTCTAAAATTTGCATAAATCTTCAAAACTTAATGGGGAATGCATGTGGGTAATGTGTAGTTGTTATCTTACTCTAGTGTAAAGTTCCTTTAAAATCACTATTGAATGTTACAACACTTGGCCATAAAATTCATGTATGTATGACATGCATGTCTATTAAAGTTGTAACATATTGGATATAAATAAGATATATTTTGTGCATAAAATCTGAATGTTAGGAAAATGAAATTGTAGTCTTTAACTTGCAAGTGGATATAAGCTTAAAGGACAATATATTCAAGGGAAAAAGAAACACTCCTTAATTTGAAATTTTAAGTTCATCTAAAATTAGAAATTTCAATTTGAGTGGCAGTAAGTTAACACATAGTACACATATATCACATGGGCAATTTTCCCCTAGACAAGCATTTTTTGTGCTTAACAGTTAATTTTTGAAATCTGCCATAGATGAATATAGTTAATCATGTAAATAAAGGAGACATTACCTGAGGTGCTAAATACTACGAGGTAAGAGTTCTTCATGACTCCTTGCATAGAACTCCCAAGACAAAATCTGATCTCAAATATCATGAAAAAAATATTGTCAATATTATGAGGCATATAAAGCTTTACAGATAAGAGTTTCCAAAATAAAAATGTTACACCAAATACATGTTGCAATTAAAAAAATTCATTTCATTGTGTCAAAAAATATGATAACACTTTGATGTAAATAATAAACATGATATTTTATAAACTTTTACCTTCAACTCAGGAGTGAAAATTATTCTTAACTAGCTATTGTGAACAACACAAAGTTTCTCATAAAAAAATTCTTGGATTTCCTTTCCATACTCCAAGACCATTACCCCCAAAGGGAGTCTGTATTCTCATGGTATGTCAGCAAAAAGGAATTCATCAAAAAATCCACTTTCAAACTTGATCCTGCAGAGTCTAGGTAGCACCTCAACAGTTGTCTTTGTCAAGCACAATTGGAAAGCAAAGGTAATTAAAAAACATACAATAAATTGAAAAATATCAACAATTAATATGGAAAAAATTATTCATGTATCATCCTTAACCAAGGTAAACACAAATTATTGAAAAAAGAACTTAAAAGAAAAATTTATTAAGATGTTGCTGAAAAATTTAGACCAAGCATCATTAAGGTGTAGAGCTAGATTGCTCTCCCTGAGAAATAACCACAAAACACATAGCCAAGAGTAGATTTGTAAGTCTGCATGCATGCCTCCCTAAGTACCAAGGATATTTACTAGATTATATGGAGAAAATTCTCTACAAACAAATGTTATTGTTTTGCTTAGACTTCCCAAAGAATTGGTTTTTCAATACTTAGTAAAGGTACCCATACTGACATAAATTTGTTTCCCTTACCATACTGGATGCCAAAATCTTAGAAATAGTTGTGATCCTTTTAACATATCATCTAGGTACAAGGTCCTTTTACACCTCATAGATTTTTTACACAACAACCAAATAGACCTCAACTCACAAAATTCCCATTGGAACAAAAACTAAAAGACTTCGACAAGGAATAGTGTATATCTAGGGCCCAAATCTAGTGCTAAATTCTATTAAAATAATTGCTAAAATGGTAAAAGTTTCATTAGCAACTAGGAAGTTGATGGTAACTTAAGGTATTAAATTTGATGTTTAATCATGAGTGATAAGGATGTACATACAAGTTTTATCTCATACATGTATTTATTGTTGAGACAAGAAATCAACAACTTTTCTTTCTTTGTTTACACAATCTCTACTTAAACTATGTCTGTGCATATCTTAGTAATAGATCCTCATATGAATTTTGACATATTATCAATGCACACTGTGCTCTTAGGAAATGACAATTTAAACCCTATTGAACCTTTAGAAGTTGTTTACTGCTTTAGTTTGTGATTGCTTTAAGTATTTAATGTCAGGTGTGTGATATATATTGATGTAAAGGTACAGACTGGATTCTTGTTCAACAAAAATAATAACCTTAAAAGAAATATTAAAAAGGAAAGATATATTACTATTAATGGGTTCACCTCAAAGAAAGCCTTTCTCCTTAATTTGTAGCCTCTACCAGCTTGCCATACGAATTGAACCCTTCATTTTCATTTTCTTTCTCCTTCGTTTCCCTCACAAATTCCCCAACATCCTTTTTGGCCATGTTGGATCCTTCTACTATGAAAATAATGGCATTTTCTTCCATTAAAACTTTTGGTGATGTGTGAATGACTTCCAAGCTATAGTTGTAGGTTTCCTTCACTAGTGTTCAGATCTAGTTTTGTGTGGTGGCTGTCTTTTCTCCTTGGAGTGGTGAGGAGAAACCCTTACCTGTGAAGGATAAAGGTGGGAAATGTTTTAGCAGTATTACTTTTAATTGTAATGAAATTTTTAAATGGTGGGGAAGAGGGAAATTTCCAATTCATGTGACTAAGTATTTAGTCATTTTTATTTGTGTGACTAATTATTTAGTTGTGTTTTTTATCTGATGATCAAATTAGTCATTTATTTAGTCATTTATATTTGTGTTGCAAAAAAATAGTAGAATTTAGTCATTTTTAGTTGTTGTGACTAAATTTTTTAGTCACCTAGTCATTTATTTTCCAAAATTTACTAGTGGTAGCACAACATCACCAGTGGAGAAATGCAGAGCATTTCTTAGAGACTAGTAACCAATCGGCTAGACTACAAACACTACCAACCAAACTATAACCAAATCCAATATAATTTTAACAATAATGACAACCAATAATCACTCTTTTGACATCAATTAAAGTTATAATACAACAATCTCCCCATTTGGAATTGATGGAAAAACTAATTTGACATGCACTCTTCTCCCTCTTTGAAATCAAGGACAAAGGAAAAAAATTTCTCTCCCATTTTAAGAACACTTTCTCCTCTTCAATATTCTCCCCCTTTGATATACATCCTCTCCTTGAAACAACTTATAGGCTCTCCCTATCAGCAACAACCACTAACAACTCCCCTTAAGAGGTATCCACCATCAACATAGGAAAAATATATAGCTTGAATTACTTCCCCTAGATAGATGCACCAACTATGCATGTAGCAAGAAGGAGTGGAAGTTACCCCTAACTTTTTTTTGGAGATATTCAAATGTATCCTTTTCGAGAGCCTTTGTGAAAATGTCTACAATTTGATCCTTTGTAGGGACATAATCCAACTTGACTTCTTTATCTACAACCTTCTCTCAGAAACTTGTACCTAATTGATATGTGTTTGGTTCTAGAATGAATCATTAGATTCTTAGAAATATTGATAGCACTTGTATTATCACACAAAATAGGAATAGGATCATCATACTGTATTTTGATATCCTTCATTTTTTTTCATCCACAACACATGTACAACAAGATGTTGTTGCAATATACGAGCTGCCTTTGTAGTTGAAAAGGATAATGAATCTTGTTTCTTACTATGCCATGAAACTAATATGCTTCCTAATAAGAAAGTACCACCACTTGGACTACTATCATCAACACAACCATCCCAATCAACATCAGTGTAAGCACTCAGATCAAATTCATTACCTTTTGGATACCATAAGCCATAATCCAGAGTACTCTTCAAGTATCTGAAGATTATTTTGACTACCTTCACATGAGTTTATTTAGGATTAGCTTGATATATTGCAAAAAAACATACTGCATGCATTATGTTAGGTCTTGAATAAATTAAATACAATAGGATTCCAATGATAGGTCTGCATAGCTTCTAATCAGCTAAGGGAGACTCATCATCTTAACTCAAATGACAACTAATAACCATGGGGGTACTAACTGGTTTACAATCTTCCATCCCAAACTTCAATATTTCCTTGACATACTTTTCTTGAGAAATAAAGATACCATCATCTAGTTAAGAAATTTGAAGAATAATAAAGAAAGATAACTCACCAATCATAGACATTTCAAATTCCTTTTGCATCTTTTCAGAAAAATTCTTGCATATCTCATCATTTTCACCTAAGATTATGTCATCAACATACACAACAACTATTAAAATTATTTCATCCTCAATTTTGAAGTAAATATTACTATCTATAGTACCTCTTTTTGAATCCCTGCTAAAGTAAGACTTATCTAACCTTACATACCAATCTCTAGGATTTTTTTTGAGACCATACAATGCCTTTTTGAGTCTACACACCATGTTTGGTTATTTTGACAACTAGAATCAATCATGTTTCTGTATGTACACTTCTTCTTCCAAATCTCCATTTAGGAAGGCTAACTTGACATCCATGTGATAAACCTCGAATTCCTTGTAGGAAAAAAAGAAAGAAACATTCAGATAGCTTCCATTCTTGCTATCAAATAAAAATTATCCTCAAAATCAATGACTTCTACCCATGAATAACCTTTATAAACTAGTCTTTCCTTGTTTCTTAAAAATTATCCTTCCATGATGTTAGTATACCTGATTCGGGTGCATGATATCATTTAGGACATTTTTAGTGTCTGCAACAAACATTATAAGAAATTTCCAAAATCCACACAACCTTAAGCCAAACTATGGAGAAACATGGAGTAGATACATTTCTCCCAGGCCACAAAAAACATCACTAAAAACAAGTTCACACATTGGTGAAAATATCTCACTATGTACAACAATCCAAAAACCCAAATTTTGAACATAGCAACCTCTAACAACCTTGAACAACATATCAGATCTGCCCAAGAATAGAATCAATAGAGAATAAATTTGGAGCACATCTTGGAGTACATTCTAAACACATCCATAACATTGTTTTCTTTGTTTATCAAATTTTCTAAAAAGCACTTAGAAACCAAGAACCAAAGACATCATCTCAACTCATTACTTCATTCCAACTCATCTTTAGATATTGCAACAAAAAGATAGCGACATGTACTCACAACACCTCCTCAATATCTCAACTACACATGCACAACTTGCAATACCTTGTTTTCCTCTCTTTATAGGTTTTCTCAATATCCTTGACATCTTCATCATGCAAAAAACTTCATCAACTCATACTTGACATCAATGGCAACACCTTCAAACTTGCAACACTAAATGAGAAATTAGTATCCTTAGGATATATTCCATAATCTAGAGTACCTTTTAAATATTTGAATATCCTCTTCATAGCTGTAACATGTGTCTCTTTAGGATCTTCTTGAAATCTATCCACAAGACAAACTACGTGCATGATATCCAGTCTAGTAGTAGTTATATATAACAAACCACCAATCATAGATCTATATTTTCTCTGATCATCCTTAGGTGAATCATCATCCTTAATCAATTTGTAGCCAATCTTCATAGGAGTGTATACCAGTTTGGAGTCTTCCATTCCAAAATTCTTCAACATCTCTTTAACATACTTTGATTGTGAAATGAAAATGCCTTTATCTGTTTGATTGATTTGTAGCCCAAGGAAGAAATTCATCTCCCCAAACATTGACATCTCAAAATATGTCAACATCTCTTCTACAAATTTCTTACACATAACTTCATTTGCTCCAAAGATAATTTCATGCATATGCACAACCACTATCAAGAATTTTTCTTCCTCAATTTTGAAGGAAAGATTACTATCTACGGTACCTTTACTGAATTCTTGCTATATCAAATATCTGTCAAATATTACATACCAAGCTCTAGGAGCTTGCTTCAATCGATATAATTACTTTCGATTTGAAAACCATATCTGGTTGATCTGACAATTGAAATCCTTCTGGTTGTTCCATGTCAACCTCTTCTTCCAATTCACCATTTAGGAAAGAAAAATTCACATCCATCTGATAAAATTTAAAGTCCTTATTTATTGCAAATGCCAAAAACATTATGATAGCTTCCATCTTAGCCACCAGAGAAAATGTTTCCTCAAAGTCTATTCCTTCCACTTGTGAGTAACCCTTACACACAAGCCTTGCTTTATTTCTTACCACTTCTCTATTCTTATTTAGTTTGTTTCTGAATACCCACTTAGTTCCAATTATGTTCTTATTTTCCGATCTAGGAACCAGTTCCCTAGTTTGATTTTTCTCAATCTACATTAGTTCTTCTTCCATTTCCTTCATCCAATGTTCATCTTTACATGCATCACTTACTGTTTTAGGTTCAAATTTAGAGATTAAACATAGATTTACCTTATCTTCAACAACTCTACTTCTTGTCTCCAATGATCTATTCTTCAGAATGATTCTTTTGCACATACTTAGGGGTCTTAGGGGTCTTTTTCAAAGCTTCTTCCTCTCCATTTTGCACTTATTTTTACTTAGATTTTTTCTTCTTCTTCTTCTTCTTCTTCTTCTCCACAAGTAGGTTCATCTAAAAAATATGCATCTACAACAATTAAATTCTATAAATCTTCATCAACCTTAATATTTGCACTCTCTACAATATTTCTTAGCCTTTCTTTGTAACATATGTAATCTTTTCTTTTAGTAGAATATCCAAGGAAGATACCTTCATCAGACCTTGCATCAAACTTTCATAAGTTTTCTTCATCTCTTTTAATCTAAAATTTTCTTCTAAATACTTTAAAGTACTTGACAATATGAATCATTCCATACCATAACTCATAGGGAGTCTTTGTGCTATTAGCTTTTTCTTGAACTCTATTAAGTATGTAAACAACAATATTAATTTATTCTCTCTAATAGAATTTGAGTAGGTTATCTTCTTTCATCATATTCCTAGTAGCTTCTTGAATAGTCTAGTTCTTCCTTTCAACCACTCCATTCCGTTGAGGAGTTCTACTGGTAGACAAGTGCCTCTTTATTCCATGAACTTCACAAAATATGTTAAACTCATTGGAGGTGAATTCTCCACCTCTATCAAACCTCAAACATTTGATTTTCAAATCCATTTCATTCTCAACCATAGCTTTAAATGCTTTGAATCTATGTAGTGCATCAGATTTCTCTCTAAGAACAGTAACCCATGTCATTTTAGAGTAATCATCAATCAACCTCATGAAATACTTGTCACCTTGAAGAATTCTCACCCTTGTAGGAATGCAAAGATCTGTATGTATTAATTCCAGTAGTTTGATAGCAGATTGTTCCTTTCCTTTGAAACTACTCCTTATTTGCTTTCCAAATTGACAATATTTGCAAAAAAAATTGATAAGCATTATGCTTCTTGGTAGTGTGTGTGTGAATATGTGTACTAATTAAAAGGATAAACAAACAAACCAATGCAATATTATATTGAAGAAATTAAAGTTAAAATATAAACAAACTCTCAACACAACAACTTCTTCAAAGACGTCCCATCGTCCTCTATCTCTAAGGATTCGATGTAAGTTACTGGCTCTGAGTTGGTTTAAGAAACAACTTGGTAGAATGACAACTTAGAGAACAAGATTATGCAACATGCCTTTCTATTGCTAAATGATATGATATGAATAAGCTAAGATATGAAACTAAGATGCTATGAAAGATAAGATGCTATGCTTAAGAAAATAAGATTTTTAAATGCTAGATAACGTGCAACTATAATGCTCATGCTATATTCACTAGATATAAGATCCTTTTCAAAGCACAAAGAGGCCGTATTTATAGATTTTTTGGAGGCAAAATCCTAGTTGGAAAAGATCAATAGTTGAAATCAATCTTGTCAAGATGAATGGTGAGAGATTTTGAAGTTGAGAAAAATATGGAAGCTAGAGAAAAAGATGGAGGATGTTTCCTCCTACACAACCTCTTCCATTCAAAAATGAAGGAAAGTAACCATTTGGTAATTTTAGTTATGAGGAGTTAGTTGGTAGTTGAGGATAAATCCATAATTAAATTATTTAATTATTTAATTATATGTGACAATGAATTTAGACGTTTCCAATAATTTAATTATGTGTGAATTGAAGAAAGTTTTTTATTTAAATATTTATAATATTTAATTAAATGTGGAATGAAGAATTAGAAATAATGGATTTGGAAGAATATTCTTTTATTTGAATTTAAAATCCAAACTTACGATAATTAATATAAATAAATTATAAAATTTATTTAATTAATTAAGAAGAAGATAGAAAATGGTAACAATTAAATAAACTTGTTTATTTAATTAAATTAGGAGAATTAGAAATTTAATGTTATAAATAAATAATTAAATGTGTTTATATAAAAATGACTTTACAAGATTAATTAAATAATTCATATTTAATTAATTATCAGGCTTGATTTAATGTGATCATTTTTAGATTTATAAATTTTGCCCCTCTTTGAAGTGATGTGTTTTACATATTGCTTCAAAGAAAAATTCAAATAATGAAATTTTTTCCCTTGACTTTGAAAAATTGATTGATGATTCTATATGCCCCCTCGGGTGATGAATCGGATAAAATTTTGAATTTTCAGATTTTTGAATTTTTGTAGTGATTGGTTGTCTAATTCATTGGCTGATAAAGAGGAGAGAGCTGAGTTGATGGAATGATAAGGAATTGATGCAAGATAAAATGATAGCACACCCAAGCAATTAAGAAAATGTGCACAAATGATTCAAAAACAAACAAGGTATTGCCCCTATCAGGCTATACCACTGATTGATTGATTGATTGATTGATGATAGGATTGATAATTGACCTCATGATAGGTGAGGATCAATGATAGGATGTTTATGTTTGATTGATAGATTGATTGATTGGGTTTATAACAAGATTGGGATCAGGACCATTGATATGGTTAGGTCATTTGACATGATTGATTGACCAGATTGATATGGATTAAGGATTGACTTGCATTTGGATTATTGATTGGAATGATAATTTATTGAATGGTTGAATGATTATATTGAGATGAAATATTACCTAGATGAAATTGGAAGATGAGAAAGATGATGCCAAATGATGGACATGAGAGGATGATAAGTTGGAGGATTGGGAAGAGAAGATTTAAAGAAAGAAAGAAAAAATGTATTCAAAAGTAAGTATGATGTTTCCCCAGTCAAACTACAAGACGATATGGATTGATGATGATGATAAGAGTGTTGTTGATAAGGGAAGGATACATCCCGAAACAACACAAGGATAGGGAATGATACATCCTGATGATGATGATGATGAGAGTGTTGTTGATGAGGGAGGGATACATCCCAGAACAACACAAGGATAGGGAAGGATACATCCTGATGATTATGATGATCAAGGCTTGCAGTAAATCCAAGAATAAGACCAAAGATATGATTAAATGATTTGTGCTCAATTGAATGGATTGATTAGATGAGATTGGAAGATGAGGAAGATGATATGAGATGGAATTTATTATGTGGATGAGATATGATGGATATGATAATTCTCTTGCACAAACTAATATGGATGCAATCTATCTAATATGCAAACTAAAACACAAGGTTGCCATCTGATTTATTGTGCTTGGTATCATCATTGAGCTTATTAAAATGTTGAGAGTTAGTACAAACATCAATGGTATAACTAGACCATGATGACCTGAGTACAAATTCCATACAACTTTTGTTGAGATTTGATAGTGCAAGATAACACAAGCATCTAGGTATAATGAGACTGAGATGACTTGAGCATCACTTGCATTAAAAATAAGAATTAATCATTTTCCTAGAAAATTTGAAAATCACTGATACTTTGTAGAACATGTCCCATGAAAATTTGGATAGTAGTAATGATTGACTCCTAGACAACATACAAAGAAAAATCATACTCCTTCCTTGCTTCTTTAGTCTAGGACATCATCGAGTTGCTCCAGAAGAATGATAACAACAATCATGATAAAACAATTGAACATACATGTTAAAGTGATCAAACCATGATTTAGAAGAGATCATCAAATGAGAGTTGATTTTTTTTGTTTTTGATGTTAATTTAGATGGCCGGTTGTTTGCGATTGATGTTTAGGATGATTGTTGTTTTCGCTAGGTTGCCTTGTCGTTGCTTGTCTATTGTTTGATTTTTCCCAATGGTTATTTTCCCCCAGTGAGAAACAAACCAAATTTATTATGGATATGTACAATGATAACCAAATCAAGGTAGGACACGACTGTGACTGCTGGATATGGACATGAAGCTTGTAAGATAGGCGTGAATGCACAATGATAGAAAAATGCGGACGGTCAACACATGTTCAAATAGATGGAGAAGTTGGCTTGTCACAAATAGTGCCTCTTGCCAGATTTTCACCATTTGTTTTTATTGCACTTTTTCATATTTTATAATTTTTTTGTTATTACCAAGATGCCCATTTGCCAGGTTTTCATCAAGGCAACGATTTTTTGGATTTTTCACTTTTTTTCTTTTTCTGATTTTTTTTTGTATATGTATATCAAAAGGATGCCTTTTTTCCAAATTTTCACCTTGATGATGATTTTTTCCAAATTTGTTTTGTTGTTTTTAAATTTTTTAAGGACTTTTATGTTGTGCTCTCTAAAGCCAAATGTAGAACTAATAAATGCCAGATCCATAAGCTTCCTTGACGATGCCTCATTCCTATGTGGATGACCATGCTGGATGAAAAGACCCAATTAGAATGAGGAGTACGAGTGGTAAAATGATAAATGTGATAGATGAAAGAGGCTATGATGGGATACCTAATGTGCACAATTTGTGGGCCATCAGGCTTTAGCTGAAAAGGAGCTTGGGCAACCCATGGGTCAAAGTACGTGAAGGGGTCGCCATCAAAGACACCTTGAAAAAAATCACCAATGGTTGTGTAACGATATGATGGGTAAGTAAAAATGGATGTATTTAATGGTATAGGTGACATGGATGAAGATTGTAGACCAATAAGTTCTTTCTTTCTTTTTCTTCTTTGATAGATGCCCCCAGTTATTTTTGAGCGAAAAACATATTTGGAGATCAACTTTTTCTTGCTTTTATTTTTGATTTATCCGATAGCTTTTTATTTTTACTAAGGGACTCTTCTTGATCTTCATTCATTTGTGATTCATCCAATAGCTTTTTATGTTGGCTAAGGGACTTTTCTTGATCTTTCTTTCTTTGCAAGCTTTCTATTGACTTTGGATCTCCATTGGGAAAAGGCATTTTTACCTTTGATTCTTGAGTTACTTCCTTTACATTATCTTTGAGAGATACTTGTTGATCCATGTCTACAAGGTGGATGGATGTGGGTGAGATGGATGAGAGGGGAGTGGTGATGTTGTTAATTGAATCTTCATGACTATCCTTTTCGGTACTGTTAACATCAAAGGGGGTTTGCACATCCTTAATGGCTTAGAAATATTACTTAATAGAGGGAACAATAGGTGATTCATACCCTAGCTCAAGGTAGGTGGGATGGAAGGGTGATGATAGGATATATTTCGTAGGGTCTTGATCAAAAAGTGGATTATCATAGATATCTTGGTAAAATAGGGGGTTATCAGTGATATGAAAAGTTTGAGTGGAAGCAGGTGTATTATGCAAATCACAAGAGTTTTCAATCCAGGCATGGTCATCATTCTACATCCCTTCTATAATTGTCTTGGTGTCATTATTGGAAGTCTGCCCTTTCTCGATGACTGTAGTAGTGTTTGTTATTAGCAACTTATCCAAATGGTATTCTCCACATCCCAGATCATGGATTTGGACTGTGGGGTTTGATAATACACTAACTGAAGTAGAGGCTTTCAAAGAATCAAGATCAACACATGGTTGAGAAAGTGTTGTTTCACAATTACTAGGAATGGGGATTTCAGCTTTAGGGCTTGGATTATGTCCATGCATGAAAGGATTAGGATCTCCTTATATGGTGATTTCAACTCCATCATGAGGGAATTTTAAGCATTGATGGTATGTAGAGGATACCACTTGCATTTCATGTATCCAAGGTCTTCCAAGGAGGATATTATAGGTCAAGGGGAGATCAAGTACTTGGAAAACCACATCCTTCACCATAGGGCCAACTCTGATTGGTAGCGTAACTGATCCTTTAGATAAACATTCTTTTATATCATATGCCTTCATGATGATATTTTGATTGGAATCTATTACATCTTTTGAATATCCCAATGTAGTAACAAGCTTTAGGGTGCAGATATTTAAACCAGCTCCTCCATCTATTAGGACATGTTTGACCGAACATTTATGGATTAGAGCCTCAATATGGAGTGGAGGATTATGTAGATGAGTAAGTGAAATGTCATCATTTTCAAAAAATGATAGACAATTGGATGCAAGTACACGTCTCTCCATAGCTTGGGATTTACGAACTTCCAACTCAAATGGTACTGGTGGGTCATTTAATTTACTTTGGGTTTGGATGACACTTCTTTGATTATAAAATACAAAAATGTTAAGAATGGTAGTATCATGGACATTATTCATTATTTTCCCTTGGGTATTTGGTGAAGAGGATTCCTCTTTTTTGAAGTTGGTGTTCATTGTAGATTCCTCAATGTCTATCACTTTGCTGTCAATCAAATCTTGGACTAAGTGCTTTAGCTGCATGCGATTATTTGTTTTATGTCCATTATTCCTATGAAAATAAAAAAAAATGTGCATCATTCCACCATGAGGGTTTAACTAGGGGATCATAAACTCTTGCCTCTGGTAACGTTATAAGCTTTGTTGCAAGAAGCTCTTTCAATGCGGATTCTAATGATTTCCCCAAAGGTGCAAAATTTTTGTGGTTATTCGATGTTTGATATGGTGGTCTAGATGGAGGATTATTTTGATGATTGTTGTTCTGATTTGTGTTCTAGTTGGCGTTGTTTTGATTGGGGCTTTGATCAGCCTTGGGTGTGATTCCTGCTAGATTGAAGACTGGTTTGGCATTATGCATTTTGGCTGAATTATCATTGCCATTATTCTTGTATTTCTGCCAAAACTTTGGTTTTTCATTGTTGGAGGAATTGGAAGAATTTTTTTCATTATAGATTTTCAAGATTCCTCGCTTGACCAAAGCTTCCTCAATTTTGATCCCATTTTTGATTAATTTTTCAAAATTTGGAGGACATTGTAATTCAAGCCTATAACTCATTTCTTGATCAAGACTGTTAATAAAGATATCCATCTTTTCCTTTTCAGGAACTGGATGTGAATACCGTGTGAATAATCTTCTCCATCTTTGTAGGAATGTGATGAAGGGTTCTCTAGTATTTTGCTTCGCTTTGCACAAACTAAGCATGGTTATTTGATGTTGTATATTGTAGGAGTATCGAGATATGAATTTATTGATTAACTCCTCAAATGTTTTGATAGGGTGAGTGATTTTGGAAAGCCACTCCATGGAAACAATTGCATCAGGTATGTATCTTCATGAGAAAATTCCAGGCTCATATTTTGAAACTCCCTCACATGATCAATAGGATCCATTTTCCCATTGTATCTGTCAAATTTTGGGATTTCACAATGCTTTGGAAAAGGAATCATGTTGAGATTCTCATCGAAGGGATATGGCAAATATCTTCCAAAACATATTTCTTGGTTGTACCCCCTTGTATTTCTTTAATTTGTCCTTGTAGTGATCTTATTTGCTGGGTAAGAGCACTAAAATCATTTAAGGGGGTTTCAACTCTTTCAGGATATTCTCTATTTTTCTCAGTATCAAAATCAAAGGGTAATTTAGCTCCTTGGTTTGCTAACAAAAGAAATTATCTTTCTTTGTTCTGCTCTAGAATTTTGTCCAAGCGAGTATGAAATTGTGGATCTTGTTCAGCTTCTTGAACTCCTCGATTATTTCATTATCATTTGAATTATTTACAAGATGAAACCTATGAAAAGGATTTTCTCTATCATCCATGTTTCCAAATGGATTTTCCCTTTTGTCTTCTTCTTGGTGCTTTTGGGATCTCTTGACAACAGGCATATGCTTGTACCAAATTTTTACTAACTTTGATTGCAAATGGGAGAGTGCAATTTTTTGGATGTCTTCGTCAGAATAGAATGATGGATTCTATTGATATGACTAAAGAAATTTCTAATTTTTGGTTTGTGATTCCATGGATTGAAGGATGATGATCAGGTTATGGGAATTAAACTAGAAATTAGAAAAGGATTTGATGATGCACTTTGCGATGTTTTTATCTTAGTTTGAGAAAATAAGGAATTTGCAAAAGCCTAATGCTTCCAAGTTCTATATTGCAACACTTGATCAGGACGATTGGAATACTGAATTGCAGGCTGTGGGATGAAAGAGGGATGAATGGGATGACTATGATTATGCCTTTGCAAAAGAGATCTTTGTTGAAAGAAAGCTTGTGAAGATAATAGCTCTAAAAAAAAATCATCAGTAAATCCCCTAGAAAAGTCATGATATCGATGAATGAAAGTTTGATGTTCAAGAAAAACCTTCCAACTTTGGTATAAAAAGTGTCTCCTTTTCAAAAGATTATTGTAACTAAGGGACCTTTTTGGCTTCTTGATCCTTTTCTCAATGGATTTCTTAACAAAGGTTGTAGATTTCCAGAACCTAAGCATAGAAAAGGCCAGACTTGGTGGAAAATTGCGTCAGAAAATTCTCTTGATTCAAAAAATAGATGTGCTACTTTGTTCAATGGATGCGCTAAAATTTTCAATGAATGTGCTAAAAGTCAGATCAATGCACTGGACTATTGCATGGATGCATTGAAACAGAACATAGACGCACTATAACAGAGCATAGATGCGCTAAAACAGAGCATAAATACGCTGAAACAGAGCAGAGATGCACTAAAATAGAGCAAGGATGCACTAGAACAAAGAAGAGATGCACTAAAATATCCATTCAATACACTGAGATGGACATGTTTTGATAATTTTTTGGATTGGATGATCTTTATCTGATTTAATGTTTGAAAAACATGGCATGCAATAGAAAATAGTTGTTTTTAAAGTCCTAAAATCTAATAATGAGTGTATGTTCTTTGAGATTTCCATGGGTATTGAACAAAAAAAACACTTCAGACAGACTCACTCTTAATTGTCAAAAAGGTCATCATAATAATCATAGCCCACATTTTAGAATTACGTCAACTCACATAGTCGTGTCACCCCCTAGAGGGCGCCCATGGTTTTGTCTTTTCTAGATGCATACTCAAAGTTAGATTTCTCGATCCCTTGAGCAAACAGTCCTTGGCAATTATATGGTGAGTGTCTTGGGGGAAGATTCTTCCCTCCCCTTGCACTGTGAGTATTATAATGTTTGGTTACTGACACGGTTGGCTTCTACACTAAGGTTCGTAGTAAGGGTTTATGTTCAGTGCAACAAATGATATACTCCCTCAAGAGACCTCCCAACCTTTAGAACAAAGGCTTTGGGGATGGTTATCTTGCACACTATTGTCGAGTGGATTTTCTTCAACAACTCGCCTTTGATTAGAGTGGGTTGGAATCCTTGGATTTAGGGTTCCCAATTAGGTTGTTCCTCTTGGGTGAGTACTTTTTACCACAAGAGCAGGCCTTCTAAAGGATTTAATAAAGCATGAAATACATGAAATAAAAAGATGAGCCTGGTGTTTTGATCACCTAGTTAAGGGGAGAGCATAATCCTATCACTCGACAATCACAACAAACAATTTTATTCAATTTTAATCCCAAATGACAATTTTCTAAACTAAGTGAAGATGTTGCTTCACAACATACATGTGATTCATTTTAACTAAGATAAATCAATTGTTTGGTGACTACCCTAGGATTGATTCATTTTAACTTTATGCAGAAAGTATTAATCTCTGTCCGTGGACGCGTTGGATTCAGGATTAAATTTTATAGTCTCCTAGATGCACTAAAATAACACCTAAATGCGCTAAAACAGAGCATAAATGTGCTAAAATAGAGCATAAATGCGCTAAAATAAATATAGGGATGCACTAGAACAGAGCATAAATGTGCTAGAAGAATATAGATATGTGCTAAAATAGAGCGGTAATGTGCTGAAACATGCCTCGTATGTGCTAAAAGAATCCAGGGATGCATTGAAACGTGCCTCGTATGCGCTAAACCGCGAGTCCAGTCTATAACCTATCAAAAAACCTGCAATAAAAAAATTAAAAACGGGCCAAGGGCCCCACGGTGGGTGCGAAAAATGTGTGTGAATATGTGTACTAATTAAAAGGATAAACAAACAGACCAATGCGATATTACATTGAAGAAATTAAAGTTAAAAGATAAACAAACTCTCAACACAACAATTTCTTCAAAGACATCCCATTGTCCTCTATCTCTAAGGATTCAATGTAAGTTACTGGCTCTTAGTTGGTTTAAGCAGAAGCTTGGTAGAATGACAACTTAGAGAATGAGATTATGCAACATGCCTTTCTATTGCTAAATGATATGATATGAATAAGCTAAGATATGAAACTAAGATGCTATGAAAGATAAGATGCTATGCTTAAGAAAATAAGATTTTTAAAAGCTGGATAAAATGCAACTATAATGCTCACACTATATTCACTAGATCTAAGATCTTTTTCAAAGAACAAAGAGGTTGTATTTACAGAGTTTTTGGATGCAAAAGCCTAGTTGGCAAAGATCAACGGTTGAAATCAAGCCCGTCAAGATGAACAGTGAGAGATTTGGAAGTTCAGAAAAAGATGGAGGATGTTTCCTCCTACACAACCTCTTTCTTCCATTCAAAAATGAAGGAAAGTAGCCATTTGTCAATTTTAGTTATAAGGAGTTAGTTGGTAGTTGAGGATAAATCCATAGTTAAATAATTTAAATATTTAATTATATGTGACAATGAATCTAGATGTTTCTATAATTAAATATTTAAAATATTTAATTATGTGTGAGTTGAAGAAAGTGTTTTAATTAAATATTTATAATATTTAATTAAATGTGGAATGAAGAATTAGAAATAATGGATTTGGAAGAATATTCTTTTAATTGAATTTAAAATCCAAACTTATGATAATTAATATAAATAAATTATAAAATTTATTTAATTAATTAGAAAGAAAATATAAAATGGTAATATTAAATAAACTTATTTATTTAATTAAATTAGGAGAATTAGAAAGTGAATGATATAAATAAATAATTAAATTTATTTATATGTAGATGACTTTAAAATATTAATTAAATAATTCATATTTAATTAATTATCAAGCTTGATTTAATGTGACCATTTTTAGATGTATAAAGGTATGTCTCTTATTGCATGAACTAAACCAATTCTAACCAAATTGTCAAAATTCATGTGACACATCCTTTGATGCCATAACCAATTGTCATTAATCTGAGACATAAAGCAATTGCCATCAACACCCTTGAGTTGATAAATGTTTTTGTGGAAACAAAAAAAGTATCGCTATACATTTTCATTCTTGTTTAGGCCCTCCTTGTTAAATTAAGCATAATTTTGCCTTGATTTAGTGTTGTAATGCGTTTAACACTATAATGCCTCTCATGTTCTAATACTTTGATACTGCTTTGGTGTGTGTGTCTTTGCTTTAGTGTGATTTTTGGTTATGTTTTGATACATATTTGATACTCTGTTTGACATCTTTTCCTCCATGTGTTGGGCGTGGCAGACAGTTATGCTTATTTTCTTATGATAGTTGGACTTATGTGTGGGATACTCATGTTATGATATGTTACTTTGTGAGTTATATTGATGATGTGATACTTAGATTTTGTTTACTGTATTTGATTCGGGTGAAGGAGACAGGGTGGCATCGCTCATCCGTGAGCGCCCTACCTCACCGTAACTCTCTTTCACAATGTGTTTGACTATGAGTTATATGCACATATACATGTTGTTCAATGTTTTGTGTTATGTAGGAATGCAGGTACTAGATGTCGACTCCACCCGCATTGTCGGGTCTGAGCGGATCCTACATACCCAATGGTTGATGTGGTTAGGGAGTTGGTAAGAAAGTACCCCTGCCTATGTCAGTGGTTGGTCTAGGGATTGTTCATGTCGTGTCTGTAATCCGTTCATGTGGGTATGGTTGTTAATTAAATAATTTTATTTCATAAATTTTATAAGTGTGTTTATGGCTTGGTCTAGTGCTTTATGATTTAAATTAGAGTTTCAATGTTGCTTATGATATTAATACTTTGGAAAATTATGGTGTACATTAGCACTTTATTGTTATTTTAAAATGTGAAGCTATTCTTTAAATTAAATCATTAAATAATATAGTTAGAGAAATTATTATGGATTATTTTAAAAAAGAAAAGAAAAAAGAAATAAAGTTAAGGAAATCATTATTATATTTGATTTTATTGAAAAGGAAGGTGATTTAATAATATAAATTTTAAACTTAAATTAAGTGAAATGTTGCTTAAAATTATTATTAATTAATGGGTTATTTTTCAAAGGGCAATTTTATTATAGTGAAAATAAAATATTTATAAGGGCATATTTTTGGTGTAAATTAATTATGGAAGATTCTCTTCCAAAATTGGGAAATGACAGAGGGAGTGTTAAGTGGAATTTGCATGGGAAAGTTGTCGGAAAATTTATTACAACTTCTGATTTGGCTTTTTTTTGGAAAAAGTATATTTCCAAATATTGCTTTTTCGAAAAAGCAAGAGAGAGGAAATGAAAAATGAAAAAATGTCTGCAACTCAAAAATTGTTGATTTTTTTTTGAGGAATTAGATAATTTGTGGGGATTTTCGTTGATTTGATCTGAGAAGATTTGATTTTTCGCTTGCACTGGACTTTGTTGTCGAATCTATTGTTGCTAGGATTCGAATCTCTGGTTTTCGAAGTTTCATCTGACTGGAATTGTGCAACTCGTCCTCGAATCAAGCTTTGCGTAGGACTTCGGGTAATTCGAATTTCATATTTTTGATCTCTGTAAAATTGGTTTTTTAAAAGAAAAAAGGAAAATGTGTTTCTGTGTGTGTTTGGGAAAATCCTCTTCCTCTGTAATTTTAATTACCTTCCTGTAGATTTCTCCTTCCTCTCTGTATTTCATTTTGGAATTCTTGTTGAAATCTCGATTCTCAACTTTAAACCTCTAAAAATCTCTCTCGTCTGAGAACCCTCTCATTCCCTATATTTTGTTTTCCCAATTTATTTATTCTGGAAATTTTTGCATCTCCTCTGTTATACTATAATTATTTTCATTGAAACATGATGGATAATATATATATATATATTTATTTATTTATGCTAATATTTTATTAAATCATTGTTTTGATGGGGCATCGTACGACGAAATGTGAATTATATAATCGTTGGGCATATTTTTTTTCCCTGGTTGGGGTTCATTGCTTGCTTGTGGGGAGGTGTTTCCTCCCACCACCGCCCCCATATGGAGACAATGATGTGGAGGTAGAGCCTCCACCGCCCTCCCCACTCTTTATGTGTCGATGGGGATTGAAGGGGGATACGGTTGTGTACAGCCGCCCTACCCCAATTCATATGTCCCTCTGTATTTTATTTAAGGCCTGCGTACTTTGAAATTCCACTGCCTATTATTAATGTATAATGTGGTTTCGATTTTTAATGCAACTATTTATTAAAAATATAATATACATAATATATGTGTGTGTGTGTTATGTTTATTATAATATGTGGCAGATTTAATATTGAAATTATATTGATTAGAAGTTTATATATATGCATATACATGTATATATGTATGTGTATATACACTCTATAGAAAATTGGTATAATCTATTATTACTAAGTTTTGATCTTCAGTAGTAGTAGATGAATTGATATATATTTATTCCAGTATTCATATAGTGTATAGAGAGGAAATGTGAGCAAATAATGCAAAGTAAAAATAAGTTATTCTCTGGAAAATTTTATATTTAATGAGGAGAAGTTTTATTTGTAAATTCTATTTGAAAATGTCTTTTAATTTAAGTTGTGTTTAGAATCTGAGGAAAATAAAATTTGTGATTTAAAATATACTATAGAATTTGATTTCATTATTTTTCAGTCAAATTGTACTATGATATATTAGAATAGTTATTTAAAATAAATAAATATTATAATCATATTTTGAACTTAGAAGATTGATATCTTAAATCTTCTTTTTACTTTGAACTATTTTTTTTTAATATAGATTAGATTTCCATTATCTTAGAAAAATTAGAATTTATAATATTGTGTGCGGAAAAGATTTAAAATCAGAAAATAAAATATAGTTGAAATTTTGAAATTAGTGAATGATTTATAATTAAGTAAGTATCTTTAATTTTTAATTTTATTTTTTTTGGCAAAAATGGCATAGCCATTTATTATATTATTATAATTATTATAAAATATTACAAAACCTGATTCAAAATGCATACCGGGAGGAAAGATTCAAGAAGAAAACCTCTTATTGTAGCATATTTAAATACAAAATTGACAAAATTGTTCCATTAGTGGAACTCAAAATATATCCCAAAACAGGCACCCATTACATAGGTTTTCATCATGGCGATCACAAAATGACTTCAAGTCAACAACCCTCCTTTTATCTAGGTGGCCACCCAAAGTGAGCTACAACCCAAAACCCATACAAACATTTAATCTTACATGAGAGTCATGACCACTTTGACTGACACTTTGGCCCTGACCTTCTTTAAGGTCTTGGCAATGTCACTTTGTCCATTCAATAGGAAGGTCATCATTGTATTGGGGGGACATCCCTAAGTGTCCTACCGATGATGTTTACTCACACCAATAAGGCTTTCATACTCCACCTGGGGTTCACCCTCACCTTGTCATCCTCATGTTTGCACCATCATCATTCATATCAACACTTGTCGTGGTGAGATATCCACCAAGGCATAGGTAAACCGCTTGTGTAATTACGGAGAATCAAGAAGGGAATCTACAATATTCGCACCAAGCTCCTAGAAATACGTCTGATCAAAGCTTTGTTTGATCTCCACCGTTCACTGTTGCCAATAGTCCATGACATACATCATCTTCCACTAGCTTAGTATGTTGTCCGATCAACCTTGTTTAATCTCAGCTACTCATCCTCGTCATCAATGTCACCCACATCATTATAACTGGGTCCCACTACGGAATGTTGCCTTCTCATCATTGCATTGGGGGAACAAGCTCTTAGATTCTGCCAATGGCATTTACTCTCATTTCCTTACTGCTCGCAACTCTTCGGTCACCTCCACGTGGCATCCTATCGAAGCTTCCCTTTGAGATGCTTCTCTTTCCTTCTATCGGGCTTCATTTGCTTGACACATGGCCACATGAAAAGGATAGATGGGCCTGCTTTCTTCTCAGATGGGGCCCACACCATCTCTCCTCGGAACACGCAACTATAAAGAAAATCAGATCACGCAACTCTAATTGTGCCACTAGCTCTCTCTTCCAAGTTGACTCGGTCAATGCACACCCAGCTCATTTCGTGGGACCCAACTCAGTATGGGTTACCACTCGCAACTCTCCGTTCGTCTCCATGTGGCATCCTATTCAAGCTTCCCTTCAAGATGCTTCTCTTTCCTTTTTTCGGGCTCTAGTTGCTTGACACGTGGCCATGCGGAAAGGAGAGATGGGCCTGCTTTCTGGTCGGATGGGGCCCACACCATCTTTCCCATACACACACTTTTATAAATGCAGATTAACACTTATTGAAGACTTAAGACATCCTACAAAATAATTTCCTCTAATTGAGGATAATTTTTTAAATTGTTAATGTCTTGCATTATGAAAATTTCTTGCTTGTCACACTCCATATTCGCCAAGCAATCTGCTAATTTATTCCCTTCTCTATAAGTATGAGTGATCTGATAAGACTGAAATTGCTGAAATAAACACCAGACTCTTTCTAGAACATACTTTAAACACCATTTTTGAGGGTGCTTTACCTTACAAGCATTAATAATTACCAATGAATTGCCTTCAATATGCAAGTTACTTATGCCATACAACAAAGCAATTTCTAGTCCCATTAAAATAGCCTTTGCCTCTGTAATATTATTTGTACCTATTGGGAGATGAACTGATCTTATGTTTAATAAATCGTGGAATTATCATTGCTGCTCTTGAATTATCTTTTTAGCAAGTTTATAGACTTAGATATTTAATAAATGAATTATTTAAAAGTAGGAAGACATTTATTAAATTGACTATTGTTTTTGGATTAAAATAGAAATATTAGTGAATTTCCTTATTTTTTCGATTTTAATAGATTAAAATGGTTATTTGAATGAGACTTGGATGATTTATTATTTAAATTCCTTATATTTAATGATGTGGTGTTAATTAATTGAATGTGAAATCTTAGTGTCTCTTGTGTGGATTTTAGTGTTATCTCCAGAGGTTAGGGAAGGTGTGAATTCTTTTCTATGGTTGCATCTTTTTGGTTCATGTTGATACCATGTGGGAATTTGTGGGTGGTACCCTATTGTGAGTTATGATTCTTTTGGTTGAACATTGTGGTATCCATTTCTTGGTTTTGGTTTTAGGGCAGCCATACAAGAGTGTGGCTCTTCTTGGGGCCAGTGTACATGTGGTCACCCTTGAAAGATTTTCCCTAATTAAGTGAAAACCTAATTAATTTACTTACTAGGTTGGGTTAGTTATCACATAACAAAATAAAAATATACACCTCACCCTTGTCATTAGCGCTCCCAAAGGCTAAGGATGGGTGAGAAGACCTGGTCGGTAAGGTCACTACCTTGTCTTTGTGAAAGGTAAGTGGCTCCACATGAGTCACCCTATGGGGTGGTGCCTTGAGATAGGTTGACTGGTTAGCCATAGATGGAGGCAGTTCCTAGTGTTAGGTAGCTTGGTTAATCCATAGAGTTGGAGCTGGTTCCTAATGTTAGGTAGCCTGGTTAATCCATGTAAGTCCATGCGATGAGACTCTCCCATTATGACCCTTTGTTTCCCTTGTTCTTGTGCCTTTGGAGTTGTTTTAGTTATTTTAGTTTTTTGAGTTGGTTTATCTACTGTTGATGTTTATGTTGTTTCGTGGGATTGAGTCTTGTGATGTGAGTCCTTATGTTTGAGTTATGGCCAAGGGTTCTTTCTTATTGACTCCCTGCATGGGGGGTGTTCCTTCGGGTTCACACGGTCAGGTGGAAATGTGAAATGCACCCATTGGGTCCCCAATTATGAGCATGGTATGGATGTAGTTGCAGTGATATCAGAGCTCGCATAGAGAAGATCATACCTATGAAGAGTTCTCTTTCATTATTGTACTTTTGTATTATGATTGTACCCTTCCCAATGTTATAAGGGAAGTGGCTTTGTAATGTAGCTTTTATTTTATATTGTGTTGTATCTGTGGATATATATTCCACATTTGTAATTCTGAACTCTAAAGTTGAATATAATACTATGTGATTTATGTTTATGAGTTTATATCGTATTCTTGTTAATATATGTCATACTTATATCATGTTTTAGTCTCATTCTTTCTTTCACTTTAGTTAGTATTGTATATCATTTAATTGTGGGTTTGTTTAAGTAACACACCATCTACCCCATAGGATTAGGTTAATGCTTTATGTTATATCTATGTTGTATAAATGTTTAATGTTGCAATGTGTAATTGTTGTTTTAAAAAAAAATTAAATTTTTATTGTTGTAGTTGTCCTATGGGGTTTGCGTGGCAGAGCGTTACAACTTGGTATCAGAGCATTGGGTTCATACATTGAGCACTCTGGATACAATGAGCCCATTATGTCGACATAGTGCACGTACTCATGTAGTTATGTTATCCTTTGTTGACCATTAGCTGTTGACGACCTTAAACGGGTCTATAGTTGGCATGCGATTCAATGGTGCAAAAATTAGTGGAAGGGATAGGACCCTTGATGTAGTGTACAATGCACCGATATCCTTTCTATTTAGAAATGCATCATGGACTCTTGGGTTTCCATGTGTGTTTTTGAGTAATGTGAATTTTGTGTATGTAAAGAATGTGTTTAAAATAATAAGTATAGTGCTTGACCTTTGAGTTTGATCTGTATTTTTTTTTCTATCACCCTCGCCTAATTGTTTGTGACTCTTTTCTTGGGTGGTGTGTGTAGGATTCCTAGGGGTTGTGGGTAGGCTAGAGGTCATGGTAGAGGCCTGGGAGGTGGTTGTGGAGCTAATCGTCAGAACACTTCTTTCCAAAGTCCCCATGAGAATGATCATGAGGAGCACTTGGGTCCTCAGTTATGGTCCTTGCTTGAGGAGATTCTTACCTGGCTAGTCCCTAGACAAAAGGGTGGATGATAGGTGTTGAGGGAAAGAGAAAGGTTACCTAGGAGGAGAAATGTTTCAACTTTAGCAAGACTTATGATGGGCCTTTTGAGGGCATGTTCTTCGCTCATCAATAGTTCGAGTGGTATTTTGGAGTGTGAAGATTGGACGGTTGGTGTTCATTTTGGTAGGGCGTCTCCAACAAGATTTGGGGTCTGGGGTGATCGTCTTATGTCTAGAAGTATCCGAAGTTGGTTGCGATCCCAGCTCCATTGTCCTAGCTAGGCAGTGTGGAGAACACTGGCTGCAATGGGTAGAGGCACAGGTTATTTTTCTTGTAGGTGACAGGGCCACATAGCTAGACGATGTCCTTAGAGGAACACACCTGAATCCAAATAGAGGCCGATGACTACAGAGCCAGCAGGGAATGATGCAAGAAGGTTCCATAGGGTGAGTACAATGTTGATCACCACCGAGAAAAGCATCAAAACACAAGTGTGGAGATTACTGGTAGTGGTCAGGTAGCTAACTCGAGAGCTCATGGAAATCCTACAGTGTAGGAGATTGAAGAAGTGCCTATCATGTTGTTTTATTTGCCTTGACTCTTGCTATGATAGGTTATGTGTGTGAGACCTTGTAGGTGGTTGCTACACCATACTGGTTTGGTGGATAGTTCAGATGACTCAGATGTTTATGACACTATTTTTGTTGTTCATATTATTTTTTGCACTTTGATACCTTATAGTTGTTTGTTTCACCATTCTAGATGGTGTTGGATGACATTTCATTTGATTTTGTTAAGTCTTTAGCGACATGGGAGGATGCATTTCGCATCCGAGAATATTTTCCTTATTTGTTTTTGGGCTTCCTAGAGTAAGCCTAGTTTTAGGGGGGGAGGATGTAGTGCCTCTCATGTTCTGATACTCTGATACTACTTTAGTGTGTGTGTGTGTTTTCTTTAGTGTGATTTTTGGTTATGTTTTTATGCATATTTGATACTTTGTTTGACATCTTTTATGCCATGTGTTGGGCGTGATAGATAGTTATGCTTATTTTCTTATGATAGTTGGACTTATGTGTGGGATACTCATGTTATGATGATGTTACTTTGTGAGTTATATTGATGATGTGATACTTAGATTTTGTTTATTGTATTTGATTCAGGTGAAGGAGACAGGGTGGTGTCGCTCATCCGTGAGCGCTCTACCTCACCGTAACTCTCTTTCACAATGTGTTTAACTATGAGTTATATGCACATGTACATGTTGTTCGATGTTTTGTGTTATGCAGGAATGAAGGTACTAGATGTTGACTCCACCCGCATTGTCGGGTCTGAGCGCATCCTACATACCTAATGATTGATGTGGTTAGGGAGTCGGTAAGAAAGTACCCCCGCCTATGTCAATGGTTGGTCCAAGGATTGTTCATGTCGTGTCTTTAATCCATTCGTGTGGGTATGGTTGTTAATTAAATCATTTTATTTCATGAGTTTTATAAGTGTGTTTATGGCTTGGTCTAGTACTTTATGATTTAAATTAAATGCTAGTCTATGGTGCAAAATATTAAATTAATTAAAGGTTCAATGTTGCTTATGATATTAATACTTTGGAAAATTATGCTGTACATTAGCACTTTATTGTTATTTTAAAATGTGAAGCTATTCTGTAAATTAAATCATTAAATAATATAGTTAGAGAAATTATTTTGGATTATTTTAAAAAAGAAAAGAAAAAATAAATAAAGTTAAGGAAATCATTATTATATTTGATTTTATTGAAAAGGAAGGTGATTTAAGAATATAAATTGTAAACTTAAATTAAGTGAAATGTTGTTTAAAATTATTATTAATTAATGGGTTATTTTTCAAAAGGCAATTTTATTATAATAAAATTAAAATATTTAAAAGGGCATATTTTTGGTGTAAATTAATTATGGAAGATTCTCTTCCAAAATTGGAAAATGACAGAGATGGAACATTAAGTGGAATTTGCATGGGAAAGTTGTCAGAAAATTTATGACAACTTCTGATTTGGTTTTTTTTTGGAAAAAGTATATTTCCAAATATTGCTTTTTTGAAAAAGCAAGAGAGAGGAAATGAAAATTGAAAAAATGTCTCCAACTCAAAAATTGTTGAATTTTTTTCTGAAGAATTGGATAATCTATGGGGATTTTTGTCAATTTGATCTAAGAAGATTTGATTTTTGGCTTGCATTGGACTTTGTTGTCGAATTTGTTGTTGTTGGGGTTCGAATATCTAGTTTTCAAAGATTTCATCTAGCCAGAATTGTGTAACTTGTCCTCAAATTGAGCTTTGCATAGGACTCTGGGTAATTCGAATTTCATATTTTGATCTCTATAAATTTGGTTTTTGAAAAGAAGAAAAGAAAATGTGTTTCTGTGTGTGTTTGGAAAAATCCTCTTCCTCAGTAATTTTAATTACCTGCCTGTAGATTTCCCCTTCCTCTTTGTATTCCATTTTGGAATTCTTGTTGAAATCTCGATTCTCAGCTTTAAACCTCTAAAAATCTCTCTCGTCTGAGAACCCTCTCATTCCCTGTATTTCGTTTCCCCAATTTATTTATTTAGAAATTTTTGCATCTCCTCTGTTATACTATAATTGTTTTCATTGAAACATGATGGATAATATATATATATATATATATATATATATATATATATATATTTATTTATTTCTGTTAATATTTTATTAAATCATTGTTTTGATGGGGCATCCTACAATAAAATATGAATTAGTTAATCATTGGGTATATTGTTTTTCCTTGGTTGGGATTCGTTGCTTGCTTGTGGGGATGGTTGGGTGAGGCGTTGCCTCCCACCACCGCCCCCATATGGGGACGGTGATGTGGAGGCAAAGCCTCTACCGCCCTCCCCACTCTTTATGTGTCGATGGGGATTGAAGGGGGGATATGGCTATGTACAGCTGCCCCTACCCCAATTTGTATGTGCCTTTGTATTTTATTTAAGGCTCGCGTACTTTGAAATTATGCCACCTGTTATCAATGTATAATGTGGTTTCGATTTTTTTGCAACTGTTTATTAAAAATATAATATATATATATATATGTGCATGTGTGTGTGTTATGTTTATTATAATATGTGGCAGATTTAATATTGAAATTATATTGATTAGAAGTTTACATATATATATATGTAAATATATATATATATGCATATATATGTATATATGTATGTGTATATATACTCTGTGCAAAATTGGTATAATCTATTATTATTGAGTTTTTATCTTCAACAGTAGTAGATGAATTGATATATATTTATTCTAGTATTCATGTAGTGTATAGATAGGAATTGTGAGCAAATACTGAAAAGTAAAATTAAGTTATTCTCTAGAAAATTTTATTTTTAATGAGGAAAAATGTTATTTGTAAATTCTATTTGAAAATGTCTTTTAATTTAAGCTGTGTTTAGAATATGAGGAAAATGAAATTTGTGATTTAAAATATACTATAGAATTTGATTTCATTGTTTTCTAGTCAAACTGTACTGTGATATATCAAAATAGTTGGTTAAAATAAATAAATATTATAATCAAATTTTGAACTTAAAAGATTAATATCTTAAATCTGCTTTTTACTTTGAACAGTTTTTTTTTTTAATATAGATTAGATGTCCATTATCTTAGAAAAATCATAATTTAGAATATTGTGTGTGGAAAAGATTTACAATCAAAAAATAAAATATAATTGAAAAATAGAAATTAGTGAATGATTTATAATTGGTTTTTAATAAATTAAGTTAGTATCTTTAATTTAAAAAAAAAAAGTTTATTTTCTTATGTTTAATAAATCATGGAATTATCATTTCTGCTCTTGAATTATCTTTTTAGCAAGTTTATAGACTTAGATATTTAATAAATGAATTATTTAAAAGTAGGAAGATATTTATTAAATTGACTATTGTTTTTGGATTAAAATAGAAATATTAGTGAATTTCCTTATTTTTTTGATTTTAATAGATGAAAATGGTTATTTGAATGAGACTTGGATGATTTATTATTTAAATACCTCATAGTTAATGATGTGGTGTTGATTAATTGAATGTGACATTTTAGTGTGTCTTGTGTGGATTTTCATGTTATCTCTAGAGGTTAGGAAAGGTGTGAATGCTTTTCTATGGTTGCATCTTTTTGGTTCATGTTGATACCATGTGGGAATTTGTGGGTGGTACCTTGTTGTGAGTTATGATTCTTTTGGTTGAACATTGTGGTACCCATTTCTTGGTTTTGGTTTTAGGGCAACCATAGGGGAGAGTGGCTCTTCTTGGGGCCAGTGTACAAGTGATCGCCCTTGAAAGAGTTTCCCTAATTAAGTGAAAACCTAATTAATTTACTTAGTGGGTTGGGTTAGTTATCACATAACAAGATAAAATTATAGACCTCACCCCTATCGTTAGCACTCCCAAAGGCTAAGGACGGGTGGGAAGACCTGGTCGGTAAGGTCACTACCTTGTCTCTGCAAAAGGTAAGTGGTTCTGCATGAGTCACCCTATGGGGTGATGTCTTGAGATAGGTTGCTTGGTTAACCATAGATGGAGGTGGTTCCTAGTGTTAGGTAGCTTGGTTAATCCAAAGAGTTGGAGTCAGTTCCTAATGTTAGGTAGCCTAATTAATCCATGTAAGGCCTTGCGATGACACTCTCCTATTGTGCCCCTTTGTTTCCCTTGTTCTTATGCCTCTGGAGTTGTTTTAGTTGTTTTAGTTGTTTTAGTTATTTGAGTTGGTTTATTTAGTGCTGATGTTTATGTTGTTTCGTGGGCTTGAGTCTTGTGATGTGAGTCCTTATGTTTGAGTTGTGTCCAAGGCTTCTTTCTTATTGAGTCCTCGCATGGGGGGTGTTCCTTCAGGTTCACACAGTCGGGTGGAAACATGCAATGCACCCATTGGGTTCCTAGTTGTGATCATGGCATGGATGCAGTTGCAGCAATCTCAGAAATTCGCATGGAGAATATTGTACCTATGAAGAGTTCTCTTTCATTATTGTACTTTTGTATTATGATTGTACCCTTCCCAATGTTATAAGGGAAGTGGCCTTGTAATATAACTTTGATTTTATATTGTGTTGTATCTGTGGAAATATATTCCGCATTTATAATTCTAAACTTTGAAGTTTAATATAATATTATGTGATTTATATTTATGAGTTTATATCTTATTCTTGTTTATGTATGTCATACTTATATCATGTTTTATTCTCGTTCTTTCTTTCGCTTTAGTTAGTATCGTATATCATTTAATTGTGGGTTCATTTAAATAACACATCATGTACCCCATAGGATTAGATTAATTCTTTATGTTATATCTATGTTGTATAGATGTTTAATGTTGCAATGTGTAATTGTTGTTTTCAAAAAAAATTATTTTGTTATTGTTGTAGTTGTCCTATGGGGTTTGTGTGGCGGGGTGTTACAAACACATTCACATTAGGTCGTGGGCCATTGTAAACTAAATGGACTTAGTTGTGCCTTATTTAAGGTGTTGTAAAGTGTGTCCTAACACTTTCACACTAATCTAGGGTTTTCATTATTAATTAGGCTTTTTTATGCCTTATTTGGCCATATTTTGCATCCACGAGCCTTAATTAATGCATCTTTCCAAGATTAATCCTAACACAAACTAGCATCCAATCATAATTTAGGTGTTTTTGGATTCTATGGCCCAAATTTAGTGATCTGGGACTCGTACACCACCTTGGGCATATGGGTACCACCTAAGTTTGAGGGCCACAATCTGGATTTCACATGAATCTAAGCATTTCTTGAAAAATATGTCCCAAGCTTAGCTTAATGCGACTCATACACCACTTTTAGCATATGAGTCCCACTTAGCTTAGACCTAATTTTAATTTAAACTCTTGGAAGGATTTTATTATCCTAGATCTAATGTCAGCTTGTAGTGCTATAATTTCAAGAAATTTGGCATAAATAAGTATAAATACAAGGTCATTTCACTTTTTTTCTCCTAATATTTTAAGTATTCATGCATTATAGAAAATTGGATACCACAAGAGAATTCAAGAGCTAATTATCAAGAATTTTGGAACATTATTCAAGTATGAAGGATCATGTCAAAGTCATCATGCATCATGTTTATTTTTGAGCTAACATTTGTGATGTATGGTTTTATGATTCAAGCAAGCACTCAATTCAAGATCCATCACATTCAAGAAAGATTCAAGATCTACATCCATTGGAGCCACTTCATACATGTTTATAGAATTTTATTTCTAGGGTTTGGTGAGTTATGACATATCATTTTGTTCATTCATCATTTCTCCTTTCCATTTGATTTCATTATAAGGTTTGATTACCAAAATGGGATTTGACCAAGGAAAACCCCTTTCCACTAACAAAACAACACTTTCCCTCTCTTTAGTGTGTGTTTTGTAGATCTAGGTTGAAGACCCTCTAAGGAGAAAGATTGGAAAGAAGTTGTCAAGTGTGCAAATTTGTCAAAGTTGTCACCTTGTTTAGAAGATCACTAAAAGACACCTACAGAGCAGAATTTGACATCTCAGATCCAAAAATCAGGTTGAGAAGGTATAGAAAGATTAGAGAGCATATTTAGATATTGATACTCCAAAAATGACAAGAAAGATTGATATGCCACTTTTGGCATATCAGTCCCAATATAATCACTTTTCTAGATTTTTGAAGATCCAGACTTGTCATCACCAGATTCTTGTTTTAACCCAAAAACCCTAGTTTGGGACTAATACACCTAGCCTAGCGTAAATTCAATATTACAAACATTTTAGGTCTTCATTCAAGCTACTACAAGTTTTCAAGTGCACATCTTTGATTTCCCAATTTTCTATTATGTTTTACATTTTTTTCTAGGTCATTTACTTAAAGTTTGCATATCATTAGATTTTGTCATTAGAGCTTGCATGTTACTAGTATTTCCAAGCCCTATCTTGGTGGAGAACTCATTTTTAGTCTCTAAATATACCCTAGGACAACCTTTTACAGATCTCTTTCCCTCATTCCATCCTTGGATTGAGATCTCTCGGGTTTCCTTGAGTGAAACAAGAGTGTGAAGTAGGAACCCTATCTCCTCAAAGGTAGGCCCCCACCTATATTTTTTATTGTTTCATTTTGGTGAACCTACATTTAGAACATCTTAATTTTGATTTGGAGTGCATCATAATCCTAGATCTAGCTTGCATGGACATTACATTAGGTTTTGCATTAGTTAATTTGCATCTAGGGTTTCTAAATCTTGCATTAGTGAAAGTGCATATCGGTTTCATTTTTAAATCTTGCATCACTAAATTTGACTTAAAATCTATATTTGTACTTAGTCTAGACATCATACAAACCAAAAAAAATAACATTTACATAGAATTTGCTGAAAACAGTGGAAAAACCTGAATTTGGGACTCATATGCCCCTTTAGATGATTTAGTCCCAGTACAAGTAGTTTTTCTTGATTTTTGGGTATTTTATGCTGAGTGTTATTCAACATTTAAACCTCTAAAAAAAACTGGATTAGGACTCATATGCCCCTCTAGGTGATTTAGTCATGTTTCATATTTTAGACTATATTTTCTAGCATTAAAAACTTTGTTTCTATGTTGTTGTTTGCTACTATTAGTTCTTTGTTTCAGTTTGTAGAATTTTTGTTTTATTCATTTCATTGCATCTAGCTTAATTTCACTCGAATCAAAATTAGAGCATAGTATTTATCTTGTGTTAATTGCATCTTGCATTTCCTTGATTATCCCTTGTATGAGCTTTTCTACTTGGTGTCCTATTGCTAATACTATAGTGAGATGAAGTTCAAGACTCATGTCATCCCGTGATAGCACAATCATCATGGATCTTGGGTTGTCTAACTCTTTCACTACTAGTGTTGAAACTAGTTCACTAGGTATGGACCATACCCTTACCAGCTCTTTGCCTTCAAGTAGTGTGAAAAATGTTGATACAATGGTTGCTAGTATTCCGCAAGAAAACATAATCCAAATTCATGAAGACTTAGCAAACCTACAAAATCAAATAAGTACTGAGAAAATTTCAGCCACTGTTATCCCTACCCTAGATAACATGCATTGCATGGTTGAAAGTAAAGATGGAGTTGACCTTGTGCATAGCATAGTTTAGTTTTTTAGAAAACATCTTACTTCAACCACTAGTTGTGCTTTACCTTCAAACAAGGTACCAAGCCAAGGAGGAATTCAAATTCCTCTTCGCACAACAATTGCCTCTGTTCCTACCTATACCAACCCTCAAGTTACAATAACAATGCAATCTACTAGTAATGTGATTCCTTCCTTGGATATTTTTGCTAACATCTCTGGTACCTTTGTGGCATTGCACGCTATAAATCCTACCACTTTACCTCCTATAAGCATTCCATTCACTTGTCCCTTGAACACATACACACCTCCACCTTATTCACCTCCATCTCAAAATGCAAAAAATGATCCTCTCATAAATCAACTTTTGTAAACTGTTTCATCCCTACAAAAAGAAGTTTCCACTATAAACCAAAATCAAAATGACCAACCTACATATTATGTCAAATCTAATCCCTTATCCTTGGATATATTGCAAATTCTGATGCCACAAGGTATAGAGGTACTTAGATGCGATAAATATGGGGGGAAAGGAGATCCTTCTAACCATGTTTCCGCTGATACTTCCCTATGTAGTGACTTTATTCTTGAGGATAAGCTCTTGGCTAAGATTTTCCCTAGATCCTTGAAGGATACCTCCTTAGGATGGTTTTATTTGTTACCAAACAACTCAATTCATTCATTCAATGAAAATTTTGAGGCATTTATAAACCATTTTCAAGTGCATATGACTCATAAGATGACTCTAGCTGATTTGATGAGATGTAAGCAAAAGGATGATGAAAAAATTACTAACTTTATTACATGATACCAATCACTTTATTCCCAAATAAACGTAAAGATTCCTAACCCTCACCTTCAAAGGATGTTCATCGAGAACTTTCAAACTAAGATACAAGATAAGCTTATCATGATGAAGTTCCCATCCTTCATGCACTTGTGTATTGCCCTTCATGATTGTCAAAATTTGGTTTGTAGTCATGAAACAAAACCCACCTCTAGCAGACCTGAAAATTTTGAATCTGCACAACAAAAAAAATTATCAACCTTTTAGAAAATATAATAAAGGCTTCATTCAAATTAATCCCCCTCAACAAACAACTCAACACGTTGGTACCCAAGTGGCCGCTATAAGGAAGACAACTCCTTTCACTTTTGGGGATCCAATGAGGCAATTCACTCCCTTACCTGATACCCTCCATAACATAATGTCACAAATTTTAGAATAGAAAATGATTGCCTTACCTCTCGTTAAGATTCCCAATCTTAATAAGCCTCTACCCCGAAATTTAGATTGAATGCTTATTTCCATTATCACCGACAAAATGGACATGACATGGAACATTGTAAGCATCTTGAAAATATTGTGCAAGACCTCATTGAATCTAGTCGAATTTTAGTTGGTGGTGTTAATGATCAAGGAAATAAGTTTGTTGCCCCTCCTAACCAAAACTTGCAAATCTTTACCAACCCCATGCCAAATCATAATATTTCATTTGTCAAAGCTAGTGAAACTACGAAGAATGATGTGATGAATGTTTGACATAAATTATGACAACATGGATACTGATCAACAAGATCCTATAGAATAAAATCCTATCGATGGTTTGGTTGCATTGGTTGAAACTCAACATCATAAGGAACGAACTAAAAACCCTCTTGACATTGCTTTCTCCTCATAAGATATACTTAAACATGCACTTGATGGTCCTCTTTACATAGTCGACTGAATCAATGACAAGCCCACTAATGGGATATTAATTAATCCCGCATGTGCAGAGAATGTGATCATAGAGGAATTCCTACTTGTGCATGAACTCTATCAAGAAAAATATGATAAATCGAAAGAATGAATAAAGACACGTAATGGTTTCATTTTCCCTATGATGGGATCAATCATTGTACCTTTACAAATAGGACCAAAAACATTAGATGTCACATTTTCCATCATCTCGACGTCAGATCAATTTCAGGTGAAGCTTGGTTACCCATTGCTATGCTCCATGGAAGTCGTCTCGTTGGTTGTAGATAAATTCTTAAAGTTTCCCTTTGACAATGAAATTTTCACTGTACACCATAGTGGCTTTAACCCTCTATCTTCCCATGGAAAATTTTCACTATATTTCTTTTGGCCTGAGCCTATGGAACCTATTAAACCTCAAGAATACTTCTTTTACAAATCCTACCAAAAGTTCAAGGAAAAATGAATAGAAAAACTATCACTTACAAACATGCCTCAACCTATGATCTAGCCTACCATCCTTGACAAAACCATGATTGAACCTAAAGACATTCCAAACAACCAAGATCAACCTAAGCCATATCATTTTCCTATCTCCTATCAAATACCAAGAGACAACAAACACAATCCATTCACGCCTCCTAAGATAAAGCAAGTTTACAAAGATAAAGATAAAGTGGTTGAACAACCTCCTATGGTTCTTCCATTCCTTCCCTTAGGGAAGAAAATAAACATATAGTTGATAGAACCACTCCTACACAAATGAAACTTGACAATCGTGCTAAAAAAAATAGACATGCTCAAGAGCATCGGCGTAGGCATCGTGTTCTTGCTTGAAATACTAATGAAGAAAAACAAAGAAAATCAAAATCCAAACATGACTGAAGCAATACATGATGAGTCTCCCTCTTTGTCGAAACAAAAAGATCCTATACCACAACCACAATAGGAGATAAATCCTTTTTTGAACATTATCATTAGACCTCCTATTGTGATTAATTTAGATGACAATGAGGAGATTGCTAGAATTTATGAGGAGGCGCATAATGAATTGAATACATTATTTTCCTCTTCTATGAGCTCAAATGACAATTCTCTTAAGAAGAGTATTGGACTTGGTGATGGCCCTAGTATGAAACTTCCTATTGTCCCTTTGGCTAGTTTTCTGCCTTCTACATATGATGAACACAATTGGGATGTAGACGAACTCCCAATAGGTTGACTCACATGTGCCTTACTAGTCTTTTACATTATTTATTTTTCTTTTGTGTGATTGCAAGTGCGTAATGTGATCCCCCATGCTATTCTGTTTGATGTTTCTCTCTCTTTTTGGAATTCCTCTATTTGTACCTACATTCTTCCCTATGTCGTAAGCCTTTTATCTTTTCTTTGGTCTTTTGTTTTCCTTTTGGTCTTTGGTCTAGTTGAATGTGAAGTTGAACTTAGGCATGAATTTCCCATAGCCACTTGCTTGTGTGTGTGAGCATATACCAGTTGCATGTGTATCTATCTCACCTTTTTGGATACTCATCCAATGGACATCCTAGAGTTTTGTTGCCTTAGAGTGAGCATGCATTTTTGGACAAACAACTTAGTTCTGATCTACAACATGTGAGACAAACGGTTGAAGCTTGATCCACCCCTTTTGTTTTGTTTTTCTTTTCTCTTTATCTTTGGTAGTCTATGCTTGTGCCTTGTTTTTGCTCCTTATATCATTTTCATGTGTGTTTTTTTATGCTTATGTTGGTTTTCCATAAGATCTTGATCCCAGGGGCTTGATCACCCCTCTTTATCGTTGTCATCCTATCTTATCGATGCTAGTACACTTGGACCCCTCTTGATGTGAGTTTGACTACTTTAGTGTGAGCTTGAAGCAATTTCCTCCTCTCACTAAAGTGGGGGCTAAATGTGGCAATAGAAAAAGTATCCCTCTACATTTGTGTTCTTGTTTAGGCCCTCCTTGTTAAATTAAGCATAATGTTTCCTTGATTTAGTGTTGTAATGTGTTTAACATATTCGCATTGGGTCTTGTACCCTTGTAAACTAAATGGACTTAGTTGTACCTTATTTAAGGTGTTGTAAAGTGTATTCTAACACTTTCAGACTAATCTAGGGTTTTCACTATTAATTAGGATTCTGTATGCCTTATTTGGCCTTATTTTGCATCCACAAGCCTTAATTAATGCATCTTTTTGAGATTAATCCCGACACAAACCAACATCCAATCATATTTCAGAAATTTTTTGATTGTATGGCCCATATTTAGTGATCTAGGACTCATACACCACCTTGGGCATATGGGTCCCACCTAAGTTTTGGGGCCTCAATCTAGATTTCACATGAATCTAATCTTTTCTTGAAAAATGTGTCCCAAGCTTAGTCTAATGGGACTCATACGCCACTTCTAGCATATGAGTCCCATTTAGCTTAGACCTAATTTAAATTCAAATTCTTGGTGTGATTTTATTCTCCTAGATGTGATTTCGGCTTGTAGTGTTGTAATTTTGGGAAATTTGGCATAAACAAGTATAAATACAAGGTCTTTTCACATATTTTCTCCTAAGCTTTCAAGTATTCATGCATTCTAGAAAATTGGAGATCACAAGAGCATTAAAGAGATGATTATCAAGCATTTTGGAGCATTATTAAAGTATCAAGCATCATGTCAAATTCATCATTGATCATGTTTGTTTTTGAGCTAACATTTATGATGTAGGGTTTTATGATTCCAGCAAGCACTCAATTCAAGATCTATCACATTCAAGCAAGACTCAAGATCTAAATGCATTGGACCCACTTCATACATGTTCACAACATTTTATTTCTAGGGTTTAGTGAGTTGTAACATGTCAATTTGTTCATTCATCAATCCTTCTTTCCATTTGATTTCATTACAAGGTTTGGTTACCAAAATGGGGTTTGACCAAGGAAACCCCTTTCCACTAACAAGAAAACACTTTTCCTTCTCTTTAATGTTTGTTTTGCATATCTAGGTTGAAGAACCTCTAAGGAGAAAGATTGGAAAGAAGTTGTCAAGTGTGAAAAGTTGTCAAAGTTGTCATCTTGTTCAGAAGATCACTAAAAGTCACCTACACAGAAAAAGTTAACATCTTAGATCCAAAAATTAGGTTGAGAAGATAGAGTAGAGATTAAAGAGTAGATTCAGATCTTGATACTTCAAAAAATCGAAGAAGGACTGATATGCCACTTCTAGCATTTGAGTCCTAGCATAATCTCTTTTCTAGATTTTTGAAGATCCAGACTTATCATCACCAAATTCTTGTTTCAGCCCAAAAACCCTAGTCTAGGATTGATACATCTAGCCTGGTGTATGAGTCCCAATGTGCACTAAATTCAATATTTCCAACATTTCAAGTCTTCATTCAAGCTGCTACAATTTTCCAAGTGCACATCTTTGATTTCCTAGTTCGCTATTCTATTTTGCATTCATTTCTAGGTCATTTACTTAGAGTCTTCATATCATTAGATTTTGTCACTAGAGCTTGCATGTTACTAGTCTTTCCAAGCCTAGCTTGGTGGTGAACCCCTTTTTAGTCTCTAAACATACGCTAGGATAACCTTTAGTAGATATCTTTCCCTCATTCCATGCTTGGATTGAGATCTCCAGGGTTTCCTTGAGTGAAATAAGAGTTTGAATTAGGAACCATATCTCCTCAAAGGTAGACCCCCACCTATATTTTCCATTGTTTTAATTTTCATCTATCCTCTTACCAACAACAATCACAGTTTCAGACCTTTTTCTGATCTCACATATTTCATCCTTAAACACAAGATTATATCCTTTGCTACACATTTGTCCAACACTCAAAAATATCATGCCTTACACCTTTAACATAGTAAACATCTTCAGTATTATGCTTTCCATCAAAACTGATTGAACCCATTCCACAAATCTTAACTCCTGAATCATTTCCAAATTTAACTAATCCTCCATCATACTTTTCAAGTTTAACAAACTTACTTTTGTCTTTGGTCATGTGATTAGAGTAGCCACTGCTAACAACCTAGTATTTCTTATCCTATTTAACATGAAAAGAAGAAACCAACGTACCTTCTACCTTATCCTTCTTCTCCAAAACACTTTCCTTCACACAACTTTCAAAGTTAGCAGAAGTAGATTCATCTTTTAAAGCTAAGAACAAGAATTCATTTTCATCATCATCTCCATAATCAGATTCATCATTAGAAATACCAACATATTATCTAACATAGTAACTTCTTTTAATCATCTTTCCTTTTTTCTCCTTACTTTTATTGTTCATAGCCCTGTTTGGACATCTTGAAGCATAATGACCTATATTGCCACAATTAAAACATTTGAAAGGTAGTTTAACTTTGTACTTACCAATGCCCTTTTTCATCCTTCTTACAAAGCTAGTTTCCACATCATCGAGATCTTCTCCATTTGAATCTTCAATATTTTCTAATTTTCTAGACTTGAAAGCAGTCTCTACTTTTGTACCATTTCTGAAGCTAGGTTTTTCTCATTTCAAATGAAGTTAGTGTACCAATCAACTATTCTCTAGAATAAGTATTAAAATTTGCAACTTCCTCAATAGTAGGCACCTTTTCACTGTAAGAATCAAGAAGAGATCTGAGAACTTTCTTTACCATCCTAGGTTCTTTGACTTGTGCACCAAGACCTCTCATTGCACTTGCCAACTCATCAACTCTCTACATGTAGATTGTAATTGTTTCATCTTCAAACATTCATAGGGTCTCAAATTGTGCCTTCATATTCTTATGTGCCTTGATCTCATTACTTGTGGTTGGACCATTCGTAGGTGCAGTATATTGATTCCTTATTTCCTTTTCAATCTCATACCCATGAGATGCTAGATATCCTTCCATCTTTGTCTTCTAGAATGTACAGTTTGTGCCATCAAATTTGGGGCAATCAAACTTGTTCACCATCTTGGATCTACCTTGAGTAGTTAAGCTCTTCTTCAAGGAACAATGCTCTGATACAAATTGTTGAATGAACAAGATAGCTAAGAGGGGGGTGAATTAGTTGTATCAATTTAAAACATCAAAACCCTCAATAGTAATTAGATCCATAAACATTCATTAAACCCTTATTCATTTAAAGTGATTAATCATGAAATGCAAATAACAAAAATGAAAATAACAACACCATACACAAGAGAACACTATATTTACATGGAAAACCCAATGAGGGAAAAAACCACGATGAAGATTAACTCAAAATTTAATTAATTGTGAAACTGGTACAAGGGCTCATTTCCATAATAGGACACATTGTCCAATAGAGCTCATAGCTAGCACTCACTGCCATAGAAATAAAAAGAAGATAGAAGAGAAATGTTACATAGAGAAAAAATTCTCAATGCAACAAGGAATCCACCTCAAATTCTCCAATAATTTACCATCCTTGCTTGAATGATTGTGGACACCATCAACTCACTGCATTTAGAAGTCCAATACTTGAAGCTCACACTTCTCTGCTCAAATTTTCATCTATACTTATACAACTCACTTCACATTCATCACTGGAATCTATCTCACATCTATCTTTAGATCTTCCAACAACACCACTCTTATTTAGATCATCCTCAACCTTGAAAAATTTCTCCAAGGTTGGCAACACATCCTTTACATTTAAAATTTCAAATTAGGTCGGCACCTAAACATTCCCACGATGGATAGGAATGAAGGCGACCCATATAAATCCTTATTTAGGACCCAAATTAATCCTAAAAAACGTCAATACACTTTCAAAAACTTTGAAAGGCTTCACATGTAGTGTTGACACTAGGCTGGCCAATACTCGTGCTAAACACCATAAAACTATTAAGTACACACTTCATATTTGATCAAGACGACATGCAGACCACACAAAATATCTTTTACGTGATCTAGAACAATCCACAAACCATCTGAGATCCAACAAATAATTCATCCAAACTCGAATCATAGAAATAATTCAACCCAAAATATTTGGTTAACCTTATATGCACACTAACACATGAAACACACAATGTACTACACTAAATCAAGTGAAACCTTGAATTCTAAAAGATAAAAAAATGATAAGAAACTTCATAGATCTGCACAACCTGAAACCAAAATGTAGAGCAAATACATTTCTCCTATACCACAACAAGCACCATTGAAAATCTAGTTCACACACTGATGAATACATCTCACTCTGCACAACGATCCAAAAACGTAAACTCTAGATATAGCAACTAGTGACAATCCAAACCAACATATCAAATCCACATAGGCATATCGTGAACATAGAAGAAACACAAAGCACATCTTGGAGCATGTTCTGAACACTTGCATAACAATTTTTCTCTATTTATCAAATTTTCTCAAAATAACTTGGAAACCAAGTACTAGAGACACAATCTTAGCACATTACTTCATTTAAACACATCTCTAGACACTGCAACACAAAGATAGCTCCATGTATTCACAACAATTCCTCAATATCTCAACTATACATGCACACAACTTGCAACAAATGGTTTCCCTCTTTTTAAAATTTTCTCAATATCCTCGACATCTTCATCATGCAACAACCTTCCTTAACACATAGTTGACATCAATGAAAACACCAACTTTTTGACATCAATGACAACACCTTCATACTTGCAATAGAAAGTACCAACATAGGAATTTTCTCTTGCATTTAAATAAATATGGGAGCAACAAAAATTAGAAAAATCAAGCATATGTTCTTATTTTGCAAGCTTCAACAACAACAACAAAAATGTACTAGCAAAACTCCAAGCCAGTGTGAAAACTCCCACAAGAAAGAATCTGAAAAACAAAAAAAATCAACTGCAACATATTAAAATGGTTATCTACAATAACAACAAATTCTTCTCAAACTCCTGGACATGGTGATTTGGGCACCCTAGTCATGTTCTTCCTCTCTTTGCTTATATTCCCCTATTTTCCTTCTCTGCTCTTCATTGCCCAAGCTCTCCCCGACTAGGTGTTGGATTTTCCCTACTAAAAAATATACCAATCAACACTTTTTTTCCTCTCTTTTGGGCATGGAATTCATGCAATCAACACCTCTTCAATGTTCTCCTGGAAATTTTGAAAAATTTGCCCAAAATTACGTCCACAACACCCAGACGCCCCAACACTTTTGGCGAAAATTCATTCCCAATCCATTATTATGCACGGGAGTTATAAAATAATAAACTTTAATATCTCCCAACTTGGGCATGGGACTTTGCTTCCCATGAATAATCTGATTTTTAAACCAAATGAAATGACTTTGCATTTGAATTTTATGCCAAACATAAGTGTATGGGAAGGGGGGCCTTTCAAGGTTGTAGAAGGAAGAAAAATCAAGAAATACTTCATACCTGCAAAACAAAGTCACACCAAAATTCAAAAGGCAAAATAAAATAAAAAGATATTTTTTTGGTTGTGTAGGATTGCACTTAACCCCTAATACCTTCCTCAAAACTCGTACGCTCTTTTATCTAGAAATGCCCGCAGAGCCCCTGTCAGTCTGCAAGCACCAATCAAAGAGTGCCAAATTTTTTTTATTGAATATTTGAAGTAAAAAATTTGCATCTTACTAACCCAACTAGCAAACAAGGAATAACTCCTAAAAAATCTGAAATTTGATTGACTATTTGCAGCATGGTTTAATCACAGTTTAGCATTTGAAGCCTCCACTATAATTCCAGGCAGGAACTACTAACATATTGCAGAAGGTACAACTAATCAGGATGTTGCAAACCAGGGAAGGGTACAAAATTGAAAATCCCCCTCATCATGTCAAGTTCATTGTTTGGATCATCATTTCTTGCGTTCTATATTCTCCCTTGGTGTTCATAAAGGATTCACCTATATATCAGATTGATAAGTTTCATAAGAATTTTGTAAAGTATCACTAAAAATTCCTAATCAAATACGTCAAATGCAAGCAGCTAGCGAGCCATGTAATAGTCACGTTGACTGTTGTGTTATTATTTCTTAAGTTGCTGGATTGAATGAAACGTGTGGTAGTCACTAATGGGTTTCTAGCACCTATGCTGAAGCTTTTTCATATTCTAAAGTGCAGGTTTTTGAATTATTGATTCTATTTTTATTGGATTAAAGTGAAAAGATTATTAGTGACAGTTTTAAATAGTCAACTAGCAAAATAACCAATTGGCCAATCACCCATATAAAAAAATTGATAGATTGATTGATAAGTAGCCTAAATGATTGAAGGGAGTATGAAGCATAGAGATTGCAAAGTGTGATTACACAGTATGCAAAGAGTGATTTGTGTCTAGAATGTTGTCTTCTCTATGGTTGCAGCAAAATTTTAATGAGCTATGATTAAATGCAGTGTATGTTGGATGTGGGGCGCTTCATTCCTCTGGGCATGGAAAAGGTATAATGAATCTCTCTTCTATTATGTAATCTATAATGGATTTGCATTAAACCTTTTGAAAGAATGCAAAATGTTTGAAATCCATATTGATGATACACAGATTAACATACAACTCAAAAGCTTGCATTAATAACTATGCTTTTTTACTTATAGACAAGACTAAAAATAGTATTGCCATTGTTTCAATGTGTCTATATATGATGAAGGACAATAATTGGGTAATCAATATTTTTATATTTAGGGAAAGCTACTCAGAAGCTAATGAATATTTCCCACCTTCCACCTTTCACTTTTTCATAATAGTGAACTTAAAATATCAACCCAAATTTCCAAGTCAGGAGTCTTGTATGCTAATTTGTTTTCTTGCACCTTCTACAAGGCTCATCAACACATGCACATAATGTGTCGAGTAGTAGTGGGTATAGCCACATTGAATCTTATCTCATACCACTTTTATTTGATGGAGGAGTTGATGATCATGGAAATTGTTGTGTGGCAAATAAAGAATATAATATTATTCTCTTAGCAGTTTAAGTGTTCTCCATTGTATTACTATAGACCATAGTTATTTACTCAAAGAGCCTACTTTGTGTTCTACAATGGTTATTATTTTCCTTGCCTTAATATATTGTTCTTGGTGTATTGGACAAGAGAAGAATATTGTATTCTACATACACAATTATGAGTAAACCCAATGCAAAAACTGTAATAGTTGAAGTAAATAGAACGTTCTCAGATCTGTTAGGCTTTTGAAAGGTCTTGGTTATAGATGAACTTTTGAATGAAAAACATGAGAGCTCCTCCTGATCGTCTTGATTGTTATGTCTCTTGCATCTATGAAAGGAAGAATGAGTTTGACTTCCTTCAAAGGAAAAGACAGTGACATTGTTGCAGGAGAAGTAGAAGAGTTGTTCGGGAAAATGCAGGCCAAGTGAGTGAGCCAAGATAGTTACTTGTAGTTAATACATAGACAAAATGGAGCGTTGAGTAGTACAGTCCAAGAAGAATTCTAACAGAGGAATTTTAGCCCAAATTCCAAGGACACGAATTTTAGGTCAAAAGATCAAATGCTCTTTGAGTTGATTCAGAGACATTAAAGTGATGTTAAGAAAAATAAAATAAAAAATTCCAAGTTCAAATTATAGAGTTGGTACCTTCAATGAGTATTCTAACTGTTGTAAGGTACAAAGCTTACTTCAATTTTGAAAATATATCTCATGTTTATCGAGGTGTTGTAGGTTAGCACGCATTAGTATGGAGTGTTAAAAGGATAATAGTGTTGCATACTAAAAATTAGAGGGAACACGTAATTCAAATTAGTGCAATCATCTATATTGTGTTTTTTTGATGTCTAATTTATAGGCTACATATAGTGTGAAATTTAAGTCTCAAACAAGTCTTACGCCTGCAAAAACAAGTTTTAGCTGTCATTTAATGACAAATCAGCTGTCATTTAATGGTAAAAGCCTCCAAAATATCAGGTGAAAGCCTCCAAAATCTCACTCATCATGTACAAGAAGATAAATATTGATTTTCCAATAGGATGAAACATTCAGTTTTCTTTTGCAATGTTTTTTGTCAATTTGATGGCAACTTTCTTTTTTTCATTTGCATTGCTTTATGTTTTAAATTGTGAGCAAATATTTCAAAATCAGATAATATTTTATTTCTTTAAAGAAAAAATATAGATTTGTCTAAGTTTATTTCATTTCATTATTTAGCACTTATTATTAATTGTTTAATCCAGCCACATACAACTAGAATTTGTAGCACATGACATCCACATGCACCCATGCACAAACATGTACTTTCTAGCATATTAACTTACATATAGTTTTCTATCGGTGTAATACTTGATCCTCCTTTAGGTGCAAGTGCTAATTATACATAGATTTGAAAAATTGTTTGAGAATCATAATTTGAAATGCAAAAATATAAAAAATTATTAATTTTTACTATTTTATATAATTAGTATCATTTGATAAGGTTTTCTTTGAAAGTTCACATAATTTATTAAGGCAAAAAAATTCACAAAGGATTCTTGATGTGATTATGTTTGAAAATAAAATAAAATACACATGAAGAAATTAGATACTTTATATAAATAGATTCTAAAGGTGATCAAGGAGACCTCGCCCTTTTTATTAAAGTTGAAGAAGTCATAACTCGAACCCTTCATCTTTGTTATGAATAAAATTAAACATAAGATTAACTATCCAACATCACATAGGACTACCAAGTCATGTTGGCTTAGCAAACAATAGTTGCTATTAATGTCCTAACAAGTATTTTTAAGTTAAATTTGAATTTCTTAAATTCTAATTGATATTTTTATAGTCTATTATTTCCAATATATGAGATCTACACTTAAACAATGAAGTATTTTCATTGCATGCACAAGCATAAGTATTAGGATTGTACTACTCATAAGGCTAGGGTGATTATGGTGAATGAAAGGAGGGTTACACAATGCAAATGCTTTAAATGGTAGGCTTATGAAATTTTAAAAATAAAGTATGTTGAGAAACTTTTAATAATGATTAGCTATTACCTAATCTAGCTCTAATACCAAAATGTAATGCCACTTTTTCTTAGAGTTAATTAACTATTAGTAATGGATTCAATAAATTAAATATTAGAGTTAAGATAGTTTACAAGATGTAATGTTATTAAAATGGATGTGAAATGTAGAAAAAGTGAAACTCTAGGATTTAACTCTAGGATTTAGGCACATTTGCACATGTATTTCATTTAGAGGGTTGAGGTAGAAGGGGTTTGATTGATTTGGGCAAGGTATAATATTGACTTACAACCTAAAAAGTGGGTCAACTTGCGCTTGACCAAATCTGAAATGGACTTAGGATGAAATGCAATGAAATGACTATGCTAATGATGTAAATACCTATTATGATGCAAATACAATAGAAATAGAAAGTCATAGACAAATTTTGACTTTATAAATAAACTAAAAAGAGTAATGTGCACTTGGCATATGAATTTGGGGCTGAAAATTGAGGACTAGGTCCCCTAGGGTGACTATTTCTTAGTTGAACAAATTTCGATCTACTTAAATTGCAGTCCTCTAGTGTCAGATCAGAACCTTCATTTTCCACTTGTCACACTATTAGATCTTTATTGGATATTGATGTAACTGAGTTTCTATTTGTTGTCAAGGTATAGGGTTTGAATGCAACAATGAACAATTGACCTTCAAACTTCTCCCAAACTTCTTCAAATCAGAAACCTACACATTCAAAGACAAAGGAAGGGTTTTTTGAACACCCAAATATTGAGAGGGGGTTGAATCAAAATTCTATATAACCAATTAATCACAATCCATCAATTAACAAAGTATATCTAACTATTGTAGTGAATGTAAACGTGAAAGAGATCACAAGACCACATAACACATGAACACCAAGATTTTTACGTGGAAAACTCAAAAAGGGAAAAACCACAGTGAGGATTAGCTCACAATATATTATAACCAATTATAAGATATTATGAGGGCTCACTGCTAGGACTCACTATCCTTATAAGGCTCACAACTAGAAATAGATACAAAAAAAAAATGGCTATACAAAAAAAATGTGAACTAATACAAAGTGCACCTTCTCTGTGTTTAATTCAGTTCCTTTGAAGCTTTGAACATAAAGCATTGCTTTACATAGCAGTTGCTCAACAATTATGCACTTATTTGGATCACACATATGCAAATTCACAAGTTCGCATAATATCATATCCTTTGCATATCACATTACATGTCATCTCATGCCATCTATGTCAAAAACTAAAAAATGTTTCACATATATACCCTATTACATCCACATACATCAATTAGGTCATCCTAATTAGATGTAGCCCTATTTAATTCAAAATCACTTTGCTAGCTTCATACTTGAAACAAAAACTTCTTCACGCTCAAACCAACCATTCAACACTTAATTCAAGTTGGAAAGGATCTAAAATAGATCCCCTTAACATCCACAATACATATTAATCTGAATATAGCACATTATATGAAGTATTAGGTTAGGGTGATCCCACAATAGTGGTTTACAATTTTTGGCCAAACTAGACACTGAAATTATTATTTTTAACTAAATCTTCACATTTGGGCACCTATAGCGGCTAAACCGTGAGGAATTTGAAGATGATGCAAACTAGAGTCTTGTCACATTTTGTCTGTAGATTCTAAAACTTTTTTTTTCAAAATTTTTGGAATCAGATTGCACTTCGTTTTCCATCTCCCACGAAAACTATTTTTTTCAAAAAACAACATTTTTAAAAAGTGACGCTCACCGTATACAACATAACTTTTTTTGTATGAAGGATAAAATTTTAATTTTTTTGAATTTAGATTTGTAACTACGATATCTAGCAATTTCATTTAGTCTCAGAGTTTTTTATTGAATATTTTTTCCTTAATCAAGTTTCGAAGTCAAACCAATTGCAATTCAGACATAGGCGGACTATATACAACATAACTTTTTCTGTATGCATCAAAATTCATTTTTTTTTTAATGGATCAAGGACATCAATACCCAGCATGAACATATTTTTAAAAATATTATTTTCATAATCTACTATTTTTCCACATGTGCAAAACATAGAGCTTGATTTTCGGTGAAAAACCTATTTTTAATAAAACTAAAAAAACACATACATAATAAAACCAAAACATATTAAAATTATATTTGTTGGATAGCTCATTCTAAGGACTACCTTATTCTAGTTGGGTTTGTGAATATTCCTCCATTTTTATCCTCAACCCGAGCTCTGAAGTGCCAAAATTTAGGTTTTTTTTTCTGTCTCAGATGGGGGATGGGGGATGAGGGATAAGGGGGTTCGTACAAACCCATAGGGGTTCGAGCAAACCTCTAGGGGTTCACTCGAACCCCTTTCCTATGCATTTTTTTTTTTCTTTTTGGCAGCCAAGATTCAAAGGGGTTCGGTTGAACTCTGGTTCGACTGAACCCCTTATTGGTTCGGTCGAACTAGTAGGTTCGTAAGAACCTCTAAAATCACTTTTTTTTTGCCTTGGGGTCATTTTTTATGAGTTTTCCTTCCTCATTTGAATTGTAAACCACTATTGTGGCTTCACCCATCACCTAGGAATTAGACGTAGTCACAAAATAAACCAATTAATCACACATCAATGATTCAATTCCATTTGATAAAAAAAGCATGCGCCATCTATAATATATAGTGTGTAGACATCTATAAACCATCTCCCAAAATTGTAGATTTTGAATCCAAACACCAGAGGAATACGAACTAGATTACTCATACCCATTTACATTGTATAAAGCCAAAAACTATATGTTGAACTTCTGCTACTTGTAATTTTTATCCTATTCATCCAAATTCACTGAAATATTGACCATAGATGCATTTAGTAGTCCTAAATAACATACTATAACCTCATAAGCCGATCTCATAACATGAATAATTCTAGACCAAATTACCGGATCAAGCTGTCACCAAAACTGTTTATCAGATCAGACAAAACTATCAACAAACAATGTTGGCATCAATGACAAAACATCAAAGGGTTTCTTCTTCATTCTTTCAATATGGTTGTGCCATATAGGGTATTTCCTCAAGCAAACCCTGTGTTGGTGTTTCCACCTCCATAATGGCAATATCAATGAAAGATAGATAAATGACAAAATGAATGATGAATCAACAATGACCTACAATTCACCACTCAAAAATGGTTTCCTGAAAGGACTAAATTCATACAACTCTCCTCAAGGTTTTTATTATTGTTGGCTTTATTTTCTTGAAGAACTAAAAGGGTTTGATCTCACAAACATTATGTTAACATAAACATGAACAAACTCACATACACTTTGACATGATGCTTTGATATTGAATTGATGTAATAAATCTCTCAAATGTTGATTTTAACTTGCTTGCAAATTCTCTTGATAATAATTTTTCCAATTATTTCCACTTAGTTTTCAAATCATGAAATGATTAGGTATTTGTAGGCATTAAATCTAATTTCCCAAAAATTTAATCTTCATAGCCAACATTTGACATTTGAAATTCAAATAAAAAATTGTTGTCCTCAACATATTAAATTTTGGAGTAAAATAGGGGGACTAAGTTGCCTAGGGAAACTTAGTCATGACCCTATTTTGTGGGATGAAAGGTGTCAAGAGAAAAATGTTAAATGTTTCATTTTGTTTTCTACATGGTTTTTCTTGATAAATGTCTAAATGGGCTATAGAATGCATAATTTAGGAAATTAGGGGTACAATTAGGTCCGATTACTTAAAGGGGAGCAAAATATAGTGTGAAATTATCACTTGGATGATAATTTATGATGCTACATTTATCCCCCACTTTAGTGAGAGTATGAACTTATGCTTAGACCCACACTAAAGTAGAAAAATAGGTCAAGAGAGGTCCAAATGTCTAAATTTTGGAGAGATGGGATGAAAATGAAGCTATGGGATTTGTAAGCCCTCATGATTCACGATCCCATGGAAAACCAACATAAGCACAAAGGAAAATGCATGTGAAGTGAAATTCTATGGAAAACATGAAGCTTACACAATGAAGACACATAAAATGAATGCAAACAAAGAACAAACACAATGCAATCACAATGCAAACACATAACATGCAATAATCACAAAAAAAACATAAGGTTAGTACTAAAGGGATTTGAGTCGGTAAGGAAAAGAGACCCCAGTCTTAAATTTGTCTCAAATACCAAATGGAATCCATTGAATGTGTTATCTAAATAAAATGATACTCTCACAAGGATGTAAAATCACTTATGAGCCATAAATATCTCGCTTTAGTAAGCACATAAATTTTAACTTCCAAGAGGATGAATGGAAGAATCACCTTAGAAGGTGCATAAATCGCTTAAGAAGCTACATAAATTAAAAAACTCACCTAGGAAGGTGCATAAACTTTCCTAATAAGGCACATAAATGAAAAAATCACCTCAGAAGGTGCATAAATGTCTAAGAGGAAAAATTGATGTCCACACGTTAGAGGGAATTATAAACAACACCACCACCAAGGGGTATGTCAATAAGTCAAACCTCATAGGACGTGTATGAAATATACTTGGGTAATATATTCCCCCCCTTAAAATGTCAACATACTTGCTATATTGGTATTTTAATGAGAAAAGAATGCACACCTTCAAAACTAGTTATCCTTTCCCCCCAAGTGTGGAGACAAACACAACCACATAAGAGGCTATCATGTTTCTACCATGGAAAATATGGTTGAACCTAGAATTGTACCACCATGAATGGAAATGACAAAAACACACAAATCTACAAATTTTACATAGTGAGGAGAAGCACCATAGAATAAAGATCATTATTATTTAGGGTGATTAGGTGCATCAACACATGGGAGAGCACCATGATTATGAATCATGAATTTATTGAATTTTATTACTCAAGGATTGGCATTCATTGGTAGAATGACCATGCACTCAATAATATGCACAAAATGAGTTTTTATTATAAAATTTCTTTCATGATTTTAGAGGGAGAGATAGCAAGTGGGATTTTAGAAGCCTTGAAAAAATATACTCTTGCTCAATAGTAGAAGATGCTTATTTCACTTGTGAAGAAAATTTTGCTCACTTACTGCAAGATGTCATACATAAAATATATGATAAATAATTAGATGAACATGGGGATGAAGGTTGGAAACCTATACCCTAATTGGAGAAGTATTGTATAGACTTCACTTGATTTCTATTATTCTATTTCATGTTTACATTTATCCATTTTAGAAATAATTTGTATCCAAGGCCATAACATTCTTCTAACTAAGATGAAGAGATTTAATATACATGCGCCTAAGAAGAATTGGATTTTTCTTGAGAATGAAAATACTTTTTAAGTTTTTTAAAGTTAAGCATCTTCCACTCATGAGGGATGGGAGTTGAAGAGCCCCCATCACCAGCATGGGATGGTGTTGTTGATGTAGAACTAGGTTGAGTAAATGAAACACACAACTCTTTAGGTTTAGATTGTGATATTTTATACTCTCACATAAAGGAGTGTGTAAAATCTAATGAACCCCAATCATCACCAAAACATGTGTTTGAAGATGAAGCGATAGCATGATCATTATTTTTATTTGAATCTTTGGACTTTGATGGTGATATTTTAGACTCCCCTTTGAAACAAGGTGTAAAATACAATGGCCCCAAATCATTGTCTAAGATTTTTTTTGTGGGTGAAAGACAATTAGGATTATCATCTTGTATAGGTTCTACCTTTGAAGTTGGAATCAAAGTATTAAGAGAGTTGGAAGTATTATGATCATTTTGAACTTGTGAATTATAACTTTGTTCATCTGCTTTAACCATGTATATATCTTATTATTATATTCATACTTCATCTCACAACACAAAGAGTAGCTGTGATTCCCTTCATGGTGTGAATCCATGGTCTACCTAGGAGAATATTATATGAAAGAGGTCTTGGCATGACATGGACAAGTGTTTGAAAGGTCATAGGTCCTACCTTAATGGGTAAGGTGATCACTCCTAATGGTTTCTTATTAACATTATCAGAGCTACAAATATTAACTTCATTAGGTTCTATAAGATTCTTTTCCACACCAACCTTATTTAGAAGATTGATGCTACAAACATTAAGACCTACTCCATTGTCTATGAGAGTACACCTAACTCCAGTTTCATTAATAACCACCTTTATCATTAAGGCTTTGTGTTTACTTTGGATCTCAAGTGAGGGTAATTCATATTGAGGGAATTTAATATCCAACTTTGTCACTTTCATACAATCAAACAGAAGGGCTACACAATTTGGTCTAACAAAAGGTGGGACATTAGTCTTCTGTAAAGCCTCTTGAAGTATCTTGTGGTATATAGGTGATGTTTGAATCAAGTCCTAAAGGGATATTTTTTCTGGAGTACTACGAAGTTTCTCAACAAGATCGTATTCTTTACCACTATGTTGAGGAATGTTATATATGTGTGAGTAACTACGTGATAACTTGGTTGTTGTGACACATGCTTACTAGTAAGTTGTTTTGCAAAGTTTAAGATATGGCTAGGGGGCTTAGGAGGTCCTATAATGAGAGGTGATTTGGGTGGTCCAATAATTAAAGGAGATCCAATTGTCAATTGTGCATTCATAAAACCAATTGAGTTATCTACTTGTTGATGACCTTCTATTGATGGAGGATCTAATGTCAACTTAGCATTGCCATCTATGCAATCCATCTTACTTTATTTTGAAATAAATTTATCAATGATTTTATCCTCTTGTGCCACAATATATTCCCAAGTAGAGGAGGTATTTGGAGAGAAACAAATAATATTTTCATGATGTGCTCAATGATTGAATCCTCTAACACCAAGATACCTTCTTCACACGTAGGTGAGATGTCGGGATAAGAACATATATGATTTTCATGATTCTCAATGATTGCATCCCCTTGTACCAAAGTGTTCTCAAAAGTGGGGAAGATTTTGGGAGGTTAATGGAGATTAGGCAAAGTGATATTAAGAAATGTGTCAATTATTTAATTTTCTTATGTTAAGATACTCTCACAATTAGGAGGGATATTATGAGAATAACTACCATGATTATCATGAGTATCAATGATTGCATTTTTTGGAATATTAGAAGCATTAGTGGACGATCTAGGTGAGATGAATTCCCTAAGGGAATCATCTAACATGTCAAATTCATCACAAATAATGAGCTTGGTAGGTTTATAATGCACTTGTGGACAAAGATCTAACATGATAAAATTATTGTGCTTTCTCTAAGATTAATCATTAATTTTCAATTTAAATTTGTGTTTATGTGTGTTATTGTGAATTATAATAAAAATAGACCTATAGTCCTATTGCAAAAATAGTTCCAAAAATCAGAGTCCAAATTTGCAAAAAGGAAAAAGATATAAGTCTACACCTGAAATATGAAGCAATTTTAGGTGGACAAGGTCAAGTAGGGTTCTTATATCCTGCATAGGTTTTTGGAAAATTAAAAGTTTGAAAGTCTATAGTACTATTTAAGGATTTTGTTTCTATGTGCATACAAGTCTAACAATGAATATTTTTCTAGAATTTTCCTAATTTATGATTATGTAATTCAAAATGCAAGTGTGCAACAATTTGGAAATTGTAAATTCAATTTCTAGATCTAAGATGCAAGAATTGAATATGCCAAAATCTGAAAGTGATATTGTTGATACCTTTTTGAAACAAAACAATGCAATTTTTCATTTTTTGAGCTAAATGCAAGATGCCTAAATGAATGCAATGAACACTTTCAAATTTGATTTCAAACTTAAATGACCTAATACATATTTTTAAATGAAATTGAATATAGATTTGACCTAAGTTGATTGCAAATAACCCTATTGCCACCTATAATGCAATATTGTATGCAATATTTTGAATTTTTATGCTTTTTATGATGTAAAAATGAATGCCTAAATGAACAATGCAACACAATGAAATACTAAACCTAGATGTAGGATGATTTGCCTCAAATTTAAGGTGTATGATGTTAACATGCCATGTTCACCAAAATGAATCATAGGAAAAGTGAAACTCTAGGATTTGAATCTAGGGTTTAGGAACTTTTTCATATGTATTTCATTTATAGGGTTGAGGTAGTAGGGTTTTGATGGATTTGGACAAGGTATAAGACCGAATTACAACCTGAAAGGTGATTCAAATTGTTGTTGAATTTTTTTGAAATGGACTTAAGGGTGAAATGCAATGAAATGACAAGGCTAATGATGCAAATACTTATTCTAATACAAATACAATAGATGTAGAAAGTCATAGATAAATTTTGACTTCAAAAACAAACTAAGAGGAGTACTATGCACTTGGAATATGAATTGAGGACCAAGTCACCTAGGGTGACTATGTCCTAGTTGAGCAACTTTAGATCTATTTTATAGTCCTCTGGCATTAGATTAAAGCCTTCCTTTTTCACTTGTTGTATTATCAGATCTTTGTTAGATATTGTTGTAATTGATTTTTAGTTTGTTTTCAAGGTGTAGGGTTTGAATGCAACAATGAACAATTTAACTTCAAACTTATCCCAATCCTCTTAAAATCTAAAACTTGTAATAAAAGAGAGGGGAAGGGTTGTGTCATAAAGGAGCTTGCCTTAGTGAAACCTTGTGTTGATGTTTCCACCTCCACAATGGCAATATCAATGAAATATAGATAAATGAAAAAATGAATGATGAATCAAAAATGATCTATAATTCACCACTCAAAAATGGCTTCCTTGAAGGACTGAAGTCATACAAATCTTCTCATGGTTTTGATTATTGTTGGCTTGATTTTATTGAAGACCTACAAGGGTTAGATCTCACAAAAAATATGATAACATAAACATGAACAAACTCACATAAACTTTGACATGTTGCTTTGATGTTGAATTGCTAAAATAAATCTCTAAAATGTTGCTCTTGACTTGCTTGATCATTCTCTTGATCATAATTTCTCCAATAATTCCCACTTAGTTTTCAAATGATGAAATGACTAGGTATTTATAGGCATTAAATCTAATTTCTCAAAAATTAAATCTCAATAGATGACATTTGACATTTAAAATTGAAATAAAATATTGTTGTCCTCAACATTATTAAATTTTGCAAGAAAAATAGGGGGACTAATTTGCCTAGGGAGACTTAGTCCTGGCTCTATTTTGTGGGATTGAAGGTGTCAAAAGAAAAATATTAAATGTTTGATTTGGTTTTGTAGACATGTAAAAATGACCTAACACTTGTCACACATCCTAAATGACATTTTCTCATCATCGACATCATTATCACCTCATATCACTGTATTTCACATCAATTACATCAAAAACCCTAATTTACTCTATTAATTGAATAATATTACATTATTTAATTAAGTCACTTTTTCACCATTTTCGAATAATTAAATAAATTTCATTTATTTAATGAAGTCCTAATCTAGATTTATTCCTCCTGATTAATTAAATAATGTCAATTATTTAATTATGTCACTATTTTACCCCATCCCTCTAGGTTAATTAAATTACTAATACTTAATAGTTTAATTAAATCATTTTCCCCTAAACATGAATAATTGAATAAATTATTCAAACATTATTCAAAAAGGTCAAACAAACAAATGCAACTTTTTTTGTAAAATTCAAACATGACTTGCACGTTCAACTTAAAAAGAGTAATTAATTAATTATCCTCACCCACTTTCATGATTGAGAAAATTACAGTCCTCGATTGCTCACTTTGATTAGTTGACTGATCATCTATTTTCTAACTAATCCATCTATTCTTTAATCCCACTGAAGGCCCAATCTATTTCCTTAATTCCAGTGAACACTCAAATTGATTTCATATATCACACCGATGACATAATCAAAATCTATTGATTTTTTCCATCTAATTCCTCTCAACATCTTTCAACAATTGATCAAGATTTTTGTAGACACATAAAAATGGCCTAGACCCGCAAACCACATTTTATATAGTTTATCATGCTTCATCTCAACATAATTAAAATATTTAATTATGTCATATAGTTCAATGTCAACTATTAATTAAATAATTCTTAATTATTTAATTAATTCACACCTTTTATTCCTCCTAGTTATTTAAATAAATAAATTACATTTATTATTCAAATACGTCGCTAATTGCTTATGTCACTCTATAATTAAATAAATTCCTAAATTTATTTAATTATTACTTCCTCATGATTATTTAAATAAATAAACTTTATTTATTTATTTAATACGTCATTAATTATTTATGTCTGCTCATAATTAAATAAATTTCTATTATTTATTTTATTATTATCCTCTCCAACTTTCTTTCTAATTTTAAATAAAATCATTTATTTAAAATCATTCACTTTCTAATTTCCTCCACAATTAAATAATTTTAATTATTAAATTGTCTTATTGATTTTCTTTCTAAATTTAAATAAAAACATTTTATTTAAATTGGCAACTTCCCTATTTCCAAGTAAATAATTTTAAATTATTATTATTTACTGTCACATGAATTCACCATTTTGGAATTAATTTAAAATATTAATTTCAAAATAGCTTTTCTCTCCACAAAGTAAGTTATTTCTAAAATAACTTGATTTTCTAAATCTCATCTTCTTGTTCAATCTTTATCTTTTGATTTTTACTAATTTCATCTCAATGTCACATTTATTCTCCACCATTGATTTAATTTCCTAAATTAAATGTCATCCACACATTTGGGGATTCTACCCTAACCCTAATTGAGAGTTGCCATTTTGAATCTTAACCATTGATTCTAGGGCATTTCTCAATCTCTCATCTCATCCATCCGTTCAAGATTGCATTTTCTATAAAATGACAATCTTGATTTCATTTTCGAGAATCTCTTATTAATCTCTTGAATCTCTTATTATTTTCTTTTAATATTGCAATCTCATAATATCATCTTTCATTATCATCTTTAGGCTTATTAATTACTTGCATACTAGAATTAAATTTCTATTTTGCATTTAGTTTATTGAGAAATCCTTCAAAGGCTTTGTTTAGAACTAGGCATATAGAGTTTGCTCACAAATTTGAGGGCATCCATTATCATAGAAAGCTTAAGGAGGTACAATGGAAATCAATCATGGAGTAGAGAAGAATGGGTGAAATTGTTCTAGTTTCATTCCTTTTCTCCTTTTATCTCCTATGTGTTTCATTGTTTGTTGGATTTTAATATATATGCATGCATTATTAGACTCACAATCTATTTTGCAAAAATCCTACATTACAATTTTCTACTATGCAATCTTGATCGTTCATTTCGAAACACAAAATATATATAACAATCATCTTCATCCTAAAAAATGATTGGAGAATTGACATATTTTGCATAACAAAGTAATGCTGAAATTACAATCGAGTTCTTGAAGAACTTTTATACACATATTCGATCAACACACACACATTTGGAGCTTTTTTCAAATGCTTCAATCGAGGCTTCGCATTGATACAATGATCCAACAACATTGTGAATACACTTCGACATGGAATGGTAATGCTATGTTTTATGAATTCATTTTATGTTCTCTCCTTTGATTGCATTATTTGATTTTGTTTCTTTGTAGTTTCACTTCGTGAGTAATGGGCATGAATCTAAATCTTCCGTTTGAATTAGATTAGTTTTTAATTAGTTCATGTTTGATTATCTTATGCTTCCTAATTTCCCCCTTACACATTCTGGCATGCCCGATGGGACCTCGGTCCTTAACACTAACCATTTTATGAGTTTTAATTGAGCAGTAGCAAGTTTCAAAATGTTGATGCATCTTCCAAAAACGCACTTGAAATTTTTTCTTACAAAAGCTATAGGAGTTTCATGTGGTCACTCCTTTGTTTCTACTGCTTTTGATTTCTTAGCCACTTCTTCTTGTGAAACAGGGTCGCTTTTGATTTTCCTAACCTCTTCTGCTTGAGAAACAGGGCTGCACTTGATTTTTCTAACCGCATTTGCACATGAGAGGGGTGCATTTGAGTTTTTGGGCTAAATTTTCTTCTAAAAATAGGCCCACAATCACACTAAAAGGGATCGTTTTTAACTAAATTACACACTTTTTCTCTTTATTTTTATTGATTATAAATTTGCAAATGTCTTTTTGGATTTCTAACACTAATTGATGAGGGCTACACTGCCCGAAACCCATGCAAAAATCAACAATATATACTAACACAAAATATGCAAGACAAAAAAAAACTCACTTTCAATTATTTTCAGAAAATGAAATTACAGATTCAGAAATTACAAAGCTATAGCCTCATGGGTTTGATTTATTACAGCTAAATAAACTTTGAAAGAAAATCTATTATTAAGAGCCACAATTTGCACTCATGGAACCACCTTCTACAACCCCCACTTAACCCTTTTATTTTACCCAATAACCACCCTAGAATGTTCTAGAAAGTGTAATATTTCCTTTTGTTTTGGTGCCAAAAGTCCCGCCATTTGATTTCTTACCTAGGAATATATTTTAATGAAATTCACTTTTTAGTGGGTCAACTTCTTGGGGCCATAACTTTTGATCCAACTGTCAGATTTTCAATAATATATCATTGGAAAGCTTGTGAAGAGATCTACAACCATTTTTTGTCAAATGTGAAAGATCAAAGATTTTACACCTTGTTTCGGGGCTCCGAAGGGCCTCAATTTTAAGTTTTAAAATTCATTGGAGAAATTCCTTGGGATAAAAATTTAATATCTTCCAAATGGTACAAGATTTTGAGATGATTCTTCCACCAAAAAACTTATTTTCCAATTTCACTCCTTGGGGTCAATTTTCGTGTCCATACAACCCGAATAGGTTGAATTACTAAAATTAGCAGGTGACTATTTTTGGTTGTTTCAAACTTCTAACTATCTGAAAGACTGCATGAGTTGCCATGGGCCCTAAGACAACTAATGAAACTATAAAAAAATGAAAATACAATATTTTTGGGTGATTCAACATTTCCCTTACACCACTAGATGCTCCTAAATCAGACACCCAGGGTAATTTGAAAAGTGACCTTATCACTTCTTAGGTGTTAGAGGGAAACCAAGATGGTTAACCTCAGCTTCAGATAACCATGGTGAATCTTCAACATGCCTTCCTCTCCATTTAACAGGTTCCAAACAAGCCTTTCAAGCTTCTGCAAAGTCTGGATTTCTAGGATACAAAATCTTGAGTTCATTGAACCCAACAACCTCTATACTCATCCCTATCAACAATTTTTTCCTTCTACTCAAGGCATCTACAACTTTGTTTGACCTTCCACTCTTGTGCTTCAAAACAAAAGTATAACTCTGCAAAAACTCAATCCATTTTAAGTGCCTTTGATTTAAGTTTCCTTAACTATTGAGATACTACAAAGCCTAGTGATTAGTATATAAAAAAAATTATTTTGGAAACAAATAGTGTCTCCATTTATTTAAATCTTGAGCTATAGCATAAAAATCCTGATCATAGATATAATATTTCTTCTTAGCATCATTCAACTTCTCACTAAAATAGGCAACATGCTTACATTTTTGATTCTAAACAACTCCCATGGTAGTCCCACTAGCATCATAATATACTTGAAAGACCTTATTGAAATTTGGAAGTTCCAAAATAGGTTGCTTTGTGACTTTGTTCTTCAACATATCAAAACTCTTTTTTGCTCTTATAGTCCATTTAAAATCATTTCTATACCCTCTCATTGCTTCAGTTAGAGGTGCACAAATACTACTGAAATTCTTAATAATTATTTTATAAAACCTTGCTAGACCATGAAATGATATTACCTCTATAACAGTCCTTAGGGTAGAACATTTAATGATAGCTCTCACCTTCTCTAGATCCATTTTAAGAACCTTTGCTAAGATAAAAAAATCCCAAATACACAAAATCTCTCTTCACAAAACTACATTTCTTCAAATTAATCAATAGATTCTCCTCCCTTAGCTTCTCAAAAAACCTTTGGATATGCATCAAGTTCTCCTCCAATGGCTTACTAAAAATCAAAATATCATCCAAATAAAAAATACCAAATTTTCCTAAAAATTCTTTCAATACCTCATTCATAAGTTGCATAAATGTGCTCAGTTCATTGGTTAGCCCAAAAGGCATGACTAATCACTCGTACATTCCCTCCTTGGTTTTGAAGACTGTCTTCCATTCATATCCTTCTCTAATTCAAATATAGTGATATCCCCTCTTCAAACTTAGTTCTCATCTAGATAAAAGAACAGTTGAACCTTTGTCCATTTACTATCCTAAATGTAGGGATAAACATCCAATGAGAGAATGTCCTCTTAATCAAGTAGATCTATGTGAGATATGTGAAAATAAACATTCTATTGGTAAATATAGTCTCCTCTCTAAAATTAGGAACCAGTTGAAAAAACTAGCACCAATAGAGGAGGAATTGAATTTTGTAGGACAAAGATAGTTCAATCCTGCCTTTGGTCAACCTAGAAATAATCCTAATTGGGGTTCAAATTAGTGGAGTAACCAATGGAATTCTCCTGGCCAATGGAACCCCCAATCACAGTGGAATCTTCAACAAATGCAAATTCCACCTCCATCCATGACAAACCCTTGGGTACCATCATGGGGACAACCTAATTTCCACAATGGAACCAAACTTAGTGGCAGCCAAACCAACCTCAATGGTAGCAGAATTAGACCCAATGGAAACCTAACCAGTGGTAGCCTAATCAAGGAAATAACCAATGGAAAAATCAGGGACCAAAGAGACCCTGGAATCAGAATCAGATAACTAGAACAAACTAACCTTCAAGCTCTAAGCCAATCAAACAGCCTCAGATACCTGCTCAGCCAGTTCCTAATCCTAAGAATGTTAAACCTCAGCAACCTACCTATAATGTTGACCCTAAAATAGTTAATTTGAATAACATTGAAATATGGGTACTCTTTTAAGGAATAGAGTTGTACCATCAAAATCTGATGAAACTAAGGAAGATCAACAAAAAAATCTAGTGAAGGAGATAGAACAAGGAGTTAAGGATGATCATTTTAAACAAGCACCATTTCCTTCACGATTTCATCAAGAACCAGTGGTTGAACAATTTGATAAAACTAATGATCTGGTTGATCCCCAGATTATTGATGAGCTTAAGAAAATAAAAAATTGAAATTCCCCTTTTGAGGGCTTTGTGATATACCTGAAATCAACTAGACTATCAAAACTCTGTGTGTTAAGACACAAGGGAGGAAAAAGAAATTGTCCCCTACAATTCAAGTTGGAGGGAAGTTGTCTGATGTTTTATCAGGAAAGTTAATTCCATAAAAGTATGGTGATCCAAGAAGTCCTGTGTTTACCCTTTGCATTAATGGTGTTGAAATTCAAAACTTTCTTATTGATTTGGGAGCTACCATTAATGTTATTACTACTTAAATAGCTGAAAAGATAACAATTATGAATGGTAAGCCAACAACTACAGTTCTACAATTAGCTGATCAATCAATTGCAAAACCTGAAGGAATTTTTGAGGATATCATTATCACTATTGACACCTGGGATCATCCTATTGATCTCCTTGTTTTACAAACTAAACAAAGAAAGACATGTTATCCTATTATTTTAGGAAGACCCTGGTTAGCAACAACTACTACACTTATTGATTATAGATCTGGTAGTATAACTATTTCTAATGGGATTAGACAGAAGGAATTGACTTTGTATCTTCTAGCAAAACCTTCTCTAACATCTAATAATCAAATCTGGATTGATGATCCTAATTCTGAAGATGAGGAAATAAGGGGCCTTGCAATGATGACCTTGGCAAAGTATGCTGAGAATTATCAAGATTTTGTAGACATAAAAGAGGAAGATCTGGGAGAATGTAGTAATTCTAAAACCCTACCATGTCCTTTTGCTAATATCACAAAATTTGATGAGAATCAGTTACTTCATCAAATTATACTGCATCATTTTCCTTTGAACACTTTGATTGGTGATCCCTCGAATCTTCAGGAAAAGACAAAACAAATTATAGTACAAGCGAATAAACCTCTACTTATCAACATTTCCCTGACAGTGAATCATGAGGAAGATTTAAAAGGAATTTTGGAGAAAAATACATAAGACTTCGCTTGGGACTATAAGGATATGAGAGGAATCCATCCAAGAATATGTACACACCACATCTACACTAAGGATGTCAAACCCATAAGACAACCTCAGAGAAGAATCAACCCTACACTAAGAGATTTTGTGAAATTAGAGATAGAAAAATTACTCCAGGTAGGATTTATTTATCCTATTTCGGATAGAAAATGGGTTTCTCCATTAGTCATTGTACCTAAGAAAAATGGGAAATGGAGGTTCTGTGTGGATTACAGAGAACTTAAAAAGGCTACAAAAAGGGATTATTTTCCATTACCCTTCATAGATCAAGTATTGGACAATTTGTCTGGAAGTAGTTATTTTTCCTTTCTTGATGGGTTTAGTGGCTACAACCAAATTCAGGTAGCTTTAGAGGATCAAGATGAAATGACATTTACATGTCCATGGGTTACCTTTTCTTATAGGGTTTTACCTTTTGGATTATGTAATTCTCCTGCAACCTTTCAACGTGTAGTCCTTGCTATCTTTGCAAACTTAACAACATGTGTGGAAGTTTATATGGATGATTTCATGGTCCATGGAAAAACCTATGAGGAGTCTTTGGAAAGTCTGGACAAATTCTTAAATAAATGTAAAGAACATAGGATTTATTTAAACCATGAGAAGAGTTTTCTAATGATGACGAAAGGAATTTTATTGGGTCACCATGTATCAAAAGAAGGAATTAAAGTAGACCCAAAGAAAGTTGAAATAATTTTGCAAATACCCATACCTCAGAGTCAAACAAATATAAGGAGTTTTTAAGGACACTCTGGTTATTACAAAAGGTTTATTGAGGGATTCAGTAAAATTGCAGGTCCACTCTTTACTTTGTTGAAGAAAGACTCTGAATTTTTGTGGACTTCCTCATGTCAAGAGTCATTTGATCAAATCAAACAAGCTTTAACTTCACCCATTATTGTTGGTCCATTTTGCGGCAAACCATTTTACATTAATACAGATGCCTCTAACTTTGCAATAGGAGCAATTGTTGGGAAAAAGGATGAATTTGGAGTGATGCATGCCATATATTATGTAAGAAAAACCCTCAATCCAACAGAACTAAATTACACTACTACTGAGAAGGAATTTTTAGCGGTTGTGTTTACTATAAATAAATTCCAACATTATATCACTGGATATGACTTTTGTGCATACTGACCATGTAGCTATTCATTATCTTATCAATAAATATATTGTGGGAGGACATATAATTAGATGGTTGTTATTACTACAAGATTTTGATATAACCATCGTTGATAAGCCAGGTAGAGATAATGTTTTAGCCAACTTTCTGTCAGGAATGGTTTTGCAGGGTAATAATGAACCTGTGGAAGATATGTTCCCTGATGAACATCTATTTGCAATATATATTCAGTCACCATGGTTTTCTGATATTGCAAATTACTTAGTAACTAGGAAATGTCCTTATTTTTCAGCAAAATAGAAAAAAAGGTTGATTAGAGAAAGCTCTCGGTTTGAATGGATTAATGGTTGTTTGTTTAAAATGAGCCCAGATCATGTAATGTAGAGATGTGTGCAGGAAACTTATGTATATGATATATTGAGAGCATGTCATGATGAACTAGGAGTAGAACATTATTCCACCATAATAACAGTGCATAAAATCTTGGGAGTGGGCTATTTTTGGCTTACTATGACCAAGGATACATCTCATTATATCATACATTGTGATCAATGTGAAAGAATGGGCAGACCTAAAAGATCAACAAAGATGCCATTACAAAAAAAAGTGTCACTTGAACCATTTGAAAAATTGGGTATTGATTTCATTGGCCCAATAGATCCTCCATCAAATTGAAATCATTACATACTCATATGTATTGATTATGTTACAAAATGGGTAGAAGTCAAAACATTTCCAGCTGTGAAGGAAGAGAAAATGGCAGATTTCATATACAAGAACATTCTACAAAGATATGGAGCAGCTAAAGAACTTGTTTTAGATCAAGGGCCACAATTCATGTCTTGGATGCTTCAAGCATTTCTAGCTAGATACCAAGTTCAACATAGGAAGTCATCACCCTATCATCCTCAAGAAAATGGATAGGTAGAGGTGACTAATAGAGAACTAGAAAATATTCTCACAAAAATAGCCTCATCTAGAAAGAATGACTGGTCTGATAGGTTAACCAAAGTTGTGTGGGCATATAATACAACATGGAAGACAACTACTAGATTTTCACCATATGAGCTGGTTTATGGAAAATCTCCTATCTTTCCTATTGAGTTTGAGTTAGAAACACTCAGAACGGTTGTACAAATGTGGGGATAAATCTTACTGAATCACAGATGAATAGAATAATGTAGCTAAATAAGCTGGATGAAATAAGAACCAAAGCTTTGCACCAAACTAAAATCATTCAAGGCCAAAGGAAGCGATGGCATGATAAAAATATCCGTAGTAAGCAATT
>CM021106.1:646925011-647010909 GCA_007115665.2 Sequoiadendron giganteum | reverse complement strand
CTATCTTTCCTATTGAGTTTGAGTTAGAAACACTCAGAACGGTTGTACAAATGTGGGGATAAATCTTACTGAATCACAGATGAATAGAATAATGTAGCTAAATAAGCTGGATGAAATAAGAACCAAAGCTTTGCACCAAACTAAAATCATTCAAGGCCAAAGGAAGCGATGGCATGATAAAAATATCCGTAGTAAGCAATTTACTGCAAGTGATTGGGTTTTGTTGTTTGATTCAAGGTTTCAGGATTTTAAAGGGAAACTACACGCCAGATGGCTTGGGCCATATGATATTGCACAAGTATTTGATAATGGAGTTGTTTAGTTAATGCATATATATGGAGAGAGAAAAAAAATGTTGGCAAATGGGCATAGGCTTAAGCTTTATCATAAACCAACATCGAAGGAGGAATTTGTCACAGAGCTTCAAGAATTTTTTTTACATTTTACTAAGGAATATTTTTCTTCTTTAGGTGAAATGGTCAATCCTTAGATCCATATTATAGATGGCCACAAATAAACAAAGTAAATTGAAAACCAAAAATGGTGGTTTACTTTGCAAAAAAAAAAAATGGAAAAAAATGAAAAAAAATACTCCTAGGAATAAATATGAATGAGCCTGATTAGGTGTGATAGCTCATAATAGCTCCTGATCATGCTTGATCATAAAAGAATCAAAATTATTTAGAATTTTATAGAACACTTCTTATCATTTTTTATCAGATTAAAAATCAAAGTTACTCAAGATTATAATAGCTCTAGATCAAGCCTGATCAAAAGGAAGTTCCAATGGTTGAAGTTTTCATAATAACTCCTGATCTCTTCTAATCAATTGTTCTTGATAAATTAGGGAAGAATTTTTTTGAATGATGACTGCGATAATTCATGACAATCAAGAGCATGAAGAAATGATCATGTGTTCTCAAAAGCTTTCAACTTCATTTATTACTAATTCATTTGTGTAAATGTGCAGGTACATGGCTAGTTAAAAATTTCAAAATTAATGACATAAAACATGGAAACAAGTGGGCTCCCACAAGGGTTGAGCTCAGCGTGCTTGAATTAATTAATGAAGATTTTAATAAGATCAAGTTTTGTTGTGGATCACATGGATTAAGTGGGCACATACTATCATTATTCGCCATCATTTGAATTTGTCATCATTGACAGGTAAGAATTTATATCGCCAGGCATTTTTTGAAGTCTAAAGTACATTAATTATAGTTTATAAATTTTTCTTAAGGGATTAAATTATGATTGTTTGATAAGCCAAATATAATTTGTTTTGAATGTACAAATGGATGCATCATTACTTAATTAATTAATAAATATGACAAGATGGTTTTTAAGGCGAAGTGATATGCAATAAGGTTGAGACGTACGTGGCACATTGGTGTTAGTACATTGACAAGACAAAATAGGAATCCAAGTACAGGCAGTTAACATTGCATTCATTGTTATATCTTGTCATTCATTTGGAAGGCAATTTAATGTCACCATTTCAAAAACAAAAGAGAATTTCTATTTCTAGAAATCGAGAGTAGACATTGTTGGTCAATCTCTGAGTTTTTTGAAGGTCATAATCTTTTTAAAATTATGGGGTACAAGAGAATTGTAGAACCAAAGGGAATCACCTTGGATGCTGAGTCAAAAAAATATTTGCAGCAGGCATGATGGTTGGATTTCATCCTTAAATATGAGGGATACGAATGGGATATAGTGCTAGAGTTTATCAAAAAAAATCTTATAAATTGCACTATGGTTAGAGGAGAACCCATTGAAGTATTTGTCATTGTAATTAGTGCTTTATCTAGGATTCTAGCTGAAGGTGATATTATTCAACCTTGGCTTTCTAATTTGTAGGAGTTGCTAGAAATCTTCCACGTTCCACCTGAAACTTTTTTAGTCTTTCATATACATAAATGGAAGAATAAGGGCATTGAATGGGGGAGTTTACAAGAACCCTGGGCATCAATTGCACTCTACATTGTGAATTTTTTCACCTACGAAGGTCAATTTTCCATTGTTTTAGGGCTGCCACTCAAGTTGTTGAATCATGTTCAACATGGTGCATCTAAACCAAAAGTAAGGGTCAATCTACTTGCTTTCCTTTTCTCTCAACTTACTGAAATGGCTGTAAAATGAAAAGAAAAAGAAAATAGAGTAACTCATCATGGACTAATGCATTTGATAGTTAAACATCATTTCATGCAAAAACCTAATTGGGAAGAAGAATGGAGAAAATTCTTGTTAAATACTGAAAAGAAAGAGGAAAAACCTAAAAATTTTGAGAGCATAACACTTAAGATAGAGAAAATAGAGGTTTTGATGAAAAGCCTAGTCAAACTAGTAGGAAGACCTAAAAAGAAAAAACCAGAAAGTTCTGCTCTGATGAAGAAAAGAAAAATAGAGGTTTTGATGAAAAATATAATCAAACCAATAGGGAGAACTAGGAAGCAAAAATCAGAAAGTATTGCTTCTGTAAAGAGAAGAAAAATAGAGGAAAAGAAAACCTGAGAGGGTTTTGATACTAAGATAAAAAGTTCCAAAAAGAAGAAAATTGCAAATATTGAAAGACCTAAAAGAAAAACAAGGTCAGAAACACAAATGATTGAGCAAGAAAAGGTAGAATCTGAAAAGACTCCTCCCACCATCAATCTTGATGAATTTGGGGGAGAAGAATTTGAAAAAAATGAGCATGAAAAAGAAGAGCCTGGAAAGGAGATATTGAAAGAAAAGGAGCCTAAAAAGGAGGAGTCAAAAAAAGGAGGATCAAAACCTTCAATGCAAAGCCCAGAATGCACTTCTCCAAAAGAACATTTGTTTGCTCCTAGTTCCCCTTTTCAAGAATTTGAAATGCCAAAAATGGAAGTTGAACAGGAATTTGATATGTCAAATATGGAAGTTTTTCAGGAAGTTGAAATGCCAACTATAGAAGTTCAACAAGAAGAGATAGTCAACACAATGAAGAGAAATTCATCCACCATGAAGGGAAACAACCCATAGAAGAGGAAGAGACACCATCGGATAATGAAAATTTAGAAGACAAAGAGGAAGAACAAATTCAGGTTGCACTTAGGATATCTGAGTTAGAAAAAGAATTGGAGGAATTTATAATCCAAAATCTAATGTTAGAGGATAAATTAAAGCAAGAAGATGAGGAAGCATTAAAATCTCAGACATAAACAAGTGAATTAAAAGAAAGATTTGAGAAGGAAATTATTCAATTTTCCTCACAATTGGAAGAAACAAGATAAAATATTACTAAAGCAACTATTCAAAATGAACAAAAGGATATGGAGATTCAAAGGTTAAAAATAGAACTGGAAAGAAGGATTGAGACAGAAGAAAAAGTACAGCCACAGGCACTCAATAACATGTTACTTCTTCTGCCCCCACCTAAGGATGAGCATAAAGAACAACCCTAGGGCCTAGATACCTTTCTCTGATAGCTATGAAGTATAAGAAACTTAATAAAGAGCTTCAAGAAAAGTTGGACAAAGTCACAAAAGAAAAGGAAGAAGCAGAGGAAAGGATAGACAAGGCGATAGATATAGCATTTACATTAGTTTGCATTAGTAAGCCCTTAGGGGTATATGGATTCTTTTCTTAGAGAGTTATTTCTAAAATGGAAATTGAATCAAATTGTGTTCAAAAGGCCTATTGATTTGTGGACTGATTATGACTTCATGGATTGTTACTTTAATAGTTACCCAAACATCCAAAATCAAATGTGTGAATTTTTCTAGCATGGATTCCTCATGGGCAATAATGATGATTCATTTCTTAATGTCTACATTGGTGAACTCCAAATCAAATCATTTGTGTCCTTGTTGAAAAACCATGTTGAATGGTTAGCTTGGATGGAAGAATACAGGAAAATACAAAAAACATATGGATTACCGATGAGACCAGAATATCCAGAATCAAAATATTACATCAATAGATTCAGATCCATTGCAAGACTCAATGAGGTAACCCCTATCTATGTCACCAATTTGTTGAATATTATTGCAACTTACCAGGATGTTGAAGGATATCTTCCGCCCTTAGCTCTGCAAGCATGTGAATAAAGGTTCAAATCACTTCCAGGACCATTGAAAAGAAGGGAGCCAATAACACCAAACAATATCATATGGAGCCTAGTACGAGTAAGACATGTGATCAATTTAATTCATCAGCAACAAGAGTTATGGATTGGGATGAGATTCAGAATGCCTATAATCATCATGCCTGCACCAAAGATAAATGCACCTACACAGATACCATCTGAAGTCATAAAAATTTTGTATGATAAGATAGAAAAGAATAATGGTTTTGCTTTGTCTACAAGAACTACTATGGAATACATAGGAGGTGTTTTTGATTGTGCTCTCTGGATGGAAGCACTCAATAGGGGTATTCCTACTCCATCTAATTGGAAACCATGAGGACATGGTTAAAAATAGGAGGAGGAGAATGATGAGGCCTAGTAAAGACCTCATAATTACTAAGTTTATACAATTTTAACACTTTATATTTTGGCTTTAGAACTCATGATATTTTCCTTTATGTATACATTTATGAACTTAATGAGGTATAAAGACTTAGAATATAAATGGTCAATGTGAATGCTTATTTATGTTAAATGCATGATTAATGTGGTGATTAAACTATGAAGGTTTCATGATAAATGCACTTTTATTATGCAATTGGATTGATATTTATTTCTCAACCGAATGCTAATTGTTTTCTATTTAAAAGTGATGAATGGCTGGATTGTTTGTGACTCATCTTTAAATGAGTTGTTTGTCTGTTGATCTCCTTTTGACTCATCATTTCGAATGAAGGATTTACCAAACACAACCATAGTTCCAGCAGTGCACATCTAGTTCAAGAATCTAGAATTCAATGCCAACTAAAGACAGTGACAAGGATCCACACCAATTATTTTCATGCGTGCTAGGATATCTTTTAGACTAGGATTAGATTAGTTTCCCACTTATATTTTATTTTTAAAATAAGAAGGATATTTATATCTAGCCCCAACACAGTTGGATGTTAGATCGTATCAAGTTTTTGAAACTTTCTCATGTAATTTATTTTTTTGTTTTAAGTTAGAATCATTTTCTTTGTACTTCATCCCTATCTGGGCACATTCTATAGAAATAAAAAGAAGTTGATCTCAAATATACATTTAATTTTTCCAGAATTAGAATAGTCCACTTTCAGATGAAGGTGACCCTTTAGCTATTAAGCTCATTTTTTATTGCTATGTTTTGTTTTTTGTTCTATCTTAAGATTATAATCATTTCATTTGTTGTGTGTTGAATAGAATCTTAGATCAGAGTTGCATTTTACTATGTATGTTTTCTATGGGTTATGTCCTAGTTAAAAGTTATTGCAGATCTGAAATAGTATAAATCATCATTTTAATGGATTTTGTGCAAAGAGGAATGATTACTTGTCAATTTAGTGAAGTGAGGAATGGAATAGTTTATTTCTAAAGCAATTAATTAAGTTTTAAATAGATTTCAATATTCAGCAGAGTAGATAAAGTTAATCTTCCATTCTTTCATAAATCTAAATTATCCTGAAATGAAACCTCTCTATTTAAATTCAATTTTGAAGGTTATTTAGAGTAAATCAGGGAATATAAGGATAGTATAAGAATCACTTTCGACTAAATATATATAGCATAGAAATGCTCTTGATAAAGAAAAAATAACTCCAAAATGCTCCTAATCAAGTCAAAACCAATCCAACTCTTGTCGCAAATAGCTTCAGACACCCCTGGGTTGAAATTAAAGAAATTAAATGAGTAGGGATTGTGACAGCAACAAAATCCTACCATTAGCCTCATAATACTCTGTCATGGCCTGGCATCCTCTGTGAGGATCATAAACTACCCGCTCTCCATTGATTGAGATGTGAAGTATCATGTACACATCCTCTAATATAATGGTGGCCTCTCCTGTCGGCATATGGAAGGATCAAGTCTCTGAATGCCACCTCTCGCATATTATTGTCAAAAGTCCCATGTTTTTTTGGATAATAGGCATGTAGGTAGCATAGTGCAGTCCCATTCGCATCAATCGTCATCACTCAGTGTCTCATAATTGATTTCTAAAAGTGTGTGTGGTTGGTCTGAATTCATGTTTATAGATGGGCACTAGTCCTTTCTGCACATGCAAAAACGAGAATTAACACATATTGAAAATCATTTTAAAGCATCATTACCATCTATCTAATCAAAAGTACATCAGAAAAATGAGTCAAATTTTTTGCGTTGACTTCAATTGCGTTGTGCCAAGACACATGCATCGTTCCATCAAGCACATGTGTCACGATTTGGTGATTACATCATTTGACCTCACATTTGCGACACTTTATAATGCTTGCATTGTTTCACAAGTCAATTGTGTCATTTGATAAAAAAAATTGTCATGTGGTTTGGCATATGTGTCGCAATATGGCATATGCATCGCAATATGGCGATTGTGTCGCTAAGCTTGGCAATTGCGTTGCATTTTGGCATTTGCGTTGCAAGCCCTATCAATTATGTCATTTTATAACTTCATCCTACCCATCTCTTGCATTTGTGTTGTGACGCATCAAATTTGTACAACACGATTGTGATTGCGACTTATGTGAACGCATATGCATTGCAATGCATTCGTTTCCTTAGCCTAAAACCCTAATAAATGCACAAAAAATGAGAAATGACAAAGCGCAAAAGGGGTACTTACCAGTGCCTCTGCGCCCTCTAGGCATTGGAATGTCTTGAACTGGTAGTCGCGGTGCTTTGTGACTAGAATCACCATCTTGTTGCAACCTCTCCTCGTTTTGAGCTCTCCAAATTTCTAAAAACAAAAGTGAAAATGACATGTATTTTCCTTTTCAAACCTATTTATAGGTTGAAAGTTAGGGTTTTACCCTTGGGGTTAATACTGGAGGCTCCTTTAACTAACCTTGACCAACCTTTTGACTAGCTTAGCGTCCTCTAATTTCAAAACCAAGTGTGCCATTATTTTTCTAGTCATCAAATTGACTTATCGAGACACTTTCAAAAAAAATTGGCCTCGAGCCAAAATTCACAAATTTTTCCGAGGGGGCATAGGCACTCTGTACCTTTGCTGGGGCATGTTTTTGACTAGTTTTCTTTGCCATAATGTGATAAATTGCATTATGAAAAGAGAGGAAAAATGTAGACACATAAAATTGACCTAGGCCTACGAACTCAATTTTCTCTATAATTCTTCTAAACATAATTAGAATATTTAATTATGTCCTGTTCAAATTCAACTATTAATTAAATAATTTTTAATTATTTAATTAATTCACATCTTCTATTCTTCCTGACTATTTAAATAAATAAATCACATTTATTTATATGCCAATAATTTCTAATGTCATCTTTAATTAAAAAAAATATTAATTTTATTTAATTAGTCCACTATTTTATTTAAATACGCCTCTAATTCTAATGTCTACTCATAATTAAATAAATTCCCCTTAATCTATTTAATTATTGGCCTATTTCCTCCATAATTAAATAATTAAAATTAATATTTAATTGTCCCATTGGCTTCTCCTCAAATTTTAAATAAAATCATTTATTTAAATTTCCCTATTTCCAAGTAAATAATTTTAAATGATTATTTACTATCACATGGTTCCACCACTTTTGAATTAAATTAATTTTTAATTTAGAAGGTCCACATCACTTCTTGAAGGAATTAATTTTAAATTTCTATTTTAATTCCCCCACTTTCCTCTTTTTTTGTTTCACCTCTTCTTGTCACATGCATTCTCCACCATTGATTTGAACCCTCCATTTCAGATTTTAAAATTCATTCATGGCCATTGATCCTAGGGATTTTTTCAACTTTCAATCTTGTCCCTCCATCTAAAATTGACATTTCTATAAAATGACAATTTTACCCTCATTTTGACATCTCTCAAGCTCTTGACATTTTTTGTATCTTGCATAGCTTGACTTCATGCTTTTAGTCTAACATTGTCTTTTGCAAGTTTTTATATTACATGTAGGCTTTAGTTCTTGCATTTTCATGGAATCCTTCAATATTTGCTAGGTCATAGTCATAAGCATATTTGTTCATCAAAATTTGAGGGAAAACATAATATTGCAGCAAGTGGAGAAGGGTTATGGAGGTCAATCATGGAGGTCTTGAGGAGCTATGGTGATATTATTCCTTATTTTGTTTTACTTCCTCCTTTCTATTTCAAAGTTAAGCTAGGGTTTGATTTCCCTTATTGGATTTAATACCAACCTTGAAATTTTACCTCAGTTACAAATATTATATTTGTATTACATTCTTTCCAAAAATTCAAAATCCAAAAACATAGATTAATATCATACTAGTATAGCATTCATACAAAAAAATTAAAAATCCAAAAATATTTTAGAACTCCAAAATTCTAAAAAAAAGTAAAAAATAGAAACAAACATCCTGATGATTCTAGTTTATGGTTTAATTATTGATAGGGTTGTGTTGATGGTGAAAATGACACAAACAATGTTAAACAAAATATCTCTACTCTATTTCTCCTGAAAAAGAAAGACAACATATAGTAGCCTAGCTCCCAAGGTCTTGGTAGTTGGTTCTCAACTGTCTGGTGTCACTCAAGTGGTCCATGCAACTGTAATATTCAAGGGGCATGTGCTGGTAATAAGGAATGCAAGCAATGACTGATTCATCGAACTGTTCTAATGAAAAAGGGGGTTTTAAATAAAAGAAAAAGATAGATCAGAGCGTACATCAATGAAACATGAATAAAACTTATCTAATATCCAGACATATATCTTCAACAATGAATTCTTTTCCAACAGATCAAGAAAACCATAATATAATGCAATCTACAGATCAATCCATACTATTGCATGTATCTATGGTGCTTAATTTAACCATCACAATCACACATCATAAAAACTTCAAAGATTCAAAAGAACAAACAAACTCTCATTCGTTGCTAAAATCATAGATCAACAGACATTCAATAATTCAATCCAAAGATAATCTAAAGAAATAATCTTTAAATCTGGTTCCTTATAATGATTTTCATCACATAAGAAACACTTATGCTTCAAAAAAATCACTGGCATACAGATAGACTATAATTCATTAACCTTATCAAATAAACTCAACTCCAACACCATATTGCATAAAAACCTTAATTTTGTATTCAACTGTAACCAAAAAAATAACAAAGTATCTCTATAAAGCTATAAAACTTCTATCTCCTAATATCAGGTGGCCAATTCTATTCTCATTAGCCGACCTTTACAATATGGTATCCTACGGGTATATATAGATGTACAAAAATATGAAGTTCTCCCTAACTAAAGTCAAGATCCACCTTTTCTGGAACTTAAATTTTCTTGGAAACTTAGATCAATTGATCTCTAGTTCTCACATTGATCAACTAGTTAAATTGGAGAGAAGAAGATAGAGGAGAAAAGAAAGCCATGCGCTCATAGAACTGTTAGTTATGCATGCGGCCATAGGACTGCTAGTAATGCATGTGAAGTTTTCTCTGAAGTGTACTCATCGTAACTAGAGAAGACTTGTTGAAGCATATCCAAATCTGGCCCATTAGTCCAATTGTCTTCGAACCTAATCCTCTTCAGTTTAGTAGCAACAAACTCTCTCATGTCTTTTAACTTTGTCAACTCCCTTCTAGCAACCCTTACCTCTTCTTTAATATCCATTAACCGGTCCAACAACAGATCCTCTCCATCATCTCCCTTTTGCACAACCTCCTTAAGTCTATCATCCCATTTCTCTTTTAATTGACTTAAAGGTAGGCCTTCCTTTACCGATATATCAACATTTACTATAATAGCTATAACCACTTCTAACTCATCAAGTTGTTCATTTAGATCCTTGCTAGAATCTTGAACTTTACTCTTATCTTTATACAAAAAGTCAGATCTAAACTGGATTATGCTAGAGGTCTTTTCCAAGAAATCTATGTTATCCTCTTCAAGGATTGACTGCTCTAGAAGAGTGGATTTTGACAATTTATTAATCTCTTTCAGCTTCTGGGTATACCCTCTATACTCCTCATCTTGTTCTCCCAATTCTTTTGCATGTTGATTCATCTCTTCTATTAACTCTAATGTTATCTTGTGAATCTCAAAACTATTTCCCAACACCTCACCTATTTCTTGATTCAACCTGTCAGTCCATTTATCCAACATCTATGCCTTGCTCCTTGACTACACCAAATCATCCACCTCTCTCTTGCTGAGAAAAATTGGTTTCTCAATGGTGGAAATTTGTTGTGATCTCGGGGCTGAAACATTCTTCAAGAAAGTATGCAATTGATCCAGTTGAGCCTTAAGCTCATCCTTTCTCTATTTATCCTTCATAATTCTTGATTTGGTGGATGATGCTACCACATCAATTAGGTTCATTTGTTGATCTCTAGTGGGTCTTCCCAGATTAACCATGCCCAATTGGTAATCAGACAGCTGCATCTCTCCCACGTCCTTGTCCACCACTGGTATTGCATATTCAACAATGATTTGTCCTCCTTCAGTAAGTTTGGTGGAATGTAGAATCTTAGCCTTCTTCTTGGGCCTTTCCTTTTCAATCTCCTTCATCATATCATCCCAATTAAGAGGATGTGAGGATGTTACTGGTCTCTTTTGCAAATCAAGTTTTAGCCAAGTGGGAGCACTTGTAGTAGTAGCCATTACAGTTGAAGAAGCAACAGTTGTAGAGGGTTGTAGCACATTAACCCTAGGTTGAGAATCAACCTCTTGTATATTCTATTGTTCTTGCTCTACATTCTCTCCTGCAAGCTTTTCAGCTTCTTCTTTATCATTCTGCTCTTGCACCCTCTTGTCTTCCTACTCCTTCAATTTTTCCTCTTCTAATCTCTTCTCCTCAAGCAACTTGTTCCTCTCTTCTTCCAACACTTTGAGTCTATCAAAGGCTTCTTTTTCCTTCTATAGCTGCTTGGCCAGCTCCTCAACATCTTTCTCTTTTTTCATGCGTTCTGCCTCTCCCCTTTTCTTGTAGGCTTCCTCAACTAGTTTCAATTTAGCCTCAAGGGATTCTCTTTCTCTCCGCTACCTGGGTTTTTCATCTTCAAGCTCATGGATCTTTTGCACCATCTTGAGCTTGTTATTTTCTTCCTTAGTTTTGAGCTCCTACTCCTTTTTCCTTTGCTATTTTTTCACTTCATCAAGTCTTCGCTTGGCTTCTGCTTGTTGTTGTTGAAGCAAGGCATCTACTTGTGCCTTAGCATCAATTTCCTTTTGATTCTTCATTGCCTCTACATGTGCTTGAGCATCCAAAGCCTTCTTTTCTTCCTCAAACAGTGCCCATTGATCCTCCTCCATTAGCACATGTTCAGTTTCCTTCTCTAGAGGCATATTTTCTTGTGCATCCTTCTTTGAAAAAGTCTCATTAGAATCCATTCCAACATCACGGATCTCCACCTCTACTCCTTTTCCCTTTAATGATTCATCAATATCATGAAGAGTCCCCTTAGGCATCTCTTTACTCTACTGCTCTATAAGAGGGACTTGAGAAAATGACTCACCTATTTCTAGTGTTGAAGCCACAAATCCTGTTTGGGCATCCTCCTCCTGTGCCTCCAGTTCATCTTGCACTGAAGCCTCCAACTCAATCTCTTAAATATCAGGAGGGAATAATTCAGAAAGCTCCTTGGGAGGCAACTTCCTCTTGATTATCTTATATCCCTTCCCTTTCTTAGGAGCTGGACCCCCAGGAGTTTTGGCTCTTAGAACAACCCAGTGGATACTCCAATCCAAGGCTGGTCTCCCTATTTTCTTGATGTCGATGGTCTCCTCACTATCCCAATCTACCAGATCCAAAATTTTGGTACCAATGTTCAATGCTTCATATGATGGATCCAACACAACTCCATCATATAATAATGTATCAGGAATATCATCTTTGACCCTGAATTCTACCATGAGTGAAACATGCAACCTCTCATAATTCCTTTTCCTGAGGTCATATTCATCTTGAAGATCACTCCAAAAGTCCTCTAGCAGGTTGAAATGTTTGTCAAAGACGGAAGCCAACAAAGAATTCATTTTCTTCTTTGGATCAAAGTGTTTTCGGGCAGTATACAAGCCCAACTTTAAATGTATCAATTCACTGCAAACCACCTTAGATCCCACAAGGTGTGGGCAGCTGTATTCACCCAACTACATGGGGAACTTGTGACAACCTAGTTTTGGCGTCATCCCAAATCGAGCATTAACCCCCATATCTTGGTAAACAAACTCCATCAGAACCATCATGTTGCTACAACACCTTGGAAATAAGTGGGGATGACCTTCAAATCCTGCCAATATGAAATAAGTGAACTTGGGGTATTGGATATACCAACATCCCAATTCCATGATAAAGGCCATGGCCTCTTGGATTAATCTGCATCCTACATCTCCATTAAGTTGGTTAATGACTACATATAAAAATGCATCATTAACTCTTCTAAATTGTGTTTCAGACACCTGTAGGGATAGCTGGTCATAATGATCCCATACTCTTTTTTGTCCATCAGCTTCTCCCAATATTCCCACTCTGTTCAGACTTGGAAAGATACCTCCTGTGGCTGTTGCATAGACAACATAAGAAGTCATGAAAAATCTCTTGGTTTCCCTTATTTTGGTTAAAGGATCATGAATGGTATCTGAGACAATCATGGGCCAGTCAAATTGTTGTTTTCCATTGAAGATTTTATGAATAAAAGGAAACATCCATCTTCCCGAAGACTCTAGATAACATTATTATTAGTTCTGATACCTCTTTGTAAAATTCTGCTCTCTTTGGTTGATGTGAGAGCTTTTCCAGGGACTTCTTCTCCACTCTCAACCACTTCTTGTTCAAATGAGCCTTGTTGGCCTCCTTGTGTTTGCTATATATCCCTAAAGCATCTGCCTCATTCAACTATACCAGGTTCTTTGGATCAGGGACACTAAACATGTGTTGAAACATATGAGGAGTTAGATCTATGATCACATTATCTTGTGAATCGATGCATTGTCTACTGGCCAGATTGTAAGCTCCTGCTTCTATCATAATCAACTCCGGGCATTGGATGGATAAAGGAAATAAATTGATGTGATCCAAGCCAGACTCCACTATTCTTTGAGTCCTGCGTGTTACATCCTTAGTGAATGTTTCTGAGTATAACTCCTCAAAATTGAATGGGCCTAAATTGGTATTTGTTACATCAACCCAATCTAATTTCACCTTGCTTGCAGTGACAGCAGGACCCCTATGGTTATACCTCAAGGTATAAGGCAATTGCTCCGGCTTAATCTTCTTAGGCTTAGTTGCTGCCTTTGAAGTTTCTGCAGGCCGATTCCTTTAGGAAGCTTCTCCTAATACTCCTGACATTCTCTAGCTTCCTGCAATATAACCTCCAATTAGATATTGAACAAATATAACAAAATATTCTTTTAAAATTTTACCCTTCATATCTATACCGGAGGCAAAACTAGGCAAAAAATATTATCTTTTAAAATACTATCGGGATCAGAGTCAAAATATTTATTGAGCTTATAGTAATAACAAGCGGGACCAGAGTCAGAATTGGAATGGTAACCGGAATTGGAATTGGAATGAAAATCGATTCGGTTCCATGAATATTTTCTAATTTCAGATTCAGTTTCGGTTCCGCCTAGGCTACCAATATTTTGAGAGCCTGCTTCTTCTTGTAAGCAAAGTCAGAGATAGGATGGAAATGGAATCGATACTTATTAGAAAATCATGTTTCAAAGTCTAAATCGATTCTGATCCCGCTTCCGCCTAAAACAACCATGACATCATAAGTGATTTTAACAGGCCGATAAATAACTTCGTGATTTAAGGACTAAGTCTTATCAAAATGAAAGGGGCTTAAAAAATAACCTATACAAGACCATCCGCATATGATCGAGGGGTGACTGTACTATTTATGGCACCATATTTAAAATAGCAATGTGTCAAAACCCTAAATTACAAATCCTCGATTTCAAATAGTTAGGGCACAAATTTAATCCCATCTAAACTAATCAGATTCAAAATGCAACATGATTCCTAAGTAAAAACCATTAATTACCAAACCCTACAAACAATTGAATAGCAACTAAACTATGCATTTTTAAAAACTAGTGTATCACGATATGGTTACGTTTAAAACGTGAAAACGATTGTGAGGAAAGACAAATAAATAAAAACAAACAACATACAAGCAAAAAAAAAACTAAAACAAATCAACAAACAAACCAAAAGCATAAAAACAAATCACATGAACTCACAATAGAACCGAGAATGCACAAGCTCGCACGAAACCAACAATCAAACAAAATGAAAAAACGCGAAACAAAAAAAATAGAAGAACAAAAAACCCTACCTCGAACACAAATAAATAGGTTAGCCCTCTAAGACGATTCTGCATGTGATTATCTCCCTTTCGATCGAATCACACACCCAAATGCTCCACTGTAACTCTGGTTCGCTCTTGATCTTTTAAACAATGATGATAACTACTAGTTAATCCCTAATTAAGGTGAAAAATCATAGTTTCATATGTGCAAAGCATCTATAATTAATTCCATAAATGTGGTAGATCGAAGTTAGAACTTCAGAGGGAACTGGCACATTACTATTGTGCGACTTCAGTAAAGTCAACGATAAAAAATGGTAGGAGCGGAATCAGGATGGAAAATGATTTATAAACTTGTCCAATTTTCCAACTCAGTTTCGGTTCTGGTTTTAGTTCCACCAACAAAGAAGAAAGCGAAACAAAGATAAAAAAAAAACATAAAGAATGAAACAAGAAACACCTAACACAAAGCCTAAGTTAAAAATGAAAGACCAAAAAGCGGAGGCGGAGGCAGGACGAGATTTGATTTTAAAACTTTGAATAAATTCGGACTTAACTTCCACTTCGGCTTTGGGTTGGGTAAAGATAAAACAAAAATGCAAAAAGAAGACTGTCGGGACATGGATCAGAACCAATCTTTGAAGCAAGATTCAAAACCCGATTTGGTTCCGGTTCCAATAGAATAAACCAAAGAAAATGAAAGTATTGGAAAAGAAAGGCTCCAAACTTTGTTTGAGAAACAACCAAGGACAAAAACAAAAAGGGGGACTCATTTTGACCAAGGAAAAAGATGGGGTGCTTATGCAAGGCATAACAAATGGTGACTCGGCTGGGAAAATGGTTTACCCATTTTCAAGACACCCAAGAAAAATTCAATCACCCTAAAACTACTTGACTTATGAAGCGTGCTAACTTGAGTAAGATCATATATATATAGGATAAGGTTGAGCTGGAATCTCAAATGTATGTGATCATGAGTTATTTCTGAATCTGAGTGTGTGTGTATATTGTGCATCATTCTTTATAGATACTTTCTCTGCTCTTGAACAACTATACCTAAGATTGAAGCTACATAGGTTGAGTCATTTAACTATCATGTAATAAAATCCTGGGTATTGCTCTGCTGCCAGACAGGCATCCATAGCTTTGATGGAGATACCTCTAGTTCTCTCAAAGAATTTCTCTACTGCTAGATAGGCGTCCATAGCCTCAATAGAGATACTTGATTACCCATTTGATATTGAGCTTTCCTTTTCTGTCTTTCTTTTCATTTTTTTTTACTCAAGCTTTACTTGTGGAAATCTTTTATACATCTTCCTCAATACTTAGATACAATGGATCTGAACTGTGGGTTGAGAACTACAATGGATTTCATGATAGTCTTGGAATCAGATTTTTCACTTGAATCAAAGGTAGAGCCACTCCAGAACAGATAGGAATTTAATCATGCAGATGTTTTCTAATTTGGTGATAGATTTTTTATCATAATTCATGAGATATTCACAATGTATCTTCTATCCTTAATAACTTTTCAAACCCAGATTAGAATGGTCATAAAAAATGAGTTTCAGAATGAAATCCTTTTCAAACGATGATGATGAAAATAACTAAGCCAATTTCTCTCCTAGTACTAGTAGCATACTTTGAATAACAACCCCTTGTCTTGAGATGGACAAAACTGAAGATCCCCAACCAAACAAGACAAACAAAATAAATAAAAACAAACAAAAGAACAAACAAAACAAAACAAAAAAAAAACTAAAACTAAAAACTAAAACTTAATTACATATGATACAATATAATACATTTATTTTTTAAAACATCAGACCTTTCATGAACCAAAATAGTGCTTGAGAAACTGACCGTTAATTGGTAAAGGAACAGGTTCTCCTATTAGGGTACTTAAATGAAAAGCATTCTTGCCTAGTATCTCAGCCACTTGATATAGACCTAACAAGAGTCTATCAAACTTCTAGTGATCTCCCTTCTTTTTTATAGATTTATCCCATAGTAATACAAGATATGATATCCTAAAGGATTTTATCTTGGCTCTTTTATCAAACTAGTGCTTGACAACAGCCTGATGCTTAGAGAACTGTTGCAAAGTAGCATCTCTTTTCTCTTACATGTTAAGCAAATTAAGTAATATAACTTTGATCCTATCATCCTTGGTATAAAATTCCTGCATAAACTTAAGAACAAGTATTTGTAAATGGATCAGGAAGACTAGGTCTTGGCCATAAACTAACTTAAAAGGTGAATTTCCTAGAGATGCTTTGATTCGGATTCGATCTGCCCATAAGGCAAATCTCAACTAGGTGTGCCAGTCCCTAGGATTGTTTTCTAATAGCTCTCTTATTACTTCCAACAAGTTTTTATTTGTGGACTCAACCACTCCATTTCCCTGAGGGTAGTAATTGGATGAATACTTCAAAATAATTTTATGTTCATATGCCCATTGAATGAATTCACCAGAAGAAAAAGCAGGGCCATTATCACATATCGAAGCAAATGGAACTCCAAACCTGGTTGTGATGTTCTCAGTCAAAAAATTGATAATGACCTTTGTGGTGCTATTTTTGCAGGGTTGGGCCTCAATCCAGCGTGTACAGTATTTAGTTACAGTCAAGATGAATTTATGACCTACAAAAGAATTGAGATTAATAACACCTACAAAATCTAGGGCCCATTGAGAAAATGGCCTTACCTCATACACTGGTTGCAAAGGCACTGTAGGATTTCTTTCCCTGGGTGCAAAAGTTTGACATACATGACAAGTTCTAACATGTTGATGTGCATCCTGAAATACATAAGGCCAATAATAGCCTGATCTAAGAATCTGATGAGCCAAAGCCTCCACAAATCCATGTCTTGTTCCATGCCTTCCATGGAACTCAAAAATGGCATGTTTATCCTCTTGCTGATCCAAACAGCGTAAGTAAATCCCCTGAAAATTCTTTCTATAGATGGATCCCCCTTTAAGCATGTAGTGAGAACTCTTCATCCTTAATGCTCTCCTCTAAGTAGCATTCAATCCTTTTGGACATTTGTTATTGAGGAGGAAGAGAATCAAGTCTGTGTATTAGGGATCCTTAGTAAATGATTGGACAATATATTGCTGACAAGTGATGTTTTTGTCCACATCTGCCATTGCTTTTGATAAACCTTAACCTCAAATGAGTTTCATCAGGTGAATCTCCAAGTCAAACTCTTGTAGAATTGCCATCCACTTTCCTCTTCACTCTCCCAATTCACTTTGCATCAAAAGAGACTTCACAGATGGATCTGGAACTATGGCCATTACTTGACTTCGAAGAATGTAATGCCTAAACTTCTTTACCGCTTGTACCAATGCAAAGGATTTTTTCTCCAATGGTGGGTTATCTCACTTCTACATTCTTAAATGGAGATCTTATGAAGGCAATAGGTCTTTCCTCTCCCTCTCCTCTTTGTTATGTTAACATAGTTGCACATGAATGGTTAAATGCAAAAGAATAGATATAAAAAGGTTTTAAATAATCTAGGCTTATCAAAATAGGTGCCTTAGATATAGATTGTTTAATCTATGAGAAAGCATACTTAGCCTCATTAATCCACTCAATCTTTGCGTCTTTCTTCATCATTTCATTTAGAGGTTTGATAATTTCTGCAAACCCTGTTATAAACTTTCTAACAAAATTGATCCTTCCGAAGAAGGATCTCATTTCTTTCTTGCTTCCTGGCTTGGTCAATTTTAAAATAGCCTCCACTTGATCAGGATCTATAGATATCCCTTCCTTTGATATGATGTGACCTAAGAGTTTCCCTTCAGATATGCCAAGCACACACTTCTTTGGATTGAGGGAGACACCATAACTTATACATTTCTTGAGAACTTTTTCCAGATCAGCAGCATGGTCTTCTCTATTCTTGGAGAAAATGGTTAAATCATCCACATAAATAATTATACACTTCCCTATCAAATCTTTGAAAGCCACATCGATTTCCCATTGAAATTTTTCTCCAGCATTGATAAGATCGAATGGCATCCTCTGGTAGGAAAATGTGCCCCATTTGGTAGTGAAATTTTTCTTCATTTTATCCTCATGACTGACAAGGACCTGATTGTACACAGAATAACCATCTAAGAATGACATCATATGGGACCCATTAATCTTTTGTATTACTTCATCAAGAGAAGGCAATGTATACTAATCTTTCTGAGAGGCTTTATTTAAATTCCTAAAATCAACACAGAATCTAATTTCACCATTATTTTTGTGTATAGGAACTAAATTTGCCACCTAAGTAGAATGTCTAATAGGAAAGATTATTCTTGCAGCTAGGAGCTTTTGCACCTCCTTCCGGATCAGGGGCTCAATTAAAGCATTAACCAGGTGTTGTTTCTGACGGAAGGGATTGGATTCTAGCTTGATATGTATGGTATGTGTGATCACCGAAGTATCAAAAGTTTTTAGATCACCATAACTCCAAGAAATGGCTTCAATGTTCTGCTCCAAAACTTTGACTATCTTGTCCTTAATTTCTTGAGGATAAGTCTTTCCTATGAGGACATTCCTTTCAGGGCCTGAGTGAGTTAGATTAATAGATTCATATTTCCCTCCATCACTCTTTGTAGGGACCCTTTGATGAGCCCATGGGTCAGAATCAAATATCCTCTCTAAAGCTACCATCCCTTTTGAAATACTATTACTTTTCAAATCTAATATCCCTTCTTCACCATCCTTCTCAGGATCCCAATCTCCCTAATCTCTTTCAGACTCATCGATTATTTATCCTTCAAAAACATCAGAACTTGCCCAAAAGGCCAATATATGCTCATCATCATCAAATACCTAAAAATGTCAGACATTATAGGAACAGCTGGGACTGAAATTAATTCAACTGAAAATATTTTCAGATTAGAGTCTTGCATGGGTTCCAAAGTGCTAGCAGCAATAGTAAGAGCATCTACAATTTGATTAGCTTCTCTATGGATTAGAATAATCCCAAAAGCATCGAAGTCTTCATTTAAGTTCCAAAATTTATTTCTGTATGCAGCCAATCTTTTGTTATGACATGTATATTGGCTACGTACCTTTTTTACAATCACTTCAAAATCCCCCATGACCATGAGAGCAGTAACCTTCTTTTTATGAGCAAACATGAGTCCACGAGCAAGTGCTTCATACTCAGCCACATTATTTGTGCAGCCAAACTACAATCTATAAGATGCAAAGTAAGTTTTCCCTTTTGGGTTAGTTAGTTCAATCCCTACTCCACTTCCTACTTTAGATTTGGAACCATAAAATTTAAGAGTCCACAATTGGTCTTTAGCTAGGAGTTCTTTCTTTTTAGGGATAACAGGGGATAACTTACTTGGGATGTGTGGTGGCTCAAACCTTTGCTGATCATCAAAAATTGACTTGGGCAAGACTCACTTAAAGGATTTTCTATGTTTTTAGTTTGCTCAACAATCACTTCCTAAACAACTTCTTGGGTTAAATTGCAATCCAACTCATCTTTCATCAATGCCTTGGGCATTAGTAGAGTATCTGGGGTAGGTATATTGAAGAGGAACTGAGATACCTCAATTTCTTCTTGAATTTTAGGGCATAAAACCTAAGTCTACTCTACTGGTGAGGAACCTTCCTCTTGAGAAAGGCTAGCCCGAGTGAGAATGGTAGCATCTTTAGCTTTAAAAGAAAACTCATTGATAGGGGTCTGGGGTTTTTCTTGACATATTTGTTGAGGCTAGCCTGCATGACTTAAGATGTCTAGGCATGATTGGCATGTTAACTCTGAATGATTGTGATAATGAATCCTACACCAATTAGGAAGTAACAAACTACTTAAATCAGTTTCTCCTCCTAATACCAGCCTATCTTGTTGTAATTTCTTTATTAGAACCTGCTAGTTGATGCAGATCATTGGGTTACTAGGTTCTAGGGGCAATGCATCCTCAAGATATAGTACAAAGAAAGTAAGGACTTCTTGTTGTTTGTAAACTCCTATCTCAGTCTCAAAATATGCTACTTCATTTGAATCATCATATTTTGTAATCATATGCTTGAGTCTTGGTTCACTCTCAATCCTTATATGTGTTGGTACCCCCTTCCAAAGTAGCCACATGTGAGAGAAATCCAAGGAAAACTATCCCCCAATACTTTTCATTAGCTCCCGACTTAGGAGCATAGCATATGTCTCTAGGATGTCATCTACTTGGATATCTATGTAAGTTTGGATCCTTGGATTTGATCCAACCTATACATGCATGTTCTTTAATTCTCCTACAACATTGACCTGAGTTTTATCTAACTGGATCACTTTCTTATTGGTCGGGATAGGATTTAATCCTAACTTCTTACATTTTGAAAAGGGCATAATGCTACCCGATGCTCCAAAGTCTAATAAACAGTTATGCAAATTCTTTCCAAAAATCCTTAAACTTAAAAGAAAAGGTGGGGTACTGGTCTTACCTTTATAGATAGTTGTATTTGTCTCCTTTGTTGGAGTCACTTTACCTTTTCCTTTTAAGCGGTTTGCCTCCTTTGGGGCTTTCAATACCACTTCACATTGAGATGGGCACCAGTTCTACAATAAAATCAAATTCTGAATCATTCCTCACTTGATATTTAGGAAAAGGAGGCAGATTGCCTCTATTCTGAGAGTCAAAAGGTCCCTTCGTTGGTGGTGGGTTATTATCTGCATTTTGGTTTGGTGGGAACATGTTGTTTGGGGGTGCAATTGTAGTAAATGGGCCCTTATTCTGATTTCTCAGAAAGTGACCACCTTTGGACTGAAAGGCTTGAGCATCATATACATCTTCTAGCTCATTATCTCCAAGCATGGGGAATTATGTTTCATCAATAGTCTCAAAATTCATAGCAGTACTGACTGGCCCATTATCCTAATTGGAATTTCCTGCTAGAGGATGGGAATAAGCTTGTGCAATCTTTACCATTTTCTCCATTTCTTGGCAATTAATCTCAGAATGTGTTGCAGTATCATGTAGCCTACACCAATTAGTCATGAAATTAAGGTCAACTACATTAGTAGTATGTGATCTCTCCTCACCTAACTAATAATTATGGGAAACTCCCCCATTGTTAGGTCTAGTATTCCACTGCCTATTGTTGTTGTTGGACCTCCGGTTATATCCTTTGTTCTGATTTTGATAATTTTGATTAGAGGAGTTCTGATTCACATTCTGATTGGAGTAATTCCCCTAGTTGTTGTAACATCCTTGGTTCTGATAATTCTGGTTTTGGTTGTGGGGAGGGTTTTGCCTAAGCTATGCCATATCATTAGACATTTGAGATAGAGTCTTTTTAAGAGTTTCTAGCTCACTGGTAAATTGAACAGTCTGTTCATTTTTCACATTCTGCACTATGGATGGGGAATGAACATGCGTTGATCCTCCCACCTGTTGATGTTGATTTGAGGTTGTTGGTAAGAATCTTGCATTCCATTGCTGAAAAAAGGCATGGTAGGCAAGGCTTGTAACTCAGACATGGGTCTATATTGGGAGTAAGACATCCCTAGGATAGTGTTGTACAATGGTGGGTTAGGAATCTGATAACTCATGGGAGGAAGAGCTACTCCTAAACTTCTTGATTGTAGACTTATTTGCTATTGTAATTTGATAGCTAGATGATAAACCTTAGACAAAGAGTCAATCTCATTGGCCTGATAAGTTCTCTGCAAGAATAGGCCAATCAAGGGATGAACAACTCTTAAATATGTCTGAATGGCAATATTCTCAGCCACTAAGTAAGGATCTTGCAACCTACAAAACATCCTTTGGAATCTAGTGTTGAATAGAGGCAGTGGCTCATGATTTTCCTTTCTTACGGTGGCAAACTAGTGATACAAGATGGCAGGGTCTACATAGACCCTAAATTGATTAATGAAAGCATTTTCTAAATCTGTCCAACCCAGAATAGATCCCTGGGGCAGATTTAAGTACCAGTTATATGCCATATCCCCTAAACAATTAGGAAACAATCTACATACCATGTCTTGATGAGAAACTTGAGCACAGGTACAAGCATCATTGAATGCTTGTATAGTCTCCTAAACACTTCTTGATTCACCATGCATGTACATGGGATAAAGAATTTCTAGATTCTTCGGTAGATCATGGATTCCCCTTGGAATAGTCCCTAATAGAGAGGGATTATTCACAAAGTAAGCCATGGGTAGGATTGGTTGAGTAGGTGGTGGTGATATAGGCTGAATTGGTGGTGACATAGGCCTAGCCAGTGGTGGCATTACTGGGCAAGCCATTGGTGGTGATGTAGGTTGAACTAGTGGTGGTTTATGTGGATTTGGTTGAAATCCAGGTGGAGTAAGCGGAGGTGGCAATGTAGGTATCAAAATCCTACAAGCATGGGGTCTAGGTCTAACCAGTGTTTGAAGTTCTTCTAATGGTTCAGGATTAGTAGAGGATCTAAGAATCCTTCTGTATTTCTCTTGTGCGAATGACACAATGCGAGCCAAATTGTTCCTTTAGGCCCTCCTTCTAGTGCCAGATCTGTTGATGCTGAAAATGACACAAACAACGTTAAACATAATATCTCTACTCTATTTCTCTTGAAAAAGAAAGACAACATATAGTAACCTAACTCCCAAGATCCTGGTAGTTGGTTCTCAACTGTATGGTATCACTCAAGTGGTCCATGCAACTATAATATTCAAGGGGCTTATGTTGGTAATAAGGAATGCAAGCAATGACTAATTCATCGAACTGTTCTAACGAAAAAGGGGGTTTTAAATAAAAGAAAAATATAGATCAGAGCATACATCAGTGAAACATGAATAAAACTTATCTAATATCTACACATATATCTTCAACAATGAATGCTTTTCCAATAGATCAAGAAAACCATAATATAATGCAATTTATAGATCAATCCATACTATTGCATGCATCTATGGTGCTTAATTTAACCATCACAATCACACATCATAAAAACTTCAAAGATTCAAAAGAACAAACAAACTCTCTTTCATTGCTAAAATCATAGATCAACAGACATTCAATAATTCAATCCAAAGATAATCTAAAGAAATAATCTTTAAATTTGGTTCCTTATAATGATTTTCATCACATAAGAAACACTTATGCTTCAAAAAAATCACTGGCATACAGATAGACTATAATTCATTAACCTTATCAAATAAACTCAAATCCAACACCATATTGTGTAAAAACCTTTATTTTATATTCAACTATAACCAAAAAAATAACAAATTATCTCTGTAAAGCTATAAAACTTCTATCTCCTAATATCAGGTGGCCAATTCTATTCTCATTAGCCGACCTTTACAATATGGTATCCTACGGGTATATATAGATGTACAAAAATATGAAGTTCTCCCTAACTAAATTCAAGATCCACCTTTTCTGGAACTTAATTTTTCTTGGAAACTCAAATCAATTGATCTCTAGTTCCCACATTGATCATCTAGTTAAACTGGAGAGAAGAAGATACAAAAGAAAAGAAATCCATGCGCTCATAGAACTGTCAGTTATGCATGTAGAGTTTGTTCTGAAGTTTACTCATCATAACTGGAAAAGACTTGCTGAAGCATATCCAAATCTCGCTCATCAATCCAACTGTCTTCGAACCTAATCCTCTTTAGTTCAGAAACAACAAACTCTCTCATGTCTTTTAACTTTGTCAACTCCCTTCTAGCAACCCTTACCTCTTCTTTAATATCCATTAACCGGTCCAACAATAGATCCTCTACATCATCTCCCTTTTGCACAACCTCTTTAAGTCTATCATCCCATTTCTCTTTTAATTGACTTAAAGGTAGGACTTCCTTTACCGGTATATCAACATTTACTATAATACCTATATCCGCTTCTAACTCATCAAGCTGTTCATTTAGATCCTTGCTAGAATCGTCAACTTCACTCTTATGTTTATACAAAATGTTAGATCTAAACCGGATTATGTTGGAGGTCTTTTCCAAGAAATCTGTGTTATCCTCTTCAAGGATTGATTGCTCTAGAAGAGTGGATTTTGGCAATTTATTAATCTCTTTCAGCTTTTGGGTATACCCTCTATACTCCTCCTCTTGTTCTCCCAATTCTTTTGCATGTTGATTCATCTCTTCTATTAACTCCAATGTTATCTTGTGAATCTCAAAACTATTTCCCAACACCTCACCTATTTCTTGATTCAATCTATTAGTCCATCTATCTAACATCTCTTCCTTACTCCTTACCTGCACCAAATCATCCACCTCTCTCTTGCTAAGAAAAATTGGTATCTCAATGGTGGCAATTTGTTGTGATATCAGAGTAGAAACATTCTTCAAAAAAGTATGCAATTGATCTAGTTGAGCCTTAAGCTCATCCTTTCCCTGTTTATCCTTCATCATTCTTGATTTGGTGGATGATACTACCACATCAATCAGGTTCATTTGTTGATCTCTGGTGGGTCTTCCAAGATTAACTATTCCCAACTAGTAATCATTTAGCTGCATCTCTCCCAAATCCTTGTCCACCACTGGTATTGCACATTCAGCAATGATTTGTCCTCCTTCAGTAAGTTTGGTGGAATGCAGAATCTTAGCCTTCTTCTTGGGCCTTTCCTTTTCAATCTCCTTCATCATATCATCCCAATTAAGAGGATGTGAGGATGTTACTGGTCTCTTTTGCAAATCAAGTTTTAGCCAAGTGGAAGCACTTGGAGTAGTGGCCATTATAGTTGAAGAAGAAGCAGCAGTTGTAGAGGGTTGTAGCACATTAACCTTAGTTTGAGAATCAACCTCTTGTATATTCTATTTTTCTTTCTCTATATTCTTTCGTGCAATCTTTTCAACTTCTTCTTTATCATTGTGCTCTTGCAACCTGTTGTGTTCCTGCTCCTTCTTTAGTTTTTCCTCTCCTAATCTCTTCTCCTCAAGAAACTTGTTCCTCTCTTCTTCCAACACTTTGAGTCTATCAGAGGCTTCCTTTTCCTTGTGTAATTGCTTGTCTAGCTCCTCAACATCTTTCTCTTTTTGCATGTGTTTTTCCTCCTCCCTTTTCTCGTAGGCTTCCTCAACTAGCTTCAATTTAGCCTCAAGGGCTTCTCTTTCTCTCCGCTTCCTAGATTTTTCCTCTTTCAGCATCTCGAGCTGGTCATTTTCTTCCTTAGTTTTGAGCTCTTGCTCCTTTTTCCTTTGTTGTTTTTGCAGTTCATCAACTCTTCGCTTGGATTCTGCTTGTTGTTGTTGAAGCAAGGCATCCACTTATGCCCTAGCATCAATTGCATTTTTCTTCTCCATTTCCTTTGCATGTGCTTGAGCATCCAAAGCCTTCTTTGCTTCCTCAAAAAGTTCCCATTGATCCTCCTTTGTTAGCATATGTTCAGTTTCCTCCTCTAGAGGCATATTTTCTTGTGCATCCTTCTCTGACAAAGTCTCATTAGAATCCATTCCAACATCATGGATCTCCACCTCTACTCCTTTTCCCTTTAATGATTCAGCAATATCATGAAGAGTCCCCTTAGGAATCTCTTTACTCTGTTGCTCTGTAAGAGGGACTTGAGCAGATGACTCACCTATTATTGGTGTTGAAGCCACAAATCCTATTTGGGCATCCTCCTCATGTGCCTCCGGTTCATCTTGAGCCGAAGCTTCCAACTCAAGCTCTTCAATATCAGGAGGGAAGAATTCTAGAGGCTCCTTGGGAGGAAACTTCCTCTTGATTCTCTTATATCCCTTCCCTTTCTTAGGAGCTGGACCCCTAGGAGTTTTGGCTCTTAGAATAGCCTAGTGGATACTCCTATCCAAGACTAGTCTCCCTATTTGCTTGATGTCGATGGTCTTCTCACTATCCCAATCTACGAGATCCAAAATTTTGGTACCAATGTTCAATGCTTCATATGATGGATCCAACACAACTCCATCAACTACTAATGTATTAGGAATATCATCTTTGACCCTGAATTCTACCATGAGTGAAATCGGTAACCTCTCATAATTCCTTTTCCTGAGGTCATATTCATCCTGAAGATCACTCAAGAAGTCCTCTAGCAGGTTGAAATATTTTTCAAAGACGGAAGCCAACAAAGAATTCATTTTCTTCTTTGGATCAAAGTGTTTTTTGGCAGTATACAAGCCCAACTTTAAATGTATCAATTCACTGCAAACCACCTTAGCTCCCACAAGGTGTGGGTAGCTATATTCACCCAAATGCATGGGGAACTTGTGACAACCTGGTTTGTGCTTCATCCCAAATCGAGCATTAAGCCCCATAGCTTGGTAAACAAACTCCATCAGAACCATCATGTTGCTACAACACCTTGGAAGTAAGTGGGGATGACCTTCAAATCCTGCCAATATGAAATAAGTGAACTTGGGGTATTGGATATACCAACATCCCCATTCCATGATAAAGGCCATGGCCTCTTGGGTCAATTTGCATCCTACATCTCCATTAAGTTGGTTAATGACTACATATAAAAATGCATCATTAACTCTTCTAAATTATGTTTCAGACACCTATAGGGATAGCTAGTCATAATGATCCCATACTCTTTTTTGTCCATCAACTTCTTCCAATATCCCCACTTTGTTCAAACCTAGAAAGATACCTCTTGTGGCTGCTACATAGACAACATAAGAAGTCATGAAAAAGCTCTTGGTTTCCCTTATTCTGGTTAACTGATCATGAATGTTATTCGAGACAATCATGGGCCAGTCAAACTGTTGCTTTCCATTGAAGATTGTCTGAATAAAAGCAAACATCCATTCCTTGAAATGAAATGTATCCCTCTTCCCAAAGACTCTAGATAACATCATTATCAGTTTTGATACCTCTTTGTAAAATTCTACTCTCTTTGGTTGATGTGAGAGCTTTGCCAGGGACTTCTTCTCTGCTCTCAACCACTTCTTGTTCAAATGAGCCTTGTTGGCCTCCTTTTGTTTGCTATATATCCCTAAAGCATCTGCCTCATTCAACTATATCAGGTTCTTTGGATCAGGGACACTAAACATGTGTTGAAACATATGAGGAGTTAGATCTATGATCACATTGTCCTATGAATTGATGCATTGTCTAGTGGCCAGATTGTAAGCTCCTTCTGCTATCCTAATCAACTCCAAGCATTGGATGGATAAAGGAAATAAAGTGATGTGATCCAAGCCAGACTTCACTATTCTTCCAGTCCTCCCTGTTACATCCTCAGTGAATATTTCTGAGTATAACTCCTCAAAATTGAATGGGCCTAAATTGGTATCTGTTACATCAACCCAATCTGATTCCACCTTGCTTGCAGTGACAGTAGGACCCCTATGGTTATACCTGAAGGTATAAGGCAATTGCTCTGGCTTAATCTTCTTAAGCTTAGTTTTTTTATTTGAAGTTTCTACAGGCCGATTCCTTTGGGAAGCTTCTCTTGATACTCCTAAAATTCTTTAGTTTCCTGCAATATAACCTCAAATTAGATATTGAACAAATATAACAAAATATGCTTTTAAAATCTTACCCTTCATATATATACTAGAGGGGGAACCAGGCATAAAACATTCTAAACAATCTCTTTTAAAACACTATCGGGATTAGAGTCAAAATAGTTATTGAGCTTATAGTAATAACAAGTGGGACCAGAGTTGGAATTGGATTGGTAGCCGGAATTAGAATCGAAATGAAAACCGATTCGGTTCCATGAAGATTTTCTAATTTCACATTCAGTTCCGGTTCCGCCTAGGTTACCAATATTTTGAGAGCCTGCTTCTTCTTGTAAGTGGAGCCAGAGATGGGATGGAAATGGAATCGATACTTATTAGGTAATAATGTTTCAAAGTCTAAATCGATTCCGATCCTGCTTCCGCCTAAAACAACCATGACGTCATAAGTGATTTTAAAAGGCCGATAAATATCTTCAAGATTTAAGGACTAGGTCATATCAAAATGAAAGGGGCTTAAAAAATAATCTATACAAGACCATCCCCATATGATCAAGAGGTGATTGTACTATTTAGGGCATTATATTTAAAACAGGAATGCATCAAAACCCTAAATTACAAACCCTCGATTTCAAACAGTTAGGGCACAAATTTAATCCCATCTAAACTAATCAGATTCAAAACGCAATAGGACTGCCTTGTTGTTGTGCCACATAGGCTTTCTTCAGCCCAAATTAATTTTTGTGATCAATTCTTAACAATTGATGATCTCAAGGAAGTCGTTTCCTCCATGGTCGATGATAAGGCTCCTGGGATTGATGGCTTTCCTTGTGAATTTTTCAAAGCTCTTTGGGACTGTTTTGGGAGTGACTTGCATCATGTTTATCTTGAAGCCTTTCAAACCAATTCTCTAGGCAATTTAATAAATAAAGGCAATATTAAATTCATACCTAAGCCTAGGGATTTGTAGGATATTTGCAAATAACGGCCCATCATGCTTCTCAATGTTTATTACAAAATCATTGCCAAAGCCCTGGCTTTGAAAATTCATAACCTCTTACCTCAGGTTGTGCGTCCTGAGTAAAATAGTTTCATTAAATCCAAGTTTATTCTAGATTACATTATTGCAGTTTGGGAAGGCATGGAGTTGGCCCAGCGGTCGAACTAGAAAGCGATGTTCATTAAAATTGATTTTTCCAAAGCTTATGACCGCATTGAATGGCCTTTCATTCTTGCGATGTTGCAAGCCTTGGGTTTTGTGCCCAACTTTATACAGTCTATTCGTATGCTTTTTTTTTATGCCTCGACTTGCATTTCCATTAATGGCCGCCATTCTTCTGCTTTTGGTCTTTTTCGTTCCATTTTCCAGGGATGCCCTCTTGCCCCTACTTTGTATGTTATGGCTGCTGAGGGCTTTGGATATCTCCTGGCCCATGCTATCTCACAGCAACATGTTAAAGGGATCTCTCTCCCGAACTCTCAAGAATAGATTGCCAATGACCAGTTCATGGATGATTCTTTTCTCACTCTCTTAGAGGATGAAGGTTTTATCACTGCTACCCTTGATTGCCTTAATACCTTTTATCTTGCCTCCGACTCTACAATTCAATGGAACAAGACCTTGTGCTATAGACAATCGGTACTCCCCACTCTTGCATGGCTCCAAACTTATAATTGGAAGTGGATAGGGCAGGGAGAAATCTTTCAATTTCTAGGCATCCCTTCACCTTTCAAGATTCCCCTCGGGAGCTTTGGCAAGCCGTGCTCTCCAGGGTTGAGTAGATGTTGGCCTATTGGATTACTAAGCCTCTTTCATTGGCTGGAAATTATAGGTGTTGTCAAAAAATTTGGCTGCCACTCACATCTACTATTCTTCCTATTGGGCTCCTTCTAAAGCTTCCTATAGTAGGCTTGAAAAGTTGTTTCATGATTTTTTATGGGCCTCTTCTGAAACCCACAAGGGTTTTCATTGGGTCGCTTGGAAATTTTGTTGTCTCCCCAAGGGCTCTGGAGGGCTTGGATTGATCTCCACTCAACGACAAGGGACTTCTCTCTGTGTCAAATGGATTATCTGAGCTCTCACCAGGGATGAACCTTGGAAGATTCTCCTCAAGCATTGTATACAGTCTGGTTTTCCTATTCACAGGTCTGCCTAGAAAGGAATCGGTCTCCAAACCCTCTTGGTTATGAGGGAGCCGGTTCAAATTGTTCGCTCCTTTGTGGCCAAGAGCATCTGGCACTCTTGGGAAACTGTTAAGCCTTGGCTCCATTGGGGCGGGGCTAGATTTCGTGATGGGCTTTCCAGCAACCAGCATAACTTATGGTGGTCTCCCCTTTTGGATCAGAATGGTCAACCCTTGGCCAAGTCACCTTGGCTCAAGGCCCTCAGATTTCATAAGAAGGGCATTCAAAAATTGCATTAGCTCTTTCACCGGCCTACCATGTGTCTCTTCCAGTGGGATGCTTTTAAAGCCCAGTACAGTCTTCAAAACTAGGACCATCCTACTTTTGACGAGCTAGTGAGCACCATTCCGATGAAAATGCTTCACAAAGTTAGCATTCGTGGGCATAAACCTTGGTGGAAAGATTGGAAATGGTTTCCATACACTCCTCTCAGGAGCTACAAGCCGTGACTTGGTTACAGGTGGCTTTCACCTCATTTTCCTATGATCAATTCCTTGAACCAAAGGTGGCTTCTTAATTCTTCTGCCCATACTTGGTGTAAGAGGTTTGATGCCACTTGGTCTGCAATTGTTAATCTGAAGCTGACCCACTTTGCTTGGTGTATTATTTTCCAAGGCTTTTCTGTGGGTTCTCGGCTTGTTCATTTGGGGGTTCTTGACCCTTGCTGGCCCTTTTGTGGGTAGTCTAAAAGATTTAAGCATCTTTTTTGGTTTTGTCCTAGAGCTCAACAACTTTGGACTTGGATTCATGATTTCTTTCGGCCTTTTCGGCCAGAACCCTTCTCTTGGCATATGGTTCTACTGGGGGACCTGCTTGGAATCCTGACTAAGTTCACCCAGCTTTGGCACACTTTCAGGGTGGAAATTCTCTTCAATATTTGGAAAGATAGAAATGCTTGTATATTTGCTCATTCTCATTTAGATGTTAATGTGTCTCTTTATGCTAAAATAGTTATATGTTCTAATGTTCTCTTACAGATTCAAGTGCAAGACAACAAGGTTGCACTAGAAGTGGCTCACCTACAAATCCTCCTAGACCACTGGGGCAATGCCCCTTGTACTGTGGCTTGGATCCTTGATTTTCCCTCCTCCTCCCGCGATTGGTCGCCTTCTCGGGGCTGGAAGCGGAGTGACTCTGTGTGTACCCACTCCCAGCCTCCTGCTCGGTGGGATTCTCGACCTCCCAGGAGGGCTCGTTCTCCTCTGTCGCGTCCTGGTCAAGGCTGGCATTCTAGTGGTGCTACGGGGAGTGGTGGTGGCGGTTTTGGGTGGCCCTCTGATGCTCTGCCTGCTTCTGGCTCTGGCTGGCCTACCAGTGGCAAAATTCTTTCGCGGTTGGCTCTTGCAATCTCACCTCGGCACAAGGAAGAATAAAAAAATAAAGATAAAGATGATGATGGTTGGGGTGCACCTCCTGACGTCACTCCAAACCCCGCTGATGTATGGGGGAAAAATATGGATGACAGGGATCCCCCAAGATCTACTGGCACTGCTTTGGCTACTTAATTTTATTTTCTGTTATTAGACTTCTGGGCTAAGCCCATGTGATTGATATTTTGGCTTTTCTAGGCTCTGCCCATGTGACATTCGGGGTGTGCCTTTTTGCCACCTACCCTTTTTTTGTGAATTTGTAATTATATGTTTATATTAATAAAGATATCTACCTATTCATCAAAAAAAAATGCATAAAAATAAATTGCATGAACTCACAATAGAACTGAGAACCCACGAACTCACACGAAACCAACGATCGAACAAAATGAAAAAATGTGAAAGAAAACAAAAGAGAAGAGCAAAAAACCCTACCTCGAATGCAAATAAATAGGTTAGCCCTCTAAGATGATTCCATGCATGATTATCTACCTTTCGATTGAATCACACGTCTAAACGCTCCACTGTAACTCTGGCTCACTCTTGATCTTTTAAACAATGATGACAACTACCAGTTAATCCCTAATTAAGGTAAAAAATCGTAGTTTCATACATGCAGAGCACCTGTAATTAATGCCATAAATGTGGCAGATTAGAGTCAAAACTTCAGAGGGAACTAGCACATTACTTTTGTGTGACTTCAGTAAAGTCAATGATCAAAAATGGTGGGAGCGAAATCGGGATGGAAAATGATTTAGAAACTTGTCCAATTTTCCAACTCGGTTCTAGTTTCGGTTCGGGTTCTGCCAACAAAGAAGAAAGTGAAACAAACATCAAAATAAAACATAAAGACCAAAATGAAAAACACCTAACACAAAACCTAAGTTAAAAATGAAAGACCAAAAAGTGGAAACGGAGGTGGGACGAGATTTGATTTTGAAACTTCGAATAAATTCAGACTTAACTTCCACTCCGGGTCCGGGTCCGGGTCCGATAAAGATAAAACAAAAAGGAAAAAAGAAGACTTTCGGGACAAAGATCAAAATAAATCTTTGAAACAATATATAAAACTCGTTTCGGTTTCGGTTCTGGTTCCGACAGAATAAACTAAAGAAAATCAAAGTATTGGAAAAGAAAGGCTCCAAAATTTGTTTAAAAAACAACCAAGGACAAAAACATAAAGGGGGATCCATTTTGTCCAAGGTAAAATATGGGGTGGTTATGCAAGGCATAATAGGTTGTTGTCCATTTCTTGCAATTTTCATAATACTTTGATACTTGGGAGTTGATCTTTTCATAATATTTCTATAAAACTATAGACTTTGGACATGAACTAATTTTCATAACTTTCAAGTGATATTGACATGCTATATGAACTAAGTGTGTGAATTATGCATGTGATTAATAAATGTCACTTTAAGATGATTATGGATATGCAGTTGTTGTGCATGCTAACATTTTCATGCAGATAATTAAAGGAATGCAAACTAGGAAGATTCTTCCAGCTAGTCGTGTGCCATACCGATCAACAAGGTGGTCATTTAATGGAGAGAAGACTCTTGGCGGCTAGATATTCCTCATGCAAATCAGATTGTAACCGCCTTGGAATGGTATTAAATGTTGGTTGAGACAACGTTGGTGTTTTTGTTGTGCCAGACTCACGTTAACGTAAACATGTCTGACAGGTTTTGTTCATGTGTAGCCACCTTTGCTCTTTTTCCTATTTTCCCTAATGTGGTGTCCTTTGCGTCTATTGGAGTTGACCACCTTGCTCGGTATTTAAATAAGGATCTGATGTTCCTTCAAAGCTCTCTCTCTCTCTCTCTTTACCAGTCGAATAATGTTAATTTGATGATGTAATCACACTTTTGATATTTCTAGTAATACAGTCATGTTACTCATTTGTACTCATGTTTTCCAATGAAATAAATGAAGTTATAAGTTCATGCATCTGAGTTATTTTTTGTTTAGTCATTTTTTAAGAATCTGGCACTGACTATTCTTGCAGCCACTAGAAGTCCATTATGTGACTGTTCCTACAGCCAAAGTAGAACAAAGTAGTTTCCTATTTGTTTGCTCAAATTTTCATTTTTGTCATCCATTTCAGTTTAGTCCAGTTATTGTTTGATTTCCAAAATTTATGTTATTTCCTTCCAAGCAATTTACTTTCAATATTGTGACTTTCTTAGCTACAGGATGAATGTGGCTACTTTGGATTCTTAGTGCACATACAATGCTGACCCATTTCAAGTTTACATCCTTGAGTTAACAATTTAAATGTACCTTCATGATGATTGAGATAGCTATTTAGGTTAGATGTCTAATCTCTGAATCACAATAATGTTGGTAGAATATTGTCCCCATTACATACAAAAGAAGAAGGGTTGCATATGCAAGATGATAGCTAATATTGACAACAAGCGGATGGCACCCGAGTTTAAGCTAATCTAGGGTGAAGATAATCAAGTCTACTATGTTGCACAAAGGGGGCCATGGGCTCCAAGATAGGGTATGCCACCAGATCCACTATCTTTTGTTGGGCCATATTTTAATTCTTATTCATCTAGTAATCAATGGGTCCATATCCATCCAATTATGGAGGCTATCCATCACAGCCTTGGAGTAACCCTCCAAATGCTTGGCCCAATTAGAAAAACTCTCCACCCCTATGGCAGCAACCTCAAGGGAATTGGTAGTAGTTTCAAGGAAATTGGCAGCCACCTCTAGGAAATTGGCAGCAAATATCTCAATGGAGGGGAAGACAACAATAGCCAAACCAGTCAACCAATTGCATGTAGCCACCTTCTCAGCCCCAACAACCTACTATAATGCCTTTCCTACAACTGAATTTCTTGTAGCAACAAGTATGTTTCATGCATTACTGCCACATGAACTCAAGGTACCAAGCATTAGTGAATCAGTTATGGTAGAGTTAACTACACAAGTGCAAGTATCAGAAGATAAATATTTGAATATCAACAATAAACTGAGTGAAGAACAACATTTGTCATTGGCCAACTTACTAAGGACCCACTGAAATTCATTTCCATGGGACTGTCATGATATGAAGGGATTGGATCCTAAACTTTTCACTCATAAGATATACATAAGATATGGTTGTAAACCAGTAAGGCAGCCACAAAGAATAATTAACCTTGCATTGAGAGAAATAGTAAAAGGGGAACTGCAAAAATTACTGGATGTAGGATTTATCTACCCTATTTCAGATATCTAGTGGGTTTGCCCAATTGTGATTGTGCCCAAAAAAGGAGGGAAGTGGTGAGTTTGTATTGATTACAAGGAACTTAACTCTGCCACCAAAAGGACCATTTTCCCTTACTGTTTGTAGATCAAGTTCTAGACTCACTTGTAGGAAAGCAACATTTTCGTTTTCTTGATGGATTCAGTGGCTATAACCAAATCCATATTGCACCAAAGGACCAAGAGAAGACCACCTTTACCTATCCGTGGGGAACCTATGCTTACTCATTACTTCCATTTGGCTTATGCAATGCACTTGCAAATTTTTAGAGGGCAGTTATTATCATATTTTTCAGACATCTCTCATGATTGCATGTAAATTTATATGGATGATTTCACTGCTTATGGTGCTGATTTCAATGAAGCATTGGAAAATCTTAATATATTCTTACAAATATGTGAAGACCAAAATCTATCTTTAAATAGTGAGAAGTGATTCATGATGATGCAGGAAGGTGTAGTTCTTGGCCACTACATCTCTCACAAAGGAATTCAAGTAGATTCTGCAAAGATTGAGGTGATTACCAATCTGCCTATCCCTAAAAAACAAAAAGATGTTAGGAGTTTCTTAGGACATGTAGGTTATTATAGGAGATTCATCAAAGACTTCAGAAAAATGGCAGCACCATTGTATAATCTCCTAACTAAAGATGATGAGTTCTAATGGATAATAGACTATGACAAGGCATTTTCTGACTTAAAAGCAACTTTAACTCATGCTCCTATACTCAAGGGGCCTAATTGGGAGTTTTCTTTTCACATCCACACAAATGCATCAGACTATGCTATAGAAGCAGTCCTAGGACAAAAAGAAGGAGCTATTGAAAATGCCATTTACTTTGTCATCAAAAATATGCAAGGAGCTGAATTCAACTATACAGTGACAGAAAAAGAAATTTAGCAGTGATCTATGATTTAAAAAAATTCAAACATTACATAATAGGCTATCAAATCCTTATGCACACCAATCATGCAACCATTAGATACCTCATGAATAAATCTTTGATTTTAGGAAGGCTAGCAAGATGGTTATTGTTGACGCAGGAATTTGACATAACCATTGTGGAGAAACTAGGGAAGGCCAATGTTGTTGCAGATTTTCTTTCAAGGATGACAACATCAGAGGAAAATCAAGTCATAGATGATTCTTTCCTTGATGAGCACTAATTTTCCATTAGTGTGCAAACACCCTGGTATGCTAGCATAGCTAATTTTCTGGTCATAGGGAGAGTTCCTCCTCACTTCTCTCCAAAAGAGAGGAGAGTGCTCATTGAAAAAAAAATTCCTTTCTCATGGATTGCTAGATTTTTTTTCTACACTGGACCTCACCAGGTCATGAGGAGATGTGTGAGGTAAGATGACATATGATATTATGCATGCATGCGACAATGAACCCTGTGGAGGACATTTTGCAGCCAAGAGGACAACAATGAAGATTTTGAACATAGGATATTACTGGCCAACACTCCACAAGAATGCAAGGAGATATACAAAGAAGTGTGATAGATGCCAAAGGATGGAATGACCAACCAAATTTGATGAGATGCCACTTTTCCCTCGGTAGTAATCAGTCCATTTGATAAGTTGGGACTGGATTTTGTAGGATCCATTGATCCTCCATCAAAAGGTAAATCCTATATTTTGGTATGCACTAATTATGCGACTAAATGGGTAGAATTTAAGACCATGAAGCATGCAAGATATAATAAGGTTGCAAAAAAAAAATTATGAAGAAATTTTCACACGATATGGGGTTCCACAAGAAATAGTGACTAATCAAGCAACTCAATTCACTTCAACCCTTGTCACTGGTCAATGAGTACAACATTAGGCATAGGAAGTCTACTCCTTATCGCCCCCAGGCCAATGGCCAATTTGAGGTGACCAGTAGATAAATCAGGGCCATTTTGACCAGAATAGTGGTTATCCATAAAAAGGATTGGGCAAGCAGGCTGTCAGAAGTTGTTTGGGCTTAAATATCCACCTAGAAAATGATAATAGGATTCACTCCATTTGAGCTATTATATGGAAAGACAACCATGATACCCATTGAATGTGAGCATAAGACTCTTAGGACTACAATAGAATTGGGAATGGATATTTCTTAAGCACAAAAAGATCGAATCATGCAGCTAAATGCTTTGGATGAGATGAGGAAGGAAACTTTGCATCACACAGAGGTAGTGCAGACTCAATGAATAAAGTGGCATGATAAGTTTATCAAGGATAGAAAATTTCAGCTTAGAGATTGGGCACTGCCCTATGACTCAAGATATCAGGATAATGCAGGAAAATTATAGAAAAGGTGGCTCAAACCTTATGAGGTGGCTGAAGTATTTTCTAATGGAGTTATTAAACTTACTACCATTGAACCTATCAGGTTTAAGCTGCTAGTAAATGGTCATCGCCTGCACTTGTATCACAATCCAACTTCTAAGAAAGAGTTCCTACAATAATTCACTTAGCATGTAGCACCTGAACTTCTAGCAGCCAAAGGAAATGGACCTAGTGTCCCTTCTTCTAGCTAGTTAAGGTATGCCACTTCTCATAATAAATATTCCCACTTCGTGGGGGTCCACTTATTCACCCATCCACCCATTCATTCAACCTTTCTCTCTCTTCCACCTCGCCACCACCATTTCACTTCACTTCATTTCATTCCACTTCATTCTGCTCTACTTTCACTAATTTCTCAACTAATTTTTCAAAAAGTGACCGGTACTTTCTCCATGATCTTTGCAATAAATCTTCCATGAATTCAGCTATGTGTGCATCAATTGTTATATCTTAAATGTATTTTAGTCCATTTATTTAATTGTTGTGAATTAATATGGAACGTTCGCCATAACATGAAATTATTCTCTATCCCAGTCACATCGTCATTTCACCTCACATGTGAGGACCCATGTGCAAATTTAGGTTGGGGGGGCATGTTTCAATGCCATGTCTACATGTCTATCCATACTGGTTCACATTAGAAAAATTTAAGTTATTGAGTCAATTCAAATTCTGAGTGACATGACGACTCGTATGTGCGAAGGAGAAATGTTGGGGCCACTCCTGGTACCTCAAATTTTAACACAAGCCCTAGTGGAAACACTCCTATAGCCAAACAAACTATTGAAATTAGTTCTTCTAAGATAGAGCATTCCGATAAAGAGAGTTCCTCTCCTGATTCTGAGGATGATGTCCCTCTGGGCACCCTAATGCACAAAAGAAGATGGTAGAACTAAATAAAGGGAAAGCTAAAAATAAAATAGTAGAAAAAGAAGTGCCAAGCTCCAAGAAATGGAAGGCAAACACTATTCTTTCTGTAGCAAAAGAAAAACATGGACGCCCTCCTAGAAAATCAAGATCAGCTAGGCCAGCCTTCAGTGTGCCTCTAAAGGAAAGCCCTGAACCTAGAAAAATGCCATAGGAGGATGTAGAAGCTCCAATGGAGTAGGTAAATGTTGAAGAAAGGATCGTGTTTGAGGAAGCAACAAAGTTAACACTGGTAGATCTTGCTAATATTACAAAGCAAGTTGAAAACCAGGTGTGTGAGGAAAATTAGGAACTCCTATAGAAAGAGTTCTTGCAACATGAGCAAGAACAAAAATAAGAGGCCCAACAGATTGAAATGAGAGAACAAGCAACACCCTTGCAGCTAGAATTGGCTGAGCGAACAGAAGCCCTACAGTTGGTACCCTACCAAGAGCAAGCACAAATGCTAGTTAAAATGATGGTAGGATTACATAGGCCCCCTAATTTTTTAATGAACACAATAATCTCGAATTTATGGAAAGAAATATAAAGAAGGGAGGAAGAATGGAAAGCAAAAAAATGTAGGCTAAAGAAGGAAATTGAATAGAAAGATGAGGAAATTGAGTATAAGAATGTAGAAATTGTTGTTTTGAAGAAGAAGGTGGATGAAATGACAACTTTAGTACCATAGATATTGGAATTCAGGGCTCCTCCGAGGGTCTATGTCATGTATTTAAAGGAGAGACATCTTTCTTTCAAGCTAGCAAGAATTGTTTTAGGTTTGAACCCCTACTAGATTTTTCAATGCTTTTCGGATTGCTCCCCTAGAGATGAAAAATTTGTTGTGTGAATTTTATTTACATAATTTTGTTGTGACCAAAGACCATGAGTGGAATCCACTGTTATATGTTGGGGATTTCCAATTAAGGAAATTCATGTCTTGGATACAAAACAAAGTAAGTTGGGGAAAGCAGCATTGGGCTTATAGACAAATTGAATCCAGCAATCCCCTGCCCATTAGGGCTGAATCTAGACATCCTGGAGATATTTTAAGGATTGGAACAAAATTTTATACTGACCAAGATATAGCTGTAGGATATTTCCTGAGAGAGGCAGTTTACAAAGAATATGAGGAGATGGCAAGAACCACAAGAGACTCTATAATGGGATACCTATCCCAAAGGTGGAACAACCTGTGTAATGATTTGAATCAAGCAAAACCTCATTCCAAGCACATTTATGTTGCAACACTTACAAGAACTAATAGATATATGCAACTTGGAAGAACAAAAGAATTTTTTTTGGCTTCCACTGATTTTTCAGCCACCGATCCTACTATGGCCCATGCCAAACTTTAGATATTACAGGTATGACATAGTTTACGAAAGACAAAGATGGAGTAGGCTGGACAGACAACAAGGGCTCTATTGGGATCCTAATTTAGACATGGCATAAACTAATGTGGGACAACTTGCAGTTGCCAACTTCAAGGCATTGACCAAACAGAAGCACACCTCTTCCTCTGTTGGAGGACCAACAAGATATTAGGTTGGGGGAATAATGAGTCTAGTTTATGGTTTAATTATTGATAGGGTTGTTGTCCATTTCTTGCAGTTGTCACAAGACTTTGATACTTGGGATTTGATATTTTCAAAATATTTCCTTAAAACTATAGACTTTGGACATGAACTTATTTTCATAACTTTCAAGTGATATTGACATGCTATATGAGCTGACTATGTTAATTTTGCATGTGACTAATAAATCTCACTTTAAAATGATTATTGATATGCAGTTGTTGTGTGTGCTAACATTTTCATGCAGATAATTAAATCCCTACAAACTAGGAAGATTCTACTAGCTAGTGATGTGCCATACTGTCAACAAGGTGGTCATTTAATGGAGAGAAGACTCTTGGCAACTGGAGATTCCTCATGCAAATTAGATTTTAACTGCCTTGTAATGGTCTTAAATGCTAGTTGAACAATCGTTGGCATTACTATTGTGCCAGACTCACGTTAAGGAAAACATGCCTGACAGATTTTTTGCATGCATAGCGGCATCTACTCTTTTCCACGTTTTCCCTAATGTGGCATCCTCCACGCCTGTTGGATTTGACCACCTTGCTAGGGATTTAAATAAGGCTCTGATGTTCCTTCAAAGCTCTCTCTCTTTTTCCTAATCGAAGAATGTTAATTTGATGATGTAATCACACTTTTGAGATTTTCAGTAATATAGTCATGTTACTAATTTGTACTCATGTTTTCCAATGAAAGAAATGAAGTTATAAGTTTGCGCATTTGAGTTTATCTTATTTTTAGGGAATAATTATCCAAGGGGGCCCACTTGGTGATTATTATGTCCCATACCTTAGTTTAGTTTAGTTTTTATTTTATCTTTAGTCATTAGTTAAGAATCTGGCACTAATTGTTCCTGTAGCCACTAGAATTCCATTATGTGATTATTCCTATAGCCAAAGCAAAATAGATTAGTTTCATGTTTGTTCGCTCATATTTTCATTTCTGACATGCATTTCAATTTAGTCTAGTTATTAGTTGTGTTAGGTCTCAAAAACGCAAGTTTGAACCATGAGAGGTTGCCAAGCTCTCACAATTTTTTTTGGCTAACGTACAAGGCCAATCAATATAATTGAACCTTCTACTCTTTAGGCTCTGCTAAACCTAAGCGGGCGTACCTATGCAAATGATGCAGATTTGAACTATGTTTCCTACTGGAGCAATCTATCCACAATGGCAATTGGAAGTGGATAGATAAAATCATAACAACTACTCCTACTACATAAAATGAAAGTATTTATATATGTTGTTTTTTATGGAATTTACCTTTTGGGCTATGACAGATCAATGCCTTCTATCTGCATGGGAAATGGAGTCAAAAATCAAGAATAATATGTGTTTCCCTCTTTGGCTCTAGTTGCTAAGCACTTTGAAAATGAGATTCTATGACTAGCATAAAACTTCGCCAAATTTATGACTTGCATAAATCGTGCTCGAATTTTTTCTTATCAAGTTCTTTAATTATCCAAGAGAAATCCTTAAATCACTATGACTTATTTAAGAGAATTTAATTCTGACTTGCAGACACCAATTAATTAAATCACACAAAATGAGAATACATTTTGACAAATCAGAAATATACTTGATATACTGATTCAAATGATTAAAATACCTCAAGTTGGAGACAACCAGATAAAAATATGAATCATTACATCACAAAAACTGAACACCAAGAAAGGACTTCACCAGTTAAAAAAATTATCTCCATTGATGTGCTCCAAGAAAGTTTGTACATTATATGCATCCCCCATTTTATTTTCTCCTATTTTCTAATTGTTCCCTCTCTCTCTTTCTAATTTTTCTGTCCATATATACAATACATACTTTAGGGTTATGACCCTTCATTTGTTCTAGTGCAACCCTTTTGCATTCCTTGGTGAAAAATAAATATGTAGTTAGTTTCCTTTCTGAAAATTAAATATTTTAACCATAATCTACATTTCATTTTGTTCAAGTGCTCATGAGAGGCCAAGAGTCACGTCATTTCACAACTGAAAAATAACCATTAGAACTGTCACAACTAAAACATCCAGTTTACTGCACTATCAAGTGCCATCATTTTAGCCATTGCAGTACTGAGATAACACTTCGCATTGCTCCACTGTCTACCACTCTACCATGGTCCATTTGTCTGCTCCCCATGATTCTGCAGTGGCCTATCCTGACTAACACCCTCACTATCTACCGTGCTACCGCGGGCTCCACTTTGTCCTCATGCAGTACAGTGGTTTCTCTATCATGGTCTTCTCTTCCTACCACTCTACCGTGGGCTCCCTATTGACCCTCCATGGTACTGTGGTTCCTTTCTATCACTGCTCCTTTGCATACCACCCTACCATAGGCCTTATCCATGCCCTTCGCGATATCACGGTATCGCTCTAATTCCTCACTAACCTCAACCGCAGTCTCGATTTTGACTCCTCGTGGTGTAGCAATATCTATTTTTCCAACACTCTGACCTTTCTACCACTCAACCACGGGCTAGGTCCCTCCTCCTTGCGGTGTGGTGGTATACTTTTATAAAGCTCCTTTCACTTCACCACTAAACTGCGGGTCAAGTTTCTGCTCTGCACGGTATAGCAGTAAGGGTATGATGTGACTATTCTTAATCATGACACCGCAAGCCACCCTGCAAGGTGCCGCGATAAGGAGGTAAAAGGTGGAGACTTCAAAGGTTTAATGCTAAGTCAGTGGTATGGTTGTAAAAGGAATTCTAGCATTATGGATGGTGGTAAAATGATCTTTTATGAAAAAAGATAACAAAATATTGGGTTCAAATGGATAAAAGTCCTTAGAATTTTAATGAAAATTCTAGTTCTAATAGGTTGATTTCCAGAATTTATGTTATTTCCTTCCAAGCAATTTACTTTTAGTATTGTGACTTTCTTAGCTATAGGATGAATGTGGCTACTTTGGATTCCTAGTGCACATACAGTGCTAACCCATTTCAAGTTTACACCCCTGGGTTGACAATTTAATACACCTTCATGATGATTGAGATAGTTATTTGGGTTAGATGTATAATATTTGAATCAAAGTTGTAAAGGCTTAGATGTTAAAGAATTATAGGAGGATGACACATCCCATTGTCCATCCCGATCCAAATTTATAACCATGTCTTCATTTTACCTTGATATTCTTCGTAGTCAAATTGAAAACCTCATGATCATGCTCCCTTAATACCATCAACCTACAAGCTCTAGTCAACCATCCATCTACCCCTCATACCAACAACGTATAAAATATAGTTATCTATCCATCTACCCCTTATACCAAAAACCTACAAGCTCTAGTCATCCATTCATCTACCCCTCATACCAACAACCTAAAAGCTCTATTCAACCATCCATCTACCCCTCATACCAATAACCTACAATCTCTAGTCAACCATCCATCTACCCCTCATACCAACAACCTACAAGATCTAGTCAGCCATTCATCTACCCCTCATATCAACCTACAAGCTCTAGTAAGTCATCCATCTACCCCTCATACCAACAATCCCCAACATACCAACCTACTTACCAAAAACCCATAAGCCCTAGTCATCCATCCATCTATCCTCAATATCAAGAACCATTCAACACCATCCCTAACATTTATCCCCATCAAACATCCATTATTCATCCTTATCCTAACCTTGACAATGAAAAACAATCTCCCATCCAAAGAATTCCTTAGCACCAAACCATATCATAGTACCCTATTATTATAGCCTCCACCTCCTCTCACAATCCTTTATCCATTAGGCCATTACAATCCACTCCATCTTAATCTATAGAACCATACAATAAAACATCATTTTTCAATGATCTCTTAGGAATTATAGCAAGGAATGCTCAAATTTGATGTGAAAACAAAGTTAGCCAATCCCATCATATGGTAAAATCTCACATACACACTCCATCATCCACCATTCCGAGTATGGAGAGTAAAATATCCAAAATCCAAACTATCAAATAATTCATCTTTGTCTCACATCCCCCACCAAAATCCAATACCTTTTCCAAAAACCAAAAATTATAAATCCCACATTCATCGTGTCTTGGCAAGAACTCTTTATCATAAGGACTCTAATGGAACTTTATCATGATATGCCCATTTAGATAAGGACAACTCTAGTATCAAAGAGGATCATAATAAAATTCACATGATATATATGACACCTCTTATTTTGATAGAGAAACTCCAAAAAAATCCAAAAAAATCCAAAAAATCAAAACAAAGAAAAAATAATCCGTCAATAGTGAACCATTCTTATGGCGCTTTGGGAAAGTACCAAGATGACAGACCAAAAAACATGCATCATGAATAAATCAAGCATATATGTGCACCATTCTAGTTGGGAGTAGCTTATCTTATCTATAATAAATCCAAAATCCCATCCATTCCATCCATAATAAATCCAACATCCTATCCATTCCATCCATAATAAATTTATGATCCATATATTCCACTTCCATTTATCTTCCCTATTCATCTTGATCTTGATATAGACTAGGGAAATATACTTCAAAAATTTCTTTTGGAAAGTTTTGACATGGTCATTTCCCTTTGACCATATACTATCCCATGTCATATCCTCACATAGAACTATCTAAACAATTATCTTAGGTTAAACATGTTATCCTATTATGAGATAGTCATTGGAAGTAAAATCCCTTATCCTATCGCACTATTTTAGGTATCCACTCATAGTGTCCATTGCATTTCTAGACACTAGGAGAAATTACTTACATCTTGCTTCAAAAAAATCTTGATCTATATCCTCTAGCTCACATTGTGATCTAGGAATCATCCAAACAATCCATATCAGTTGCTAATTACTAATGCTTCAACGTGGTATCAAAATATTTAACAAATTTTGTGTCTAGCCTAGCTATAAATCTTGATCAATCTTATCTAATCAATCAATCATCATCTTGGGATGTATCATGCTGGATCTGACCTTTTTTTTCCCAGCTACAAAGTTGTCGTAATGTCACTAGATAATTCTATAGGTGAGTTTTGGTGGCTTGACAAATTTTAGGGCTTTGAGTGCAACAATGGAAAACTTGTCTTTAATCTTCCTTCAATAATCTTCAAACCTATAACCTACACACTCAAAGAGAAGGAAAATGTTGAGCCATTTAGGGGCTTGCCTTAGTCAAACCTCATGTAAGTGTTTCTAGTTCCACAATGGAAATGTTAATTATAGAAATAATAATTGAAAGGAAGGAATGATGAAATCACAAAATTTTGCAACTCACCACCCTTCAATGGCTTCCTTCAAGGATTTAATTCATGCACATCACCTCAAGGATTTTATTTTTTCTTGCTTGGATTACTTGAATGCTTTGGATACCTACAACAAGGGTTAGCCTTCACAAAACATGAACACACATAGAATTTGACATGATGTTGGATCTTGAATTGCTATAATAAAGCTCTGAAATGTTGCTTTTGACCTGCTCAATAGTGCTCTTGATCATAGTTTTTCCAATAATTTTCTTCTTAGATTTGAAATGATGCAATAACTAGGTATTTTTATGCATTTGTGCTAATTTGCTAAAACTTAGATCCCAAAAGCTAACACTTAAAAATTTGAATTTGAATGTTAAAATTTTGTCAAAAATATATTGAAAATTGGTCCTTCACAAGATAGGGGGGCCTATACACCCATGGTCATATGGATCCTGGCTCTATCTTCTAGGATATTGAGTTTTGAGATCAAATCATTAATTTCTTGTATTTATTCAATGCTTGCAATCCTTTAGAAAATGGTAAAAATAGGCCTTTGAAATGCTTAATTTAAGAAATTAGGGACCCAATTAGGCTCAATAATTTAGGGGGAGAAAAAAAGTGTGAAATTTTCATGGGTGACAATTTATGACACTACACTCATAATTTTGTTCATGTTGATCTAATGCATTCAAATGACTTATCTAGGGTAGATTTTATTTATTATGTTTTTATGTTTCTAATCTTGTTAATGGTGATTTTCACCTTGATTCTCATGTCTTTGATGATGATTTTCAAGAATTTTCAATGAGGAAAACAACTTATCTCATGAGAAAGAGGATTCTCAAGCCATACCAATCAACAAGCAAGCTCACTTTCTACCTCTTTCATTGGATGAAATTGAAATGGTGCTTGATCTAGTATCATATTTGAGTAAGGAAATGTCAATTCATGGATATTCCATGCACATATTGTAGAACAGTCTAGATAACTAAGAGAGGGGTGAATCAATTATTATAAAACAATTTTCTTATCCTTAATTAATCCAGATCAAACTCAAATCAATCAAATAGCAACTAAATAAATATGAACATGAAAGCACTTAACAACACCATGCACAAGGAACACCAAAATTTACGTGGAAACCCAAGATGGGAAAAACCATGAAGAATGCTAATTATCAATTATAAAATACCAGTTAAGGTGATTTTTACAAGGGCTCACTACCAAAGTGCTCACTGCAGGTAAGGCTCACTTCCGGATGGGCTCACCGCCCGACTATTATAGCCAAAGATATAAAAAAAAAGGCTCACTTCCTTCATAAAATGGCTCATTGCTAGAAGAATGATGAAAAGGGAATCCATCGTAGAAATAATTGTCACCAATAGTCACACCAAAAGAAACACACTATTTTTTGTCTCTGGTATACTTTCACACAATGATTGGATTTTTCAGATTCGTATGCACCACACTTGCTTTCATCAAATGGTATCAACTTTTACTTATACCAATCCAAGCCTTCATAGTCTTCCCAAGTCAGCCAAGCATAATTCCATTTCATGCTTCCATAAAATCCTAAGTCAGTCAATCACAATTTGAATGAGGTCACCACAAAAACATTCCCATGGTGGAAGGGAATGAAATGCGGACCACACATAACCTCCTCACTCAAATCAATATGCTACATATTAACCATGATATCCAAAACCAAGGAGTAGGATATACACATTAAAATGCAAGCAATATTTCAGGACACACTACCCACTTTCCAGATTGGTCTAGACCCAAAAGAGTGTATCTCATTATGTTACAAAATGTATGGAACCAAGACAAGCATGACCAAAGATAGATCATCACAGCACAACATCTGGAGTATGCCGATTCGGATCACTAAATCAACAAAACCAAACCTTAATCAATCAACCAAGATATGTTGACATCAATGACAACCGTTAATGACAACAATCAATAACACATTTTAACAATCTCCCCCTTTGTCATTTATGGAAAAATTCATCAATGAAAAACAAAAAAACTCAACAACATCATAAACATCATCAAGGAACCTCTTTTCTTCTCCCCTTTGACATAAAGGACAAGTAAAATACCCCCTGAGAAACTTACTCTGCTCCCACTATGACGAAGCCACCAAGCATTGATCCAGATAAGACTGAGCATATAATACACTCGACCAATGCACACCCTGGTGCAAATTATTATAGAATTGGAAAGGGAAAAACCCCTAACTCCTTCTAAAGATACTCAAAAGTATCTTTGTTCAATATTTTTGTGAAAATATTTTCAATTTGCTCCTTTGTGGGTAAATATTCAAGTCTTACCTCATTCTCCAATACCTTCTCTTTCAAGAAGTGATATTTGATGGATATATGCTTCATTCTAGAGTGTTGTATCGAATTCTTGGAGATGTTTATTGCACTAGTTCTGTCACACATTATTGAGATCGGTTCATCAAATGATATGCCAATGTCCTTCAGTATTTGTTTCATCCACAATACCTGAGTGCAACATGAGGATGTTGCAATGTATTTAGCTTCAACAGTAGATAAAGATATAAATATTGAATCTTGCTTGACCAAGCAACCAATTGGGAGCCAAGAAAATAAGCTCCACCACTTGTGCTCCGCATGTTATCAACACACCCAGCCCAATCAGCATCAGTATAGGTTTTTAAAGTGAAATCTGAATCCTTTGGATACCATAGCCTGATATCTTATCTACCCTTCAAATATCTAAAGGTCCTTTTTACTGCAACAAAATGTGATTCTATTGATTATTGCTGAAAAATAGTTGCTAAAAAAACAATATACATAATGTATGGTCTAGTAGCAGTCAAGTATAACAATCCTCAAATCATTGACCTGTACATACTCGCATTAACTTTAGGTAAATTGTCTCTTTTTGTCAACTTACATCTGGTAAGAACAGGTATACAAACCAGTTTGGAGTTCTGCAACCCAAACTTCTTCAATAAATCTTTGGTATACTTGGATTAGGAAATGAAAATTCCTTTGTTGTTTTGGTTTACTTGTGATCCAAGAAAAAATTCAACTCACCTATCATAGAAATCTCAAATTCTTTCTGCATTTCATCTACAAATTTTATGCATATACCATCATTTCCTCCAAAAATTATGTCATCAACATAAATCACAAGATTCAATATTTGATCTGAGTGAATTATTTAGTATATATTACTATCAACAAATCTCTTTTGAAATCCTTGATCAATCAAGTACTTGTCTAATCTACCATACCAAGCTCTAGGAGCCTGCTTCAATCTGTATAAGGCTTTCTTCAACCTACAAACAACATCTAAGTCACTTCCTAACTTAAATCCATCTGGTTACTCAATGTAGACTTCTTCCTTCAGTTCTCCATTTAAGAATGCATATTTTACATCCATTTGATAGACTTTGAAATCCTTAAAAGCTACAAAAGCTAGGAATATCTAGATCACTTCCATCCGAGAAACAGGGGCATATGTCTCTTCAAATTCAATACCTTCAATCTAAGTGTAACCTTTGCAAACAACTCATTACCTTTCCATTTATGTCTAGCTTATTCCAAAATACCCACTTTGTTCCAATTAATTTTTTGTCTGCTGATTTGGGCACAAGTTCCCAGGTCTAATTTTTCTCTATATGATCAAGCTCTTCTTTCATTGCCTTCACCCAATTCTGATCATTGCATGCTTCTTCGACAATATTTGGCTCAATTTTCAAGATTAGACACAGTAACACTTGCTCTTGGGCTGCTTTGCTTCTTGTGATGATTCCTTTATTCTTATCTCCAATAATTTGATTTTCTGAATGGTTTTTCTATACATACCTTGGAGTTTTGGTTGAAGTTGTCAGAGCCTCCTTTGTCTCTTCTTCTTCTTTCTTATCCTTTTCTCCTTTGTCATATGAGTTATTTGATTCATATTCAATATGCCTATGAGGATTTCTTTGAACATATTCATCTACTTTTACATTCACACTTTACACTATCTTGTTCAGTCTCTTGTTGTAACACCGGTACACTTTTCTTCTTGTAAGGTAACCCAAAAATATACCTTCATCAGCTCTGTTGTCAAACTTAAAAATATTTTCCTCATCTCTCTAGATGTAGCATTTTCTTCCAAATATTTTGAAGTACTTTACTATGGGAGCTCTTCCATTACATAGCTCATATGATGTCTTTCTATATTTCCTGTAGAACAGTACTTTATTAAGAGTTTATACTATTGTGTGTATTGCTTCCCTCTAGTAGAACTATGGTAAACTTGCTTCCATGATCATTGTTCTAGCTACTTCTTGAACTATTTGGTTCATTCTTTCCACTACACCATTTTGTTGTGGTGTTCTTGGGGTAGATAGTTGTCTTTTAATGTCATGTTTCTCACAGAACTTGTTGAATTCATAAGAAGTGAACTCTCCTCCTCTATCAAATCTTAAAAACTTAATTCTCTTGTCAACTTCATTCTCAACTCTTGCCTTGAAAATCTTGAATTTTTCTAGAGCCTCTGATTTTTCTCTTAAAAATATGAACCAAGTTAGAATGGAATAATCATCTACTAATAGAATGCAATATTTTTCACCTTACAAGCTTCTTGATTTGGTTGGAACACATAGGTCAGTGTGTACAAGGTCCAAAAATCTGGTAGATGATGCTTCTTTTCCTTGAAATGCTCCTTTGGTTTGTTTTCCTTCTTGACATCCTTTGCAGATAATGTTTTCTGGTTTGGTAAACTTGGAAAATCTATGACTTCCCTTGTTGAACTTATCCCTCCAAAGTTGTCAAAGTTGATATGAAACATCCTCCGATGTCAAAGCCAACTGTCATTTCTCTGAGAAAATAGGAATCTCTTTTTATCTCCTTCCAGTTGATACATATTCAAACTTGTTCTTTTTCCTGCTGCAATAACAGTTCTGAAACTCTTCCGGATCTCACAACCATCATCCTAAAATACAAAATTATAGCCATTTTTGTACATCTGTCCAATGCTCAAAATATTATGATATAAACCCTTCACATAGTAAACATTGCCAGTGTTATGTTTTTCATCAAAGGTAATAGAGCCAATTCCAACAATATGTGTTGTTTTATCATCTCCAAATCTAACAGAACCTCCATCATATTTCTCGAGCTTTACAAACTTACTTTTATCATTGGTCATATAATTTAAACATCCACTATCAATCAACCATTCATCTCTATTTATTTTGACAAATAATGCAGCTTTAGTGTTGTCATTAGATTCCGAAAAGATATTAGAGATATCAAATCTAGGTTCATCCTTTTCTACCAAAAACAAACAATCCTCGTGGTCTGATTCATGATCTAAAATACTAGCATTCTCATTAACATAATAGGCCTTCTTATTGATCTTTTTTTTTTAAATCCTTGTTCTTTTCTCTGGAAACTTATTTTCTAAATGACCATTCTTTTCTCATCTAAATAATTTAAGAGGTAGCATACCTTTGTACTTGTCGGTACCTTTCTTTAGTTTTCTTATATGAATTTTTCTTCCAACTCATCTGAACTTTCACTATCCAGATCATCTTTTGTTTTTGTGGCTTTGAAGGTTGTTTCAAATTTCTCCTTTTCTTTTCCAAATTTTCTCATCTTAAATGCGACCAAGGTGCCAAATAGTTTCTCTCTGGTGAATTTATTTGTATCATAAACTTCCTCAATAGCTGAGACATTTTCATTGTAGCTCTCTGATAGGTTCATCAAAATCTTCTCCATAACATCTTCATCTGTTAGAGTGTCTCCTTGATTTTTGACTTCATTTACTACACTGTCGACTCTCTGAAAATAGCTTGCTATATCCTCACCTTCTTCCATGCTTAAATTTTCATATTTGCACTTAGCTATCAACTTCTTTGATAATTTGACTCTATCATTTCCTTCATATATTTCTTTCAAATTTTCCCAAACATCATAAGAAATTTCTAATGAGATAACTTTTGCTAACTCAAGCTTAGACAAAGCACTAAAGATTGCATACATTGCCTTCTCATTCTCTTCATAGGATAAAATATCATCCGCACTAGAAGGACCATTTGTTGTTTCAACATATTTTTTCTCAACAACTTTCAAAGTTTTGTACCCTAGAGAAATCAGGTAACCTCTCATCTACACTTTCCATAAACTGTATTCAGATCCATCAAACACAAGAATTGTTAGTCTATGCACCATTTGATCTACCCCAAGCGGTTAATCTCTCCTTCGAGGAACCAAAGCTATGATACCAATTATAGAATAGTCAGGATAACTGAGAGGGGGATGAATTATTTATTATAAAACAATATTTTTATCCTTAATTAATCTATAGCAAACTCAAATCAATCAGATAGAAAGTAAACAAATATGAACATGAAAGTGCTTAACAACATCATGCACAAGGAACACCAAAATTTACATGGAAACCCAAGATGGGAAAAGTGGAGAATGCTAATTCTCAGTTATAAAACACTAGTTAAGGTAATTTTTACAAGGGCTCACTGCCAGAAGAATGATGAAAAGGGAATCCATTGCAGAAATAACTGTCACCAACAATCACATCAGAAGAATCTCACTGCCTGTTGTCTCTGGTATACTTTTGCACAATGTCTATATTTTTAGATTCACATTCACCACACTTTCTTTCATCAAATGGGGTCAAATTTTACTTATACCAATTCATGCCTTCATAATCTTCCCAAGTCGGCCAAGCACAATTCCATTTCATGCTTCCATAAAATCCTAAATTTTCCAAACACGGTTTGAATTAGGTCACCACAAAAACATTCCCGCAGTGGAAGGGAATGAAATGTGGACCACATATAACCTCCTCGCTCAAATCAACACACTACATATTAACCATGATATCTAGAACCAAGGGGTAGGATATACACATTACAATGAAAGAAATGTTCTGGGACATGCTAACCACTTTCTAGATTGGTCCAAACCCAAAAGAGTGTATCTCATTATGTTGCAAAATTTATGGGACCATCACAAGCACAATCGAAGATAGATCATCATAGCATAACATTCGGAGTACGCCAATTTGGATCACTAAAGCAACAAAACTTAACCTTAATCAATCAACCAAGATATGTTGACATCAATGACAACCATTAATGGCAACAATCAATAGCATCACATTCCAAGACATATCAAAACTTTCATCATGTGATTCATGTAGATTTCATCAATTTGATCCACATCTAGAAGTATTTTTTCTTGATTTCTTTCTAGCTTGGGAGATCGCCTTGGTAAGCAAGGTTGATTTGAAGCATTTTTCTTTGGGAATTGAGAAATATAATTATTTTTTTATCATTTTTAGGCTTCATACAATTTAAAAAATATATTTATCACCTAATTTTTTATTCCTAATGAAGTTAAACATTCTTATTGTTGCATAGGACTAGTGATGATTATAACAAGGATGAGATAATTGATGTTTTACCTCTTGAAACTTATTGTAATAGCATCAATGACTACAGTGAACCACTAATTAATATGCATGTACTTGAAGAGAATAGAGTGGTGTATCATGAGATAAGACCTCTAGAATTTGAAATCCCTATGCATGAGCATGTACCTACAATTGGAAACGTATTGGATCAAGTTGTACATTTCCTTTCCCCTTTGTATGTTTATAGTTTTTAGTTTGACTATGATGCTTCAAATGGTAAAATAAGCTTATGGGTTAATCATGATCATAGAGAGTTGCCACAACTTTTGATTTTGCATAATTTGTACCCATAATTTGAACAAAACTTGCCTGATTTTTATTTTCTGAGTACAAAGACAAGTTTCCATTCCTTAGAACCATGTGGGGTGCATTATTATTTTTATATGTAATGAAAAATAAGTTAAGAGGTACCCCATATGCTTGTTTTTCTCTTTTTTACATAGTTTGAGTTTTTTTTAGTTAGGTAGGTGTCCGGTTAGCTAGTTTCCCTTTGAATTTTAGTATCTATTTTCACTTTCTCCTTGTCCCTACTGGTTAGTTCGCTAGTTTGTGATGTTGGCTTGTTTTAGTTTTCTCTCATTTCCTAGGTCCTAGGGTCCTACTTTGCCAATCAAATACATATTTATTGATGGAAAAGGGCATGTTTGTATGGTTAAACAATGTAACCACTAATTTTTAGATGTTTTTAGCTATTTCTTGATAGGAAATCAATCATTTTCTTTTAAAAAATCAATTTACATCATTCAAATTAGTTTGTTTGTTTGTTAGTCCAACTATGAGTTAAGGTGATTTTTTGTGCTTGAGATGAAGTTTTCTTGAAATCTTATATATTCTCACAAATTAATTCTTCCTAAATATTTCTAGAATGATTTGTTATATCTAGGTATTGGGTAAAAAATATAGACATTTTTCTTTCCAGGTCACCATCATGGATTAGCCTAGGAGATTTTTTCTCCTTATAAGTTAGCATTAATCCCTAGAAGCAAGTTTCATTTCTCACAAGTTGAAAAATATCCATGAGAGAATGAGTTAAAATAAAAAATAAAAAGAAAATAAAAAGGAAAGTAATGATATAACATGAGAAATCAAGATATGGGTGATCCAAGAAATTTTTATATAGGCTATGGACATCTAACTAGCAATAGAGCAAGGCCTTAGGTGGGGTTAGTGATATCTCCATCAGGACTATGGATGTTCGGCTAGCAATAGAGATATATCTAGGTAATCATTAAAAAAAAACATAATTTTAGGTAGCCCAATCTCTAGTTTGTAGTAACAAGTTCTTGTATTCTTAAGGAAAGATAAAAGAATCATAAGCACATACTTGGATTTCAAAATCATTAGACCTCAAGTACTTTAATCATTCTTACTCTTGGTTTTTTCTAGCATTCACTCTTTTTTTGTGATTTATTAGGCTAAGATTTTAAGTTTTTTGTTGGTCTTCTACCTTGATATGCTTTGGAGAATTTTTTGTTTTGGTTGGTATTTTTTGTGCCCTCTCACACATGCCCCATACTTTGCATCAAAAAAGTTGGGACCCCCTCTCGATTTGATCAAAGTTCTTGAGTAATTATTTTCGAGGTTCTATGGTTCTAGGTTTGGTTTCAATGCTTGGATGATATCATTTGATTTTTTTAGTCAATCTAGTGCTTATTTTTTCATCGATGGCCTTCGCTTGCTATTTTGTGAATGGTTTCACTTGAATTGGGGATGTTTTCATGATTTTGGGTCTTTTGGGAATATATTTTATTGTGTTTAATTGGTTATATATGTCAAATGAGACTAATTGAAGGAAAATAATTGATTAAAAGTCTATTGCTAACTTAGGTGAGGTCCTAGAGTCTTCACAAGCCTTCAAAATCTCCTAAAATGCTAAAAAAATAATTTTAAAACCTTTAAAATCCTCTTAACAATTAAAAATAATGTGTAAACGATTAGTTTTAAATTAAAAATGGAGGAAATGAGATTTATGATACTTTACTTTTAATCTAAACCATTTGATCTCCATCTTCAAATATTGGCCATTGATGTGCATTTAGTAATGCATTTTTTATGTTCTAATTTTTTATTACCTTTCATCTTAAATATGATAGCCTCATTTTCTTTGTATTTTGAATGTCATAAGCTTTTGGGTAGCTTTTTGAGAGTTTTTAGCATTAGAAAAGGGAAATCTTTTATATTTTAGGCATCTAACCTCCTCATCATAATCCTACACTTATGGAGAAAGATATTGGGAGTAATATATTATATATAAACTATAATTTACTTATAATTTCATAAAGATTTTATGTCATGCAAACTAATTAAAATTGCTATTTTTTGTTGAGAATCATAATCAACAACTTTAGAAAATCATTTCTTTTATTTGAATGATAAATATGAGGATGAATAATTTTATAAATTGATGCAAATAATATTTTATGAGGATTTTGATGCTTTTCATGCTTCTTTGGAGATTTGGAACACAAAATATAAGACTAAAAATTAAAGAAAAATTGAAAATTAGAATGTTGGATATGATATTTTGATGAAGGAATTGGAAACTACTCATAATGTGAAATTTAAAAATCACTCTTATAAAAGGAGGATTTTTATTCATTTTAATAGGGGAGGAATCTAGGAGAGAAATTTTTTTGAAGAGAAAAAAGCTAAAGATAAAAACTGATAATTTTGAATATGAATTTTTGTTGGATGTGTTTTGATGCACAAGACAATTGAGAGGGGGGTGAATCAGTTGTATCAAATTACTTTACTTATAACCTTAATCAATTCTAATTTAATCTAGTTTGTTATTAAGTGTAAACATGAAATGGAAATAACAAAAAGAAAACACCAAAGACACCAAATTTACGTAGAAAACCCAATGAGGGAAAAACCACAGTGAGGATTATCTCACAATATAGTAGTAATGCAATACATAATACAAAGGCTCATTGTTAGAGGGCTCACTACCCAGAGGGATCACTGCCCAGATACAAAGGCTCACTACCAACAAAGGACTCACTGTCTAGAAGGAGGCTCACTGCCTACAAAAAAGATAAATAAAGATCCACCACAAAGGTTCCACACATTAGCAACTTGATCAGAAGATTGTAGACACCATCAGCTCACTGCTTTTAGGAATATAACACATTAAATTACTAATGCCTCAACTCGCTCTTGCACACTCTGATTTTTGAACCTTTTCTCACACTTCACTTGCTTGTTCGATTCATGGATGGATGGATATCAAATTTTCAACAACTTGGTTTTATTTTATACCATCTTCAACCCTAGAAATATTCTCCAAGATCATTTATACAATTTCAATTTATTAGTTCAAATTAGGTTGGCTACTCAACATTCCTGTGGTGGATAAGAATGAGAGAGGACCAATTACATATTTAATGTAGAACTTAAACAACATCTTGGATCAAACACATGCTTCCTCTATTTGATGCAAAAACCTAATGTAATACGTAGACACCAGGTCGGCCAAACCTAATGAAAACACCAATTATATTTGAAGTACATGCATCTCCAACAAGATTATCACACATGTATCACTCAACACACTTCACCAGAAAATTTACCATCTCTAAGAATACTTTAGGTACATCTGTAGCAACTACAACAAACTTCATTCACAAAAAACTCTTCAACAGTCCAACCAAACCAACCAACAATACATAGGAGCTCTGGAGCAGGTCTTCCAAAGTGCTAGATCACAAGCACATTTGTTAGAACACAAAAACCATCAAGGAGAATCATTTCCTAGATCTGCAAGATCTTAAACCAAAAACCACAAGACTGTGGAGCCAAGAAATTTCTCCCAGTCTACAAACAAATAGTTATGCCAAACCAGTTCACATATCAATGAACATATCTTTCACTCTCCACTGAACCAAAAGCTAAAACCTAGAATATATTATCCATTGAGGCTCATGAACATAACTAAAAATCCACACAAGCATAGGATCAACACAAAAGAAATGAAAAACACAATACCAGAGCACACTCAGAACACACACTTCAACACTACCTTCATTATTTCTCAAATTTTCTCAAAAGAAGTTGGCAAAAACACAACTACAACTTCATAAATATAGCTCCATGTACTCTAAGAACTTCTACAATATCTCAAGTATACAAGTACCATTTGCAATCAACTTGAACTATGTTGACATCAATGACGACACCACCAAACACATCCATACTTGCAAAAATATCCCCCTTTTTCATTGATGGAAACACATGGTGTGAAAAAACATCAAAGACAACATAGCATACACAACCTTCAGAGATGGCAACCTCCACAAGCATAAAAATTTCACATGACTTTCTCTCCCCCTTTGACATTAATAGCAAAGTAAATTTTACATAAAAACTCTTGCCATATAAAGCTTTGTTCACTCCCCCTTAGGAGTGCACCCACATCACATACTGCAACAATGTACTTCTCTACTCCCCTGAGGAGTAGACCTCATTCATCAATCCAGATCAAAAAGTATGTGAATCCACTGGAGTGATGCACCTCCATGTGCATTTAGTTCAAAGGAGGGGTAGTAAACCGTAACTTCCCTCTGAGATACTCAAATGTATCCTTCGGAAGGGCCTTAGTGAATATGTCAGCAATTTGTTCCTTGGTAGGTAAATATTCAAGTCTAACTCCATTCTACAATACCTTCTCCCTCAAGAAGTGATACTTGATAGATATGTGCTTTGTCCTAGAATGAATCACTGGATTCTTCAAAATGTTTATAGCACTTGTATTGTCACAATATATAGAGATAGGTTCATCACTCACCACACCTATTTCCTTCAAAGTTTGCTTCATCCAAAGTACCTATGTACAATAGGATGTTGTTGTAGTATACTCTACTTCTGCAGTGGATAAAGAAACTAAATCACATTTCTTACTCAACCATGAAACTAATCTTCCTCCAAGGAAGAATGTGCCGCCACTTGTACTCTTCTAGTTATCTACACAACCATCCCAATCTACATCATTGTAGTCATTTAATGTGAAATAATTATCCTCTAGACACCATAGCCCAAAATCTAGAGTTCCCTTAATATATCTAAGTATCCTCTTCATAGTTGTAACACGTGCTTCCTTAGGTTTTGCTTGAAATCTTGCAACTAAACATACTACATGCATGATATTTGGTCTAGTAGGAGTAAGATACATCAGTCCATCAACCATAGATCTATACATGCTTTGATCAACTTTAGCAGATTCATCATCCTTACTCAACTTACATCCGATTATCATAGGGGTATAGACTGGTTTGGAGTCATTCATTCCAAACTTCTTCAATAATTCCTTGACATACTTGGATTGTGAAATGAATATCCCTTTATCAGTTTGATTTACTTGAAGTCCAAGGAAGAAATTCAATTCACCAATCATAGACATTTCAAATTCTTTTTGCATCTCTTTTGCAAATTTCTTACACATTCCATCATTTCCTCCAAAGGTAATTTCATCAACATATACGACAACTATCAACATTTTTTTTTTCTCAACCTTGAAGTAAATATTGTTGTCTGCAGACCCTTTGCTAAATCCTTGTTTTTTCAAGTATCTATCCAACCTTACATACCAAGCTTTGGGAGCCTATTTAAGTCCATATAGTGCCTTCTTTAACTTGCAAACCATGTCTGGTTCATCTGATAGCTGAAAACCTTTTGGTTGCTCCATATATACTTCTTCCAGTTCTCCATTCAGAAATGTAGACTTGACATCCATCTAATACACTTTTAAGTCTTTATGAGCTGAAAATGCCAAGAACATCCGAATGGCCTCCATTCTTGCTACTGGTGCAAAATTTTCTTCGAAATCTATTCCTTCAACCTATGAATATCCTTTACATACAAGTCTTGCTTTATTCCTTACCACTTCACCATCTTCATTCATCTTGTTTCTGAATACCCATTTTGAACCAATTACATTCTTATTAGAAGGTCTAGGGGCTAGTTCCCATGTTTCATTCCTCTCTATCTATTGTAGTTCCTCTTTCATTGCTTTAACCCAGCTTTCATCATTACATGATTCACGGATAGTCTTAGGTTCTATCTTAGAAAGTAAACATAAGTTTACTTCAACCACTTTTCTTCTTTTCTTCATACCTTCACTTATGTCTCCAATTATCTATTACTCCGGATGAATTTTTTGTACATATTTAGGTGTCTTAGGTGTAGGTTTCAGAATTTCCTCTTCATAACTTTATTATTTTTCTTCCTTTTCTTCTTCTTGTACTTATCCATAGATAGGATCATTAGGTTCAACTTCACTTATTTCTACTGGTCTATACATAGCTTCATCAACTTTCACATTAACACTTTCAATTATTTTCCTTAGTCTTTTATTAAAGCATCTATATGCCTTGTTGTTATTTGAATATCCAAGAAAAATTCCTTCATCACATCTAGCATCAAAATTTCCAATATTTTCATCATCTCTTTTAATGTGACATCTACTTCCAAATACTTTAAAGTATTTAACAGTAGGAGTCTTACCATTCCATAAGTCATAAGGAGTCTTATTGTTGTTACCTCTTATTTGAAATCTATTAAGAATGTAAATAGCAGTTTGGGTTACTTCTCTCCAATACACATCTAGAAAATTTGCTTCTTTCATCATAGTTCTGGCAGCCTCTTGAATAGTCTGGTTGTTTGTCTCCACAACTCCATTCTGCTGAGGGGTTCTAGGAGAAGAATAATTTCTCTTTGTGTCATATTCTTCACAAAATGTATTAAACTCACCAGAATTAAATTCTCCACCTCTATCAGACCTTAAGCATTTGATTTTCAAGTTTTCCTCATTTTCTGCTCTTTCCTTGAATACCTTGAATCTATCAAGAGCCTGGGCTTTCTCTCTAAGAAAAGTAACCCATATCATCCTAGAGTAATCATCAATCAAAAGCATAAATTACATGTCACCATTAAGGCTTTGTGTTCTTGTAGGGCCATAGAGATCTATATGAATTAATTCCAGCATTCTGGTAGATGATTGTTCCTTTCCTTTAAAACTACTTGTTTGCTTCCCCAATAGACAACTTCTACAAATTGAATTTGAAGGATTTTTTATTCTAGGAAGATCTCTAACTAGGAAGATCCTGATTAGATTGTCGAAATTCACATATCCCATCCTTTGGTGCCAAAGCCAACTTTCATTAATATGAGAAACTAAACACTAACCATCACCACCCTTAAGCTTATAGATATTTCCATGAGTTCTACTTCCATCTTCTACCATAATTCTGGATCCTTTTTTTATCTCATAGGTGTTATCCTAAAACACATGCTTAAAACCTTCGCTACACATTTGTCCAACACTTAAGAGATTATTCCTTAAACCCTTTACATAATAGATATCACCAATATTGTGTTTACCATCAAAACTAATTGTTCCTTTACCAACAATCTTAGCACCAGATTCATCTCCAAACATAACTATTACTCCATCATATTTCTCAAGTTTAGTGAACTTAATTTTATCTCTAGTCATATGATTTGAACACCCACTGTCAATTACCCAAAATTCTTCATCATGTCTACCATGAAAAGCAGTCACTAGAGTACCTTTTGTCTCATCATTCTTGCTCTTGAGACCAGACTCCTTTGCACATCTTCCATGGTTTGCAGATAAAGCTTTATTTTCCAAGGCTAGAAATAGACATTCATCCTTATCTTCCTCAAAGTCAAATTCATCATCAAAATTCTTGCATCTTCTTTCACATAATACGATTTCTTGAACGTCCTATCCTTCTTGTATTTGTGATCATTGTTATTATCCTTGTTCTTCTTGTGTGTAGATCTATTAGGACATCTTGATTCATAATGACCAACATTTCTACAACTGAAACACTTAAAGGGAAACTTACCTTTGTATTTACCAATACCTTTCTTCAATCTAATTGTGAAGTTTTCTTTCAACTCTTTTGAATAATCATCATCTGAGTCATCTCTTATCTTCATTTCTATAAAACTCATTTTAGTCTTCTCCTTATCTCTTGAAAATTTTCTCATGTCGAATGTAGTCAAGACACCAAATAGAAGCTCCTTGGTAAACATCTTTGGACCATATGATTCTTCAATGGCAGAGACTTTGTCACTGTAATTCTCTGGTAGGGTCATTATATCTTCACCTAGCATGGTGCCACCTTGATTCTTAATTTCAATTGCTATAAGTTCAACTCTCCAATAGTAGCTTGCAATATCTCCACCTTCTTCGATTCTCAGGTTCTCAAATTTTCGCTTAGCATTCAGTTTCCTTGACAAATTTATTCTATCATTTCCTTCAAAAATGTCTTTTAATTTTTCCCATACTTCATGAGCAGTGCCTAGAGAAATAACTTTTGTTCTTTCAGTTTTAGATAGAGCACTAAATATAACATACCTTTCCTTTTCATTCTCCTCATAAGATACAATCTCATCAGCAGAGGAAGGACTAGTGACTGGTAACACATACTTTGTCTCCATAGCCTTCTAGGTCTTGAAACCAAGTGAAACCAAATAACCTCTCATCTTTTATTTCTAGTCACTGCAATTGGCTCCATCAAAGATAGGGATCTACAACTTGTGTGCCATCTGATCTACCTCAATTGGTTAAGTTTTTAACCAAGGAACCAGAGCTCTGATACCAATTGTTGAGATGAATAAGACAACTGAGAGGGGAGGGTGAATCAGTTGTATCAAGTTAATTTACTTCTAACCTTAATCAATTCCACTTTAATCTAGTCTGTTATTAAGTGTAAACATGAAATGAAAATAATAGAAAGAAAACACTAGAGACACCAAATTTACATGGAAAACCCAATGAGGGAAAAATTATGGTGAGGATTAGCTCACAATATGGTAGTAATGCAATACCAAATACAAAGGATCACTGCCAGAGGGCTCACTGCCTAGATACAAAGGCTCACTACCAACAAAGGATTCACTATCTAGAAGGAGGCTCACTACCTATAGAAAAGATAAATGAAGATTTACCACAAAGGTTCCACACATTCACAACTTGATCAGAAGATTGTAGACACCATCAACTCACTAATTTTAGGAATCTAACATATTAAAGTATTGTTTCCTCAACTCACTCTTGCACACTTTGATTTTCACACCTTTTCACACACTTCACTTGCTTGCTTGATTCGTGGATGGATGGATATCAAATTTGCAACAACTTGATTTGATTTCATACCATCTTCAACCCTAGAAACATTCTCCAAGGTCAGCTATACAATTTAAATTTTTACAAATTCAAATTAGGTCGGCTACTCAGCATTCCCACAGTGGATAAGAATGAGATATGACCAATTACATATTTAATTTAGGACCCAAAAAACATCTTGGATCAAACACACGCTTCCTCTATTTGATGTAAAAACTTAATGTAACATGTAGACACCAGGCCCGCCAAACCTAATAAAAACACCAATGATCTTTTAAGTACACACATATCTAGCAAGATGATCAAACATGGATAAATCAACATGCTTCACTAGAAAACTTACCATCTCTGAGAATACTTTAGGTACATCCACAAAAACTACAACAAACTCCATTCACAGAAAACTCTTCAACAGTCCAACCAGACTAGCCAGCAACACACAGGAGCTCTGGAGCAGGTCTTCCAAAGTGCCAAATCACAAGCACATTTTTCAGACCATAAAAACCATCAAGAAGAATCATTTCCTAGATCCACAAGATCTAAAACCAAAAACCACAAGACTATGAAGCCAAGAAATTTCTCCCAATATACAAACAAATAGTTCTGCCAAACCAATTCACATACCGGTGAACATATCTTTCACTCTCCATCAAACCAAAAGCTAAAACTCAAGATATATTATCCATTGAATCTCATGAACATAACTATAAATCCGCATAGGCATAGGATCAACATAGAAGAAATGCAGAGCACAATATCAGAGCACACTCAAAGCACACACTTCAACACTACCTTCATTATTTCTCAAATTTTCTCAAAAGCAGTTGGCAAAAATGCAACTACAACTTCATAAATATAGCTCCATGTACTCTAAGAACTTCTACAGTATCTCAACTATACAAGTACCATTTTCAATCAACCTGAACTGTGTTGACATCAATGAAAAAATTAATGACAACACAACCAAACACATCCATACTTGCAACATGATGTTTGTCTATAGCTTGCTAGTTCTTCACCATAGATGGTGATATATCTATATTTTCTATTTTGAAACTTGGATTGTTTGGTGAAATTCAATAAAATTATTGATTTTTTACATCTTTTATAATATATTTGTCAAATTTTATTTAATACTTGTGCATGCAATATGTTATTTTGTGCAATTTATTTGTCATTTTCATAAAATTCCTTAGGATCTTGCACTTATGGTGTTTTTAATTGTGTGGAATACTAGTTATGACATTGTAAGATAATTAAATTATATTGAATCTTCCAAGATAAGGAATAGTAAATAAGATAAAAATCTCATCCTCTTTATTTTCAATTCACTTCTTCTCTAAACCATCATCTTTTTTTCCTTTTTTATGAATTTGGTTTGTTTAGGAGTAGATTAAGGTTAGAATAGGATATTATTTTTAACAATTTTTTATTATAAATCATATTTTCCATATTTGCAAGTTGTTTTATTACTGTTATAGTATTGGAAATATTTATTTTTATGCAATTGGTGATTGGAGCAATAATTTATGCATTATTTATCTTATTATCTCCTAAGTGTATTAACTAATTGTTTGCTTGATTACAAGCAACCCCTTGTATAGGTATAACTACATAAGCCATTGAATTACTCAACATTACCATGACCTAACACAAAGAAACCTTGGTTTTATCAATCTCTTTAGGTTGGTTTCCTTTCAAGAGAGGTGACGAATTTGGTGTTCTACTTCCATGTTAATGAATGTGTCAAAAATGTTCCTCAAGAAGAGGGATCCCCAAATAGATTGACAAGATAGAATCTTCTCTACACTAAAGAATCCAAGTAATATTACCTTTTCTATGATTTGAAATGTTCATGAAAAGTAAGGTAATCTTTTGTAGAATAATTTTTTACCAAATTTTATTTCATTGTCCAAAAATATAGATTTTAACTATCTAGCCTCTCAAAAAAAGCTTCATCAATTAGAATGGTGTCATCAACAAATTACTGATGTGAGGCCACATGACTTGAAGAAGTATGGTAAATACCTCTTATTCTACCATTGGAAATGGATTTAAACATATTTTCTCCAAGAGCTTCTACCATAATTAAAAATAAAATAGGAGAAATTGGGCCTCCTTGTCTAATACCTCTTTTGGGCTTAAAAAATATTGATAGGGAACCATCAATCAAAACAAAAAAAATTGAGTTGACATCATCTCAAAAATCATGTCCAAGAATTAGTTGTGAAACTCAAACCTATTCATAAGTTTTTCATAAATTCTCAATTCACCTTTTTGTTATTCTTTAAAAGATCAAGTTTTAATAGGAATCCTTCCTTCTTACTTACCACTAGGGAGTGCAACACCTCATGTATAGTAATAAAAGATTCTAGGATATTCCTTCCTTTAAGAAAACCAATTTTTTGAGCTAAAATCGTCTTAGTAAGGACAACTTACAACTTGGATGCAATAATTTTGGAGAGAGTTTTATAAATTGAGCTACACAAGTTGATAGGGTAAAACTCGCTAAAGGAGTCAACACCTAGATTTTTTAGGATAAGGACAATAAAGGGATAATTTATTTCCTTTAGAACCCTCTTGCAACTAGAAACTACTTAGTAGCTACAACCACATATTTCTCTAAAAATTTCCAATACATCTAAAAATAAATGATTAAATCCATCTAATCCAAGGAAGGACCAATGTGCATATTAGACCAAATAAATTTAGTACCCTACATATCCAATCAATAAGGGCTTGTTCATTTAATAAATCCACAAAATTGCCCCTACTATCGAATGAGGATTGGGATCCTCCCATATTATCCTCTTCCTTTAATGGAGTATTAAAATATCCCATCAATAGCCACATGCTATCATGACTATTCAATTTGAATTTCATCAAATTGTTCCATAATATCTTCCTTATTATATGAATATTCAAAGTATACACATTAGAGGAAATCCAAGAAAGTCAACCCTAATACAAAAAAACTAGTAGAAAAATATGATAAATCCTCATACAAGGCCTCACCCACCACCACTTTAGGGTTCCAAAACATATCAATACTACTAGATGTGTCCACAACATAAACTCCATGGAGCTCATTTTCCTTGAAAAATATATTCTTCATCTTAATCGACTTGTCAAATAAGCATCTTAGTTTCTTAGATATGTAAAATATCAAGTTTGTGTTCTCTAAATAGATTATCCAAGAGATCTTTTTGATGAGGATTATTTAGGCCCCTAAAATTCCAAGAAATTATTTATATTTCTTAATAGGGGTACTTTTCAAGAACAAGTATATGATGGTTCGCTACAAAACATATACAATACCCTTTATGATATCTATCTCCCTAAAAATTATTTAGACATCCTTCATAGTTTATTTATCTCTAAACCATAGTCCACAATCTTCTCATTCCTCATTTGGGCCCTACTATTCAAGTATTTTCCTTTCCCATCACCTAGGAAGAAAGAACCTTATCCTGCTTACCCCTTGTGGAGGCTTTCTAGTTCTCAAGGAGTGATACTTTAATCTCAACTAGAGCATCCTTCAACATCGTCAATAGTTTTTTTTAAAAATGGTCAGAAGTACTCAGCCTAGAGGGGGAACCTATCAATTTCTATAAATCATCTTGAAGAGAAGGAGCCACTAGTTGTCAATTTTTATCTAAGATTTTTTGAGGAGAAACTATCCCCCCATTTCCTTCCATGGAAGAGGATTCCTCACCAAAAGTATTCACTACCTATAAATTTGTTCCACCATGTTGGAAGCATGTGCAACTTATTTTTTTTCATTGATTTAAGCAATTCTAGGTTGTTGCATTGATGCCAACCGGTCTATGGAGAGATTGTTGGAAGACTATGATGATTCTTTGGTTGGCTACATTATGTTTGTTGGATATTTTTCCAGTTGAGCCCCATAATTCCCTAAAGGAGAGACAATCCTTATTTTTAAGACATTCCTAGGCTAGTGGCCAACACAATGAGTAAAGAATTATGAGGTCTTTACTCTTGCACTTTAGGCTCTGTGAGACCTGGGAGGGTTTTCCCAATTGTGTTCATTTTTATTTACTTAATGAAGAATAGTTCTAGACATAGATTGGTTCCTATGACATGCAAATTATACATAATTCATTAAAGATTTGGCTAGTCTTTAAGTGAATTATCATCTATTTTCTAGGAACAAGGGTGTAGTTCAAAAATTATATCTCAAAATTGATAAGATTTTAATAAGTATTATTCCTATTTTGAGTCTAGGGCTAGGCTTACCACCGATTCATTGATTTCAAGAATTCTTGACAAACATGCTAGTGCCTCACTGATAAGGTAAGTGGAGTCAAATATGGAATACCCTGTAATACACAAATTATTTAATTTTAAAAGAGATGGAATATTTTCAATATGCCTTGCATTACAAAAAACTCACCACATCTAAAATGTCACTTCTTACCAAATCCCATGCAAATTCATATAGACCTATAGCTCTCTTCAAGCCTTTTATTAACTCTTTGAGCTAAAGCACAAAACAAAGCCATACATTCAATTAAACCATTGAAAATAAACAAAAATATCCTTGATGTTTTCATTTATAATCTGCAAAAATATACAAAGGAGAGTACACGCTTTAGAATTTAGATTTTCTTTTATATCGGTAATTCATGTAGAACTATTTAAGACTATTAAATATAAGACTTATACCCAAGACAATTTTTTAGCATATTCATCAAGCCTTGTGCGTTATATCTATTTTTCTATTCTTAAATTCTACCCATACAATGCTAGAATAAAAATTCAGCCTCTGTAATGAGCCTTGAAATCCCATTTATAGAATAAGGGAGCAACAAGCATCAAAATCATTATAGTTACATTTCAAGTATATTTCACTTTAGAGAAAATTTCAATTTCATTTGGGCCATTCCGTAAACCATTATATTCAATCATTCTCTCACCACAAGGAAACTAAAAGGCAAAAAGAGCACCAAGCAATTGGTCAAAGAAGCACACGCAAGCCTTCCAAAAGGATTTTTTATCATCATGCTCACTAACATGAGGGAATTCACCATCACTACTAATGACACAGACTAACGAACTAGCCACAAGAGGGTCGAGTCAAAAGTTCAAAAATTGAACACCATTCAGTAGGGGAACACTGGTGCTACCTGACCTTATCAGTAGTAAAGTAAACACACCCACCTGGTTTCTTGATATAAATTGGAGTAGCAATTATCACCTCATAATATGAATCATCATAGGGCACAAGGGAAATGGGACACTGAATAAAATCAAGGCTAACCCCTCCTTCCTCATTGGAAGAGTTATCAGAAATTTCAATTGGAACATTGGGTTTCCCCGAACAGACCCTCTGACCCTTACTCTGCTTCTTCAATTCTTTCATAGACTCAACAAGCCCTTTCCCTCTAACTTTGATAAATTCTTCTGAACGGTCCTATTTCTCATATTGTAAGTACTCTTGACAATAATTTTCTTGCCCTTTTTATGCACCCTCCTCTTACCCTTCGGGACAAACTTCTGCCATAATGGGTTTAGCCTTAGGCACATATGCAAGCATTTCCTATATACTCAACCTCCTAGACTTTGAACTGGTGTGATAGGAGTACTTGGATTACCCATTTTACCTAGAGTAAGACACTAACCATAGCCCATTTTTCAAGAAAAAACAACACTAATTGAAACCTTTATAGAATTCCCACTCACATAAAATAAAACCTCAAGAGCCCCACACAAGATAATAAAAAGAAAAATTAAGCTACAATATCACACTAGGACCTAACATGGATAACTAGAATGCTTGTGTGCACACTTACAGACCAGAGGATATCAAACCATCATCTTTGTGATAATTCTCTCAACACTCAAATATTGTACCTCCAATACCTATAACAATTATTTTAGTGCCCCAATAATTGCAGATGATTGAATAAAATACAGGAAATCCTCATTAAATACAGGAATTAGAGGCGAGTTGCATTTAATGGCCACCCTGGCTTGCTCGAGCAAGCAAAAAAATTAGTCTCTACATGTTGGATCATGGCCGTCGATCATTTAGGATTTAAAACTTGATCAACAAGGCCCATTAAGGATCGCCACTTGCTTTCCTACCTATACTTAGAGACAATGATGAGGTGCTTATAAAACTGCCATGTACCCATCAATATCCAAACTCCATCATCCCAAACTTTCCCATCATCGATCTTGATTGCAGGAAGAAATCTTGGAGGCCAATCTTCACATCACATCACCCATCACTCGTACAACTCCCATCGGGCAGTCTCAATAGGAAAAGCCCCAAACACATGCAATGAGGAGAAACTCAATCCATTGGTGGTTGTGTGTTCCCCTAGGAAGGCATAACAGATCCAACGATAGTTCAAAGTCCAATGATGGGTTAAAACTTAACTGCATCACTCATTAGGGGTTACCATCTAGGCAGTGATCTTAAAGCATGTGATGGGTGACATGCTTTAAAATGGTGAAAGAGATAGTGCTTCACTCATCGTGGGGTGGAAAATCAGCTAGTTTGAAGGAACACATGATGAGCAAAGAAAAACCAACGATAAACTTAGGTGAGGCCAAAATGCACATGAGAAAAAAATTGTTTTAAAATAAACTCAGACTTGACGAGTAACCTACTACTTGGGGCTGGTCGAACAATGATGATAAAGGCCATAAGATTCCACTTAAGTAACTGGTTACTTGATGCAACCAGTCAATGAAGAAACATAAGACGATAAAGGATTAAGGGTGCAAATGTGAATGGAAACCATAAACCCTAAACCTTAGTGAAAATAAGTCATGAGCAATCACATGTTTGACCATGAAACCAATGGGACCATGAAATTTTTTTAAGGGTTCCACCAATGGCTCTAGCTAGATATGTATGCCTATTGCAAGCATAGCAAGATCTTAGATCTCGAGTAGAAGCAAACCAACACACAAGGACCAAAAACCAGGAGCTTGTCCGAACAAGACAAGTAGACACAACATAAGGGAAACACACCCAACCCTATATACAAAATTTACAAGACTATACAAAGTGCCTCCCATCTTAGGAGATCTCATCCAATTCCACTAGCTTCAATTTTTAAACTTGGTGGTCCAAGGCCTTCTAAATTTTGGAACCAATTCCTCTCTCTATCAAATACCTCACATTTAGTCACCTGCAATAGATTGATAATCACACCAGGCACCTCCCAATATTCAACATCATTATGATAGACACCATCAATCCAACATATTTCAAAACTTCCTTGCTTACTAACCTCAGGCTTATCAAGTTGAAGTGGGAAAAAGAAACATCCATATTCCACTTGATCATATATCCTATTATCACATTCAATTTGCATATCAAATTAAAATCCTTCAAAGACACTATGTAGCATACTGGGCCGACAATCTCCAGAAGCATCAAACAAGAAGGATACAAATTCAATAAAATCTTCATTCTTCTTTACATAAATGTTATCCTCATTAAGTGGAAGCAACTTCATTATGATACCCAAAATATGAGGAGCATCAACAAAAAACTCAACTGCACAGTCATGGCAGTTAATATCATACCCAATGTTATCAGCATCATTTGGTTGTCATACACATGAACCAAATTTCCCTTCATTATGTATGAGCCCTAATTCCAACCCATAACCTATATGTATTAGTATGTATAATTTGGCCATTAAATATTCAAACTCTTCCCCCATAAATTCACACATCATCCTCTAAGCACGTGACTTTAGATTTAATATCCACACTTTGAGCAATGGAACTCTTGTCTTCATATTCTTCATCACTCTCATATTCCACATGCTCTCCCTCATGTTATAGATACTTTTCCATATCATCCTCATAGAGGAAATTATGTTCCTGGGAGAAACACTCAAAGGCTTTGATCTCCTCTCGATCCTTAGTCACATCTATCTCAACAATACCAAAGGTGAAAGATTCATATGCACTTCTTTCAAAATATTTTCTAGTGTACTCCTTTACTTGCTCATAACCATACCCTGACCATACATCCAGAGCATCATTAGAGTCTTCAAAAAGTAGATTATCTCTGCACCAATAAGGGGCTTCATCTTTGTTAACTAATATGGATAGGGGCTCATTAAAAAGAGGATTATCAACTACATTCATTTCTGTGAGGGAATCTTTTGCTCCTCTTATGTGAGGATGCAAAGTTTGCAACCTATCATCATAATCAAAATCCTTTTAAGCACTTAAAAAGGGTTTCACCTTCATTTGGTAGGGATAATCACATTTAGCAGAATAATGATATGACTTAGTGTCATCATAACTGCCACAGCATGAAAACCCACCAATACTAAGAATTCACTTAGGTTCCTTACACTTAATGTCATAAGTTTAACTCTCAACATATATATCATTAGTAAGTGGAAGAACATCATCAACACTAGCACTACTATTATTGATCAAAGTTCTTATTAGGACAACCTCTCGTACGTCCTCCAACTCTTCATCCTTCAAGACTTCCCAAGAAATTGAATCAGATACATCATACCTACTATCATAATGTAAGTCTTCATCTTCATCACTATTACAATGTTTTTCTAATGTGTCACTAGTGAACTGATTATAATCATTATATTCTCCCATACAACAAGATGAAAATTCAGATTTTGATAAACTTTCTTCACATCTTTGCATTGTTTCTTGTTTTTTCTCCATAGGGATATGGCAAGTATTATTCAGGGGCATCTCATGTTATGCACAATCACTCCCAACTCATTCTACCTTCTTTATCCATTTAATTACTTGACTCGGACTTTTAGGTTTCAATTCATTTGGCAACATACTCAGTCCTAATTGGTATACTTCACAAAAAAAGTCAATGCACATTGACTCCTCAGGCCTGACACTTTTGGATATCTCCAATAAAGCATCCACAAATCTAGGGAACAAGTCATAAGGTGATTCACCTTGACACCTTTTTATTTCATACAATCTTCTAATAGAGGAGACATGGTCAACCTTACTTGGATCTTTTGAACACTTCATTTGGGACTCACTATGATCCTTAAATTGTGGTGATGGAGAAAATAAGACACTAGAAGCCTTATCCTCTTGACATAACTCTCTACCTATTGATCCATTGATTATATTTGCATGATATGTGGTAGGATGACCAATGTTAGTGGTCAAGCATCCCTTCATCATTGAATATTTCAAATTGTTTTCAATATCTATAGAAATTTAATATGCTTGGCATAGTGTTGTGGGCTCTTTATCTCTTAACATATAGCCCATATTTCTATAAAATGCACCTCAATATACAACCAAGCATTATGCATCATTTGGTATTATATTCTTAGGGATCTCCCTTATGATCTTTGAAAATACGAGATTAAAAGAAGGGACTAACTCGTCCTCTTCTCTATGGATTTCCATAAAACTTTTTCTCATCACACTTGAGTTTATTCTCTCACAAAAATTTTCTATGAATGCCAGCTTAAACTAATACCAAGAATTTATAGAAGATACTAGTAGAAAAAAGAACTAGTCCCTTGCATCTCCTTTCAAAGATTGAACAAACAACTTCATTACAACATCTTCAAAATCTAATTCATAATCTCCCATCATATCAACAAACTCCTGCAGATGTTTGCTTGCTGACTCAAACTTTTCAACACTAAAATTGGGTACATTTTCTCTTATTTTAGGAGCTACATCATTTGGATAACCATCAATATTAATAAAATCTATAGCTCTGTATCTTTCAGTACTAAAACTTTCTTGATGTGACAAAGGATATCCATTATTTATTGTTGCATTCATATCCACATCAGGACACACAATTTGATAAGGCATTTTGTTGTACCTTTACAAACCTTGTCAAATATATCAAAGAGAAATTTAAAATTCCCTTTGCAACTAAGATCTTAAGCCTTTGTAGTGCAAAATTTCTGTCTATTTTTCTTAAGATCTAAAATATAACATGCTTCTTTATTATAATTAATAAATTTCACATCAAACTCTAGAAACATGAAAAATATCCACCAATATTTCTCTCTATTAGTGTTATTTCACTTAATTGGGAACCACTCATATCTCTACTCTTGAAAATTTCTCATAACATTTCCTTTAAATAGAATAATTCTTTCTTTAGATTTATGAGAATACCTAGAAACTTGTAGCAGCTATTAACTTCGCATCCAGACAACAAATTTTGCAGATCTGTAACTTCTATGTGTTCTTTATCAAGTTCTTGAAATAGAGTTGCTACCTCCTTCACAAAGGATTAAACCTCAAATAATATGAACTCATTTCAAAATTAAACTCGTTCTAGGTTTTCTCCAATAGTGGAGACATACTCAAATTCTTTGATCTTTGCTACAATCGAACCTTTTCCAGGTCCAATATTTTTTTATTTATCTAGTCAAGATGTTTAGATCCACCAAAAAATTGACTATGTGATGTTACAATCTGCAACTGGGATTTCTTTTATAAATTTCTCAAAGTTTTCCCTAGCGGAGTTGCCATTTTGTTGGTGGCTCAGATGGGAAAATATGATTCAATAACTTTGAAGGTCTCCAGTTACAAATAATAGTTCAAGATTTCAATGACTCTTTGATAAGACAATCTACAACCAAATTTATGAGTGTATTCCCCAGTGGAGTCATCATTTTGTTGGCTCTTTTTTATAGTTGAGCCCCAAAATTCCCTAAAGGAGAGCCAAACATTATGTTTTGAGACATTCCTAGGCTAGTGGCCAACATAACGAGGAAAGAATTATGAGGTATTTACTCTTGCACTTTAGGCTCTGTGAGACCTAGGAGGGTTTTCCCAATTGTTTTCATTTTGATTTACTTAATGAAGAACACTTTTAGACACGAATTGGTTCCTATGACGTGCAAATTCTACATAATTCATTAAATATTTGGTTGGTCTTTAAGTGAATTATCATCCCTTTGCTAGGAACAAGGGTGTAGTTCAAAACTTATATCTCAGAATTGAAAATATTTTAATAAGTATTGTTCTTATTTTGAGTCTAGGGCTAGGCTTACCACCGGTTCATTTGTTTCAATAATTCTTGACAAACATGCTAGTGCCTCATCATTTGGGTAAGTGGAGTTAAATATGGAATACCCAGTAATACATAAATTATTTAATTATAACAAAGATAGACTATTTTCATTATGCCTTGCATTACAAAAAACTCACCACATCCAAAACATCACTTCTTACCAAATTCCATGCAAATTCATACAGACCTATGACTCTCTCCAATCCTTTAATTAACTCTTTGAACTAAAGCACAAAACAAAGCCATACATTCAATTAAACCATTGAAAATAAACAAAAAGATTCTTGATATTTTCATTTATAATCTACAAAAATATACAAAGGAGAGTACATGCTTTAAAATTTAGATTTGTTTCAATATGAGTAATTCATGTAAAACTATTTAAGACTATTACATATAAGACTTATACCCAAGACGATTTTCTAGGATATTCATCAAGCCTTGTGCATTATATCTATTTTCTATACTTAAATTCTACCAAGACCATGCTAGACTCAAAATTCGACCTCTATAATGAGACTTGAAATCCATTTTATAAACTAAGGGAGCAACAAGCATTAGGCTCATTACAATTACATTTCAAGTATATTTCACTTTAGAGAAAATTTTAATTTCATTGGGCCATTCCCCAAACCATTAGTCAATCATTCTCTCACCACGAGGAAACAAAAAGGCAAAAACATCGCCAAGAAATTAGTCAAAGAAGCACACGCAAGCCTTCTAAAAGGAGTTTTTATCAGCACATTCACTAACACCGAGGAATTCACCTTCAGCACTAACGAGGCAGACTAACGAACCAACTACAAGAGGTTTGATTCACCACAAACGTTCAAAAATCTAACACCATTCAACAAGGGAACACGAGTGCTACCCGGCCTTGTCAGCAGCTGAGTAAACAGACCCACCTGGTTTCTTGATAGAAATTGGAGTGGAAATTATCACCTCATCATCTTAATCATCATAGGGCACAAGGGAAGTGACACACTAAACAGAATCAGGGTCAACCCCTCCTTCCTCACTGAAAGACTTATCAAAAATTTTGATTGGAACATTGGGTTTCCTTGAAAAGACCCTAGGAACCTTACTCAGCTTCTTCAATTCTTTCACAAACTCAACAAGCCCTTTCCCTCTAACTTTGACCAATTCTTTTGAAATGGTCCTATTTCTTAGACTGTAAGTAATCTTGACTATAATTTTCTCACCCTTTTTACGCATACTCCTCTTACCCTTCGAGACAGTTGAAACATCAGCCATAATGGGTTTAGCCTCAGGCACATATGCAAGTGGTTCTTGGATACTCAACCTCCTAGACCTTCGAACTGGTGTGACAGGAGTACTTGGATTACCCATTTTTCCTAGAGTAAGACACTAACCACAAGCCGTTTTGCAAGAAAAAAAACACCAACCGAAACCTTTATAGAATTCCCGCTCATAGAAAAGAAATCCCCAAGAGCCCCACATAAGATAATACAGATTAAAATTGAGCTACAACAACAATATCACCCTATGACCTAACATGGATAACTAGAATGCATGTGTGCACACTTACGAACTAGAGGATATCAAACCATCATCTTTGTGATAATTCACTCAACACTCAAGTAATGCACCTCCAGTACCTGTAGCAATTAATTTCAATGCCCTAATAATTGCAGATGATCAAATAAACTAGGGTAAATCATCATCAAATAAAGGAATTAGAGGAGAGTTACATTTAATGGCCACCCTGGCTCGCTCGAGCAAGCAGAAAAATCAATCCCTACATATCGAATTATGTTCGTCAATCATTCAAGATTTAAAACTTGATCAACAAGGCCCACTAAAGATCACCACTTGATTTCTTGCCCATACTTAGAAACATCAATGAGGTGCTTATAAAATATCCATGTACCCATCAGTATCCAAACTTGATCATTCCCAACTTGCCCATTGTAGATCTTCATTGCCAGAAGAAACTATGGTCTCTAATCTTCATTGCAGGAAGAAACTATGGCTGCCAATATTCACATCACATCACCCATTTCTCATAAAACTCCCATTGGGTAGTCTCAATAGGTGAACCCCTGACCACACGCAATGGGGAGAAACTCAATCCATTAGTGGTTGTGGGTTCCCCTAGGAAGGCATAACACATCCAGTGATAGTTCAAAGGCCAATGATGGGTTAAAACTTAACTGCATCACTCATCGGGGGTTACCATCTAGGTCGTGATCTTAAAGAATGCGATGGATGATGTGCTTTAAAATGGTGAAAGAGATAGTACTTCACTCGTCCCAGTGTGTACATAGGCTAGTTCGAAGGAGCACACAATGATCGAAGAACTACCAACAGTAACCTTAGGTGGGGTCAAAATGCACATGAGAAAAAATTTGTTTTATAAGAAACTCGAGCTTGACAGGTAACCTAGTACTTGGGGCTAGTCGAACAATGAAGATAAAGGCCATAAGATTCCACTTAAGTAACTGGTTACCTAATGCAACTGTTCAGTGAAGAAAAATAAGCTGATAAAGGATTAAGAGTGCAAATGTGAATGGAAACCATAAATCCTAAACCTTAGTGACAAAAAGTCATGAGCAATCACATGGTTGACCATGAAACCAATGGGACCATGAAATTTTTTTAAGGGTTCCACCAGTGGCTCCAACTAGAGATGTATGCCTCTTGCAAGCATAGCAAGAGATCAAATCTCGGGTAGAAGTAGACCAGCACACAAGGACCAAAAACCAAGTGCTTTTTCGGACAAGACAAGCATAAAAAACATAAGGGAAACATACCCAACCCTATATACAAAATTTACAAGACTGTAAAAAGTGCCTCCCATCTTAGGAGATCTCATCCAATTCCACTAGCTTCAATTTTTAATCTTGGCGGTCCAATTCCTTCTAAATTTTGGAACCAATTCATATCTCTATCATAGACCCCACCTTCAATCACTTGCAATGGATTGATACTCATACCAAGCACCTCCCAATATTCAACATCATTATGATAGACACCATCAATCCAACATATTTCAAAAATTTCCTGCGTACTAACCTCAGACTTATCAAGTTGAAGTGGAAAAAGGAAACATCCATATTCCACTTGATCATATATTTTTTTATCACATTCAATTTGCATATCAAATCGAAATCCCTCAAAGAAATTGTGTAGCATACTGGGCCAACAATCTCTAGAAGCATCAGACAAGAAGGATACAAATTCAATAAAATCTTCATTCTTCTTTACATGAATGTTATCCTCATTAAGTGGAAGCAACTTCATTATGATACCCAAAAGATGAGGAGCATCAGCAAAAAACTCAACTGCATATTCATGTTGGTTAATATCATACCCAATGTTATCAGCATCATTTGGTTTTCCATACACATGAACCAAATACCTTCACTATGTATGAGCCCTAATGCCAAGCCATAATCCATATGTGTATCAAGATGTATAATTCAGTCATTAAATATTCAAACTCTTCCCGCATCAATGCACACATCATCCTCTAAGCACTTGAATTTAGATTTAATATCCACACGCTGGGCAATGACACTCTTGTCTTCATATTCTTCATCACTCTCATATTCAACATGATCTCCCTCATGTGACTGAGACTTTTCCATGTCATCCTCATAGAGGCCATTATGTTCTTGGGAGAAAAACTCAAAAGATTTGATCTCCTCTCGATCCTTAGTCACATCTATCTCAGTAGTACCAAATGTGAAAGATTCATAAGCACTTCTTTCAAAATATTTTCTAGTGTACTTCTTTACCTACTCACAACCATACCCTGATCATACATCTAGAGCATCATCAAAATCTTCAAAAAGGGAATTATCTCTGCACTAGTAAGTTGCTTCATCTTTGTTAACTAATATGGACAGGGGCTCATCAAAAAGAGGAATATTTACTACATTCATTTCTATAAGGGAATATTTTTCTCCTCTTATGTGAGGATGAAAAGTTTGCAACCTATCATCATAATCAAAATCATTGTAAGAACTTAAAAAGGGTTCCACCTTCATTTGGTAAGGATAATCACATTCAGTAGAAGAATGATATTACTCAGTGTCATCATAACGACCACAACATAAAAACCCACCAATACTAAGACTGCACTCAGGTTCCCCAAACTAAATGTCATAAATTTTACTCTCAACATTTTGATCATTATTAAGTGATAGAAAATTATTAGCACTAGCACTACTATTATTGATCAAACTTCTTAATAGGACAACCTCTCATACCTCCTCCAACTCTTCACCTTTCAAGACTTCCCAAGAACTTGAATCAAATACATCATTCCTTCTATCATAAAGAAAGTCTTCATCTTCATCACTATTACAATGTTTTGCTAATGTGCCACTAGTGAACTGAATACAATCATTATATTCTCCCATACAATAGGATGAAAATTTAGATTTTGATACACTTTCTTCACATCTTTGCATTGTTTTATGTTCTTTCTCCATAGGGCTATGACCAGTACTATTCAGGGGCATCTAATGTTGCACACAATCACTCCCAACTCATTCTACCATCTATATCCAGTCAATTACTTGACTCTAACTTTTAGGTTTCAATTTCTCTGGAAACATACTCAATCCTAATTGGTATATTTCACAAAACAAGTCAATGCACATTGACTCCCCAGGCCTAGCACTTTCGGATATCTCCAACAAAGCATCCACAAATATAGGGAACAAGTCATAAGGTGATTCACCTTAGCACCTTTTTATTTCATACAATCTTTTAACAAAAGAGACATGGTCAACCTTGCTTGGATCTTCTAAACACTTCATTTGGGGCTCACTATGATCCTCATATTGTGGTGATGGAGAAAATGAGACAACATAATCCTTATCCTCTTGACATAACTCTCTACTTGTTGATCCATTGATTATATTTTCATGAGATGTGCTAGGATGATCAATGTTAGCGGCCAAGCATCCCTTCATCATTGAATATTTCAAATTATTTTCAATATCTATAGCAATTTGATATGCTTGGTGCAGTGTTGTGGGCTCTTTATCTCTCAAAAAATAGCTCATCTTTATATCAAATGCACCTAAATATACAACCAATAATTTCTCATCATTTGGTCTTATATTCTTACGGATATCCCTTATGATCTTTGAAAATCGGAGATTAAAAGAAGGGACTAACTCGTCCTCTTCTCTGTGGATTTCCATAAAACTTTTTCTCACCACACTTGGGTTTATTCTCTCACCAAATTGTTCTATGAATGCCAACTTAAACTCATACCAAGAATGTATAGAATATGTTGGTAGAAAAGAGAACCAGTCCGTTGCATATCCTTTCAAAGATTGAACAAACAACTTCATTACATCTTCAAAATCTAATTCATAATCTCCCATCATATCAAAAAACTCCTACAAATTTTTTCTTACTCACTCAAAATTTTCACCACTAAAATTGGGCACCTTTTCTCTGATTTTAGGAGGTGCATCATTTGGATAACCATGAATATTACTAAAATATACAACTTTGTACCTTTCACTACTAAAATTTCCTTGATGTGAAAAAGGATATCCATTATTTATTGTTATGTTCATATCCACATCACGACACACAATTTGATAAGGCATTTTGTTGTATCTTTACAAAACTTGTCAGATATATCAAAGAGAAATTTCAAATTCCCTTTGAAACTAAGATCTTAAGCCTTTACAGTGCAAACTTTCTATCTATTTTTCTTAAGATCTAAAATATAACATGCTTCTTTATTATAACTCATAAATTTCACATTACACTCTAAAACATGAAAAATTTCCACCAATATTTCCCTCTATTAGTGTTATTTCACTTAATTGGGAATCACTCATATCTCTATTCTTGAAAAATTATCATAACATTGCCTTTAAATAGAATAATTATTTCTTTAAATTTATGAGAATACCTGGAAACTTGTAGCATTTGTTAACTTAGCATCTCGACAAAAAATCTTGCAGATCTAAAACTTCTATGTGTTCTTTATCAGGTGCTTACAACATAGTCACCACCTCCTTCACAAAGGATTAAACTTCGAATAATATGACCTTTCAAAGTTAAACTCGTTCTAGGTTTTCTCCAACAATGGAGCCACACTCAAATTATTTGATCTTTGTTGTAAATGAACCTTTTCTAGGTCCAAGAAATTTTAATTTATCTAAACAAGATGTTCAGATCTACCAAACAATTGACTTTGTGATGTTATAGTCTACAACTAGGATTCCTGGTTTTATAAATTTCTCAAAGTTTTCCCCAGCGGAGTTGTCATTTTGTTGGCAACTCAGATGGGAAAATATGATTCAATAATTTTTGTATACATTTAAAATCGTTCTGGATAATCTAATTAATTAAATACTAGTTATTTAATTAATAAGCCTTTTAATTCGTCTACTTATAAATAAATTCTAAATTTATTTATATAGTTCACATTTTCTAATTCTTCTTATCTAAAATCTTATTCCTCTAATTTTAATTGAATAAAAAAATTCAAATAGTTTGTTTTATTTAATTAATATTTTCTTACTAAATTTGAATAATTCCAAATTTTGAATTTAGTCACATGTCTACAAATTTTCCTCTTTCCACCTCATCATGTGTCTCATTAATTTAAATATCCTTAATATTCAAATGGGCTTTATCTTCAACAAATTTTTAAACAAACTTGAGACACTTGGCTCTCTTCCTCCATTTATTCTCTTCTACACTTGGCATAATGTTTTACTAAAGGGAATACTCTCCATGATTCTCTCTAACTTCTTCATCCTCCACCCTTCATCCTCCAAGATCAAATCTAGACCATTGGTTTCTACCACATCATTTTATGCCTTGAAAATCCTATAAATGCAACCTCATTCTACAACAAATGGATCCCCAAATTTCAGCAGACTTACTCTGCAGAAATTCCATTAGAGAATTTAAGCATTTGAGCATTTAGCATTTAGAAGCATATTAGTTTAGAATCATGGCATCATCATTAGCTGCATTTTGATTTATGTAGTTTCATAACATCATTATCATGGCATAGATTTCATTTTCAGACAACAACACATTATCATACCATTACATCATATAGTTTACCAATCATCATGTAGGAATAGATTAATTGCATTTATAGAATCTTGTTCTCCAGGTTGTCATTCTAACAGTCATAGTGCATATACAATCTGAGATCCATTATGATTTAATGAATCCTCGAGGATAGAGAACAATGGGATGGCTTTAGGGAATTTTCTATGTTTAAATTCAATTAGATTTGTGATTTGAATTCTCTAATATAATACGTTTCATTGATTGTGTGTTTTATTGCTTATTTACACATTTTACTTAATTCACATGATACATTTTGGTTCCCAGCATGGGGCCTAGCCCCATTTTTAACAATTTTTGGAAAATTTTCATGAATAGGTTGGGCGTGAACTTCTATGTAGTGCATTCGTGAGTTCTTGTGGCACATACAAAACATCTTCTGGAACATCTGGTCCCTATTATGGCACATCCATCCCATCCTTCAGCGCACTTGGATCATATTTTAGCTCATTCAAGAGTTATTTTAGCCCATTTGGAATTTCTTTAAGCACATTCAATAGTTTCTTTAGTGCATACAGTAGTTCATTTAGCACATCTGTGTGATATTTTAGTGCATATGGTTAATGTTTTAGCACATCTGGCTTATTTTGCAGAAATTCAAAATTTCGAGAACTGATCAATATCTTATGTGTTGTAGGTGCTTAATATGCTCGTCAAAGACAAATATCTGAAACTATTGATAGTGTGTGCAGGGGATGGAGTTGTTTTATTGCTTTCTTTTGATTAAATTAGGCACCTATTTTAATTAGAAGGTTAATGAACCCCTTGTCTACTATTTGTGTAAAGTGATAGGCCTATGCTCTCCCCTTCATTGGGTGACTAGAGTGCTAGACTCACTCTTTTATGCTTTGTTAAAACCTTTAGAAGGCTTTCCATAGTGGGAAAAAGTACTCACCCTACGAGAATGACCTAAGTGGGAACAACTAAACCCAAGTTTTTTGACCCCACTATAATCAAAAGTGAATTTGGGGAAACCCAAAATTCAATAGTAGTGTGCGAGATAACCATCCCCAAATCCTTTGTTCTAAAGGTTGGGAGGTATCTTGAGGGAGTTTATCATTTGTTGTGTGAGTCTCCGAACACTTTTAATATCACAATGCAAGGGGAGGGAATAATCTGCCCCCAAGATACTCACCATATAACTATCAGGGATTACTAGTCAAAAGTGGAGGATTTGACTTTGGTTAAGACTCGAGAAAGAAAAAAACATGGGCGCCCTCTAGGGGGTGACATGGTTGTGTGAGCTGACATAGTTTTAAGATGTGGGTTGTATTATTATGAGTGACCCTTGACATTAGAAAAGTGTTTGATCTATTTTCTCTTGTTTTATACCTGTAGAAATCAAAGGAATCAGACCAGATTCTTGAACACACACTTAATGTTTTAGTTCCTAGGCTGGAAACAATAGCCTTACAACTTGTTGTGTTTGAACTCATAATCCAAGGAATCATCCAGTTCAGAACACTTAATTCACAAAATTCACAGACAAGAAAACCAAACAAATAATCATTGATCAAAAAATTACTCCTTGGAAACATCCATTTCACTAATTAAAAGAAAAATAACCAGGCAGATTGTCAAAATAGTGAACATTTTCTAGATTAGCGCATAAATTCCATGTTTCAATGCATTGAGCTTGTATTCTAGCGCATCTGACTCATTTTCTAGCGCATATAGTTCATTTTCTAGTGCATATAGGGCATTTTCTAGCACATTTGTTCCACCTTCTAGTGCATTTAATCATCCATTTAGTGCATTTACCTGATATTCCAATAGAGAATTTGGTTGAAATCACATTTAGGGGCAATCTAGCGCATCAGTGGCTTTCTTTAGCGCATATTACCCATTTTATGGCACATCTGAGTCATTTTCTAGTGCATATAACTCATCTTTTAGTGCATTCAGTCCAATTATCTAGTGCATTCAATCCATTTTTTGGTGCATCTAGGGGACAATCTAGTGCATCCAGGCCATATTTTAGTGCATCCATTCCATCTTTTAGCACATTTGTACCCCGTTTTAGCGCATCCAATCAATTCAAAACCAAAGAGAAAAATTCGTTGTCTGTCCAAAAATTAAACTCACATTTCAGGATCCTTTCCAAAACAAAACCATTCCTCAGTCACAACAGTTTCTTAAACTTGGTGAAACTGGTCTTTACAAGTGAAATTCTCTTAATTAAACTAAGATCTACCATCTTAAAGTGTCTAAATCATCAAACACATCTAATTGTTAAGCCAAGTTTCATCATCAAGATTTATCATCCTCCATCATGAAACAAAGTTGTATAATCAGACTTAACTTAGTCTAATCAATAGAATTTGTCATTCTATTTGACTTAGTTATTATCTTTGGCACTCTTCCAAACAAAGATCCAAGTTTAGTGAAAATTATAACACTTGTATTCCCATTTTAACAAGATCACAAAAGCAAAAAATTGAGGAAAAGGAAATTAGAATTCAAAACACCATGGTTGAAGGTGAAGAAAATCCATTTCATAGATTCCACCAACTTGAAGGTGAGGAAATAACTGAGGAAGACATCCAAACTGCACAACAAGATCCTAACTTCCACAAATTCATGGAGAAAGTTTTGGAAAAATATGGACACAAATACTTGTTAATGTTGGCTAAACAAGGTGTTAAATTTCCCGATGACTTTGGTGTTACTCAACTAAAAGTAGCACCCAAAAGGACTAGAATTGATCCATCAAACACAAATCCAATGGCTACTTTGACTAATAAAATGAAAAATCTCCAATAGCAGATCCAAGACATGCAAAGAAGAACCATAAAAAGATACTTGATACAAGACATCTGCCCATATCATTTTGATCAAGTTGTGAACATGATACCCTTTCCTAAACATTGTGAATTACCAAAGTATGATAAATATAATGGTAAAATTGATCCTATAAATCATGTGAGGGAATTTTGAACAATGAACTTAGATTTTGCACATGAAGAGACTTACTTGATGAGATTGTTCCCACGAAGCTTGGGTGGACATTATACGCAATGGTTTTCACAACTTCCACTTGGTATAAGATCCTTTGAAGGATATGTTAACAAATTCATCACTCAATACTCTTATAACATCCAACATGAAATTACCATGAAAGACCTTTGTAATACAAAATAGAAAAATGGTGAATCATTCCTAATTTTTTACAAATATGGAGAAAATTGTTTGCAAGATATGCTCATCCCATACTTGAAAAGGAAAATATGGAAATCTTCATTGACAATCTAAAAGATGATGTGAGTTATAGACTTGAATTGCAATGCCCACCCACCTTTGAGAAAATAATTGAAAATGGAATTAAAATTGAAGAAGCCTTGGTCAAAAGAGGAGTTTCAAAAATCTACAATGAAGGATCAAATAACGCAAACTCTTCCAATCATTACAACAACAATTATAAACCAATATTTTGGAAAAGACATAAAAATACTGGTAATAATGATGCTATAGTTGAAACACAAAATGAAAAACTAGTATTTAACTTGACGGAAGCTACCACCAAGACCAATCAAAACAACAACTAAAACACCAATCAAAATGCCAATCAAAATAACAATCAGAACAATGTTGAATCTAAATCATTCCCATATCAAAAACCATCAAATCAAAGAAGATTTACACCTTGGGATAGTCACTCGAATCAACATTAAGAGAGTTTCTTGCACATAGACTTATAACATTACCAGAAACAAGAGATTGGGAACCAAGAGTTAAACCATCTTGGTGGAATGATGCACACTACTGTGATTTTCATCAAAACAAAGGACACAAAATGAATGACTGCATGCAACTGAGAAATTTGGTACAAGATTTGATTGATAACAAGACAATATTTGTGGAAGGACCTCAAATGAACAATGGTCATGGAGTATTCAAGAATCCTTTACCAAATTATGAAAAGGGAGAAATATTCTTCTACAAATGGCAAAGGAAAAAAAGTGAACTATGTGTATGACACCACTATCCTTCATATTTATGTAGTTGAACATGAGAAAAATGACATTGAAATTAATGATAGACAAAACGTTGTTGTTGTTGGTAATCAAACTAATGACATTGTTGCAGCTGATAATCAAACTCATGACATTGTTACAACTGAAAATAAGCTTAATGACATCAATATCAACCTCAAATCAAATTAAATCAATGACATCATACCATTAAATCTGATCACAAACATTGCGGCAACTGATAATTAGATTAATGTTATTAAAATCAGAGAAAAACAAGACCATCAATCAGTCAATGCAACCACAAGAGGGAAGGCCAAAGTAATATTGAAAGGAGTTACGCCTAAAACACCTGCTGCCCCTTCAATTCAATACAACATAGATGATCAATTGCAAAAAATCCCATCTCAATATCAATATCGAAACTTCTCAAAATTTCTCCATCTCACAAGGAGATTCTGGAACAAGCTCTAGTAGCCACCACGGTACCAAATAACTTGGAAGTTTGTCAATTTTGGGCTATGGTGGGACACTTGACTGCACCTCATTACCTATCATTTTATGAACACAATGAAATATCACTTACCCATCCACACAATGTTGCCCTAGTCCACATTGAGGTTCTAATTCATAAACACCAGATCAAACATGTTCTAATAGATGGTGGAGCGGGTCTAAATATCTGCACTTTAAAACTTATCCATGCACGGGGATATTTTGAAAATTTCATTGATGCTAGAAGAAAGATCATTATAAAAGCCTATGATGATGAAGAGAGATCCTCCCACGGATTTATTGTGTTACCAATTCAAGTGGGGCCAATTGTGAAAGATATAGTTTGCCAAGTGTTAGATAAAGAGTTGACATAAAACATACTCTTGGGACATCCTTGGATTCACGAAGTTCAAATAGTGTCGTCAGCACATCATCAATGCTTGAAATTTCCTTTTAATGGACAAGAAATCACTATTTCAGTTGATTCCAACAATCCTCAATATTGCAACACACTTAAAGTGGTTCAAGATTCTTTTGTGCCACATAACAGAGAAGCTCATACTCCTAGTTCATCAAATAGTGAAAGGCAACTAAATTTTGTGTCAAGTGGGCTGAGAAAAAGATTCAGTCAAAGGATAAAAGTATCAGTGATTCTACTTCATCAAGTAACAAAAGCCAACAAAATTCTTTGTCAAATCAACTTGAAGAAAAGATTCAGTCCAAAGACAAAGACACTGGTGGTTCTACCCCATCCAATCAAGAAAGTAAACTCAATTTATTATCAAAACAATTTGAGAAAAAAGATCCAGTTGAATGACAAAGGCATGGGAGAATATTCATTTGATAAATCCTTGTGTCTTTCACAGTTACTACCTTCACCAAGATCCTATGGACAACCATCAACATCAAGACAAACCTCTTCACAACCAATCACACTCTTTGATGGTAGATTTATAAAAGCGGACACTCAAGCTAATGAATCTGAGGATAAAGAAATTTGAAATTGGTTGTACAAAGATGAAGAACAATCAAAAGCATCAACTTCTAATGTCCAAATAGAACAATATGGTAAAGGGAAAACAATTTTAGAAAATATGTGGAATGAAGGAAAAAGACTTATCAGAAAAATAAAAGAAGGCATTGTAGAACCAATCCAGCCTCTCACACTCCATGCAAAAGACAAGACAGGGTTGGGCTACAAAGAAGAAACAAAGGAAGACATAAAAGAGAAGGTTGTTGAGTGAATCCTACAACTACAAGCTAGTTCTAAGATAGATTCAAATGAATATGAATGGGATTCACTGTTTGACGAATCTTGTCAAGGTAAGGATGTTGACGTAATATAGAGGTATGCACTAATATGTACGAAAGGGAAAAGCTCAAGTTCTAGAACTCTTGAATTTGGATCACAACATATCGATGGCTCAAGTGAGGATGAACAAACATCGAGCAAGATAGATGATTTGCAAAAGAGTAACATCATAGGCCTCAACATTGCTATCGAAGACTTTGACAATGTTGCCATTAGAACCCTCACTATCATTGACCTTGACCAATCCAAGGATCCCTTGCCTCTAATACATCTTGAACTTATTGACTGGGAGGAAACTGAGCCTCTCGATGTCCCTATCTTTGTAAACGATGATTCCAATGTTAACTTCCTTTGTTCTAACAACCCAGAAATGAGTTCCACCCATGAATCTCATAATGAAGCTTCAAGCCAGGGGGTACCAAATCTCTCAACTGCAAAATCAAAAATATCAAAAATTGATCTAATGGTGAAAACCATTTAATGGCTGATTAGATCAAGAAAGAGTAAAAATAAAGAGTGTAGCCAACAATGAAAAGCTCTCTAAGGCACCGAAGGATGGGAGATTTGACACTCTTTCAGAACATTATCATGAAATATCATCAGTACTAGTTGAACCTACACAATCCATCAACATTGGTACGTCAGAAATAGTGAAGACTCTACATTTAGCAGCATCCATGACATAATAGGAAAAACTTGATTTCATCAAATTCTTTGAGGAGAGACAAGTCAACTTTGCTTGGTCCTACGCTAATATGCCAAGTGTA
>CM021106.1:646785093-646924911 GCA_007115665.2 Sequoiadendron giganteum | reverse complement strand
AAAACTTAGGAAAATGCATCTACACATCGCCTTGTTAGTAAAAGCATAATTGAAGAAATTATTAGATGTCGGGTTCATCCATTCAATCAATTACGTTGAGTGGATTTCCAATGTTATACCAGTCTCTAAACCAGATGGTAGCATCAGGATATGCACTGATTTTAGGGATCTTAACAAGGCATGCCCAAAGGATGATTTTCCTTTGCCCAACATTGACATCATCGTAAACTTGAAATCAAGACATGCCATTTTATCACTCATGGATGGATTTTTAGGATAAAATCAGATCAAAATATCATTGGAAGACCAAGATAAGACAAATTTCACCTATCCATGGGGTACTTTCTATTGGAACTTCATGCCTTTTGGTTCGAAAAACATAGGAGCAACATATCAGCGAGCGATGACAACCATTTTCCATGAAATGATGCATACCTTTATGGAGGACTATGTAGATGACCTCTTGGAAAAATATTTCACCAAAGAGGGACATCTAGAAATCCTAGATAAAATATTTACTCAATTGGAAAATTTCAATGTCAAATTAAATCTAAAGAAATGTGTGTTTCGTGTGACATCAACAAAACTATTGGAGTACATAGTCTCAGAAAAAGGCATCGAAGCGGATCTCACCAAAACCAAAGCTATCATGCAAATGCCACCACCAAAGAACATTAATCAACTGAGATCTCTACAAGGAAAATTCCAATCTATCAAGAGGTTCATTGCACAACTAGCAGATAAAACTCATCCTTTTAATCATTTTCTACATAAAAATGTTTTCTTTAGATGGGAAAAAAAATGCAAAGGAACTTTCAATCAACTAAAATAGTATCTGATATCTCCACCCATACTGATACCATCGACAGAAGAAAAACAACTATTTCTCCACATAGAAACAACTGAAGTATCTTTGGGCGCTCTATTGGCACAGGAAGATTTTGCAGGAAAAGAAAGGGATATTTATTATATCAGCAGAACATTAAATGGCTATGAAATCAATTACACCTTCATCAAAAAAGCTTGTCTAGTGGTATTATTTTCTACTCAATAGTTGTGCCATTACATGTTAACTCAGAATGTTAAACTCATAGCTAAGACTAGCCAAGTGGGTAATGATTTTGAGAAAATTTGACATCCAATATGTGGATCAAAGAGAAATCAAGGGTCAAGTGATAGTTGATCAATTAGTTGAAGCACCACTACAAGATTATCATCCAATGCATATTGAGTTTCCTGATGTATATGTCCTTACCATATCATCACATAGTGGATGTTATATTTTGATGGGTCTTACATGCAACACAGATCGGGTGTTTGAATCCTATTTGTCATGCCTCAAGGACATACCATCCCAAAATCTTACAGGCCCATGTTTCCTTTTGCAAATAACATGACTAAGTATGAAGCACTCATCATTAGAATCAAGGTGGAAGTCAAATGGAAGATCATAGAGTTGCAAGTCTACGAAGATTCTCAGCTAGTCATAAATCAGGTGAATGATGATTATTAGACAAAGGATGATAATTTGATGTCATATAAGAGAATGGTGGATGATTTCAAAAAGTATTTTTTTGAAATAAAATTTGAGAAGATTCCAAGAGGGGATAATAAAGTTGTTGATGCAATGGAAACAATTGCTTCTCTTCTATAGATACCTGAAAAATGAAGCCATTATGAGTTCATGGTGGAAAAAGTGCTTAACCCTACCTATGATAACCTTGAATCCAAAGTCATATGCCATATGGTTGATGTTGAGTCCTTAATTTATGGGAAGAACTATACCTATTTGAGAGATAATACCCTTCCACCTGATGTATCCTGAAACAAGAAATGTAACTTTATCGGCCAAGCTGCCCAACACACCCTGATAACAAATATACTCTATCGACAAGGTTTTGATGGAACTCTCCTTCATTGTCTTGAATGTAACAAATCCGAAATGGCCTTACATGAGGTTCATGAAGGTATTTGTCGAAATCATTCAAGTGGATTTACTCTTGCTAAGAAACTCCCATGCTTGGGGTATTACTGGTTGAATATGGAGAAGTCTTTTCAATTGGTCAAGAAAATCCAAAAATGTCAAATCCATGGTAATCTGATACATGCACCAGCACAGAAACTGCAACCGTTCACATCAACATGGCCTTTTTGTCAATGGGGACTGGATCTGGTAGGTAAAATTCATTTGTCATCATCCGATGGACATAAATTCATCATCACAACCATGAAGTATTTTACAAAATGGATTGAATCTATTCCCTTAACTACAATCACTAGAAACAAATTTGCTTCTTTCATCCTAAATTGCATTGTGTGCTGATATGGCATTCCTCAATCCATTGTCACTGACAATGGTATACCTTTCAAGAATCGAGATGTCTAAGAACTTTGTGAAAGGTTTCATATCCAGCATCGATTTTCCACATCGTACTACCCTCAAGGAAATGGTCAGGCAAAGGATTCAAACAAAACCATTTTGAATATTTTAAAGAAAAGTGTCAATGAAGCTAGACGTGACTGGCACATTTAATTAAACCTTGCTTTGTGGGCATATTGAACTAGCATCCATACACCAATAGGAGCCATGCCATATGCTCTTGTATATGGATTAGAAGCTATTTTACCTTTCAAGACTGAGCTACCATCACTCCATGTATCTTTGAAGGGAATCATCTCAGAGGAAGATTATCAGGTCTCTAGGCTACAGGAGCTAGAATTGTTGGATAAACGTCGTCAGCAAGTTGTAGATCATTTGAAAGCCTATCAACAAAGGATGTCCAGGAGCTATAATCATGAAGTAAAACCAAGAACATTTCAAGTTGGTGAATTGGTCTTAAAAGAGAATCCTCGAAATCAACAAGATCGAGAAAAGAAAGGGAAGTTTGAACCAAACTGGTTAGGTCCTTTTGTTGTCGTATTAGTCTATGGATCTAGAGCTTATCAGTTGTCTACACCTAAAAGTGATATGTTCGAGGAACCTATTAATAGTATCCATCTCAAAAATTTATACACCTAATTCATCCAGTGCATCGTAAAAATTCAAAAAATGCAAAAAAATTTAAAAAAGTCCTAAAAAAATACAAAAAAAATCAAAAAAATACAAAAAAATACAAAAAATAAATCAGAAAAAGAGAAAAAAAAAAATCATTGCCTTGATGAAAACTTGGCAAATAGGTGTCTTGGTAATAACAAAAAAATCTGAAAAAGTGTAATAAACACAAGTAGTGAAAACCTGGCAACAAGTTCTATTTGTGATAGATTAGCTTCTCCATCTATTTGAGCATGTGTCAATCATCCGATTTCACCATCATTATGCCTATCATCGAAAGAAACCTCATGTACATATCTTGGTATTGCAGTCATGTCTCACCTTGGTCTGGGGGAAAAAATCTTGAACTCACTAGGGGCAATAAAATTTGAGCTTAAACCAATAGACAAAACAATAGTATGACAACACATCAAACATAATGACCATAGTACAACTCAACTTTGAACATGAATCAAACCATCTGAATCAACCATTCGCATCAAACAACCAAATCAATCAATTAAAACAAATTTAAATGGATGATATTCTTCTGAATCATGGTTTTAATGCTTTAGCATGAGTGTTCAACTGTTGTACTTTGATTTTTGTTATCATCTCTCCAGAGCACCTCAAGGATGTCTTGAACTAGAGAAGAAAGGATGGAGTATGATATTTTCTTTGTTTATTGTCTGTGCATTGATCATTATTGCTATGTGAATTGTCACAAGACGTTCTCTACAAAGTATCATTGATGACATTTCGGGTTTTTATAGGAAAATGATCAACTCTTGTCTTTTTATGCAAAAAGTGCTCAGGTAATCTCAGTGCAATTATGCCTCAATTATTGTGTTAACTTGCAATATCAAAAATCATGAAAGTAGTACTTAGGTCATCATGGTCTAATTATACCATCAATTTTTGTACTCACTTTCAACAATTCAAAGGCTCAATGATGATAAAAGCATGATAAGTCAGCTGATGTAATGACAACTATTGCATTCTTTAGATTTGCATGGCTAGATTAGATTAAATTCATATTAGTTTTGCATCTGCAGTACAAATTTTCCAAGGTTGGAAAAAATTCAAAATGATGCTATCTCTATCATTAACGGATTGAGTATACTTGACATTAACAAAAACAAAATCATTCACACATATAGTTGCATAATCACCATACATTAAAAAGAATTATCATATCATTCATCCACCCAGACATTAGATCATATGTTTGCATTATAAAAATACAAAACAAAATGCATTACATATCATTTGCATAACCACATCCATCTCATATCATAAAATCATATATAATCATAATCTATGCATTACCATATCATGATTGCATCCATACATATTCATGACATAAGCATATAAACATCATATAGCATATATAATAGAAATAAAATGCATCCATCATAAACACATATAGACATCATATAGATCATTAAATCATTGTTGCATATCATCTATAATCTCAACATAAAAATGTGAAAGTGTACAATGATATCCAAACATGTAGAGAGATACAATATCAAAAATGGCAGTATCATCAAGTCTTTGAATAAATGTCTACATCAATGTCTCAAGTACATCAAATGTCAAAACATCGGAGCTATGAGGTGCTCCCCCTAGATGTTGTTAGTCTCTCTAACCCTCCCACTACATCGCCTAATGGCCCTAAACTTGGGTCCCTGCCTGGTGGATCTCTCAGAAGTGGTTGTGTCACACCCTACTGGTGGTCCAAGACTGACTCCTGTTCGATCTTAACTGAGCATAACTGACCTGTCCCTCTAGAGGCACTAAATCATGATACCAACCTCAATAATACTTGGCCTCTCTAGTAACCTATGTGACCCCTTTGAGCATATCACCTGTGGCAGTACCCTTGGCCACTCTCTGCAACCTATCGGCCAATGCCTTTGCCTGCTCAACCCACTGTCTCGCTGCATCTCTCTCAGCCGTCAAGGTGGTAATCTATCCTTGTTCTTATGCTAGAAAATCCTATACCTATGCTAGCTAACCCTGCAAAGTATGGACTTGGACCTATAGGGCAACTATCTATGTTTGTTGCTGCTATGAGGGAAACCAAATCTGCACATGTTGTTGTGTTGCAACCACTAGTGATCTCCTCCTTTGGGGTACCATGAAGTCTCACACATCTAGCATTGGTCCACTGGTCCACCTCCACCTATACCACCATCACCTCCATCACCATCACCACCACCTCCATCACCATCCCCATCGCCATCATCTCCATCATCACTACTCTCTCCCTCCTCATCATCACCTCCTCCACCCCTCCTCTGTCTCGGTGCCTGATCATAATCCAGTGTAGGTACTGGCTCATCTGGATTGGATATCCATGGAAAAGGATGTGAAAATAAGTAATGTGCATACTCCTATGATAAAGAGACCTCTATAATCTTTGGGTGGTACTCCTATATCACTAGTTGTAACCCAAAGTACTCCTAACACGCTGCATCATATGATAAAATAGGCCCCCACTCCAGAATGTCTTGTCATCTCCATGCATATAGAAAAACTCCTTGGGGCATACCCTATACTCGCTCGTACTATCACAACACTCTCCTAAGAAGGAATCTCTCTATCACAAATGATGTCCTCCCAATCAAATATCTAGTAGTGCACACATATGGCATCTTTGTGTCATCCTCCGACCACTTCTCGTAGCCTAGGTAGGGCCTCCATGTCACAGTATCCAAATCATCTAGAACCCTCCACTAGTACTCTGGTTTTCCTAGCTTATTCTAGATAATTGAACCTGTATATCCATGAACGTAGGGCCTCCAATTGGATGTTGTCTCTCTACAATAGACCGAGTGACAACTATGTTCTCCCACACCCATATCTGTAACAATGTAACCCCAGCTAATAAATTGGATTCTCTCAGATAAACCACCTAGTGAAGATCATGGTATGAATGTGCTAGCATGTAGGATCCCCAAGAATATCTGGTCCCCTGTGTGATCATTCTCTCTAGTGTATGGCCCCATCCAACTGAGAGTCCCTTTGACCTGCGGTCAGGACATAAAAATCATCTAATAAATCCAGCAAGAACACATGGTAATGTTGCATATACATCAACCATATCCCACCATGGGATCTCATAACCACAAATCTGCTCATCCTCGAATACTCACCTCAATGCATTGATGCTCCCCTGCTCAGTGGAATCATATACAACCAACTCACCAACAACTAGAATCTATAGAATACGGTAAACATCCTTTGGTGTGACTATCATCTCACCAGTAGCTAAGTGGAAGGTCTTGTGGTCGTTGTGCCAACTCTCTACCAAAGTTGTCAGAAGTCCCCTATTAATCATGTGTTGAGGCATATCTAACAAAGAGGTCAATCCACATCATCCAATCACAACAAGATCATCCTGTTCCAGATGCGAAATCAAATCCCAGGTCCTCAGGAAACGCTCCCATGACATGAGGATTGTCAAAGGCTCCTATCATCATAACATATCACAAATCAACAATCTTATCAAATCAATCAACATCAATCAGCCTATCAATCTAATGATCTCTGATGATATTTTGATTACATCTCATGAGTGTCTGTCATTGATCCTCTCTTATCATCAGGTCGATCATCAACCTATCATTGATCCTCACCTATCATGAGGTAAATTATCATCATCCTATCATTGAATCTCACCTATCATGAGATTAATCATCATCTAATCTATCAACATCATCAAATCAAAGGTTGACACGATAAAAAATCATCAAAATCAAGGAGTCTAATCTAAATTTCATCAATCTGGCCTAGATGTGTTGAAACAGTATTTCTATGCACTGAAAACATCAATGCACTAAAAAACTTCACTGATGCACTAGAACAGGGTCTCAAAGCGCTAAATCAATGAATGCACCACCAAATTTCACCCATGCACCATCATGATCTATCATGTGTTAAATGACATAATGAGCTAAAACATTTACCTAATGCGCTATTTCATTGTACCTATGCGCTAAACCTATGGATGTGCCATCAAAATTTATCAATGTGCTAATTCATCACATCCATGCGCTAAACAATCTAATGTGCTAGAATATTTATTAGATGCGCTAAAACTTGCCCTACATGCGCTATTTTACCATATGTGCTATAACTTTGACTGTATGCGCTAAAAAAAAAACCTATGCGCTAAAATGTTGTATGCGCAAGAAAAGTCTACCTATGCGCTACATCGGGCTCCCTATGCACTAAAATGTAAACATCCAAATTTTAAACCTGAAAAATGTGCAAAAAACAAGGTTCAAAATTTACGAGGAGGTTTTTCGGGGTATGTACTGGAGGTCCATACGTGGTTGAGTGGTTGTGAAGTTGCACGTGCTCGAATTGGTGGGTCTGGATCAGAATCACCATCTTGCTCAATTTTCACTAAGTTGCTCTAATCACTCAATTTTCAAAATGAAAATGACTTAAATGACTTTCATTTCACATATTTTTACCTTTTAAAGGGTAATTAAGTGGGAATTTAGTCGGATTGATTTTATTTTTCAAAAGGGGCCTTAATTACTCAACTAATCAATAGGGGTAGGATCAATAATATTTCTGGGAGATAAATCATTGATATCATCCTAAAATTTGAAAATCATCAAAAAATCATAAAAATTCAAAAAAAATCAAAAATTCCTAACAAATCATAAAAATTTCAAAAATTCATCGATTTATCTCTTGAGGGGGCATATATCCATCATCACTCGAAAATCAGTGTCTAGGGCATCGATTTATTTTTTTCAGCACTAACAACATTTTTTTCTTTGCAACAATGTGTAAACACATCACTTCAAAGAGGGGCAAAATGTATACACTTAAAATCGGTTTGGATAATCTAATTAATTAAATAGGAGTTATTTAATTAATAAGGCTTTTAATTTATCTACTTATAAATAAATTCTAAATTTATTTATATAGTTCACATTTTCTAATTCTTCTTATCTAAAATCATATTCCTCTAATTTTAATTAAATAAAAAAATTCAAATAGTTTGTTTTATTTAATTAATATCTTCTTACTAAATTTGAATAATTCCAAATTTTGAATTTATTCACATGTCTACAACTTTCCCTCTTTCCACCTCATCATTTCTCTCATTAATTTAAATATCCTTAATATTCAAATGGGCTTTATCTTCAACAAATTTTTAAACAAACTTGAGACACTTGGCTCTCTTCCTCCATTTATTCTCTTCTACACTTGGCATAATGTTTTACTAAAGGGAACACTCTCCATGATTCTCTCTAACTTCTTCATCCTCCACCTTTCATCATCCAAGATCAAATCCAGACCATTGGTTGCTACCACATCATTTTATGCCTTGGAAATCTTATAAATGCAACCTCATTCTACAACAAATGGATCCCCAACTTTGAGCAGACTTACTCTACAAAAATTTCATTAGAGCATTTAGCATTTAGAAGCATATTAGTTTAGAATCATGGCTTCACCATTAGCTGCATTTTGACTTATGTAGTTTCATAACATCATTATCATAGCATAGATTTAATTTTCAGACACCAACACCATTATCATTGCATTACATCATATAGTTTATCAATCATCATGTAGGAATAGATTTATTGCATTTACAACATCTCATTCTTCAAGTTGTCATTCTAACAGTCATAGTGCATACACAATCTAAGAGCCATTATGATTTAATGAATCCTCGAGGATAGAGAGAAATGGGACGACTTTAGGGAATTTTTTGTGTTTCAATTCAAATAGATTTGTGATTTGAACTATCTAATATAATACATTTCATTGATTGTGTTTTTTATTGCTTATTTACAAATTTTACTTAATTCACACAATAAAATTTTCAAGGTCTCCAGTTACAAATAATAGTTCAAGATTTGAATGACTCTTTGATAAGACAATCTGCAACCAAATTTATGAGTGCATTCCCTAGCGGAGTGACCATTTTTTTGTCTCTTTTTCAAGCTGAGCCCCAAAATTTCCTAGAGGAGAGCCAATCATTATGTTTAAGACATTCCTAGGCTAGTGGCCAACATAATGAGTAAAGAATTATGAGGTCTTTACTCTTGCACTTTAGGCTTTGTGAGACCTGGGAGGGTTTTCCCAATTGTGTTCATTTTTATTTTCTTAATGAAGACACTTCTAGACACAGTTTGGTTCCTATGACATGCAAATTATACATAATTCATTAAAGATTTGACTAGTCTTTAAGTGAATTATCATCCGTTTGTAGGAACAAGGTTGTATTTAAAAACTTATATCTCAGAATTGATAATATTTTAATAAGTACTATTCTTATTTTGAGTCTAGGGCTAGGCTTACCATCGGTTCATTGATTTCAATAATTCTTGACAAACAAGTCAGTGCCTCATCATTTGGGTAAGTGGAGTCAAATATGGAATACCTAGTAATACACAAATTATTTAATTTTGAAAGAGATGGACTATTTTCATTATTCCTTGCATTAAAAAAAACTCACCACATCCAAAACATCACTTCTTACCAAATCCCATGCAAATTCATACAAACCTATGGCTCTGTTCAAGCCTTTATTTAACTCTCTGAGCTAAAGCATAAAACAAAGCCATACATTCAATTAAACCATTGTAAATAAACAAAAATATCCTTGATATTTTCATTTATAATCTACAAAAATATACAAAGGAGAGTGCATGCTTTAAAATTTAGATTTGTTTTGATATCATTAATTCATGTAAAACTCTTTAAGACTATTACATAAATGACTTATACCCAAGATGATTTTCTAGCATATTCATCAAGCCTTGTGCATTATATCTATTTTTCTATACTTAAATTCTACCTAAACCATGCTAGATTGGAAATTTGACCTCTATAATGAGCCTTGAAATCCATTTTATAGACTAAGGGAGCAACACGAATTGGGCTCATTACAGTTACATTTCAAGTATATTTCACTTTAGAGAAAATTTCAATTTCATTTCAGCCATTCCACGAATTGTTATATTCAATCATTCTCTCACCATGGGGAAACAAAAGGGAAAAAAGAGCACCAAGCAATTGGTCGAAGAATCACACACAAGCCTTCCAAAAGGAGTTTTTATCAGCACATTCAGCAACACCAGGGAATTCACCATTAGTACTAACTACACATACTAATGAACCATCCACAAGAGGGTCGAGTCCATACAAAATTTCAAAAATCAAACACCATTTAGCAAGGGAACATGGGTGCTACCCGGCCTTGTCAGCAGTTGAGTAAACACACCCACCTAGTTTCTTGATAGAAATTGGAGTATCAATTATCACCTCATCATCTGAATCATCATAGGGCACAAGGGAAATGGGACACTAAATAGAATCAAGGCCAGCCCCTACTTCCTCATTGGAAGGGTTATCAAAAATTTCAATTGGAACACTGGGTTTCCCCGAATAGACCCTAGGACCCTTACTCTGGTTCTTCATTTCATTCACAGACTCAACAAGTCCCTTCCCTCTAGCTTTGACCAATTCTTCTGAAATGGTCCTATTTCTCAGATTGTAAGTACTCTTGATAATAATTTTCTCGCCCTTTTTACACATACTCCTCTTACCCTTCAGGACAGTTGAAACTTCTACCATAATGGGTTTAGCCTTAGGGACATATGCAACTGGTTCATGGATACTCAGCCTACTAGACCTTCAAATTGGTGTGACAGGAGTACTTGGATTACCAATTTTACCTGGAGTAAGACACTAACCACAACCCGTTTTGCAAGAAAAAAAATAGCCGAAACCTTTATAGAACTCCCACTCACAGAAAATAAAACCCCAAAATCCCCACACAAGATAATAGAGAGTAAAATTGAGCTAAAACAACAATATCACCCAAGGACCTAACATGGATAACTAGAATGTATGTGTGCACACTTACAGACCAGAGGATATCAGACCATCATCTTTGTGATAATTCACTCGACACTCAAGTATTGCACCTCTAGTACCTATAGAAATTATTTCAGTGCCATGATAATTGTAGATGATCGAATACACTACAAGAAATCCTCATTAAATAGAGGAATTAGAGGTGATTTGTATTTAATGGCCACCTTGGCTGGCTCGAGCAAGCAGAAAAATCAATCGCTGCATGTTGAATCCTAGTCATTGATCATTTAGGATTTAAAACTCTATCAACGAGGCCCATTAAGGATCATCACTTTCTTTCCCACTCGTACTTAGAAACAATGATGAGGTGCTTATAAAATTTCCATGTACCCGTTAGTATCCAAAATCCATCGTTATCAACTTTCCTGCCATGGATCTTGATCACGGGAAGAAATCTTGGCCTCCAATCTTCACATCACGTCACCCATTTCTCCTATAACTCCCATCAAGTGGTCTCAAAAGGTGAAGCCATGACCACATGCAATGGGGAGAAACTCAATCCATCGATGGTCGCAGGTTCCCCCAAGAAGGCATAACACATCCAGTGATAGTTCAAATGCTAGCGATGGGTTAAAACTTAATGATGGGGAGTACTATCTCTCAAGAGCTCATTTGCTCTTCCTAAGACCTACTCTTTGGTCTTACTAGGGTATTCTTCTCTACCCTACTCAGTGGTCACTCCTAAGACCCCTATCCCCTTTTAGAACTCTCCACCAATTTCAAACACTCACCTTTACTCTCACACCCTTACTAAGCACCTTTGGGCTCAACTTTGCCACAACGTTCCCCAAGCCATTCTTGGGACTAGGAATAGGTCTTCCAACTATTCCTTGGGTGATCTTACTCCACTCTGATCCATCTTGTAGGATCCTTTCTTCATTTGTCCATCGAATTCATGTAAACCTTGTCTTTAGGCCTTGTAGCCTTTTTGGTTAGTTAGGCCCCCTAAAACCAGTGTTCTTGGAATAACTCCAAGACTTCCTTAAAAAACCCCCAAAATCTTCATGGATACACTCTATAGACCTCCTAGGCTCCAATATTTCCTAGGTTTTAGACCTCCTTGGTGTCCGTACATAGGTCTGTCACCAAACCCCTATTTTTAAGGGTTTCTAGGGTATGTAACATAGTCTGGTTTCTTTTTCTTAATTGAGTGCTCTAATGGCCTCCTCTGCACATCTCCTTGCATACACATGTCCATGACACATACCCCTACACCTTTACACCATTGATTGGCACAAACCAATCCGTTAAGCAAGCCCTCTTGCTACTGTTTTGTTCAAGCACCTAGCCAGAATGCCTCTGCACTCACCTAGAGCTTGTTGGAATTACTAACTCTCCTACAAAAAAAGACTCCATAGACCATATTTACACTATTTATAGGGTCCCCTACTTGATTCCAAGAGGCCTTGGAAGTTTAGTCATGGGAATTCAAGTGGGGAGCATCTTTTACAAAACTGGCCCTGAACCAGGCAGTGAAACAGTAGCACACAAGAACTTACAAAACTATTAACCAGTCATGCCAAACAACTAAACCAATGCCACACAAAGTAGGTACAGGTCACAAATTAAAGTTTCAATGCATTAGTTCAGTCCTTTCAATCCATTAATTCACTAGATCAAGGCTCTGTTACAAAAACACAGTCACAAACTTGTTCTTTCCAAGTCACAATCCGTACTTCCAACTCTTCCAACTCTTCCAACTCATCCAAATCATCCAACTATCAGGTTAGGGTTTTTTCTTAGCTTATATATCCTATCCCCACATGTTGGGACCCTTAGGTTAGACTTAGAACAACATGAAAGCTTCCTAGTGTTCAGGAAAATGGTGTCAAGACAACTTAGTTGAATGTCCTAAGAATACACAAAACTCAAGACTCTAAACAAACTTGCCATAACACACACACCAAATCAACCTTGGGACTTTATCAATTAGTCCTTATTACCTTGGTGGTTGGCTAGAACCACCTACACGGAAAAATTTGCTAAGATCTTTCAAAAGACCTTAAGGTGCTCCTACACCACCTAACTACATCTCTCATCAAGGGTTACCATCCAGGTGGTGATCTTAAAGCATGCGATGGGTGATGTGCTTTAAAATGGTGAAAGAGATAGTGCTTCACTCATTGCAGGGTGGACATAGGCTAGTTCGAAGGAACACACGATGAGTGAATAACTGCTAGCAGTAAACTTCGGTGAGGCCAAAATGGACATGAGAAAAAAATTGTTCTAAAAGAAACTTGGGCTCAATAGGTAACCTAGTACTTGGGGTCGATCGAAAAATGATGATAAAGGCCATAAGATGCCACTTAAGTAACTAGTTACCTGATGCAATCGGTTAGTGAAGAAATATAAGTCGATAAAGGATTAAGGGTGCAGATGTGAATGGAAACCATAAACCCTAAACCTTACTGATAACAAGTTGTGAGCAATCACATGTCTGGCCATGAAACCAATGGGACCATGAAAGTTTTTTAAGGGTTCCACCAATTTTTTCATTGGCAATATCACTAGTGTCAACCTCTAGTGTTGCTTTGATAAGCATATGTTGGTGATGCTCAACCACTTGTGTGATTTAGATTGCATAGAAGTGTTTCAGGTTATGAGTTTGAGTTTGTGGTGCTTGGTTTCCAAGTGCTTTTGAGAAACTTTGAAGAAACGAGAAAATAGTGTAGTTGAGAGGTGTTCAATGTTTTTCTCTACATCTCTTCATGGTTGAAGATCTTCCTATGTGGTTAGATATGTTGATTAGAGGTGTTCAGAGGTGTTATATCCATAATTTTATGTCCTAGATCATTGTTCAGAGAAAATTGTGTTCACCAGTGTGTGAACTATGAAAGTAGTGTTGTCTAAGAGAAATGGTGTTGCTCCACATTTCTCTATAGTGTGGTTTTTGGTCTTTTAGATTTGAGGGTGTGCTTATATTTCTTATATCTATCTTCAGCCTAGGTTTTTTGTGTTTTGGTGCTCCACAAGAGTGCATTCAGGTGTTGCAATGTGTGGAAGGTTAACTAGTTGTGCAGGATGAATATGTTCTTCTAGTGTATGATGTTGTGAAGGAGTTGTTGGATTTTAGGGTGTTGATGGAATATACTAGATTATGTTAAAATGTTGTATGTTTTCCATGAGTCATCTTTGAATCAAAGGAAGCATGTACTTAATTTTTTAATGTTGTTAACATAGGTTTGGTCAACCTTGGGTGTTTACACTAATTGAGGATATTCTTCAGTGTTTTTGGAAGTCTGGCATGGCATGTTTATACGGATTTAGGTCCAAATTAATGTGTGGTGTGATCTACCTTCATTCCTTTACACCATAGGAATGTTTTGGTGCTGACCTAATTTGAATTTGCATAGTTGAGGCACATAGCCAACCTAGTCAATTGTTTATCAAGGATGAGGGTGGTATATTTAAGTGTTGAGTTGATGGAGGATAGGTGTGTGATGTGTGTTGAGATGTGAATGCGAAAGTGAAAAATGTAGAACGAGCTTTAATTGCTAAGACTACTAGAAGTAGTGAGCAAAATGTGTCTACATTCTACAGAGAGAGTGTGAATGTTCTAGTGAAGTAGTGGTGGATTTTTCTATTTCTCTAAGATGGATTTCTCATTGTAACAATATTTCTTCTTCTTTTTAATCGGGTAGTGAGCCCTCCTTTTCTTTTGAGCAGTGAGCCCTCTAACAATGAGCCTATTGTATTTGATGTTACAATTACTTTATATTATGAGATAATACTCACTGTGGTTTTTCCCTTCTTGGGTTTTCCACGTAAATATGGTTTTCTCATGTGTTTCGATGTGTTTGCATTATTGTTTCTCATGTTTAAATTATACTAATGCATGATAAGGGTTTAATGGTTGTTAAGGGTTTAAGGTTTAATGCAGATCTGAATGTTAACGACGTTTTTGATGTTTTAATGTACAACTAATTCACCCCCTCTCCTCTTAGTTATCTTGTGCATTCAAAAATTGGTATTAGAGAAAGGTTCCTTAGAAGAAAGCCTAACCACTTGAGGTAGATCTAGGATGGTGTACAAGAAGGAGGCTCCTCTATTTGATGGATCTGATTATGCATTATAGAAGATTCGGATGGAAGGTTTTCTTATTTCTTTGGGATTTGGAGTTTGGAAGTTTGTTGAAACTGGATATACAATGCATGCAAATGGTCTAAGTACTAATGATGAGATCAATGTATATGAGAACAATGTTAAAGTTAGGTATTCTCTTTTGATTGGTCTTTCTAATTTAGAACTAGTGAAAGTTATGAGTCTTAAAACTATTGGTGAAATTTGGAAAAAGTTGGAAAGTATCTATGAAGGAGATGATAAAGTCAAGCAAGTAAAGATGCAAAATTTGAAGACTAAATTTGAGACCTTAAGGATGATAGAAGATGAATATATTATAGGATACATGCATAGAGTGGACAAAGTTTTCAATTCCATCAAAGGCCTCAGAAGAAAACTTGAAGAAGAAGAGGTGGTAAAGAAGGTACTAAGAACTCTTACTAAAGCTTATAGTCATATAGTTTCTACTATTGAAGAATTTTAGAATTTAGATCAGTATTCCAAATATCATTTGTTTGGTACTTTAACTACTTTTGAATTGAGAGATTTTTGTCTAAGTGATGTACAAAAGGATACTACTTTTAAAGTTGGCAAAACAGAGAAAAATGAGGAATCTGATCCAGATGAAATTGAAAAAGGGTACTAGAAAGTATAGAGGTAAGTTACCTTTAAAATGTTTTAACTATGGAAAGATTGGTCATTATGCTTCAAGATGTCCTATCAAAGTTTCAAGAGATAGACCTAATGAGAATAAAGGTAAGTCAATTAAGAAAAGATATTATGTTAGAGAAGATGCCAATACATCTGATGATGAATATGATGAATGCATATTCATGGTTCTAGATGTTGGAACTAATTCTACTAAATCTGAGAGATCTATGAAGGAAAGTGCTCCAGAAGCGGGTCATAACATTGAAGGAGCAATGGTGTCTGCTTTGCATGCTAGAGAAGATAAGAACATCTGGATCATTGATAGTGGATGGTCAAATCACATGACAGGTGATAAGATTAAGTTTGTTAAGCTTGAGAAGTTTAAAGGTGGTTTAGTTAAGTTTTGTGATGATGCATCTATTAAGATGTGTGGAAAAGGTTCAATCAATTTTGATGGAAAACATAATATAGATGATGTTCTTTATGTTAAGGGTTGCATCATAACCTTTTGAGTGTAGGAAAAATGTGTAGCAAAGGATATAATCTTGTGTTTTAGGACAATGGGTGTGAGATCATAAAAGGCTCTAAAATTGTGGTTGCAACATGAAGAAGGATAGATGGAAATATTTATCAACTCAAGTGTGTAAATGGTGAATTCTTTATGACTCAGATTAATGAAAGTTGGCTATAGCATAGAAGAATACGTCACATCAATTTTGATAGCTTGGTGAGGATCAAATTAAATCAAGTTGTGAGAGATCTTCCAAAGATTACAAAGCCTATCAATGTTTTCTATAAGGATTATCATATTGGGAAGAAATCCAGAAAGAGTTTCCAAGTCAAAGAACAATCTACTACTGGTCTTTTAGAGTTGGTGCATACAATTTTTTTGGGAGTTGAGTTGGTTGTTATTCCTAAAAGGTTGACTTATTAGGAATCTGTTACCATCCCAAATTAAGGATCGACAGGAGGTTGTTAAACCATGTCATAAATCATGTGGTTAGTGCTAACTAAGGGGTGGAAGTGTCAAGGCTCTAGTGATCCCCCTAGAATGACCACGGGGTTCAAACCCACAACCCCCACTTTGATACCACTTGCTGGGAGTTGAGTTGATTGTTATTCCTGAAAGGCCAACCTATCAAGAATCTACTACCATCCAAGATTAAGGGTCCACGAGAGGTTGTTAAACCATATCGTGAATCACATGACCAATGCTGATTGAGGGGTGGAAGCGCCAAGCTTCCAACAAGATCTTTGTGGACCTACACGAATCAAAAAATTTCAAGGTGACAAGTATTTCATGATATTAATTGATGATTAATCTAGAATGACTTGGGTTACTTTTATCAAGGAAAAATTAGAAACTTTAGATAATTTTAAGGCATTAAAATCTATGGTTGAGAATTAAATGGATATGAAGATCAAGTGTTTGATATTTGATAGAGGTGGAGAGTTCACCTCCAATGAGTTTAACACTTTTTGTGAAGATCATAAAATAAAGAGGCATTTGTCAACCCCTACGACTCCTAAACAAAATAGAGTTGTGGAAAGGAAGAATAGGACTATTCAAGAAGTAGCAAGAACAGTGATGAAGGAAGAAAATCTACCAGATGTCTATTGGAGAGAATCAATTCATACTGATTCTACATACTTTATAGAGAGAAAGCAAGGACAAACAGTTCAAAGACTCCCTATGAGTTTTGGTATGGAAGAACCCCTACTGTTAAATAATTTAGAGTGTGTAGAAGTAAATGCTATATAAAAAGAGATGAAGAAAACTTAGAAATTTTTAATGCAAGATATGATGAAGGAATCTTCCTTGGATATTCTACAAGAAGCAAGTCATATCGGTGCTACAACAAGAGGCTAAAAATGATTGTTGAAATTACAAGTGTCAAAGTGGATGAAGACCTACATAAAATTTTAGTGATGATAGATGAATATGAATTAGATGAGTCCTATAGAGAAGAAGAGAAAGATGAAGGCATGGAAAATAATTGCAAGTTGAAGAGGAAGAAGATTCATAAAAGATCCCTAAAACCCCTAAGTATGTGTTGAAGAATCATTCAGAAGATCAAATTATTCATGAAAAAAGAAGAGGTGTGTTGACAAGAAGAAAGGCTGCTATGATGGAAGAAAAACTAAACTTGTGTTTACTTTCCAAAGTTAAACCTAAAATAGTGATGGAAGCATGCAAAGATGAGCATTGGATCAAGGTTATGGAAGCAGAATTGATGCAGATTAAGAATAATTAGACTTGGGAACTTATCCCAAGACCAAAAAAAAAGAATATGATTGAAAACTAAGTGGGTATTCTGAAACAAGATGAATGAGAGTGGAGAAGTGGTAAGAAAAAAAGGCAAGACTTGTGTGTAAAGGCTACTCACAAGTAGAAGGAATAGATTTTGAGGAAACATTTGCTTCAGTGGCAAGGATGTAAGCTATTAGGATGTTTTTGGATTTTATAGCACACAAATATTTTAAAGTGTATCAAATGGATGTGAATTTTGCATTCTTGAATGGTGAGTTTGAAGAAAAGTTTTATTTTGAACAAACAAAAGGCTTTCAATTATCAAATAATCCTAATATGGTCTATAGATTGAAGAGGAAATTATATGGACTCAAGCAATCTCCTAGAGCTTGGTATGCAAGATTGGGTAGGTACTTGTTGCAAGAAGGATTCAATAAAGGTATTGCATATAATAATATTTACTTTAAAGTTGATAAATATTAAATCTTGATTGTAGTAGTGTATGTTGATGATATAATCTTTGGAGGAAATGAAAATATGTGCAAGGGATTTGCAGAAGAGATGTAGAAAGAGTTTGAGATGTATATGTTTGGGGAGATGAACTTTTCCCTTAGAAATCAGTCAATCAGACAAAGAAATGGATATTTATTTAATAATTAAAGTATGTCAAGGAAATTTTGAAGAAGTTTTGGATGAAAGACTCTAAACTGGTATGTACTCCTACGGTTATTAGTTGCAAGGTAAGAGAAAATGATGAGTCTCCTAAGGTTGATTAGAGAAAGTATAGATCAACGATTGGAGGATTGCTATATCTAACTACTACTAGAGTAGATATCATGAATGCATTTTTTCTTGTGACCAGATTTCAAGAAGATCCTAAAGATTCACATGTGGCAATAGTGAAGAGGATATTCAGATATTTGAAGGCCACTCTGAAACATGGTTTATGGCATCCAAAGGATACTAATTTCTTGCTGAGTTCTTATACAAATGTAAATTGAGCAGGTTGTTTGGATGATAGAAAAGTAAAAGTGGTGGTGAATTCTTTCTTGGAAACAAGTTGTTGTCTTGGCTAAGAAAGAAACAAGATTGTCATTATCTACTACAGAGGAAAAATACATTGTTCTAGTATCATGTTGCACATAGGTGTTTTGGATGAAGAAAATTTTGAAGGATATCCGAGTGATATATGATTAACCAATTTCTATCTTATGTGATAATACAAGTGTTATTAACCTTTCAAAGAATCATGTAATGCATTCAAGAACAAAATTTATCTCAATCCAATATCACTTTTTGAGAGAGAAAGTTATAGAGAATGAGGTGAAGTTGGAGTATGTGCCTACTAAGGACCGGGTTGTAGGATATATTCATGAAGGCTCTTCCTAAGGATACTTTTGAGTATCTCTAGGAGAAGTTAAGAGTTATTTCCCCTCCTTTCAACTAGATGCATAAGGATATGCATCAGTCCAAAGGATCTCAAGATTCATTCCTTATTCTGGACTAATGTTGGTGACTATCTCTTAGGGAGTAGGTAGTAGCATTGTTTGTTGTTGTGGTCAAGGGGAGTAAGTATTTTCATTGTATGAATGTTGCTAAATTATGTTATGTAGTGTGCAAAAAAAATGTAAATAAAACAAAGTGCATTAAAAGAAAAGGTAGAGTAGTTGTCCCTTATAGGTGTTTCCTTTGAAGGAGAGAGAGTATGTGTGATTGATATAAAAGGGAGAGAGATACAAGTGTTTCCCTTTTCCATTGATGTCAAAGGGGGAGAGAGTAAAGTGAAAAAGGATAAGAGTAAGCTAAAAGGATTAGAGAGAGTTAAGGGAAGATTTAACTAGAAAACCTTATGAAGTAAGGGGCGAAAAAGAGAAAGTGTTGGTATGGAGCAATGTGTTTGTGATCAGATCTATTGTGTTTATTGTTGATATTTTTCACATCATGTGTTGACATCAATGAAAAATGGGTATATTTTTGGGAAGCACATGATTATTTTGTATCATGCCATTGATGTGACCAAAAGTTCTAGGTTATTGCATTGATGTCAAAAAGTATATCGAGAGGTTGTTGGAATATTGTGATGATGCTTTGATTGGCTGCATTATGTTGTCATTAGTAGTATCATTGGTTTCAACCTCTAGTGTTTCTTTGATAAGCATGTGTTGATGATTTTAAACCACTTGTGTGGTTGAGATGTTATATAAGTGTTCTAGGTGATGAGTTTTAGTTTTTAGTGCTTGGTTTCAAAGTGCTTTTAAGAAAATTTGAAGAAAAGAGAAAATAGTGTGGTTGAGAGGTGTTCGGTATAGTATAGTAGTTTATAGCTATGATTTTAGGATTCGATTGTATGATGGAAAAAATTACACACAATTGAATCTTGAAAGATGAAAAAATCACACACAATCGAATCCTGAAATCATAGCTATAAACATTATAGATTGTGGAAACTTGATATCATTAATAGAAGAGTAGTGTTCATTTATTTTCTCCACATTTCTTCATGATTGAAGATATTCCTATGCAATTTGGATATGTTGATTAGAGGTGTTAAATCTAAAATTTAATGTCTTGGATCATTTTTCAAAGAAAGTTGTGTTCACCAGTGTGTGAATTGTGAAAGTAGTGTTGTTTGGGAGAAATGGTTTTTCTTCATATTTCTCTGTAGTGTGGTTTTTGGTCATGAAGATTTGAGGGTGTGCTTATATTTATCATATCTATCTTCAGTCTGATTTTTTGTATTTTGGTGCTTCGTAAGAGTGGATTCAGGTGTTGTAGTGTGTAGAAGGTTAACTAGTTGTGTAGGATGAATATGTTCTTCAGGTGTATGATTTTTCAAATGAGGTGTTGTATTTCAAGGTTTTGATGGATTATTCTATATTGTATTAAAATGGTATATGTTGTTCGTGGGTCATATTTGAATCAAAGGAAGTGTGTACTTAATTTTTTAATGGTGTTAACATAGGTTTAGCCAACCTTGGGTGTTTACACTAATTGTGGATATTCTTTGGTGTTTGTGAAAGTGTGGTGTGGCATGTTTATATGGATTTAGGTCTGAATTAATGTGTGGTGTGGTTTTCCTTCATTCCTTTCCACCATAGAAATTTTTTGGTGCTGACCTAATTTAAATTTGCATGGTTGAGGTGCATAGCCATCCTTGTCAATTTTTTTCAAGGTTGAGGACTGTATATTTAATTTTTGACTTGATGTAGGATAGGTGTGTGATGTGTCTTAAGATTTGAAATGTGAAAGTTTGAAATTCGGAACGAGCTTTATGCTTGAGACTACTGGAAGCAGTGAGAAGAAGGTGTCTACATTCTACAAAGAGAGTACGAATGTTCTGGTGAATTAGTGATGTATTTTTTTAGTTCTTTGAGATGGATTTCTCATTGTAACAATATTCTTTCTTCTTTTTATAATCTAGTAGTGAGCCCTTCTTTTCTTTTGGGTAGTGATCCCTCTAATAGTGAGCCGATTGTATTCAATGTTGCAATTACTTTATATTGTGAGCTAATCCTCACTGTGGTTTTTCCCTTCTTGGGTTTCCCACATAAATCTAGTGTTCTCACGTGTTTATATGTGTTTTCATTACTATTTTTCATTTTTACATTCTACTAATGCATGTGATAATGGTTTAATGGTTGTTAAGGGTTTAAGGTTTAATGTAGATTTAAATGTTAATGAGGTTTTTGATGTTTTAATATACAATTAATTCACCCCTCCTCTCAGTTGTCTTGTGTATTCAACACACCATTGATCACAAAATCAAGGGAGAAAGAAGATTATCCTCAATAGTTCCCTGCCTTATTTATTAACATTGGGGTAAATTATCAAATTTTATTCATTTTGGGGAAAATGTAACTCTTTCTCCATAATTTGAACAATTTCAAGTTTTTGTTCCAAAATTTATTTGATCTTTTTAGGGGTTGATTAGGGAGAGTATATTTAAAACCTTCATCATTATTATTTGATCTTAAAAACTACATATTAATTAAAATTAGAAACATACAACCATGATATTTATTAGTTCCTAGCAATAGGCATGTTACTATTGTAATCATGCAATTCAAATTTTTAATTACTTCATCCTCTTTTAACCAATAAATACATTCCCCTAGAGTTTTATTTGGATTAATTTTTTTCTTTAGCATATTCTCCACATGGCGTCATTATAATAAGAGGTTTTCACTTGACAAAATGTTGACATTGCTATCATATTTGCATCATTATTTTGGCTACTATCATATTTTCAATTTATGTCTATCAAATAAATGATGATTTTTATTTGTTTCATGACCTATATAATTAAATTTATAATTTAATATATCTAATTGATTAGTGATGCAAATTATAATATATAATTTTATATTTCAATCTTAACATAAAAATACAATGAAGCACTCTAAAGAAACCCATAGTGAAGATCCATGTGAAATAAAAATCTCTCACAAATAAAAAAAAGTTCACCAATATAAACAAATATAGTAGTAGATCCAACAAATAACAAATATAAATAGAGATCATTAAGAAATAATAGATAAATAATAAATCTTCCATTATTATAAAATTTACCAATTCAACCTACTACATGTTAGTGGAGAATGATAAAAATGATGGTTGAAATAATCTAGTTTAAGAACATGTTTAGTTGGATTAAAGTCTTATTTACTCACATTTTTTTTACATATAAATTGACATCCCAAATACACTTCAATATGTATCCATTCCTTTGACTATGACTAGTATTATTTTCTGTTTTTCTCATATGGGTTTCCTATTTACATTTGACTTGAGGTTTGGAATATCTATCTAAGACCTTCTAGATTGATTTTTCTTTCACATGTGTATATTCATAGTGTTTGTTATTCTAGTTAGGTTCTCCTATTCTATAACCACTATTAGTGTCCCATATCAAATGCACAAGTATGATAATGATAGCTTGGTACATAACTTTATTCATTAAGTGGCAAAAGACTTTTTTCATAGGTTATATATTAAAGTCATCTTAATATTTTATTATTTTCATAATAGGGTGTAGTTTGTGTGCTTCCTTACATTCTCATTTTTTATTTATTTCATTTTTTCTTTTGTTGGTTAATTTATACATAACACTTATCTTCTCTATTGAAATATACATGTATTCTAGTTTAAAAGTTAGATTGCGTGTAGCAATTTAGATTAACAATTCTTCAAATTAACTTTAATTCATAGCAGAAATCCATTCTTTAATTTTAAATTATCTCTATAAAATTGAGTCCATAAAATTTTGAACAAGATTAAATCATATTTATCCAGCCCTCCAACATAACATATTGTATAAAATAGGACAAGTTTTCTTATAATAAATAAGTCCTTTTAACTACACCTCCACTATCAAAGGTTGATGAATCATCTCAGGATTATATTTCTAATGCTTTAGATAGGTGCAAGATGTGGGATGAAATAGTGTAGAAGCCCACACCAATGAATGTTAAGCTAGAAAAAAAATGACACAAATAAGATCAATTTTTAAAATAATAAAATTTAACCAAGGACATGTGTCACTATATAGGTATATTAGAAAAAGTAAGGGTTCTTTATCTTATTCACTAAACATTGAACCCCTAGCTATTTATTCATCTTTAACTAATTATGAGTATTAGATCTTTAACATTGAACTAATGAACCAAATTCACACATGAGAAGCCATCACACATGAGAAGCCACCCATCACTAATGGAGTATTTACAATGAATTAAAGAATGACCAAACATTATGATATTTAACCATTTTTCTAGTTTCCCTTGACCTTAGGCTCACAAATATTGATTGCCTAATTTGAATGAGATTTAACACAATATAAAGTAGATAAATTTAAGTAAGGTTATAGAGTTATGAGATAAAGACACATGTTTGAGGATCAATAGTAATGATCCATTTGATTGATAAAACTTTCTTACTTAGATATTAACCTATTTATGCAAGATTAATCATTTTGAAAGTGAAGTGATCTTGAAAATTGATCATTGCATGAGTTAAAAGATAATGAAATAAATATTTACTCCAAATAATTTTCTTGTTATTATGTAATTTTTGATGTAGCAACAAGTGGGTTTAAGAAGGAATAATTTGATAATAATTTCCAAGTAAACTATGCCCTACAACTATATATAGTGAGATTATTTTGTGGATGAAAAACCATGATTTAGAAAAGATCATGGGCTCAAAATAAATTATAATATTAATATTAAATTACAAATATTAAGACAGTAAGCTACACATACATAATAAAATTAATTGGCAATCATAGAAATATTTACTCCCACAACTAACAAGTAGCTCGTATCCTTTGTTTAAAAGGAAGTCCCATACAAGGTGGGCCAATCTCAAGTCCTTAGAATAAATTATTAAGAAACATTTGATAGCTTTTCATTGCCCTACTACCAATGCCCTATTTAGAAATTGTTCCAGCCCATGTTAAAATCATATTTTAAATAATTTTTAACTTTAATTTTAATTTCTGTATCAAATATAAAGTTGAAACATTGACGTAGTTTATGTGCTACACTAAACATCTAAATAAATAAAAAATTGTTAGATGTATTGATGTAAATAAAATGCATGCCAGTTTAAAATTTTCTCAAAAATAGAAAAAAGAATCCTACCAATTTCATTTAATGAAAAAAAATCTTCATTTCTAATTGGTTGGTAAGACATTCTTCCTCCTTAAAATTAAATTTAATTAATATAAGCAAATTTAATATTAAAAGTAAGAACATTTTCTATAAAACCTTATATATTTAAAAAAAATCAAATATAAAAGTAAAAATTGTTTATTTACAACATCTTTAGTCCATTAATAGGAAGGGATGTGTGGATGAATGTATAGTGAGTTTTGTTTTAATTTTACCACCAAAGACATGAACTTAGGTTCTCATATATTTTATAAAAGGTAAATATTAAACTATATGTATTATGTCTTTAGTCTGTTGATTACGATGAGTTGTGTAAATGAATAAGTAATGAGCTTTTGTTTTGGTTTTACCACTAAAAACATTAGCAAATGACTGGATTGTAATAGGTCCAATCAACTTTGGTATAACCAAATATTTAATTGATGAACATTATCAACCTCAATAACCAACTATATGATATGTGCCAACTTTAGGGAAATAAAACAAAAGAAAACAATGCTCATATTTAGCTATATGACATTTCACCCAAAATCATCAATCACATTGAGATAAATTTCACTTGTTCAATGTGAGGAATACTTAACAATTTTAAAAGCCAATGTAAGAAAAAATAATGTGATTAATGAGGTTTGATCGAGAAAATTAAAAGAGATATGTGTCACTAAGTCATTGCCTACAACTAATTGGGACGCTTTGACAAAGCATAGTGGTTTTAAACTTTTCTTTAATTATTATCCTTTGTAACCATTAATCTTCATTTAACCAATCAAGATAGATCTACAAAGGCCTTAATAAATTTAAATAAAAAATTGAGTAATTATTTCATATGAAACATCTCAAGTTGATTAGACTCATGCACCAATATTAAACACAATAGTAAAACGACAAAATCTAACACCTTATCCTTCTATTTTTATATATCATAGATATTAAAACAAGATCATCTACAACTTTAATCTTTGTGAGGACTTATCAAACAAAAAAACAAACACAAAAAAATTATTAAAAAATAAATACTTCAACATCTAATATTAACAAAAACCACCTACTCATACTTAATTCTCTAAATTTATTCAAGTACGGAAAAATGATTAGAAAACCAATACTTCAACATCCAATATTAACAAAGCCACTTACTTCCAATTAATTCTCAAAATTTATTCAAGCACGAAAAAATGATTAGAAAATCAATACTTCAACATCCAATATAACAAAATTACCTACTTCTAATTAATTCTCAAAATTTATTTCAAGCGCGACAAAATTATTAGAAAATTAATACTTCAACATCCACATCCGATATGAACAAAATCACCTACTTCTAATTAATTCTCAAAATTTATTCAAGTGTGACAAAATTATTAGAAAACTAATACTTCAACATCCGATATGAACAAAACTACCTACTTCTAACTAATTCTAAAAATGTGTTCTCCTTAATCATTTAATGAGAATAAAGACAATAACTTCTTTGAAAAAAACTCAAATTATCAACAAAATCAATCCCGCCTCAGCAAAAATAACACCGATAACAACATATATGACTTAAACCCAAAAAATGAATTTATATTCTTCACCATAATAAATTTGGAAGGATTACTTTTCTAAAGATAAGGGTAAGGAAACAATGACCAACCCCTTAATAACTTCCTAGATGGAGGCTTCAACTGAATACTTACAAAAAAGCCTTGTCAAATAGGGCTTAATTTCCTTACCTAATTTCTTTACCTAATTTCCAAGAATATACATTCTCTCACGTTTTGTTTGCTCATAAACTTAAGACAAAATTCAAGGTCTTATCATATTAATTCTTTTGAATGGTTGAAAATGGGATAAGATTGTCCCTTAAAGAAAAGGAAGTATGCCCAAATACACGCAGATCTTTCGCGATTTGGAAGACATTTATTGTACCACTTCCACTAGAGAATGTTTGTCATAGAGGTTACGTAGAGTTCATTCTTTGTAAATGTCAAACATTTAACACGGTAATGCATGTCACGTTTTAGATAGTTGATTTAGTCACACATGCTTGAAAACATTAGATAGCAAAAACCAAAAATGTCAATGGATATTTATCTATAAAAAAATTTTATGAGAATTTAAATGAAAATGATTATATTAATGGATGGATATTTAAATATTGGTGATTTTAAAAATTTATAGAAAGTTTGTGTATCAATTTTGTCATGGTAAAATTTGTATATTCATGTCAATTGTCATTTAGTTTTGTGTCAATTTTGAGAGAATGATTTAATAAATTTATATATTGACAAACAATGCAATCTTTGTGCAATGTCACACTCCATTCATATCTCTATTTATCCGTTTTCATAAATTCTTTCACATTTATCTCTCACCTTATTCATATACAGATGTATTCCAATTTATTCACCATTATTTGTTATGTTTATCCATGTGTCCATCCAAATACATTTGTTATCTACCTATCTTGAGTAATTTATACATGTGTAAGATATCTAACCCTAAAATTTTAAAACTTAAATTAAAATGTTGGCGACTCTTATGCATTGATTTTCTACCTAGAGTTGACTAAACACACATTTTCCTAATTTATTGTTTTGTTTTTGCATTTAAAGGCATTCAATTGCATTCATGTAATCGTCAAGTCATCAATTTAAATATCATTTGCATTTAAGGAAGAAGCCATGTGCTAAGAATACTTATGTTGGAGGACTAAATGAAACTCAAATTTGCATAATAAATTTATAAATTTATATAAATAATTGTTTTATCTTCAGCCATTGGCACAATTATAAAACTAGCCTTTTGGGGTTGACCTAAGAGATCATTTTCCCTGGAAATTCAACACCTCTCTAAAGATGTTCATAAATATTATCAATTCTTAATGTATAGTAGAAAATAGTGAATTTACTTAAACAAAGGTTAGGATTATGCATTGTACTAGATTATTTCAATGGATAGGGGTCAAATCTATGATTATAGAGTGACCCAAACCTACAAATTCAACCTGTAACAAAGAAAATCAACTATTTAGATCTCATGGAAAAGTATCAACATAGGTACATCATTCCCAATCCTAAGACACCCAATTTTAGTGCATCAATAAACTTATTCCAAATCCATCTTTCTAAAGCTAAGTACCCTATCTTTCACATTTGCTTTCCTAGAATAATATTTAAATTATTAATTGTGACACTTTCCTTGCAACTATTAATGAGTTCAACTACCTATCATGGGTTGAAGATTGCTCAATCTAAAGGTTTCAAGAAGGTTTGGTTAGAGGGAGATTCGTTAAATGTTATTAATAACTTGAAGAATTCTAATCGTCCCTCTTGGACTGTTAAATCCCTTATCTTTGATGCGATTGATATATTGAATTCATTTGATGAATTTTATATATCACATATTTTCAGAGAGGGTAATGGTCTAGCGGATGTCTTTGTTAATATTGGTGTTAGTGTTCATAGGATTTGGGATGAGGATGATCCCCTTCCTATTGAGGCCCTTGCTTGTCTTAATAATGATCTCCAAAAATGTTAAGGAGGGTGTCGACTTTATTATGACTTATTTTTACATTTCCCTGTTCACGTGGAAGATTATCCTTTAGAGTGATCTCGACTTGGGTCGTGCTTGATTTTCTGATAATTTGAAAATCCTTCATATGGGACAGCCTTTAAGGTTAATAATTACTTTCTACCACCTTGCTATTTTCACACGGATTGTGGGTAATTCTTTGCCTTTGTTCTCAAGACTTCTTATTTTTTGTAAAGTTCTCAAACTTATGGGTTTCGTTTCGTCTGTGATCATGGGCAAAGAAAGAAATAGGGATGAGCCATTTTCTTGTAATATCTTGAAATCCAAGTCTAAAGTGTGGGAATGACTACAACTGGGTGGGATTACGCTGTATATTGAGAGACTTCATGGGAATGATCTAAAGGCAAAGGAGTTGTTTGTTAAGGGCTAGCATAACAGGGTCTTGAAATTGGGTGGAACTAAATTTGACATTAATGAAGACCTTATTGCTAGTATCATGGGCCTATCTACTAAGGGTAGGAAAGTGTATAGAGACAAGAAGGATTCTAATGTTGCGCTGCAAATCTTCTTTAAAGATGATGAAGGCAAGAAGCTTGAGCGTGCTAAAAGTGGTGGCTACTACCATAGTTCTATCAAGGCTCTTTGGGGAGACATTAAAGAAGAACTTATGAGGTATATAAACTTAGAAGGTCATTTCTCTATCATTTTTGGTTATCATTTTTCCTTTTGAATCAATTTAGACACAAGAATAGAGTTTCTTTTCCTTTCTATTTGTTGGCATTTTTGGAAAGTGGGATTAAGGATCACAAGTGTAATCCCAAAAATCATGTTCTTCATGTTGGCTTAATTCTCCTCATATCAGATTATGCCAAGTCTTATGTGGTTCCTAAGCATCCTGATAAGGCTCCCAAAGGAAAGAAAAAGAAACTATAATTGGAGTATGAGACTATGTCGAAGGTGGACCCTAATGTTGGCAAGAGACACTACAATATCACTTAGTTTTGTCATTGATGGCAACTATAATCGATGATCAAATATGCACACTATCATTCAATCATATTGGCAGACAGATTGAAGATTGATAAGGCAAAATAGAGTATCCAATAGCACAGTGTTCATCGATCTGTATGAATATTTCAGGTTATTATCTTGTGTTGCGCATCTCACGAAATGATTTTTGGCATATTGTCTCTGTTACTACAAAAGCACAGTGGCTCGTATCAATTCATGTGAAAGATAGAAGATCTAGTTAGCCTATTCCTAGTTTTTCTTGTATTGGAGTCGACCTCATGAATGCATTATGTCACATATGTATAAGGAGTATTTAACCAAAAAAATTTATGCTCAATCATGTTTGTTTGGGTCCCCTCTATGTCTTAACCAACTTTGGAGGATGCACATAAATATTTAATTAAGGATCTAGTCGACAATTGTAATTATTTTTTTGTGTTCTATTGAAGCCGACAAAGTGTAATTGAATTCTATGATTGTGGATATATATAAATAAGATCGTTCATATCATTTTGTATGATGTATGAAGTATAATTTGGTGTGAATTGTGAATAAGATTATAGCAGAAGAGTGATAATGCATAGTTTCACTTGTGCATAGAAGATCTGTATTGTGTGTATGAGCATAATAGAGAAAAGGTACATAATTAGTCTATAAGGAAGTAGATCTATTATTGTGCTTAATTCAGAACTGTAATCAGGCCTTTGTAGATGTTAACTTTCTCAGTTCAAACTCTTAGATCATGGTTTTAATATGATTGTCTTTTGTAAGGCAGTGAGTCTTCCCTTTGAGCAGTGTGAGCTCTAGGCAGTGTGCTTGAATGCAAGTGCATTCCCCTTTTTGTAATCTTCATTTGAGTATAATCAAATCATAATTATGGATTGGCCATCCACTGTGGTTTTTCCCCTAACAAGGTTTCCACGTAAAAATCTTGGTGTTATGGTGTTGTGTTTATTTTCCTTTTTATGTATTATGATTGAATGTTTTTAACACTTTGAAGATAAAGGTTAATAAAGTTAATTTTTTCACAACACTAATTCACCCCCCCTCTCAGTGTAGCTTGTTTCCAATAATTGGTATCAGATCTAGTTCCTCTGAAAGAAGTCTAATCACTTGAGGAGATCTTGAAAGGTGTTTCAATGGATTCAAGCAATCTTCAACAACAACTTTTCGTCGCCCTAGATGATCTTGATCAGTCAAAGGCTGAAGTTCATAAATTACAAGAATACCTCTCAGATGTTGAGAAATTCATTGAGTCTCTGAAAGACAAAATCAATAAATCTAGAGAGAAGAGAAAGGAACTATGTGATAAGATTAAACAAAGTGACAGTAAGAGAATTGAAGAAGAACAACTCATTCAAGCCTTGAAAGAAAAGACAAAGGAATTTGAAAATCTTACCAAAGACAATACAGTCCTAAAGCATGAGATGGAATCTATCATGATGAAGATGACCAAGGAGATTGAAGATAGAAAGAAAAATAAAGAGAACCTAGCACAGTCTCTGAAAGAAAAATATGAAGTATGTAGCTGATTGGATAATGAACTAGAACAATCTAAGAACAATGAAGAGGCACTTGAAAGGCAGTTGGATGATCTCAAAAATGAACTTGCTACTACAAATGAGTATAAAGAGAAATTCAAAGCTAGCTCTACCATGCTTGATGAACTAATTAGCAACCAGGGGACTCATGATGACAAGTGAGGCCTTGGATATGAAGAAGGAGAAAGCTCCAGATCCAAGAAAAGGAAATTCAAGAAAGGAAATCAAATGAACAAATCTGGAAGGTATCCGGTAAGGCAACCTAATGCTCAGAGATTTAATGGATACTGTTACAATTGCAATAACTTTGGACACATGGCTTCTCAGTGTAGAAGTAGGATGACTCAAAGTGGTCCATCTTTCTCAAGTCAGTGTTTTAATTGTCATAAGGTTGGTCATAAGTCAAATGAATGTAGAAATGTGATGAATCAATTTCATAGAAATATCAAATTTTATTCATGCAATAGACTCAACCATACTGCTAACCAGTGCAGATCAAGAGGAAAATAGTGGAACAACTAGTTTGGAAAAATAAATGTTGTGTGCTATAACTATAACAAAATTGGACACATTTCTACATTCTGTTGGAACAGAAAAGGTCCAGTAAATCAAAGGAAAAACATGTAGAAGGATATCAAAGGAAAAGGAAAACTCACTACAGATACAGTCAAATAGTAGATGTAGAAGAAATGGGTGAAGAAATATCCCTCTGTTGTTGTTGAAGAAAATGTGGCAGCACCAGAACTTGCTTCTGGTAATTCCTCTAAGAATTAGTCTCAAGCCCTTGGCCTAGGGGGAGTAGTCAAGAAAATCATACAAACCCCTAACCAGTAAGTGACACTAGAAGTGGATGTGCTCAGTAGATGCATAGACTCTCAACGAATGTTGTTGAACTCATTGGGGGAAATGGTATGCTATATTGGAGATCCGCAGAAGTTCTACCAGGCAAGTGTACAAGAACAGGGTAACTAGATGCATTAGGGTTAAAGAATTTATTGCGACAAAAAGGTTAGGTATGCAAGTGATAAAAAGTCAATTCTAATCTTCATTTTTCACTTTGCATTTCAGAGAAAAGAATTTTGGAGAGCTCATAGGTGATCATTGGTGATTTAAGGCGAATATTCAAGCATTGAAGTGATTCAACATTCAAATTGCAATCTAGCAAAAAAGGTATTTTTCAGGAAACTTCACGAACTTGTGATTTGGTCAAAATGAATACTCCTCTAGTAGTTGAAGTCAAGGACAGACCTCGTTCTAAATTCAAATGACATCCTTACAAGTCTTTAGAGACTGATCCATTAGGAGCATTTTCATTTGTTTTGTATGGAGTTTTACACATAGAGGACATTAGGGTTTATATTCATGAAAATATTGAAGAACTAGGAAGTTCTCAACTACTAAATTTCTACAATAATCATATCATTGTTGAAGATTATTGTGTAAATCCAGAACATAAAATCTTGGAAATAAATAAATTCACATAGATGGTCAAATTTCCCATATTTGGAGAGTTGGAGTGGGTTCGTTATGTTTTGAGTCGAGTGCATGATGAGTTTATGTGGTTCAACATTCTATTAAAAATTACAAAGGAAGCTATCAGTGCAGTAACTGGTCTAAAATTTTCTGATGGATTACCTATTCTGAAGTCTAAGAAAAACCAAACAATCACTGATGCTATAGGATCAACATATGATAGAAGAGCAATGACTATTGACAACATTGTCGATATAGATGTCAAATTTGCATCCATGGTCATTGGATACAAGATTTAACACTCTAGCCAAGATAACTCAGTGTCTAGCACAAAAATCTATGTCACTTACCAAATGGTGAAGGAAAATGCAAATTACAACCTCTGTGGATTGCTAAGAATTCAGTTAATGGAGAATCTTGAAAAGATAAAGAAAGAAAAGAAAAATTCTTTCAAATATGGTAACCTACTTTTGTGGTTATTCTGTTATTTCATGGGTGAAGTTCTAAGAGTTGGAAAGGTTCAGTGGAAAAAGGACAAGCCAATAGCCGAACATATTAGAGATCTGTCATATAATGTTACAGATATCAAAACAAGGAAGGCAACTATGTGAGGATTCTTTAAAGGTTTTCAGTCTATGATGCAAGAAAGGGAAAGGATTCGTACCTCTATTGTAGAAAAGTACAAGGAATCAATTTGTTTCATGGTGGATGTTGATCAGTGTATGATGGAAGCGGTTGACCCTAGAACAATCTGGATCTTTCCCATGGGATATGAAGTTGATGGGAAAGTTCTGGATATGTACACTCAACACATACTGAGAAAACTAGTGGATCCGACATAGGAAAGGTTCAACACATATGCAGAGAAGGACACACAGGTCCATAATGAACTCAGGAATCTTGTGGTTACTAAGAGAGTCAGAAAAGAAGTAAAAGTTCTTACAAAGAGTATGGGCGTATCTGCAGAATTATTAAGAGAAGCTAGACAAAAAAGGGAAGAAGCTGAAAAAGCAAAGAAAGTAGCTAAGGAGGTTGCCAAAACTCAATCAGCTAGTCTAGCAGCACCATCTACCTGAACTAGAACCACTAGAAGCTTTGTATCTCATTCATCCCTTGCAGCAAAGCCCACCCCTGTAAAAACTGAGTCTAAGGGATCCAAAAAGGAAGGGAAGAAAAGAGCAAGAGAGTGTATATGGTTGTTTTTGATGATGAGAAAACCATGTCTAATGAAGAAGTCAAAGAGATCAAGCATCAAGGCACCAAGGCACTTACAGTCACAAAAGGAAATTCTTCTAGTGAAGATGACTAGGCAAAGAAGAAAGAAAATACTGACAAACTAGGTATGCCAGTACAATTAGTTGAAAAAGCTTTGGTTAAGGATGGAAATCTAAAACCACTTTGCAAATGGTACAAGTCTTTTGATGAATCTAACAAAATAATTCTTGAAGAAGCAACGATGAAACATATGAATACTTTCAATAAAGTATTGATTGAAATAATGCCAAATCTTCCTAAAATTTCATATGACATACTAGAAATGAGGAGAGTTAATGCTAGAACTAAAGAAGAAAGGATGAGAGAAAGAATCCTAGCATAACTATGTCCAGTAATGTTTGTAGAAGATATGAATGTGTTCCTGAAAAGAGCTAATAGAGAATTCAAGAGAAAATCAAGAGTAAACAAGCTCATGATTGGTCAAACAGATGAAGTCATAAAATAAATTGAGCAAATCTTTAGAAAGATCTTTCCAAAAGAGAGAATTAATGTTGTTGTTGAAGAAACACATGCTGAAGTTGCTCCATGTCTGGTCCGAAAAGTGAAGCTGAAAAAGAAAATGTTGAAAACATTGTAGTTGATCCTAAAGATGAAAAGATAAATGATGATATGATTAAGGATAGTCAAATTCCTCCTGCAAAAGAAAACATCGAAATCCCTATGGAAGTTGAGGCACTTGAGAATGTATTAGTTGAAAAGGTAGAGATCTCTGAAGACAAATCAAAACCTTCAACTGAGGAAGCAATAGTTGAGGAAAAGAAAGATGATGTGAAGTTAATTCCAATTGAGGCAAGAGACACTGCTGAGGCAGTGAAGAAATTCTTGGTTGATCACAAGAAAAAGATTGAACCGGAACTAATTGCAGGTCCAATTGACCTGTCCAGTTTAAGCCCAATCAAGAAAATGAAATTAGCTTTGTTTGCTCAAGCAAAATCCCAAGAAGAGCTACTGAAATCTCACATTGAAGATGGTGAACTATTGAATCTTGCATCCAGAGTATTGGAGAATATTACACCCTCTTTTGTGAAAGACTTGACTGAATCTTCATCCAATGAATTGAAAAGGCTTATCAACTCGATGAGTACTCATGTTGAGTCACTCAAAAAATCTACTTTGGAAAAATTACAGAAAGAATTTGATGTTAAAAGGTTCGGTGGATTGAAGGTATTGATTGCCAGAGATAAAACTATTTTAGCCACATGCATAAAGAATGTACATAATGCTTTATCAAAAGGTGGTAAGATCTACAAATCATGTTTTTCTTTTTCAAAGTTCATTGAAGCTAATGAAAAGAAGATCAAAGATCTAGAAAACCAGTTAAGTACTATTTCAGAGGCATTTCATCCTCTATGTGGTGGTATTGGAAAGACATAAGATGAAGTAATGTCTTTTCTTGATAAGTTAAAAAGCTTGGAACATGAAAATAAAAAAATTATTGCTAGAACATGTGAACTTAGAGGGACAATTAGTCCAAAGATTGGCATATTGTCAAGTGCTTTAAAAGAAGGAGAGGACTCTATGGTAGTTGCTCATCTGACCAACTTGGAATCTATAGAGACATAATATTACCTAATCTATGGCCATATCACAATCATGGAGAGTCTCAAAAAGAGTTTGGGATGCAAACCTAATAAACTGAAGAAAGATTTTGTAGACATTTTTAAGTTTTTGTAAGTTAAAGCAACATTTTTGCATAACAATTTTGCTTGATCCATTTTTGGTATACGCACCCCTACCTTTGCCATTGATGTCAAAGGGGGAGAAGAGTGGAGTGAAAAATTGCATTTTTGGAATTCAAGGGGAGAATTGCATTTTTGGAATTTTGGAGGAGGCAGTGTAGTCTATCTTGGTACTGATCTGGCACTTAGTCATTTTTCACTAAGTGTTGCCATCAATGCCAAAGGGGGAGATTGTTGGCAAGACACATTGCAATATCACTTATTTTTGTCATTGATGGCAACTATAATTAATGATCAGATACACACACTATCATTCGATCATACCAATAGATAGATTGAAGATTGATAAGGCAAAACAAAGTATCTAGTAGCACAGTGCTCATCGATCTGTATGAAGGTTTCAGGTTATTATCTTGTGTTGTGCATCTCAGGAAATGATTTTTTGGTATATTGTCTCGGTTACTACAGAAGCGCAATGGCTCACATCAATTTGTGTGAAAGTTAGAAGAGTTGGTTAGCCTATTCCCAATTTTTCTTGTATTGGAGCCGACCTCATGAATGCATTATGTCGCAGATGTATAAGGAGTATTTAACCAAATGTTTTCATGCTTGATCATGTTTTTTTGGGCCCCCTCTATGTCATAACTGACTTTGGAGGATGCACATAAAGATTTAATTAAGGATCTAGCCGACAATTGTAATTATTTTTTTGTGTTATATTGAAGCCGACAAAGTGTAATTTAATTCTATGATTGTGGATATATATATAAGATCATCTGTATCATTTTGTATGATGTATGAAATGTAATTTGGTGTGAATTGTGAATAAGATCAGAGCATAAGAGCAATAATGTGTAGTTTCACTTATGCATAGAAGATTTGTATTGTGTGTATGAGAATAATAGAGAAAAATTACAAAATCAGTCTATAAGGCAGTAGATCTATTATTGTGCTTAATCCGGAACTGTAATCTAGCATTTGTAGATGCTAACTTTCTCAGTTCAAACTCTTAGATCATTTTAATCTGATTGTCTTTTGTAAGGTAGTGAGCCTTCCCTTTGAGCAGTGAGCTCTAGGTAGTGCACTTGAATGCAAGTGTATTCCCCTTTTTGTAATCTTCATTTGAGTATACTCAGATCATAATTATGAATTGCTCATCCACCATGGTTTTTCCCCTAATAGGGTTTCCACTTAAAAATCTTGGTGTTATGGTGTTGTGTTTATTTTCTTGTTTATGCATTATGATTGAATGTTGTTAATGCTTTGAAGATAAAGGTTAATAAAGTTAATTTTTGCACAACATTGATTCACCCCTCCTCTCAGTGTAGCTTGTTTCCAACACCTAAGAAGGCCCTAAATGGAATAAGAAGAAAGTGGATTTGGAGTATGAGACTGAGTCGAAGGAGGATGTGGATTATGAACCTAAATTAGAGGCTTCTATGGAAGTCTACTTAGATCCCCCTGCTCCTATTAAGGGTGGAAAGAAAGGTAAGTCTACCCCTATTTCCATGAAGTATGAAACTTGTAGTGAGGAGGTGGTTGGTGACAAACTCTATAAAATTGGGACAGGTGAACCCTCTACCCTCATGAAAGGAAAGAAATTTGTTGCTAGGGAAAAGAGTACTATGCCCCCTATGTCTGGATCTAAGAGAAAAAAGGGTTTGAAGTTTGGAAGTAGAAAGAATATGGCTAAGCGGACCGATAGCCCTATTCAAGAGGAGTTAATTGGTGTTGAGTCTCCTCCAAATTTTGTTGGCAAGTAGGATAACATGGATATTCTTGAATAGGGGATGGAGATACAAAATAGAGGGAGGACTGATGCTAATTAAATTGTGAGCTCTCTTCCCAAAATATAAATGTTAGTTGTTGGGGTTAAAGGGAAAGAGGTAATTGACAATCAAAACCTAAATAGTGTTTCCCAGGAGGTTGAAGCAGAGGCTATGGATGTGTTTAATTTTAACTGGGAGGATTTTCCTAATGTTTTAGGTTTGGAAAAGGAGGGTATTATCTCCCTATTTAGGTTATTCAAATGGGCTTTCCATGAGCTTAATATAACCAATGTGAAGGTTCAGGGGGTTGTGAGTAAAGCTGGGGAATCTTTGGAGTCCTCTCTATCGGATCAAGTTAACCATATTTTTGATTCTTTAAAGATTGTTGCTGATGAAATACTTAAGTTGAAGAAAATTTTTGAAGGATTGTGACCTTGGAAGAGAAAATGGAACAAGTTAGCCTGAAGTTGGATAAGGTTGTGGAAGTGATCAAATTTTCTATGAGGAATGAAGCAAAGGGTCTAACTATCCTTAATTTGAAGGCTAGGAAGTGGATGGAGGAAGCTTTGGGTGATAAGGACACTACTGGGAACAGACAATGGATGGAGGAAGCTTCAATTGGTAAGGCTGCTACTAGGAATGTTGCAAGTTTGCATAGTATTTTGATTAAAGAGGTAAGTGATATGGGGCCCTGTACTCGGACCCACAATAAAACTAAGTTGAAAGTTGGGGTACCTTCTAAAGATATTTTTGAAGTAATGGGTGTGCATAAGAAGATATTTGAAAGTGATATGGAGGCTGCTAATATCCTGAAGAATTTGTAGTTACTATTTTTGCTCCTCCTTTTTTGGCAGCTATTTTGTTCTTGTTTTGTTGTGTGTTGGTTGTTCATTGATTTGTGTGGTTATCTTTTGAGACAACTATCATTTTTTGTAAAGGGTTTCGAGGCCCCTTCGAAAACTGTGTTACCTCTAATTAAAAACTATCAATAAGTAATCTAAGTTAATTTATGCTTAGGTGTATGCATATTATTGAATTATCCTAGGTTCACTATAGAAAAAAATTTGTAACATACAAATATGTGTCCTATAACCTCTATTCTCAAACCAAATCAATCATATGGATATTTTCATACATTATTGAGGGTGGAAAGTGACCTACTCACTTTTTAGATCATTTTTCACATATCATGTTTTTATTTTTGTGTTAGCAACATTTATGCCTATTTACAAGTTATAGGGCAATTCCAAAAGCTAGAACAAGTTACCGCATAGGACTTACAAAACTTAAGGCTGATAGGGGAGACTAAGTAAGAGGTTTCTTATAAGGGTCACATCTTTCTAAGAGGTAAAATATAAATATATGTATGAAATAGATGTAGGAGATATCAAAGAGAATATGTATATAAAATAGAATATAAAGAAAGGAGAATGATAAATATAGAGTAGAGACTAAGACTTGTCATTGTTTATGTTATATGATAATATATATAAGGATTTAATCTATGTATGTGTTGTGAATGAATATGATTCTTATTTAAGATATATATGGAATATATTTAGATATAGTTTCCCTATCACAAGTACTCTTTTCTCTCACAGTATCCTATGGGGTATAAATAAAAATACATAAGACATATTAGGGTGCATATCTCCAAATTATAACTCCCATTTTCCTCTTGCCAACACTGGTTCCATTGTCAAAACCCTAGAGTGAGCAGTGAAGAAAATAAAAAGTAGGAAAGAAGTGGTAACGAAAGAAAAGGATAATTGATATTAATTAGTCAAAATATTTTTTTATTAAAAATTTGCATATACAACTCTTAGGTACCACCCTTGTGAGAGAGGGGTAGGCACTTAAGGGATGAAAAATGGGAAGGGATCTAAAAAGATCCTTGAAAATATATAATTGTTCAAACTTTAAAATAACCACGGGATATATAAGGATTAATAGAAACCCAAATTAGAAAGACCCATAGAAAAAGTAGATAATAAGAGGAAAATTGAGCTTATTGAAAGAATTAATTTGGAAATGGAACAATATACTAGAAACCTCTAATCTTTCTCGTAGGAAGAATCTTCAAAGAATATTTCGGTCTTGGAGGAATATATTAGCGAGGGAATATTTTTTAGGCCACTATTTTTTTTTGGCACAAAGAATATTCAAGCACTGATGTCAATCATATGACCTCTTCTAACCCCCTCCTTGCCCCCATTTTCCCTAAGGATCTATTTTTTATTTTTGGCATAACTTGAGCATATGGTGCCAAAATCGAGAAAACAAGATATCATAAAAAATCTAGTTCCATGTACTTTCCAATGGTGTATGTCTCATCATCAATTATTTTTGTTAGTTAATTTTATCCTCAATCAAAGTTAGATCTTTATTTTATGCTTCCAAGCTTATAAATTTTCACCCACATCTTTGATTTTCATAATCCCAATAGTGTTGGAAAGGTATTTAAGAACTCTTCAAATTCCTGCATGCACTTTTTCTAGAATCTTCTTGAGGTACATTTTATTTAGTTTTGTGTGATTTAACAATTCTATCAATTACTTGGATTTCTTGACACTTGGAAAGGATGTTTTGTGTAAGATGACTTCATTTGATCTGCTTTAAATGCATTGAGGTTTTTAGTCTCTGATTTTTTTATTTGAGTAAGTATCACAAGTTTTTATATTCATACTTTCGTGGCCATCCTTGAAAAGGATAACTATGAGTCTTGGTGACACAACATCTTGACACATCTGAGTGGCTCGATCTTTTTCCTTATCTTTATGGACTCATAACTACACTAGAAACATTAGGGAGTTATACCACATGAAGTATTATCAACAATCATGTTGTAGGAGCTATTTATTCTAGTGCTGATCATGACACTATGTATGTTGTATCAAAAATTGATTGTCCCCACACACTTTGAACTCAAATTTGGGAGATCCATGGAGATCATCATACATATTCATTTCCAAAGGATCCTACTATATATTGTTTCATTCCTCTTGCAAATGTAGATTTCCTACCATTTGATGTTGATACTTTAGAGGATTTTGAGTATATCACAAGTCTTGCATGTTTTGATGGTTTAGAGACTTTTCTTCATGTTACCACTCTTAAAATCGAGACTATATCACCATATTATATTGTTCATGATCATCTTGGCATCACCAAATTCTTGGCCCCTATTGATTTAGTGTAGTAGGACATCCATATTCTTCAAGACATATCATCCTTGTTTAAAGATTCATATATTGTAGAATTAGAGGATTACTTTAAGGAAATTCATATCTCCTATTTGTTGACAACCAAATCAGCATTTTTGGCCAATCATCTTCATTGTCTTTAGAGATTGTTCTACATCAATCTTCACTACTATATAGATTGACATAACCCCATTTCGACATGTGGACACTTGAGCACTTTTCAAAGGCACACATCATTTGTATTTGGATTCCCAATTCTTCAATTTTATATGAATGGATTCTCTAATCACCAGTGGATCTATTTCTTCCTCTAAGAGGAGAAATGTTTTTATAGGTAGTGGATTGTGTTCTATCTTTAGGAGTTCATCATTGACCTAGGAGCTCTTTCTTTTTGGGTGGATTCATATCCTCATTTTCTCTCTCCTATTGGGGGGAATATATTTTACTTGTGTAGAAAAATAGGTACTTGGGGGATCACATTGAATACTCCTTTTATCCTTCTTTCACAAGTGTAGTTATTTCATTTTCTCTTTTGGAGAGGAGTTTTTCTGGCATGGTTTTCTCCTTTTCCCTAGTTATAAGAGATTCATTTGTTTGTACATGGCTACCTCAGTAGGCCTTGTAGTCAAGACGCATCCATGCATCCATCATTGCATCCCTTATCAGTTGTTTAGTTTCTCCTTAAGTTTTTCTTAAGGATGGGTATAATTAGAGTAATTAGGAAATCACTTGATAATTAATTAATCATTAATTAATTATTAGGTCCCTTATTACTTTTTTCACTTAAGCTAAAATTAGGAGTGTTTTTATTTGGGCTATTTATAGGTCAATTTGTCTCATTTTACTAGATTAGGACTACTCAAATCCTCATTTGGGGTTTTCAATTTTTCTTTTGTAAGCATTTACTATTGTACTTTGTAATTAATGCACATAATTTCATTCAATTGACAATATAATTATATTTTAGTCTCAATATAAAATTCTTTTTTGGATTCAATCACTATCTCTTGGTTGCATAACAAATGAATTTCTTTTATCTCTCTTATGTGATAGGCATTTTAGTTGTAGGTTGTTTTTGGGAGTTGTGGGGCTCACTATGAACTCCAACATAATATAGATCTATTTAGTGAAGTGAAAAATAAGAAGTTGCAGGTAGACTTCAACAAAATACAAAAAGAACATATTAAGCTATTGTACGCGTTAAATAAGGTCAAGTCAATGGCTACTCTAATAAAATACATCAAAAAAAATATTGAAACACCTCTTATTACTCCATGATATATGTTCCAACAAGATAAGGATATATTAATGTTGATAATTAAAAATTTGAAAGAGAAAATAAAGTAGAGTCAAGCTATAAAATCCAAGGAAAGGGATAAAGGAAGGACAAATATTATTGACTTAGTTGATAATCTATTAATCCAAAAAGTATCTTTCATTCTACATAAATTTTATGAGCTTTATATACTTTATGATAATTTGAGGAAAGATTAGGCTAACTACATCAATAATGAGATAAAACTGACATAACTATTGAGAACATGGATTCCATGCATGTTGAATATGCATACTATCCAAGGGTATGAAAAATATAATCCCAATTACCTTAGAGAAATATCAAGTACTGATGATTTCATTAGGATTTTAAGTGACATTTTTTAATTTCAAAGTAGATTATATTTGATACTTAAGGATAGATTGAGTAATTTCAAGGCCCTTGCAGATTATTTTCTACATTTAGTACTTGATGATGTTTGAAAAATGAAATCATTAAATTATTGGAAAGTATAATTTCATACCATAGCTCTAGATTTTGTCACATCAATTATCCAATGAGATAAAATAGATCCAATCCTATGTAATGCTAAATTGGATAACTTTCTAAAATTAGAATCATGGTTAAAAAATTTTGTTAAGGAATGCATTCCTTGGAACAAGGTTTTTGGTCCATCAAAATAAGTTGGTAATAATTCTTGAGAATAATTGTTCATCATATGAATAATATGCTACGTGGATGGGAAATCATGAAGCTTGTGTGGAATAAATTCTTCATGTCACCTAACTCTATCAAAAACCTTTGAAGTGTGTAAATGAGCATTTCAAGGCATAGAAGATAAAAAAATGAAACACTTCAAGATAAAGGATGCTTAGAATGGCTTAATCTTAATTAAAATTTAACTAAAGACATAAATAATCTAATATTTTATTTATAAAAGGAGACCATGATTTTATGTACTAAGGTCTCTTTACCCTATTTACTCGGATCTTTATTTTTGTGTACTAAAATATGTTGTTCTATGTGTGTGTTATGTTTACTTTATGTTTTCCTTATGTATTCCATGTGTTTTCTTTATGTATTTCACATGATCTCTTCGATTATTTCATGTGTTTTATTCATGTATTCCATGTGCTTTCCTTGTGGATTTTGTATGTTTATTTCATGTATTGTGTGTATTTTCCTCATGTATTCGATGTGTTTTCTCTATGTATTCCCTATTTACTACATGTCTTCCTTGTATGCAATGGGTATGTTTTGTGTATTCTTATATGTGTGTTCCATTGGCTGCTCATTATGTCTTATGAACGATGAAATCTTTCCTTATCATTTGTGTGATTTATTTGCATCATGTTTGTCTTAACATTGTGGATTAAAGGGATCCTAAGTTGGGGCCTTGTGCACCCCTCAACTTGGTGTCATCATTTTCTTAAGCGTTTTGATAAAGAAATATATTCCTTTAGTGTGAGCATGAATTCAAGATCATACTCTCACTAAAGTGGGGGCTAAATGTAGTGTCATAAATTGTCGACCTTGACAATTTCACACTATATTGACACCCTATGTTTCCTATGCATCTAAGTATATTAATAATTTATTCAAATCGAGGCCAATTGAGAAAATAATTCTAAATTCCTCACATCTTGACAAATTTGGGCCTAAAGCACCTATTCAAGGGTGAGGGTGCCCTTGAACTTAAAGGTAGCCTATTTTAAATTTAATTCTTTGGTATTGGTCCTTAAAGAATTAAAAAGGATCCCAAGTCAGTCTATAATAAAAAATATCAATCAAGATGTCTATATAAACAAGTTAAATCTTCTCATTTGAACATTAGGAAGCATTATGAGAAAGAAGCTATTATGATCAATCATGCTATTATTATGAAAATGTATGAGTTATCCTCTACATGCTAGCTATAAAAATCTATTGTGTTTTATGAGTACAAACCTCTTATAGGTCTTTAAGCAATTCAAGCATCCATCAAGAAATATTTGGTGGCAACTTATGGCGTGAACATCACTTTGACAAGGGTTTCATACCTAAGGTTTAATATTATCTATTTCTATTTTTCATTTTATTCAATTATTGTTATTTGGCCTCTACTTGACCTAGGGTAATCCCTCTCAATCATCATCATTTTCTATCTATGGAAGTGGAAACACCAAAATGGGGTTTGACTTAGGAAAACCCTTATACAACATAACCTTTCCCTCTCTTTTCATGTGTGGAGGTTAGATACAAAAGTTATGTCAACATGTCACAAGAAATATAGAGAAAATTGTAACACATCAACAAAGTTTTGAAGATCCTCAAAAGAATAATTTCTAGTCTAGGGTGCCCACACTCCTGACCCCTAAATATAGACTCATCTTTCAGCTCCAGGTTCCTCTCTATATCCCTTTCCTAGATCTGTGTTTGTTTCAGGTCAATTTTTGTTTTTCATTTGTGTGATAAATTACATTTTTTGATCTAGGTTTATGTCAATAACAGTGTTAAAATTTATTCTCCTTGTAACTCAAAATATACAACCAATTAGTTGTTGGGGGTGACATATGCCACCCACCCACACCAGTTTCCAACAATAATATATCTCCCACCCACCCTCGATTAATTGGTTGGGAAAACCCTCAGGCAACCTTCTGTCCTCCCACCCACCTCACCCCCCTACTTTAGCCCCCAAACCCCACCATAAACCCCACCACAAAGGATATATGGTCAGTCCCAACCCCACTGAACAACCCTTCTTTGGGACCAACCTATTCACCCACTTCGATCGAATGTAGACCCACCGTTCAATCCACACCTATTCCATTCAATCTTTCAATTGTTCTAGATGGGCAACAATGTTAGTTGTGGGTGGGTGGATATAAGTTGGGAGGCAAGACAAGGCATAAAGACAAAGGAGCAAGATAGAAAAAAGTTGGTAGCCCTTTCAGAGGTGGGGATTTGACAATGGGGGGACTCAAGAGCATTGAAAACAAGAACTTCCACAAAAGGGATTCAATGGGGAAGGAAGGATCAATCAAACCATCATCTAGCAGATTGGCTCTCATTTGAGGTAGTTATCCAATCATCCAACCCTAGTTGTCTTATATTCAAATGTGGAGTTAAAGAAATAGAGTTAATACTAGTTAGATCTAGGACCACTATTCTACTTCACACCAACATGGTATAGAATGAACCATCTTTAAAAATATATATACAATGATAAAAATTGAATCATTATCTCTCTGTGTTTGAGAAAATACCAAAAATAATCATGCTTATGTGTTTCAATGGTTTCTATAGTATAGGCAATAGTTGATAAAATCATATGTTTTGTCTTACTCCTTTGGAATGTTCAAAAATTCTACAACCTTAAAACAACATTTTCACATGTGCATTCATTCCAGGCCAAAAATATCCTTCATTAAGCTATTCCAACATTTTATTTATTCCAGAATTTCCAATCAATCCTCCTTTATGATTTTCTCTTATTATATTCTCTCTCATTTAACCCTTGGGTATACATAATCTCTTTCCTTTGAAAAATAAGCCATGTTGAATGAAATGATCCAACCATGGAGTCTTATCCTTTTCCACTAGACCTTTACTAGCTATCCATTCTTCCTTAAAATCAAGATTATCAGGATACAACTCCACCATTGCATCAAAGCCAGCAACATTGACCCTTAGCTCATTCATCAATAAACATATTTTGCTAAGGGAATATTCTACATTATTGGATCTACCACTTTTATGATTCAATAAAAAAGAGTAACTCTATAAGAATTCCACCCATTTCATATGTCTTTGGTTTAAATTACCTTGATTACTAATAAATTTCAAGGTATGGTGGTTTGTGTATAATAAAAATTCTTGAGGCAACAAATAATGTCTCCACTTCTTCAACACCTACACTATAACATGGAATTATTGGCCATAGATTGAATACTCATATTTGCTTAATTTAACATTTCACTGAAGTAGGCAATGAATCTTCCTTCTTGAGTTAAAACTCCCCCAGTTGCACAACCATTGGCATCACAATCAACTTGAAATACTTTGCAAAATTTTGGTAACATCAACACTAGCTTTAGATAACCTCTCTCTTCAACTATTAGAAACTTATTTCCACAACAACAATTCATTGAAACTCCTTCTTACCACCCTTCATTTTTTTGGAAATAAGTACACATATCCCCCTATTTTTTTTATAAAATTCCTATAGAAGCTCACTAGACCATGCAAACTTCTTGCCTAAAATATTATCTTAGGTGAAGGACAATCAACTATTTCTTTGACCTTCTCTAGGTCTATCATCAACCCTTATTTAGACACTACAAAACTTAAATACACTAGTTATATTTTCATAAAGATACACTTCTTCAAATTTACAAGCAACTTTTCTTCTTTCAATATTTGGAATACTATCATTATATACAATAAATGATCCAATTTATTTTTAATAAAAATTAAGATATCATCCAAATAAAAATTAAAAAATCCAAGGAAAGGCTTTAATACCTCATTCATTAGTCTAATGAAGGTTTTGGGTGCATTTATTAGCCCAAGTGGCATCACTAGCCACTCATATAACCCATATTTAGCCTATAATATTGTCTTCCATTCATCACCTTCTATAATCCTAATTTGATGATATCCACTCTTCAATTCAATCTTAGTGAAATAATTTGTTCCACTCAAACAATCCATCAAGTCATCCATTCTAGGTAATAGAAACTTGTACCTAATTGTGATCTTGTTTATATACCTTGAATCAATGCACATTCACCATTCTCCATCTTTCTTTGGTGCAAATATAAAAATTACAACACATGGATTGAGACTCTCTCTAATTAGCCCCTTATCTAATAATTTGTATACTTGTATGTTTAGATCTTCATTCTCCATGGGTGTCATTTTATGTTGTACCTTTTTTGGTAGGCTAGCAACCAATATTAATTCTATATAATAGCTTATGCTTCTCATTGGAGGTAATCCATTAGGTAAGTCTCTCATCAAAATCATTGTGAATTCATTTAAAATTTTGTGAACTTCCATGGTAAATTCTTCCCTTTTCTCTATTGTGTTAATCTCTATAGGCTCAGGTAAGAAATAAAAACATATCTTCTCCTTTCTTGTGTCCTCTAGGATTTTTTTTCCAATAACTAAAAAAAATCTTGTGGTTTCCTCCACCTCATCCTTATTCTCAAATAGATTTGAAACATATTCCTACACATTCTTATTGATCTTATAACAATTAGTTTTTCCACTACGAATGAATTTCTTATAATATTTACAAGGTCTACCTGACATCATGCGGCATGCATCCACTGGCATTGCTCACTTACCAACAACTGATGTATTTTTTGAAGCCAAGAAACCTTGTAGGGAGTTGGATGTTTAAACCTTTTCAAATTTATATTTTTCACCATCTCTTTTAACACTAAATTATCAATGTTGTCACTATCCACAATGAATTTACAATATTTCTCTCTAGATTTATGCCCGGTTCTAAAAACATCTTCTTTATTCTAGTTCTCCTTGCACTTTTTATGGTTTTATAAGAACTCTTCTCAGCATCAGGGATTCCCCATATTTAGGCTCTTCTCCACATCATGGGGAAGCCACACTCTCCTTAGCTTGTGTAATATGGACCCCTGTTTCTTTTCCTTTTCCATTTGTTTGTTACTAGAGGATATTTAAATTCCCTATGTCTAGTCTCTCCACATTGGAAACATGTTCCACTAAGTCCTCTTCCTCTTCTAGAATTTCCTCTAACTCTAGAGTAATAACCCCTTCCTCTACTCCTTGGGTAATAGTTTGAGTTTAGTACTTCTTCTATTTGTTTATCTTGATTTTCACTTCCAATATTGAATTATCCTCTACCACATGAGGATCCACCTCTTCCCTTATAACTATTTTGTCTTCTAGAAACCTTTTCTTCTGCTTTTAATGTAATTTTTAGGCCTCTTCTACACTGGTAATTCATACCATTCTAATATCATCTTGGATAGAATAGTGTACATCCATTAAAATACTTGGTAACCTTCTCATCATCATCTTCAATGTGTCTAGCCTTGATATTTAATTTTTAAAATTCCTCTGTATAATATTACACACTCTTCTCCTTCAATTTTGATGCAATTGAAGAACAAGACCCCAATTTGAGGTGTTGATCTTCACAACCTCCACACTAATTCCTTTTCAATCCGTTGAAAATTAATTCTCATAGGGAAATAAAGAACCAAAAAAAATTGAACAGAAAATCAACCATACATTTATGTGTAGAGAAAACTATCAATATACCACTTCTCAGCATCAATTTTAAATATGTAAACACCTTCCATTTTCCCTAAAAAAATGTCCATTAAGAGTTCCCACCTTCATCTATAGGAATGCATGCTTGCTATATTTTTCTACCAGCCATACCATGTTAAAATTCAAGTCAAACTATAAAAAAAATCATTTTCTGAACACTGGGGCTTTGAACCCTTCCAACAACTCTTCTTCAATTTTCTCTTTTTACAAATCCCTTTTATGATATTCTCAATTTTTATAGCCCACATTCACACAATAGAAAAATTAATTCTGAACAATAACTTGAAATTATTTGAGAGCTCCAAACCAAGAACTCCTAGCTCATGAAATGACAAAGATTTAAAACAATGCTGATATTTTTATTGACAAGCATTTTTGCATACAACTTCCAAAATGAAATTGAACAATCTAGAACAATGCTCCAAGAAATATTTACAATCAACAACCTTAAATAAGATCAAATAGGCCTCAAATTAGGCACCTACAACAATATATGCAACCACAAAGCTTTGATGCTACCTCCAAGATGTTCCAACTAGTCTTCACCATTATTTCTCTTCTCAAACTCTTGATTTTTCTCCCATTTCTTTTCCTATTCTTCTCTTTTCTCTCTTGGGAATGGTTACCTCTATCCTAGATGATACACTTTCATCCACTCCCCTTTGTTGAGCATTGTCATTCCCATCCTTAAACCCCCTTCATTCATCTCTAGCAAGAAATTTGAATTCTTTTATAAAATTATCCTCCACTGGTTCACTCCACGACTCCACTACTAGACATCTAGGTTATTTTTCATCATTAATTATTGCAAAGTTTAAATTACAAGACGAGTTACAAATTCTAAATATGGTCTCCTTATTCTTGGGCATTGGAATTTTTCATCCTCCAATTTGGTGAAGAAATTTTTATTTTCCGAGCCATAAAATGCATGAAAATCAAGCCTTATGTGTCATATATGCATTAGAATTAAATTTTTAATAAGTTATAATTGTGTGAAAAATGCCCCAAAATCATGCTTGCAAGACCAAAAAAAATCAAACACGCAACAAAATAAAATAAAATAAAACTTAATTCTTTTTGTATGGTGTAGGATTGCTCATGCACCTAGATGCTCCTGCATCAAACACCCTGGGTAAATGAAATGTTCCATGAGTTGAAACTCATGAAAATTTTAAGATCATGTGTTTTCTTTTAATCCATCCTTCTTTATCTACCTAATTTTTCTTCTTATCCTTGTTCTTAAACTTCCTATCTCTCCCTTCCTTCATCTTTCCCCTCTTTCTTCCTCTCATGTAATTCATCTTGTTGCACCAAGGTTCATCTTACCACTTCCCTTTATTATTCTTAACTTCTGCATATAAATTGACACTAACAAAATCATAGAAGTCAATAAATTCACTTTGTACATTCCCTTCACTTGTTCATTCTTCACTTTCTTCTTCCTCTAGTTGGTTTTCCTCCTTTCTTGCTGCAACATCCTTTTCAATATCCTCATAGCCTTGAATTGTAACCATATCACTTACATACAAATTATATTCACCAAAAGATTCACAAGATGTAAATTTTACCTCATCTTTCAATGCCACAAATTTTGCTTCACCCATTGTCAATGCAAGCCACTCCTTTTCAATTATTGCAATCTACATTAATAAGTCATCTTCTTCTTTATTTTATGTTGCTCTTTCACCTCTTTCACTTAAGACATTTTTCATGCATTCTTCTTCACATTGCTGCCCCAAATTTTGAATCATCTCCACATCCTCATGAAAAACAAACTCCATTGCAACTTGACTATTCTCTATCTCTACAACTTCACATTCTTCTTTTATGACAATACTATCCCTTACACTCATTTCTATATCCACAATTTCATTAAATTCCTGTGTAAGTAACATAACATCAAACTCATATTCACAAGCATCACATAAATAACCTTTTACCTATGTGTTTTCTTGCTTTTCTATTACTGTCCCAACTTTTTCTTCTTGACTATCTACTGCAATCTTGTTACTCTCTTCTTCTACTTCCTCCATTGCACTCAAATGTGCCATTTTATTCAACATATTTGTCTTTCCAAGGAAAAATTGCTGCCCCAACTTCGTAGTCACTTACTTCACCATATTCTTTTATCTTTTCTTCACACAAATGAACATCAATATCTTTAATCAATACCTCTTTCTCAACTACGAATTCATTCTTCTCTTCTTTATTATCCTCTTGCATGAGGATCCCTTCCTTTTCAATGCCATATGTATGACACTCCATTGTATCCCTTTCTTCACCTACATACAAAATAATGTTAGCACATAAAATAGGGAATTCATCTCTTCCTACCTTCATTTCCTCTATTACCTCTCCTTCAAATAAATCTTTTGTTTTCTTTTTCTCCTCTTTCTTGCTCCATTCCTTCTTTATGATTCTCTTTTGTTCTTTCTTTTCTCTAACTACAATTGCATGGGCTGATCCCACATGTTCTTCTTTCCATGTCACTTTCATCATAGGGCTGAAACTCTTCATTTTATCTTTCTTCTTTTCACTGTCCTCTTTGTCAAAAAATTTCTTTTCCTCTTTCTTCTCTTCACCTGCATACACAAATTGACTTGCAAATACATCTTTGTTAGAAAAATTTCATGACTCCTTCATGCCCACATATTCATCTTCAACCTTCTTAGCTGCTGCCACTTCTACTATTGCAATTTCGTTCTTATTTTCTGTAATCACAAATTTATCAAGAAAGTAATATCTTTCCAAGGCTTCCTCTCTAGCCTCAATCTTCTTTAATTCTTCAATAGCCCATTTTATAAACCTCTTTTATTTCTTCTCTTACATAGGTAAAGTACTCATAGGCCTTCTCATGACCCATCTTATCCTCTTCTTCAAAGACATCTTCAGAGACTCACAAGTCCCTCTGTAGTTACAAGTGCCCCTTACAACAATCTCTCTTGCTTCAGGATATCAAATCTTTGCAGTCACAAGTCCTCCCTAAAACAAACTCACTCTTCCTTATCCTCTACCCAATAGATAGTTTCTAGAAGACACACCTCTCTCTCACACACCTTCTACCCAGCCTTAACCTCTATTGGAGGATAACATCTATAGCCTTATTTCAACTCTTATTACTAATCAATCGTTGCAACACTTCCTAGTCATTTTTCTTGCTCTAATACCATTTGATGCAAGAACAAGACCCCGATTTGAGGTGTTGATCTTCATAGCCTCCACACTAATTCCTTTTCAATCCAAGAAAATTAATTCTCATAGGGAAATAAAGAAGACCCAAAAAATTTTGAACAAGTCAACCATAGATTTATGTGCAAAGAAAACTATGGACATACCACTTTTCAGCATCAATTCTAAATATGTAAACACCTTCCATTTTCCCTAAAAATTTGTCCATTAATATTTCCCACCTTCATCTATAGGAATGCATGCTTGTTATATTTTTCTACCAGCTATACCATGTTACAATTCAAGACAAACTAAAAAAAAATCATTTTTTGAACTTTGGGGCTTTGACCCCTTCAAACAACTTTTCTTCAATTTTCTCTTTTTACAAATTCTTTTTATGAGATTCTCAATTGTTACGGCCCGCATTCACACAAGAGGAAAATCAATCTTGAAAAATAACTTGAAATTATTTGAGAGGTCCAAACCAAGAATTCCTTGCTCATGAAATGACAAAGATTTAAAACAGTGCTGATTTATTTTATTGACAAGCACTTTTGCATACAACTTCCAAAATGAAATTGAACAATCTAAAACAGTGCTTCAGGAAATATTTACAATCAAAAACCTCAAATCAGATCCAAGAGGCCTAAAATTAGTCACCTACAACAATATATGCAGCCACAAAGCTTTGATGCTACCTCCAAGATGTCCCAACTAGTTTTCACCATTATTTCTCTTCTCAAACTCTTGATTTTTCTCCCATTTATTTTCTTGTTCTTCTCTTTTCTCTCATGGGCATGGTTACCTCTATCTTAGATTCTACACTTTCATCCACTCCCCTTTTTTGAGCATTTCCATTCCCCTCCTTAAACCAACTTCATTCATCTCCAACAAGAAATTTGAATTCTTTTCTAAAATTATCCTCCACTAGTTCACTCCACCACTCCACTACTAGGCATCCAGATTATTTTTCCTCATTAATTGCTGTAAATTTTGAATTCTAAGAGGAGTTACAAATTCTAAACATGGTCTCCTCATTCCTAAGCATTGGAATTTTTCATCCTCCAATTTGGTGAAGATTTTGTTTTTTATGAGCCATAAATGTATGAAAATCAAGCCTTACGTGTCATATATGCAATAGGCATTAGAATTTAATTTTTAATAAGTTAGAAATGTGTCAAAAGTTGCCCAAAATCATGCTTGCAAGACCAAAAAAATCAAACACAACAACAAAAAAAAATAAACTCTTTTTGTGTGGTGTAGGATTGCTCATGCACCTAGAGGCTCTTGCATCAGATTTGAGGTTTTACAACATTTTGAACATGGTGATTTTTTGGTCTACTAGTAGTAATTTTTCCTTAAATTTTGTTACCATTCTCTCCTAGGTTTTAATTTTATCCTTTCCTTTATCTCTCATTTTGCACAAATACCACCACAAGGATGCATGTCCCTTCAATCTTGTAGCTATAATTTTTACATTTTTAGTATCCTTAATAGATTTCAGTTCAAAATACTTGTCCATATCTAAAATCTAATCAATAAATTCCTCTAGATTAAGGTTTCCATTATAGGTTGGAGGGTCTATGTGAGGATTGTTGGTGATTCTAGTCATTGTAGTCGAAAACATCCTTTCTAGTTCATCTACTCTTTCTTTTGATTCTTCTTCACTAACTTATTCTTCATTTCTCACATCCTCCACATGTACTCCTCTATGTTAAACATACTTTCCATATCATCCAATATAATTGTGATTCCTCTCAACATTTTTTCCTTTTCCAAGCCTCCAACTCATGGGACTACTCTTTTGCCTCATCCCCCCCATACCATGTTTTATTAGGTCCTCTATAGTTACAAGTTCTTCACTATTCACTCTTCACTCTTCCTACAACAATATCCTCAAGACATTCTCAACACTTCCATAATATTTAGGATTTGACCTTGATTGCTGGTGTGGGTCAAGGTTAAGGGATTTTGATAAAATACTAAACCAAGTGGCAAATTGAGATTATGAACAATATTACTAAAACAACCTTTATTAACTTGAAACTAAACTCACTACAATAAGAGTAAAAGATTATATAGTGAATTCATAATTCAATATTCTAACATGTATTGGCATTTGAGCCTTTCAAACACACATACTTTGAACATGAGAGCTTTCTCAATCTTCTCATAGATATTTTCTTGAGTTTGAAAGCTGACTCCCTCCAAATGAACCAAACTCTCCTTTTTAAGTGAAGCGGGATGGATTTGGCATGAAAAAAGCACGTTCTAACATAAAGGATGAATTTTAAAACATGCATTGGGACCTAGGATCCACTTTTATAGTCATTATAACCATTTTCAAATTTCCTTTTTTATCATGTGAAAAATAGAGGCCTTTAGGATATTGTAGGAACCTATGGGGGTTTGGGATGTTCCAACATCACATAGAAAATCTACAAAAAATCTTGTAATTGGTATTGGTGGGAAAATAATATAGGTCAAGATAAGTGGGTATGACTAAGGGTCCAAAAAATCTTAAAATTACTAAATAAGAATGAATCTGATAAGAGTTTCATGTCCTTATAGTTTTAGCAGAGAATCAGGGACCTCTAGGACCACTTGAAGGATCTACAAGAATTAACTTAGTATGGTTTTCTAGTTTACCAAGATATAGTGAGCTAGTAGGGAATTCAAGTTCATAGAGACTTAGTAGAGGATTGAGGACCTCTGGGACTACACAAAAGAACCACATGTTAAAATACTACTTAAAGTTATGCAAATGCATAACTTGCTCAAATTTAATAAGATATTTTCCAAATTTGAATTTTGATCACACATTTGGATCTTCTTCAAGATGAATACATCACTTGGCCTAGAATCCACTATTATTATTCTTAAATAGATCATTAATTATTGCAAACAAAACAAGGAAGAGAGCAAGAAATAAAAAAATAGAAATTTTTTTTGGTTGATGCAAGATTTTTTGTAGCCCTAGATGCTCCTACATCATAACCCCACTATAGAAAGGTTGGAGAATCTTAGGATTAAATTTTTAATACTTTAGATAGGTGGGAGATGTGGAATAAAATAGCATGGAAGCCCCCATCAATGAATATAAGTTATAAAGCATGATACACATGAGGTTAAATTTAAAACAATAAATGAATTAAGAATTAACCAAATGAAATCTTTGAGAAAGTTTCACTATATAGGTATATCATAAAAATTAAGGGATCTTTAGCTTGTTCACTAAACATTGAACCACCAACCATTTGTTTATCTTCAACTAATGAAAACCATTAGGTCTATGCAATCTTTAACATTAAATTTGAACCAACTTGGCGCCTAAGAAGCCACTTGTCACTAGTGGAGTATTTAAAATGAAGTAAGAATGACCAAACAATATGATTTTTAACCATTTTAAAAATTTCCATTGACCTTAGGCTCATAAATATTTATCACCTAATTTGAATGAGATTTAATGTAACATAAAGTAGATAAACTAAAGTAAGGTGATAAAGTTATGAGATCAAGACATGTGTTTGAGGATCAATAGTAATGAGCCATTGGACGAATAGAACTTGCTTACTTAGATATTAATTTATTGATCTAAGAACATGGTCATTTTGAAAGGAAAGTGATCTTGACCATTGGTAATTGTATGTGTTAATAGATAATGAAATAAATATTTGAATCATTATACTTTTATCACCATCATGTACTCTTCGATGGAGTGACATGTGTGTTTCAGAATGACTAATTTTGATGGTAGTTCTAAGTAAACTATTTCCTACAACTATGGATAGTGAGATTATTTTATGTGGATGACAAACCATGATTTTAACAATGGCTATAGGCTCAATAAATCATAATATTAATATTAAACTATAAATATTAAGGCACTACACTAGGAATACACAATAATTTTTTTTAACACTCATAGATATATTCTGCTTCCCACATAGAAAGTAGCTCATATCCTTTGTTTAAGGAAGTCTTGTTTAAGGTGGACCCATCTCAAGTCCTTAGGCTAAATTATTAAGAAGCATTTGATAGCTTCCCATTGCCCTAGTACTAATGCTTTATCTAGAAATTGTTGACCCATGCTTATCTTAATTTTTTTATTGAATATAAATTTTAAGCAATGACTATAGTTTATATGATATACTAAACATTCAAAGACATAAATTTTAAATTTATTAGATGTACTAACACAAACAAAATGCTTACCAATTTAATATTTATTCAAAACTAGAAAAAAATCCTATCAATTTTATTTAATGAAAAAATCTTCATTTCTAGTTGGTTGGTAATACATTTTTTCTTTAAAAACTTAAATGGGATTAGTATTAGACAAATTAAATATTAAAAATAAGAATAGTTTTACAACATTATACATATTTTTTTTAAATTAACTATAAAAATCAAAAACTATTTATTTACAGAATGAATGAATAGTGGGCTTTAATTTTGATTTTTGTCATCTAAGACATGAACTTAGGTCCTCATATATTTTATTAAAATTAAATATTAAATATCAAATTAAATATATACTATGTCTTTAGTCCATTGATTAGGAAGAGTTGCGTAAATAAATAAATAGTGAGATTTTATTTTGGTTTTACCAAAAAAACATCGACAAATGACTAGATTGTAATAGGTTCCATCAACATTGGCATAACAAAATATTTAATTGATGGAAATTATCAACCTCAATAACAAACTAAATGCTACATGCCAACTTCAAGGAAAAGCAATACAAGAAAACAATGCTCATCTTTAGCTATTCCATTTCACTCTCCATCATCGATCACATTGAGATAAATTTGACTCATTCAACGTAAGCAATATTTAACAAATTTAGAAAGCAATCCAAGAAAAAATAATTTGATTAATAAGATTTGATCGAGAAAATCAAAAGAGATGTGTGTCACTAGATCATTGCCTAGAACTAATTGGGACACTTTGACAAAACATAGTGGACTCAAACCTTTTTTAAGTATTTCCCTCTATAACCCTTCATCTTCATTCAACCAATCAAGATAGATCTACATAGGCTTATAACAATTTTAAATAAAAAGTTGAGTAATTATTTCTTGTTACACATCTCAAGTTGATTATATATGAAAACATATTAAACTCAATAGTAAGACAACAAAACACGTATCTAACACCTTATCCTTCTATTTTTCCACATAATTATTTTAAACAAGATAATCTACAACTTTAATCTTTATGAAGACTCGACAAAAAAAAAAAAAACATGGCAAAATTATTAGAAAATCAATATCTCAACCACCCAATATTAACAAAACCACCTACTTCTAACTAATTCTCAGAATTTATTCCCCTTTCCTTAATTATTTTATGAGAATGAAGACAACAAATTATTTTAGTCTTTGTAATAACCTCAAATTATCAACAAAATCAATCTCACCTTATAAAAAAACATTAAAAACTTAACACAACACGTCAACAATCACATAATAAATTTATATTCTTCACCATCATAGATTTAAAATGATTACTTTTCAAAATAAATTTATATTATTTGCCATAATAAATTCAATAAGATTACTTTTCCAAATGAATTTATATTCTTCACCATCATAAATTTAGAAGGATTATTTTTCAAACTGAATTTATATTCTTCACCATCATAAATTTGAAAGGATTATTTTTCAAACTGAATTTATATTCTTTCACCATCATAAGCTTGGAAGGATTACATTTAAATAAAAGGTATGACTTTGGAAGGTCACAAGAAAAGGAAATGAGAACCAACCCAAGAAAATGCCAAAAGTGTTAAGCACTACATTGAAAGACTTATAACTTCCTAGATGAAGACTTATAAGTGAATACTTCCAAAAATAGCTTAATTTCCTTACCTAATCTTTTACTTTTAGTTCCAAGACCACCCATTTACTCACGTTTGTTTGCTCATAGACTTGAAGGCAAAAATCAAGGCCTTATCATATTAATTCTTTTGAAAGGTTGAAAATGGGTAAAGAATGTCTCTTAAAGAAAAGGAAGTATGCCCAAATACACGGAGATCTTTCCCTATTTGGAAGACATTTTTTCTACCACTTGCACTAGAGAATGTTTGGGTCAACATATATCACGCTAATCCATGCCAATTTTTAAAGCGTTGAATTAGTCCCACATGCTTAAAAAAATTGATAGCAAAAACCAAAAATGTCAATTGATATTTATCTTTAAATTTTTTAATAAGAATTTATATAAAAATAGTTATATTTGTGGATGTATATTATTTTATTCTATTATATTGATTGAATTTTTTAATAATTAATAAGAATGTTGGTGATCTAAAAATCTTATAGAGAATTTTTGTAACAATGTCAATTATCATCGTGTCAATTTTGAGAGAATGATTTAATAAATCTATATATTAACAAATAGTATTATCTTGGTGCAATGTCACACTCCATCTATATCTCAACTTGTTTATTTACATATATTCTTCTATGCTTATCTCCTAGCTTATTCATGTGCATTGGCATTCCAATTTATTCACTATAATTATGCATTTATTATACTTATTCATGGACCAATCCCTATAAATTTGTTATCTCCCTTAAAAATATTGATTGAACTTATAATAATTAATATGAATGTCGGTGATGTAAAAATCTATGTAACAGTATCAATTATCATTTAGTTTTGTGTCAATTTTTAGAGAATGATTTAATAAATTTATATATTGATGAATAGTATAATCTTGGTGCAATGTCACACTCCTTAATCCATATCTCTACTTGTCTATTTACATATATTCTTCCATGTTTATCTCTCACCTTATTCATATACACTAACATTCCAATTTATTCACCATAATTATGCATTTATTATACTTTCCCATGGACCAATCTCCATACATTTGTTATCCACCATAATTATACTGATTGAATTATAAATAAGAATGTTGGTGATGTAAAAATCTTATAGATAATTTGTGTAACAATGTCAATTATCATTTAGTTTTTGTCAATTTTGAGATAATTATATTGACAAATAGTATAATCTTGGTGCAATGTCACACTCCATCTATATCTCTACTCAAGTCTATTTACATATATTCTTCCATGTTTATCTCCCACCTTATTCGTATACACTAGCATTCCAATTTATTCACCATAATTATGTATTTATTATGTACTTATCCATGTACCAATCCCCATACATTTGTTATCCACCTTAATTATATTGATTGATTTTTTAATAATAAATAAGAATGTTGGTGATGTAAAAATCTTATAGAGAATTTGTGTAAAAATGTCAATTATCATTTAGTTTTGAGTCAATTTTGAGAGAATGATTTAATAAATTTAAATAAATTGACAAATAGTATAATCTTGGTGCAATGTCACACTCCTTCATCCATATCTCTACTTGTCTATTTACATATATTCTTACACATTTATCTCCCACCTTATCCATATGTATAAGCACTCCAATTTATTCACCGTAATTATGCATTTATTATACTTATCCATGGGCCAATCCCCATACATTTGTTATCCACCTTAATTTAACCGTTCCTATTTTTTGAGTCATTTTTACACGTGCAAGAGATTTGACCCTAAAATTTAAAAACTTAAATTCAAATTTTGGTCAATCCTACCTATTCCTTTCCTACCTAAGCCAACTAAACACAATTTCCTTATTTATTACTTTGTCTTGGCATTTAAAGGAATCCAATTGCATTCCTTTAACAATCAAGTAATGGTTCTAAGTATCATTTGTATTTAAGGAAGAACCACATTAATAATAGTTACATTAGATGACTAAAAGGAATTCAAATTTTCATAATCATTTTAGAGAATTCATATGAATAATCTTGTTTTCTTCAACCATTGCAATAATTATAAATGTAGCATTTTGGGGGATTGACTTGAGAGAAACTTTTCCCTAGAAATTCAACACCTCTCTAAAGATGTTCATAAATAATACTAGTTCTCAAAGCATAGTAGAGAATAGCGAATTCAAAAAATAAGAATTAGGACTATGCATTATACTAGATCATTTCCATGGGTAGGGGTCAAATATATGACTATGGAAGTGACCCAAACCTACATATTCAACCACTCACAAAGAAAATCAACTATTTAGATCCCAAGGAAATGTATCAACAAAGATGTGGAATTCCCAATCTAAAGACATTCAAAGTTTTTTGCATTAATAAACATATTTCAAACATATTTCTAAATCTAAGTTCCATATCTTTCACATTTACTATCCTAGAATAGCATTTAAATTGATTAGTACACTTAAAGCTATCAATTATTAGTATAAGTTTTTGATAAGGTAAGAAGCATTTACATGGTGTTGTACCCTTAACACATTGAGCCACAAGGGCCAAAAAGTTCAAGTCCAAAAAACATAGAAACTAAACCAAAAAAAACACACAGACTGCGGATCAACAACAAATAGTCAAAATATAGACAAAACAACAACTAACTGGCATTATCCCAATTCTTTGATAGGAGATCAACAACATCATCCCCAACCCATTCCTAGTCATCATCAACATTCTTTCCATCCAATTCATCTTTTATAACCATAGATAGAGTGTTGGTAACAAAGTGGACCAGCTTAATAGTAAAATGAGTCAAGCCACAAAATCTCTTGTCCAACTTATCCATTCTATCCTGCAACACACGACGCTCCTCCCCATAATCAACAACCTTCATAGTATCAACACGCTCCACATCCAATAGGTGTGAGGAATGGGAAGTCGAGTTCTCTTTCTGCACTTTACTATTATCAAGAATGGTGTGGGGCTCTCCAGCATACTCCTCCTCATCCCCAAACACCTCTTCACTCTTGTAATCTTTGTTGTCAGACCGCTCCTCCTCTGAGTCCAAATCCACTTGCCTTTTTTTTGTTGTTCTTAGCCAATCTATAGAACCTTCTGATGATGGTCTCCCCACCAATCACAACCGTCACCTCAACCACCGTGTCACCCTTAGAATCCTTACCCACCACATTTTTACCTTTGTTATCCTTCGTCGGAGGCTCCATAAAACCCTTTGCATCATCTTTTCCTTTCTTCTTCAGGGTGTGTTTGCTAGTAGCCTTGGCAGGGGTCAACTTGAGATCACAGAGACTAGCCATAGCACTAGTCTGGGTATTTCTTGCATTCCCCTTGAGCTTTTTAGTAGCAGGCTTAGGCTTATGAGTATCAACAACAAATGTATGGGTTTTTCAAATGGGACATTTGGACTCAGTCGAGGAAATATTGGTCACAACAAGAGGTTCGATTTCCTCTACACGGACAATAGATATGGGTTTGGGTGGGCATAACGCAAGATAAAAATGGTAGTCTCATAATGAGACCTTGGTGCAGTGGCAGGGGAGGGGTATCATCAAGGTTAAGGCCAACAACTTCAATGCATTTTTCCATAGAGCTCTCTAAATCCTTAAGCAAGAATAACATAAAGCTTAACAAAACTTTATGCGTAAGGTGATTTAAAAGAGGGAAATGGTAGAAGAAGAAGGTTTTGTATCTACCTTCAAGATTCATGTACTTCATAATGGCTAGGAAGACTTGGTCCAATGGATACGAAAGGGCCTCTCTCTCAAATCCCAATTGGTTGTGGACTGGCTTCTCATTCCCCACAAAGAACCATTAATTATATCATTATCCTAAGTCTTAGTATGCTTCAGATACTTCTTACCATTACTTTGCAACCTCGTTGCTTGCACGATCACATCTTCATTCACTTCAAAAGAAATCCCGCCCAAAGTCACTCTTCGGTCTTTCCAAGAGTTGGAAAATTGTGCAGATAAATTAGGGCCATGACCCACCAGACTCTCCATCAGGGGAGCCAAACCTCCTTCAACACATATATGCCACACCAACATATTTTTGCATAATTCACCATAGTTGTCAAGCTCCATTCACACACAATCACCACCTATATATGCCTCTCTGCATAAGAAAAACTAGAGAACCTATGAGAGAAAAAGGTTAGATAAAATGGTTAGGAGAAGGGTCACCCGCACATGAAGGATTGTTAGCTGAACAGAGCAGCGTTGGTGAATCAAAGCAATGTGCAGGACACATGAGTGAGGAGGTATATCTCTTAACACAATCTTGGCAATATCATTAATGGGAATCTTCAAGCGATTGTGGCTAGGTAAGTAGGACATGATGGGAAACCAAGGTTTTCTAGCCACGTTGTTCTTACACAAAAAGTTAGACAGGATGGTCGCGGGGCCAAATTTAGTAATAACAAAGAGCCCAAATTTTAGAAGAGGAGATAAAATAGTGGAATGGATAGAGCCAAAAATGAGCTTTTCCTCATAATGATTAGTCACATCATTATTTAAATCAAAGGACTTAATGAAAATACGATAGCTTAGTGTAATCCCCAGAAGGAGATAATGCAAGGTACGACCCTGCTAGGCCTTGATCACAAAGTACCCACCATACTTCCTCATGATGCTCTTTTTTTCAAAAATGGAATTAACCTCATTTTTCAAATTCTACCAATTGTAGGCCACCTCAGCATTAACACTTGTCCACATGGCCCATAAGACGAGCATGTGGACCCCCCATAAAACCCCAAAAATATCATGTTTAGTTATCATCATATTAAGGGCTTTATTTTTTCAAGATTAGACCTTGAATACTTGGCGGTAAGTTCCCCAAATTGTGTCAGCACTTAGAGAAATTCCAAAGAGTGTCAAAGTTGGCTAAGGCATCAACCACTTGATTTCCCTCTCAATAAATGTGGGTAATATTCTTTAAATTTAATTTAGACACAAAAAGCCTTATATCTAATAGGATATCCTTAGTGCTCCACCCCAGTAATCTACCAAAGTTAACAACATCAATAATGGACTTAGAGTCACCTTCGATGTGAAGGTTCTCAATCCCCATAGAAACAACAATTTGTAAGCCCTTAAGTAGCGCACGGGCTTCCGCAATCATAGAAGATTGGAAATCTATTCCCCTAGCATAATCAACCACAAAATTTCCTATGGAATCTCTGATAACACCTCCTATAATAGCTCTACCTGGTTTGCCTTTGGCTGCCCCATCAAAATTGAGTTTAAACCAACCCCTATTTGGAGGCTTCCAAATAGTGTTACTCCTAGCCAGGGATCTGGAGTTGTCATAGGAGCTTGCATCCAAGTTTTGATGGCAAGCCTTGGCCATTAAATTTTTTCTCTCAGTTGGTCACTTATTCGGATTTTTCCCTTTGAAGAGAGAAAAATTTTCCTCAATGAGCTAAGAACCTATACCAAAGACCTCCAACGGACACCTCTCAGTATTCCTAAAAATCATGTTGTTTCTCTCTTTCCATAAGCACCAACATATAATGGGAGAACCTGGTTCCAAATTTTCCTAGGTAAGGGATGAATGTACACTCCAATCCAGCTCAATATAAAGGATTTAATATCCTTATACATGGTCCATTGTATGCCCAATCTTTCAATAGTCATTCCCCACACATCAACAACAAACGGGCAATGTAACAATAAGTGGTCAATAGATTCTTCATTGCATTTACATTAAAAACATCTGTTGGGGATTTGGAATCCCCTTTTTCTCAAGTTGTCCTGGGTAAGAATCTTGTTGTGATAGGTGATCCACCAAAAGAAGTTAACTTTTAGGATCATTTTCCAATTCTAAACCCTCTTCCAAAGGTCAATGGCATCACCCTGATCCATCAGCAGAGTGTAAGCCGATTTGACTGACATATCACCTTGCTTATCATGAGTCCAAAAGAATTCATCCCCCAAGGAGGTTGAGGGAAGTCTAGTAAGTGAGAGTAGATCCTGTAGAGACTTAGATAGGAGGCATAGTTCAGGGGATGAAGGGCAACACAAATCGAAAACATTCCACTTCCTAGCACCAAGTGGCCCAATGATATAGTCACTGATATGGACACCAAAGAACTGTTGATCCAACCTCTTAAGATTTCTAAATTCAGAATTTTCAAGTGGGGTGTCAAGTAACCAGGGATCTTCCCAGAATCTGATATATTACCATTACCAATCTTCCATTTCATCCCACTCTTAAGGAGACCCTATAGGCTGCAAATGCTCCTCTAGGCCAAGGAACCCAGAGGATAAACCTCCGATAGGCAGTTAACTAAAGGTTTGTTTTGAAGATATTTAGCATTCATAATTTTACACCAATCCTTTGTATTCCTTAGTTGATCCCAACCAACTTTGGCCATCAAAGCCTTATTAGTGTAAGAGACAATCCTAATCCAAAGAACACCACAATGTTTAGGCTAACAAAATTTTTCCCATTTAACCAGAGCAAATTTCTTCTTGTCCTCAGTCTCAAACTAGAGGAAATTTCTTTGAATTTTCTCAAATTTCTTAGCTATATATTTTGGGATCTTGAATATATAAAGGAAGTATATTGTGATTCCTTGAAGAGCATTAGAAAGTAGTTGAAGTTTACCAACATGGCTAAGGATGGAGCCTTTCCACCTAGCCAGTTTTCTTTGGATCCTTTCAAGTACTGAATTCCAAAAGTCAGGAGTGACCTCCTTGACAGTGAGGAGGAGACCAAGGTAAACTATAGGAAGAGAGCCGATCATACAACCCATCACAACAATCACCCTATTTTGTAGGTTAGGAGTGTTTTTAAAGAATTAAATCATACTTTTATTGTAGTTAATGCACTGACTAGAGCAAGCAACATAGTTGTTAAGACAACCCTGAGAAAACTTGTCCTAATATTGGAAAAGAGCCCTCTCTGGATATTCTGAACCTTGCCAAAACCAATTATGAGTCCCACTTCAAACTCTTGGAATGGAAATTTACTGAAATTAATGAGTTGAAAATAAAAAATTGGGCCCTGCAAAGCAAGATTGAAGAGCTGGGTGCAAAGATTGCAGAGATTGAAAAGAAAGATATGGATCACAGTAACATAAATATTGATTCCAAGGTTGAGAACATAAGGAAAACCATCAATACCATTGTTGAGAAAAACAACCGTATAGCAAGACACAATGCCATTATCATTAATGCAATGACTGAAAAGCTAGATAAAGCCCAACAAGTTTCTCTGGTGGTGGATCTGGAGGAAACAGAGGACAAAAGCCAAGAGACGGATGCGGGAATTTCCAAAAGAACCAGAGCCAATCTGAAGCGCAAGCCCCCCTTACTTTGAATATGATTCAAACTTTTAAAAAGGGTGTCAATGATATGCAAAATCTGGAGGCGGAGATGAAGTCTTTCCTCAAGACTCTAAATTAACGGCTGGGGTTTTTTAGGTGCTTACTTTGTTGTTCCTTTCGACTTGACCTTTCTAGTCTTTTTCATTTGGTTGCTGCTGATCTTTTCTCGGGAAGTTGGTCTTTTTGGTTGGACTTTGGTGTCCTCCTTTCTATTTTGTAAACGTTGAGGTTTTGGGTCCCTGTAAAACCCGTTTTACCCTTTTATCAAAAACATAGTTGTTAAGACAAATTTTCCATTTCCTAGCTTTAATCACAGAGGCATATTTGTTAATATAAGTTATTATTCTTACATGCATGCATATTATTGAATCAACCTAGGTTAGCTATAAAGAAATTTGTGTAACTTGCAATTTAAACATGTGTCCTAAAACCTCTATTCTTGAACCAAAACAATCATATGGATGATGGCATAAATTATAAAGGGTGACATGTGACCTACTCTCTTTTTGGATCCTTTTTCACATATCACACATTTATTTTATTTTGGTAATGTTTATGACTTATAACACATATATATCATCACATTGATTCAATGCTTATTTATTCACACTAATATATTTTGTTATGAATAAATTATGTCTTAAATTAGTTGTATAAAGGTTTATATTACACAAATCCACAAAAAAAAATGGGTGGTGTCATATGGTTAGCTTAATTGATCAAATAAGAACTAAACTAAAGAAATTAACAAGATAAATAATTAAATTAGAAGCCATACTCAATTAAATTCAATTAACAAAACTAAAAAACTCAATTCAAATAAATTCAAGATAATCTAAAGAAATTGAATCTAACTAATGTTCAAACCTCTCAATCCCATTATGGATTGATGCATAATTGTGGTGTGGATGTGGATTACTTAGTTTTATGCATTATCTATGTTGTAAAATCTTGATTAAAGATGGTTGATTCAAAAAAGATGCTCTAGAATGATCAATAAATGAGTCAAGAATTATAGGCAGTAAGGATGCTTATGAGGGTTGTGAATGATTTGATGTTTAAAAGGCTTGGTATTTATAGATTTGAGGAATTATGATTAATGGTTAGAATTTAAAATGATAATTAGTGGATGAGAGAAGATTGAGGAGGTGAGTGTGGATCAATGAATTAATCAATAGCTCATAATTCATTGAGGTGTGGATCAAGGATTAATCAAAGGTTCATAATCCATGAGATGCTTAACAATATCCTTTAATTGATGGAAATATGTTGGAGATATTTGAATTGGAGGGAAGAGTTTGAATTTGAAAAGAGAATATTCCCTAGGAAATATTCTCTATGCAAGTAGGAGGAATTAAGTTTTTTAATTAAATAATTAGGAATTATTTAATCAAGAGGGAAATTTGAGTGAAAATGATGAATTAATCAAATAACCTTAATTATTCGATTGATGGGAGAATAATGTGAATTTAACTAAATAGTTAAACATTATTTAATCAAATAGGGGAATTAGGTGAATATGATAGAAAATGGTGTTCGTAAGATGAAATCAAGATGTATGACATAGTCAGGACATTTTCAAGTGTCTACGTTTTTCCCCTTTTTGAAGCAAGGTACTTGTTACGTTGCTTCAAGGAATTGATACTACTCGAAATAATTTATTTTTATCTAATGTACTACTGTGTCCTAGTGTATGTGGAATACTGGTATGCTTCCCCCTCAAGATATTGACCAAAAATATTGATTTTTGGGTCGAGATCATGAAAAAGATACATGAGTAGTTCTTCTAAGAAGAGGACAAGAAATAAGTCCTAGGAAGCTCAGATGTTTGATGTAGATATATTTTATGATGTATACACACTCATCAACTACATATAGCCACATGTATATTTTGATCACACATATTTGATACTTGGATAGAAATGTTAGTAAAGATAGAAGAATGTGATAGAATGGGATGATTAGATAGAATGATAAGAACAAAGTAGAATAAGATGATGATGTTGATCAGAATACCAATAAACCTATGATTATTAGGGTGGATTCCAATATTTTATTGGATATGTGATGAGATAGGATAGATGATTTTTCTTTTTCTTTTTAGATTATGCTTAGTTTCATCATAGAAATCCTTATTTGATGTAGCAAGTAGACATGATGCACCAAGGTATGAAGAACCAAGGTGGATTTGTATCTAATGCATTGACTTTGACTCTACAAACAAATAGGAGTATCCTTGTTCATAACTAGCATACAAAAACCTTATTTGATCATGTGAGATAATGAAGCCATTGAAGTAAAGAGACTAATACACAAAAGGTATGAAGAATCTAATATGTACCAATTGTTATATATTACCTGCGACTATTCCTACACACATAAGGAAAGTATTCACCAAAGTTGTAGTACAAGAAAATCCAACAAGAAAAACAAATGAAAGAGATGATCAATTCCCTATTAATTTCTCTCTAAATCATGTGTATCTATCCTCAAGAGATCATTAGAATAGAACAATAAGATAAATCAAAAGAAAAGATCAAAATGACACAAATGTCAATGTCATCATATCTCTTGCCAAAGAGAGTTGTTTTAGATAATATCTGAAATGATATTTATTGTAGGAAAGATCTATCCATAAGGCATGCATTGGATGAGGATTAGTTGTAGATGTTTGATAAGTTGTTGATATGAGGTTTAATTGACATGTTTGATAATGATCAAGACTTAGGATCTTATGTGATAATGATAGTTTATTGTGAGTGAGAGTTATATGTGATGGGCGATTTTGTCTCTTTTTGGAATATTTTAATGTTTTTTTATTTTTTTGAAATGTTTTGAGGCTATTTTTGGTGTTTTGAAGTTTTTTGATTTGTTTTTAGTATTTTCAAAAAAAAAAAAATTTACATTGTGAAATGTTTTGAGGTTGTTTTTGAAGTTTTCAACATGTTCAGATCGATAGAACGTGACAGAGAGTTGAGAATTGCTTGCAGCGGGTGAGTGCAAGAGTGCCACGTGTTGGGAGTAGGGGAAATCCAATACATAAAATAAATTTTGTAAAGGGGCCGAAGAAAAAGAGAAGGCCCATATAAGCTGACCAGCTTATATAGCCACATCCTATATGGGAGTTATTGACCATAATTTAAAAGTGTGGATCTAATCCACAATTCTAGTGACTTGCGGGGGAAATCTTTCTACAAATGAAGAATCTAGAACCTATGGTTCACAAAAAAGAAGTGAAGATACAAAAGGGAAGGCCCACAACACTTAAAATTTTTGGAGGGAAACCTTCAGAGGAATCCAATCCTCTTCTAAAGGTTGAGTCTTCTTCTTCAAAGCTTCAAAGGCTCTATCTAGGTCTATTATCTCCTTAAAAGATAAAATACTCAACCTTTGTATAACATCACACATTTGAAACTTGAGTTGGGTGAGGGGTTGTAGAATAGCCTCCACTTCAAAGATGTTTGAAATTTGGCTTAGGCTTGTAAAGATAGTCTATTCATTTTTTTTTGTGACCAATAACCCCTTAATTTCTTCCTCAGAGAGGACTGTGTTGTTAGAGAGGATTGGGGAGGGGAGTCCTAACTAGAATAATTATTCAATGTGTCCCTTCATTTGGACTGAACTACTCACTCTAAGGCATCCATATATGCCTTGAATTTTGATGTTACCTTCTTGCAACTCAAAAATTCATTGGCCTTATCCACCACCTAGTTTCAGTTGGGGATCCATGTTAATTGAACCATCTCATCCATCAAATTATACAAATTCTCGACTAGAATCCATGAATCTTTAACCTTGAGAGATGAAGGCAAGGGTTGCTCCATGAACATGCTCACTTGTGCACTTAACCTCTATGAGTCAAAAATAAATCCAAGTGGTGGCTTCAAGTGCAAAGCTACATTTTTTATTCTCTCCTAGTATGATACGTATAGTTTTTGGACCATTGGGAGGATATATGTGGTCTGGGAGTGGGTGACGAAGTTGCTCTTTAGTTGTTGGATATCTTGGTACCTAGCCTAGGACTCATTTTTTATTTGTTGTTATACACTCATGGAGTCTGAAAGACTCTTATAGACTTGCACTAGATCTACTTCCTTTTGTTGTAGCTCACTTTCAACATCGTTTTTTCCTTCTTTAGGCCCTCTATCTTAGCCTTTAGTTCTGCTACTTGTATTTGTAGCTAGGTTCTTTGGTTAATTTCCATATGGAAGCTCTCAATAGTGATGCAACTATGCAAATCCGATCTCATTTTTGTTAGCTTTGTGTCTTTATCTTTAGCCTTTTCCTTGAGGCAATCAACTATGGCTTTCATTCTTGTGATCTCGTAATATTTCTTCACTATTTAATGGCCCAACTTAAGATAGTCTTTTGTGATGGCCTTATATGTTTCCTCCTTTAACTGCACTTTGTCAAATCACCTATCCTAGCTAAGATTTAAGCTCATGGCACAAGTTGAGTATTCATCGAGTAGCATTTTCCATTGAGGTTTGATCATTGTCGGCATCTTATGCATGGTCATCAAATTCTATTGTGTCTAATAAAATAATATCTACATATGTGGCACTATTGGGGCCTTGGAAACTTTTTCTTTTCTCTTTTCTACCCAAGCCTCTTGGGATTGCTTTACAGTATCCAACTGCTGATGGAGAAACTCCTAAGATTGAATCATTTCCCTTATGAAAGGGAATCCTTATGGTAGTATGAAAGGAATGGTCACTTACTTTAGTGAAGTCACAAAATCTATTCCTCCAAGGATGAGCTGAAAAGTGAGAAATGTGGATGGTGAAAAGGGCAAGATCCCATGGAGAGGGATGGCGGGTGATTGCACCATGATGGATGTTTGTATGGTAGATGGAGGCGAAGAGTTGGAAAATGGCACAATCAAAATGGATATCAAGGAGGTGATAGAGGTGGAGATGATAAAGGCATTAAAGGAGTGTAGAAAGAAGATGCAAGAGAAAGAGTAGGAGAAGAAAGATGTACCCCATGATTGATGACTAGGGGTGGTAGCGTAGAAACAAAAGGTTGATGCATCACCATAGGAGGCTGCAAAGCTATAAAAAATTGAATATCCTCTCCTGTCCTTGCTTGGTATCATTTCCTTACATGGTTGAGGCCTTCGAGGCAAGGAGAAAATGACATATGAAGCATCATAAGACACTTGGAGACCAACACTTTGTTGAATAAACTGGATATTGAGAGGGGGGTTGAATCAGGATCCACACAAACTCATTGAACAAACACTTAAAACTTTATTGCACCATATAATAGTTTAAGATTAATTTCTAGAACACATGAACACCATATTTTACATGGAAAACCCAATAAGGTAAAAACCACGGTGAGGATTAACTCGTAGTATATAAATTTATATCAAAACCAGTAATAAGAGGCTCACTACCACAAATAGAAGCTCATTGCTTACAAGGACTTACTATCCAAAATGGAGGCTCACTGCCTATAGAAAAAGTAAACATAAATTGGCTAACCACCAAGAGTTGAACTGAGAAAAATACACCACATTTGTAGATTCAGTTCCTTTGATGCTCAAATTTTTTTCTGATCTTCAACCACTATTCGTACTTCACTCATACATACTTCTTCTTCTCCTCGCATTCACATTGCTTTTGATTTTTCACACTTCCACACTTTTCATTCTCTAGCTATCTTGTATAAATACCCAATGTAACCGTATGCATTGGTTGGGTCGGCCTAATAGATGCAAAACATATTTCCAAGATGATAACTTGTTGGTATTCATATCAAAAGTAATTCTCTTGTGTTATGCAATAGCATGTCGGTCAAGATTAATGAATCGATACTAAAATCGATTATGTATATGCGCTTCCAATTGTTATAAACCATTTTTAAAACCCCACACCATACAGATTATCAAAGAAGATATCCGAACCAACATACTAGAAATACTACATCAAATATCGGATGAGATAAGCATGATCTTCACACCGGTACTTATTATTGGACCAAAATGGTGACATTAATGACAATATTGAAAAGATTCCAATAATCTCCCCCTTTGTCATTGATGGCAAGATGTGCAAAAAGACTGATTCAAAATTCTCCAAAAATTTCCCCAAAACATCAAAACTCCAAATCTCTCCCCCTTTGACATCAATGGAAAAGGGTGCCAAAAAAGATGAAAACATGGTGACATCCGATTTTTGAAGATTTTTATCCAAAAATTTCAAAACTTAAAGACTTTCAAGTATCCAATTTCTCAAACCAAATAAACAATTTTCTCTTGGAACACCTTTTTGTACCTTTCCTTGATCATAGGAAGCAATTCCTTCTATTCTAGTACTATTGAATCCATTCTTGCACGTACACTATCCAATATAGCCAACAATGTGAAGGAGGATGACCAATCTATAGATGAACATTTTTTCTCACAGTCTTCTACATCAGTGAATATTCTGGAAAGATGATCTAACTAGGCCTCAACAATCTCCTTAAGAAGCCAAAAGGTCTTCACTACGTCATCCCTTTTCCTCTGTACACTGATCATTTCATCTTGAAGCTCACCAATTCTCAACCTTTGCTTCCCTTCTTTGTCCTCAAATATATCAAATTTCTTCCCAATGTTATTCACTTCAGCTTCTATTGCTTCAATTCTGCTTCAAAAGTTGTCAACTGTAGCAAGCCACCGAAGACAATACTTGTAGATATCTATCATTTCTTTCATGCATCTCTTTGTCTCTACAATTAGTTCTGATAACCTTTTCTTTTCCTTTGAACACCTCTTTTCAACTAAAGCTTCCAATTTACATCCTCCCGAACCTTCAAGCAACATCCTTTCTTCAACTACTTCAACCAAATTTTTAGGTAAAATGGTGCAGGAGCACCTAGCTAGAATAGGCAAGAATGGCAATTTTTTGGAAAATTTTGTTTTTTTTTCAATTAAGGTCATGTTGACCATTGTTCTAGGAGTTTGATTTAGCTTAATGTTATTTAGAAGCTATCATTAGAAGTTATTTGCTATTTGGAATGGTCAAGTGTGAGATTTAACACTAAATGCTAAATGCTAGTGGTCTGTGACTTTTGTTTTCCAAAAAATAAGCATTTGTAATGCCTAACCGGCTTGGGAGAACAAAGCCTTGAGCATAACTACTTGGAGAAGGTATTTATGGTTGGCCTTCGACCATTGTGCAAGTTGGAAAAAGTGGAGAGCATGTTGTATGTTGAAAAGTGTGAAAACTAATGAAAAAAATAGTGAGAAGTGGATAGAATTATGTGTTTTTTGTGAAACTGTGGTTGATCAAGGTCGAGCAGACCTATAGAATGCTTTAGACATTGATCATTGCTTTTTTTAGTTGTTATTGTGATTAGAGTGTAGATTGTGATTACATTTGGCAGGGTTTTGTTTGATAGTAGTTTTGTTTTCTTGAAAACTCTGTCCTGACTAGTAATTTGGATAGGATGGAGTCCTAGACCCACTTCCCACCATACCCAGTGTATGGAAAATTGGGGAATGGAGCTAGGCTCCCTGTACATAGTTAGCATAGGTGTGGTGATAGGTAGGAATGCAAGGAAGGTGTCTAAGGACTGCTCTTAGGCGGGCTTGACAGTGCCCGGTTAGGACAGTTAGTTTACCAGTGCTTAAAAGCACTGTTCTTGCAGGGTGAACATTGCCAGGGTAAACCCCAAGGTAGGAAGGTGGAGGAAGGTCCCAAAATGGCGAGGACCCAAGGAGGAAGCCTCAATGTTCAAGAAACCAACACAAAGCTTTGACAGACCTACCGGGTGGACAGGGAATAGAGAAAAACCCTAAAGAATGCAAAAAGAGAAAGAACAGGTCTGTGTATGGCCGGTCAAGAAAACAAGGGTTTGAAATCTTGTGAAGGTTGGTATAAGGATTAAGAATCCAAATAAAAGCATCAAGGTTGTTTGAGAAAGTTGTGTGCAACAGTGAGCTTTACCCGGGTAGGAGGCCTAAAAAGGGCTCAAGGCTAGTAGCCTTTCCCAAACCCTAACCAAGATTTTCTTGGAAGCGATGGAGGAATGAAGGTGGAAGGAGTTCTGAGAGGCATGGTAGGATGCAAATAAACATGAAACCATGAATTAGTAACCCTGCAAAGACTTGGTGAAGTAAGGAGTGAAATTGGCCTTTAGGAAGGAATAAGGGTCAGTGAGGACAGCAAGCAAGAAGTAAGAGTTGTGTGATTTGATTTGACAAAGGTTGGAAGAGGGGATGGTATTGAACCAGGGGTATCTGAAGAAGTGTCAGAGCCTAGAGGTTGGGTGGTGAAAGGAGCCACAATAAGGGATTGCTGAGGTGAGACCCAGGACATGGAGGTGTGGAGCTTCCAACCAAACCCTCTTTACACCATAAAAATTCAGAAACAATAGATACATGAATACCTTTGCAAAGTAGATAATCGACTAATGCATCATCAATTTTAATTCTATCAACGGGTGAAGCCGTACTCCATACATCACCAAATTTCTTCATCTTTCCTTGTATTATCATGGACCAAATGCCTTCCAAATCGGAGGATTCAGATTCATCCAAAGATTCTTCTTCTTTCTTTTCTTCAGAGATAACAATGCCATCTTCAGAGACAAATTTTCTTTTCTTCAATTTTAGAGGGGAATCGCTAGCGACTACTTCCAATTCCTTCATCCTGGAGGAAGAACCTTCCTCAAATCGACTTACAATGAACTCACCAGAGCTCATCACATTCTGCAATGATATGAAAAAGTTTTTGCACACACTTGCTTTATCTTCCAACCTTTCTAAGTGCCTGAATATCTATTTTAAAATGGGAATCCTAGATTCCCACTCAACATATTTCTTTCCCGATAGGGATTTCAGAAAATAAATCACCAAACATGTAAGCAAGGATTTGAAACAAAATGGATATCCTTCTCCCAATGTCATTTGTATATTCTCAATAAGATTTTCAAGAATTAACTTACAAAGATCAAATTGCACATTCTCCTTTACCATTTTATGCACTAGATAAACTGTGATGGCTGAAGTAGAGCCTTCATGATTTTTGAAGAATATTTTATAAGAAATTTCATATGCAACATACCTCATTGAGGCATCACCAATAGTGTTGATCAACAGTGCTCGGGGGTCCTTGTTGACTCCTGTCATTTCCTCCACTTCCTTATATTTTATTATTTTTCGTCTTGGAAGTTCTCTAACACCGCAGAGTCCAGTAACCACTTCAATCGCTTCTTTTGAAATGAGATAGGGTTTTTCCAATATAATGCTGCCATCCTTGAGTTTTCTTAGAAGGAACAAGATAAATTATTTTTTGGCAAACCAAGGGAATTCTCCCCATATATCCAAACCTAGGGTTTGTATGTTTAGTAAGTCATTCAATTCCAATCCTAGTTCCAATTTCTTTATTTTCTGATGATTGAAATCATCCATCTCAACTCCTTTCAACTTCAGAGGGGTATTCCTTTTAGAAATTTCCATTATAGCTCTTCAAAATTTTAACAAGAAAGTTCTTTAGTTACCTTTCCTTTGCTACCGCGAGATGGGAAATTTCAGTTACCTATATCGAGCAACCACAATGATTTCTTCAAAGGTCTTCAAATTGCTTCAGAGATGCTTCAATAAGGTTCCAAGCGCTTCCAAAAGTTCTTCGAATGCATTTGATGAACAAAATGATTTGTGAGATTACCTTTATATTTTATCATTTTTCCCTAATTCGTATTAATTGCAAAAAGCTGACAAACTTCTCTTCCATCTACATTGAGAAACCCTAACTTGCTTTAAAAATGAACAATCTTGCATCTTTTCTTCTAGTTTCTTTTGCAACACATCTTTCCTATCGTTCTTTATAGCATATCTACGTGCCAACATCTAACACATAGTATTTCTAGGGGTTTAATTGATTTTCTGATAAAGCTCCCCCTAAGACCAAGCTAGGTCTAATTCCCAGAGGATTCATCTACACCAGATGAGGGTATAAATGCATTAGTAGACTTTGATCCTTCTTTATTTTTCCATATTTTTCTCATTTCTTGCTTAACCTCTTCCTTATCAATCCTTTCCACATTCTCCACCAGAGAAAACTGCTCCTGTTTTCTATTTATGCATACTTTTGAGATATGTCCTGGTTCTTTGTAATAATAGCAGACTATATTTCTCTGATTTGTATGATTTCCATTCATCCTTGTTCTGCAATGGTTTTCTTTGTGTCCAAACATATTATAGTTATAACAATAACCATTGAATGACTGATTTCTATTGACCATATTCATCATCACTTGACTAGCTGAAGATCTGCATTTAGTAGCTTTATGTCCTATCTTCTTGCATGCATAACAATGTCCAGAGAAGGGACTAGAAAACTGATTCAACCTACTCCTACACTCAGTTTCCTTATGACCAAACTTCTTACATGAAAAACAAATACCATTGAATGATGAGTACCTTTGTGCATTTGGTTGTCTGACAGGTGGTTTCTTTCCAGAATCTCTTTTTTGATTTCCTTTTTCTAGAGTCTTCTGATTATTCACTGTATTTGAATTCTATATTTTTCCATCAGCTTCATTTCCTAAGCCACTTTTGTCTTTAGAACATTTTTGTCCTGCTATCAATTCATAAAGCTTTGTGGAGCTTGTCTTGAAATCTTCTTCACAAAGTTTTTCTTTCTCAAGTTCTATCTTTAGACTCATCACTTCCTATTCAAGCCTACGACAGACATCAACTTTTCTTTGTATCACTGTTTTCAAACATTCTTCAATTTTCTTCTTTTCATCTATCTTCAACTTCAGTCTGGTGTTCTCAACATTTTCTTGCTTCAACTCATCACTCACGTCTTTGTATCTTTCCTTGAATTTCTTTAGCTGCCCTTTCAATTTTCTGACACACTCATTTGCTTCATCAATATTTTCCTTCAGTTCTCTATTTTCAATTTCAACCTTGTCTAGATCTTCAAGGGTAGTCTAGAGCTCTTCTTTATCCATTGTTCAATCTACAGAATCTTCCTCAAGTTGTTAAACTTATCTAGAGGAACCAAAGCTCTAATACCAGTTGTTGAATAAACCAGATACTAAGAGGGAGGGTGAATCAGTATCCACACAAACTCATTGAACAAACACTTAAAAATTTATTGCACCATATAACAGTTTAACATTAAGTTCCAGAACACATGAACACCATATTTTACATGGAAAACCTAATAAGGGAAAAAACATGGTGAGGATTAACTCACAGTATATAAAGTTATATCAAAACTGGTAATAAGAGGCTCACTGCCACAAACAAAAGCTCACTACTTCCAAGGACTTGTTGTCTAAAATGGAGGCTCACTGCCTAAATAAAAAGTAAACATAAATTAGCTAACCACCAATATTTGAATTGAGAAAAATACACCACGTGTGCAAATTCAGTTCCTTTGATGCTCATAATATTTTCTGATCTTCAACCACTATTCACACTTCGCTCATACATACTTCTTCTTCTCCTCGCATTCACATTGCTTTTGTTTTTTTTCACTTCCACACTTTTCATTCTCTAGCTATCTTGTATAAATATCTGATCTAACCGTATGCATTGGTTGGGTAGGCCTAATAGATGCAAAACACATTTCCAAGATGATAACTTGTCGGTCTTCATATCAAAATTAATTCTCGTGTGTTATGCAATAGCATGTCGGCCAAGATTAACGAATCGATGCTAAAACCGATCATGTATACATGCTTGCAGCCATTTTAAACCATTTTCAAAACCTCAGACCATACATATTACCAGAGGAGATATCCAGACCAACATACTAGAAATACTGGATCAAATACTAGATGAGATAAGCATGATCTTCACATTGGTACTCAAAACCGGACCAACATAGTGACACCAATGACAGTATTGACAAACTTTCGACACACTCATTCTCATAATGAGGCCTTAATAATAGAATCCAATCATGGGAGTTCTTTGACTCAAACACATATGATCTATAGATCTTGGACATGGCCCAACCTTAACACCCAACAATCTCCTAATTCTGTTGTGTTTCCCACTTAGACTGCTCATGAAATATTTTTTAGGAATAGGGGATGCCTTGTTCAACCAATGGCACACCATTTTTCCATGAAGGGAACTACTTCACTCTTTGAAGCATGTTGTGGCACCATGTGGAAGTTGTAACTCACTTTTGAACCTCATTTTCTTCTTGTGAGCTGATCGTACTAGAGCTACCATTTGGTTCCTTGGTACTGTCTTTGAAGAGAGTCGAGCATTGCTTGCAGCGGTTGAGTGTTGGGGCACCATGTGTTGGAGTGGGGGAATGCTAATACATAAAATAAACTTTGAAAAGATCCCAAAGGAAAAAGAGAAGTCTCATATAAGCCACATTTCTTACACATGCATCATCTTATATGGGAGCTATCACCCATAACTTGAAAGTATGGATCTAATCAACAACATACATACTTACCTTATGTTTATAATTGATGTACTATTTTCCTCCTCCTCTAATTATTTACATCTAATAGATGAAACTAATTAGAAGGAGAATATTTTATCACTAACACTCTCATGTTGAGGATACAAATAGTTATAGGAAACTACACAAAGATTCACTATCATGACTAGAGAGATCATTACCACATGACATGATAGCATCCAATATACATTATTATCTCATGGATTCCATGCTAGGAAGAACAATACCAAAAAAATCCTACTCAAACATGACATAAGGGGAAACTATTACTAACATAAGAAAGTTAAGATCTAAACCCTATAAGATCCACACAAATACATTATAGGACCAAGCATGCGGCATTTTTACACCAAATTTATTAGTATTGTTTGGAAAATGCATCTCAAGCTTGCAATTATATACAGTTTATTGTTGATAGATGGTGATTGATAATGAAAATATTGTACACTTGTAGAAATACGTGGGGTTTAGGACATCGACAAAAAAAATTCGCTGACATGTCAAGGTTTTTTCCCATTAACACGACAAGGTTTTTTCCTGCTGACACATCAAGGTTTTTTCCCACTGACATGTCAAGGTTTTTTTTGCTGACTTGTCAAATATTTTCCATTAACACATCAAATGAAAAAAGACCTTGTAAACCCTTATTCTAGAAGGTTCTAAAAAACTTGTTATAAGCGAGTGAGATGTATGTAGAAGGGTGTGTATTTCTGAGAGTCTGATAGTGGTTGGGTTGTCTCTTGATCTTTGGTGGTGATACTCCTGTGAGAAGCTTTCTCTACAAGTATATTGTAATATTTTAATTTTTGAATAATATATTGGGTGGCTTTTGGAGTGTGGGGTATTTCTCCCAAAAAGGTTTTCCCCGCATATATCATTGTGTTGTGTTATGCATGATATTTGTGTTTATTTATGTTTAAGTTTTGTAACTGTTAAAGATCTATAAAGTTTTGCATTTTTCTCCTCTCAAGATTAGTGTAGGAAGTTGTTCTACTACCTTAACTTCCTTACAAGTATGTCATGTTCCATGATCATTTATTTTAAGATCAATCATCTAGAAGGTTGAGAATGAAAATTGACATAACAAATCACAATTTTTTACATCTTCAGGTTCATGATTGTGTTGTTATCTATTTATGATTATATGCATACATATACAAATGATCACATGATGTTTATTAGGCTAATCAAGGCCATACAACCTTAAATTTTGGGAAGTTAAACACTATTTATGGTCCTTACCCTTTATACCATTTATGTATTATTGCACTATCACACCCATGTGGGAGTAATCATTCTGACTTATGCTCACATGATTATATTTTAAACTACATAATTCTATGAACCAACCATGATCTAAGAGCTACAATAGAGATACCATAACCTTCCTTACACCATAGACTACATGTTACACCATGGATCAAGATATTTGTCACCACTATGGATCTATATCATTACCTCAACCACTGTGTTCTCATGATACCACGTTGGGGGTATATGCCTTGTTTAGTGTCATATGTTCTTACATGGGGTTTTTGGATATTAAGGACCAACTCACCCTATCCCCCTATGTTGAGGAAAACCTTATTCCTCCATATCATCTCTATTCCATTTCCTTACCACACTTATCATTTTACCATGCTCTTACCTACTTAATGCATAATGTATTTACTATATTTATTACTTTACATACATAACTATATTTATAATTTATATACTAACCATCCTTCTCTAATTATTTTCATCTAATAGATGCAAATAATTGGAATGGGCATATTTTATCACTAACACTCTCATGTTGAGGTTAAAAATAGTTATAGAAAACTACACAAAGATTCATCATCATGGCTAGAGAGATCATCACCACATGGCGTACTAGCATCCAATATACCTTATCATTTCATGGATTCCATGTTAAGAATAAACATACCACATTCAATACAAGTAAAATTTGTATAACCCTTCTCTCTCCCTCCTCTCTCTTTCATGATTCGCATAAAGAATTAGTGGCGGATCTGACCGACAAGTTGTAAAGAACTTAATGTTTTATGAAGCTGACATGAGAATGATCAAATCCTTGATAGCGGATATTTATATAAGTTTGGTCCTATCATTTTGGATGATAAAGTAGAGTGAATGTGTGTAATATGAAATATATTATTGTGTGGTGCAAAAATCAGAGTAGTAGTGATGCAAATTATGGATTTGTGATGCAAATTTCAGAAAAGAGCAGAGCATAGCAGAGCGAAGTGCAGAATCAAAAAGCAGATCTAGAATCAAATCTATGAGCTTCATTGGAACTATAATCTGGCATGAATAGATGCTACTATTTTAGTTCAACCTTCAGATGGTTTTAATCTGAATTTTTGTAAGGCAGCGAGCCTTCCCTTTTGAGTAGTGCGCTCTAGGCAGTGTGCCTGAATGCAAGTGCATTCCTTTTGTAAAAATTTATTTGAGTACTCAAATTGTGGATTAACATCCACCGTGGTTTTTCCCTAGTAGGGTTTCCATGCAAAAATCTCTATGTTATGGTGTTATTAATGTTTACTTTGAATTCTTGCACCTTTCTTTTAATGCAATGACTGAATGGTTGAGTTTCAGATTATGAAAGTTAAGATTTGTTGAACATTGATTCACTCCCCCTCTCAGTGTTCCCTTGAGTCCAAAAATTGGTATCAGAGCTTTTGGTTCCTCAGAAGAAGTTTAGCAGCTTGAGGTGGATCTTGGAATGTGATGGACTTTGGTAGTCTTTAGCAACAACTTTTTGTGGCACTTGATGACCTTGATTAGTCTAAAGAAGAAGTACAAGAATTGAAAGAAAATATTAGGGATGCTAAGAAATTCATTCAGTCATTAAAGGATCATATTGTTAAATCTAGGGAGAAAAGGAAGGATATCTATGATTAGATCAAGCAAGAGGAGAGTGAAAACATGGATGATGCTCACCTGAATCAGACCTTGAAGGGAATAACTGAAGAATGTGAAAATCTTGCCAGAGAAAATGCTACCCTAAAGCATGAGATGGAATCTATGGTGATGAAGCTGACTAAAGAGATTGAAGAAAGGAAGAAGAACAAATAAAATATAGCCCAGTCCTTAAAGGAGAAATCTGATGAACACATAAGAATAAATGAAGAATTCACTTAGATGGAAAGAGAACTGCAACAATCCAAAAACAATGAAGAAGAACTTGGTAAGCAGATTGTTATCCTTAGAAATAAACTTACCACTGCAAATGAGTGCAAGGAGAATTTTAAGATTAGTGCAATGAAACTTGATGAGCCGACTCAAGGACAAAAGAGTGCAAATGATAAGAGGGGCCTTGGATATGAAAAAGGAGAAAGTTCCAGACCTGGACAGAAGAATTTCAAACAAGAAAACTTGATGAACAAAGTTGGAAGGTATTCGGTAAGATAACCTAATGCTCAAAAATTTAATGGATATTATTTTGCTTGCAATAAATTTGGGCATATGGCTACCCAATGTAGAAGTAATATGAAATCAAGAGATTCATCATTTTCTGGTTAGTGTTTCAAATGAAAAAAGTTTGGTCATAAATCAATTAAGTGCAAAAATGTGTCAAAGAATGTTGAATGTTATACATGTGGGAAATTTGGGCATATTGCTAATCAATGCAGATCAAGAAGAAATAAATGGAATGATTGGTTTGGACAAGGAATCACTATGTGCTACAATTGCAATAAGTTTGGTCACATTGCGAGATTCTGCAGAAACAAAACTATGGATAGAATAGGTTTGGTAAATAGAGGCAAAAATATACAAGGAAATGACAAAGGAAAAGGAAAAGTGACTACAGATGAGATAAGAGATGAGATGAAGAAGACATGGGTAAGGAAGAATGATTTTGATGCTGAAAATGCTTCTGCACCAGAACCTGCTTCCAGTAATTGATTTCAGGCCACTAGTCTAGGGGGATTTTCTCAAGAAAATATTTCCTCCCCTATTTGTGGATGGTACCAAAATGGAAAGAATGGTCAAAAAGGTGTATTTATGATGTGCAAATATTTTGGAGAACTTTCACAAGAAAAATAAGAGAATTCATAGGTTCGCAAGAGAATTTTTCTCTCGCTGTCTGAGAAAATAGAGCACCCAAAAAACTTAGGGAAAATGCATTTATTGCACGTGTGTGAACTATAAAAGTCAAGATGGAATCGTCATTTGTCACTTTGCATCAAAGAAGAGAAGAAGGAGAGCACTCACTAGAAGAATTTCGAAGTAGAGAAATTGATTCACCATCGAAACTCAAAATCTATCAAGTATTTCAATTGTTCAAAATTTTCATATAATTTGGTGTGCAATTGTTAAACCTAAGTGCGAAAGGAAAATGGAACAAATCAAAAGGTCAATCATTTTGGATGAATATAATAGTACAAAGATTAGGTCTATGAGAAATCTGTGACTTCCCAATGAATTGAAGCAATTGAGTGAAGCCAAACATAGAAATTTGGATATTTGGAATGAGTTTCTATACTTTGAGGACGCAAAATTTGTAAAATTCATCTTGAGCAGATTGCATGATGAAAATTTAACTTTGGACAAACCCTAAACCATTTCAAAGGAGGTAATTGAGAATTTGACTGGATTATGCAAAGCCAGAGATATACCAAGGAATAAATCCATCCACAACAAGGAAGTTGAAACCCTAACCAGAATAATCGAAGATCAGAGGGCACAGATAATTGTGACAGTCAAGAATTCTATTACAAAATACATTGCGCATGGAATTTCATATACAGTCTTTTTAAGAAACCGAGAAGGAGCGACCTCAGCTGGCACATTCTATATTTCTCACAAGATGATAATCGAACTCAGGACTTTGACCTATGTGGGTTGATAAAGGATCAACTAACGAAGAATGTGCAACTGAAAAAAGAAACAGGCTACCCTTTCAGGTTCGGTACTTTGATCATATGCTTAGTAATGTATTTCTTGATTTGTTTGCCAAAAATTGACAATGTGGTGTGGAAAGAAAACCAACCAGCATGCAAACAAATATACTAATATTCTAGGAGCTTGGCTGATTGGGATCTAGAATTTGAAAAAATTTCTTTAAGAATGTGCTTGGAAAGTGTGGTTCAATCAATATTTTCCCTCTGATAAGAACAATGGAAGCTGGTTCCTCTTCCAATGGAATGGATAAAAGGTAGAAAAGAGAAAAAGAAGTTGTTGAATATAGCCCTCCGGAATGAAAAATTCCCAGAATTGAGGGAAAAGGTAAATAAAAGGAGATTGTGGATATTCCGGATGAAGAAATTGAGGACCCACAAAAAAATGAATCAGAATTGGAAAAAGCCAATGAGGAAGAAGATGATCTGACAAAGGAAAAACTATAGAAGCTTATTCAGGAAGAAGGTGGAATGTAGAAGATTGCTAGGTTATGGTTTGTTAGACCATCATATGATCAAGATATGATTCTGAGTGTACTAAATGCTCATGTTGAGCATTGCAAGATCAAATTGGAAAGTTTGTAGAACATTCTACTTGAGGAAATGATTGAATGCAGCAAAGAAATAATGAACTCTGAAGATAAAGACAAAGAAGAAGGTGAAGTTATCTCTCACCTAAAGGAGCAGTTTAGAGTATCACTTACCAAACTAAAGAAGAAAATGAATGAATTGAGGCAATGCATAAATTCAGCTAATAACATCTACAACTATTGCATCCATTGTCCTCATGTTAGTAATTACAAAGAGAAGTTGGAACAAATTGAAATAGAGTTGAATGGTATTGGGAAAAATTTTGACATGTTTCAGGATCAGGATGAAACCATCAAAAAAAGGATTCGGGAGTTACAGTCTAAACACACCAAAATTCAATTCACCAAGAACACACTTGTAGATAATTTTTGGAAGCTGAAGGATCTAACCAAATGCAAATTGGAGCAGATGGTGGAGATATTAAGGAAAGGTGAGAAACTGGAAGAAGCAATTACAATTATGGAATCTTTAACTGAAATTATCAACAAAACATCCAAGAACAACAGTTTGATCATTATCATTGGGATCACAATAGATGCTTGGAAGAAATTCCTTCCAGAAATGAAGAAAAATCATAAGATAATTTTCTAAAGTAGCAGTCAATTGTTTTCAATTTTTTGAAGTTTTGGTTAAGGGGGAGAATTGTCGGTATATATAATCGAGTTTTGAAAAATTTTGAACACATGTTTTGTCTTTTTTGCATATGGTTTCTATGCTTTGTCATTGATGTCAAAGGGGGAGAGAATGCAATGAAAAATGCTTTATAAATCTTAGGAGGAGAGAATGTAGCAAAGCTTGGCATCATACTTATAATGATTCTGACACTTAGTCATTTTTCACTAAGTGTTGCCATCAATGCCAAAGGGGGAGATTTTTGGCATATGACTTGTAAGTGTTGTCATTGATGGCAACCCAAGTCATGCATCCGATCTACAGTATAGTTTTGGTTTACACTAGCAAAACATGGTAAAGAACAAGGCATCCGGTTATAAGTATAAAAGTTGATCTGAACATCTCACTAGACTATTATTTTGGGTTGTGGATCTATGAGGAAGGTTTGTTGATTCTTATTCATGAAGTATACTAATATGCATTCATTGGTACGCGATCTAGGAGATCCGGTACACTTATTTGTTGATTATTTGTGCTAGAAGGCCGGCCTCGCGAATATAGTAATCACAGATGTATAAGGAGTAATTCATCAAATGTTTTCATGCTCTATTATGTTTTTTAGGTCCTCTCTATGTCCTAACTGACTTTGGAGGATGTGCATAAAAAATTAGTGGTGGATATGGCCGACAAGTTGTAAAGAACTTAATGTTTTATGAAGCCAACATAAGAATGATCAAATCCTTGATAGCGGATATCTACATAAGTTCGGTCCTATCATTTTGGATGATGAAGTAGAGAAAATGTGTGTAATACGAAATACATTATTGTGTGGTACAAAAATCAGAGTAGTAGTGATGCGAATTATGGATTTGTGAAGTGAATTGTAGAAAAGAGCAGAGAAAAGAAAAGCGAAGTGCAGAATTAAAAAGCAGATCTAGAATCAAATCTATGAGCTTCACCAGAACTGTAACCTAGTATGAATAGATGCTACTATTTCAATCCAACCTTTAGATGGTTTTAATCTAAATTTTTGTAAGCAAGTGAGCATTCCCTTTTGAGTAGTGAGATCTAGGCAGTGTGTCTGAATGCAAGTGCATTCATTTTGTAAAACTTTATTTGAGTACTCAAATTGTAGATTAACCTCCACCATGGTTTTTCCCTAACAGGGTTTCCATGAAAAAATCTCTGTGTTATGGTGTTATGAATGTTTCCTTTGAATGCTTGCACCTTTCTTTTAATGCAATGACTGAATGGTTGAGTTTCAAATTATTAAAGTAAAGATTTGTTGAACAATGATTCACCCCCCCTCTCAGCATTCCCTTGAGTCCAACAACCCATGCGAATTTCTATTTAATTTTGTGTCTTTTTGAGGAAATGACATAATACATTCATATATCAATAAATGGCATAATCTTGTGTAAATTTAGGCTCTTTACCATACATCTTGTTACTCTTTCTTTTATAAAAATTCTCATATTTACCCCTTGGACTTATTCATATGCACACAAATTCAACATATTCACCCATATTATGCATCTGTAATGCCTATCCTTACACCCATCCCCATACATTCCATATCCACCTCAATATTTTCATTCCCATGTTGTAGGTCATTTTTGCAAGAAAATATTGATCTTGTATTGATAATCTAACCTTTAAAATTTTAAAGTTTAAAAATTCAAATTTTGGCTTACTCTCACCCATTGCTTTTTTTTCCCTAGAGCTAACTAAACACATATTTTCTTGATTTATGGCTATTACTTTGCAATTAAATGGATTTAATTGCATCTATTTAATCATCAAGGAATCATTTGTATTTAAGAAAGAAGCTTGTTAGGTGTACTTGTATTGGAGCACTAAAATGAACTTAGCTATTCCTAATTAGTCTAGACCATTTATATTATTGAAGCTTACTTTCTTGGAGCATTGGCACGATATTAACACTAATAATCTTTGGCGATTGACATAAGAGAATTTGTCCACTAGTAATCTAACAATCCTCTAAGGGTTTTCATAAATATGATGTAAGAGAATTTGTCCACTAGTAATCTAACAATCTTCTAAGGGTTTTCATAAATATGATGAGTCCTCAAAGCCTAATAGAGAATAATGAATTTGGTGAAACAAAAAATTCAATTAAATAGAAAATTTGCAAAACAAAAATTAGTACTAAGCACTATACAAGGTCATTTTTGCAAATAGTGGTTAGGTCTATAAGAACAAAAGTGAATCAAACCCATGGATTTGACCCTTCACATATATCTTATCTATTGATAAAATCCCTAGGTGAAATATATACAAAGATACATCATCCTAACCTTAAGACCCCCAAATTTCAATAGATCAACAAACATATTTAATGATCATCCTTCGAGAGCTAAGTGCATTATCTTTCACATTTACTTTCACAAAATAATATTTAATTTGTGAATCACTCACACTTCCAATTGTCTAATATTAATCTGTTAATTTATACTTATGTACATACGTGTCTTATTAACTTAGCTTGTAATGTTTAGATTAACATTACAAAAAAATATTTTCTTTTACAAATGTTTAAGATAAAACTTGTTCTAATTTTTTTCACTTATTAATATAGTTTTTAATAATCTTTCAGTTTGCATGCTTCATTGTATAATTATCTCATACTCTTTTATTTGAACTAAATTTATAGTTTATTTATATTTTTTTATCATTCTATAATGAATCAAAAAATACAAATTGAAATTAATATAAAATAATTATATTTTTTTGCAAAATATTTCACCTTTTCTCATAAAAATAAAAAACTCATGTCCATTAAATAATATACTAGTATATATATCTTAAATAAATACATCTAACAAATGTAAAGAGATATCAATTTGAAGCTATTTTATGTTGAATGACTCTAAATATAACTTGAAGAAGATAGTTATATAGAGTACCTATAATATAGCTACTTATAGTGATTGATTGACATCAATTTTAGGTCAAATGACTTTATATATATATAACTTGAAAAATATAGTTATATAATGCAATCTTGTAATGGTTTTTTTTTATATGATTTCTTATGAATCTAGTGGGCCTCTTTTCCTAGTTAATAATTTTAACATATTAATCTTCAAGATATTTTTAGAGAAGGTAGCTATGGTAGCTTACTGCATATCAAGATATTTATGAATTGTCTATAATATCATATAAGTTAAGTTAATGATATTAATATTCATGAAAGGTCAGAACCGATGGTGGTTTTTTAGTAATGCTTAAGATAGCTAGTTATTTGTGAATTAGTCTAGATTAACATTACCAAAATTTATTTTCCTTTACAAATGTTTAAGAGAAAAATTGATCTAATTTTTTTCACTTATTCATATAAAATTTGCAAACTTAATGTTAATAATAATATATTTTTTTATATTTTTAATAATCTCACTTTGCATGCTTCATTGTATAATTATCTCATGCTTTTTTAAAACTAAATTTATAGTTTATTTATATTTTTCTATCATTTTATAATGAATCACAAAATATAAATTCAAATTAATACAAAATAAGCATACTTTTTTAACAAAATATTTTGCCCTTTCTCATAAAAGGTATAAAAAACTCATGTTCATTAAACAATATACTAGTATAGATATCTTAAATATATCTATTTAAAAAATGTCTAGAGATATCAATTTGAAGCTATTTTATTTACTTAATATTTATTTTATTTTTCTTTCAAACTATTTTATATGCTGTTTACTTTAGAAATATCACGTTTATTATGAAAATTTGACTTGTAAATGGCTATCAATAAGATAAAAAAATTAAAAAAAATTAACACACTCATACCATTATACTCCACTCCTTACTATCATTATATAATATCTCTCCACATTTATTACTTAATATTATTATATTTACAATCTTTTAAATTTTGTAATATGTATTATGAAACTCAAACAATATATTTATGCTTTATTATACTTGTACACTATATATATACACACACGTATATACACATATATAAATACATATACATATATATACGTGTGTATATATATACATATATACGTGTGTATATATATATATATATATATACACATAAATTTTGTAATATGTATTATGAAACTCGAACAATATATTTATACTTTATTATATATATATACATACACACGTATATACACATATATAAATACATATACATATATACGTGTATATATATACATATATACACTACATATACATGTATATATATATATATATATATATATATTCCTTCACACACTTCCACTGACTTGAAAAGTCACCTGATTTGCTATAACCACCCTGTGTTAGATACAGATCGGCCATGACATAAGAGTATTAGGTGAATAAGCTTAGAATTTTTGGGTTTGAACATAACATCATTTACAATTAAAAACTGAAAAAATCTCATTGAGTGGAGAAAAACTCCACGAATTTCAGTCATTTCACAATCATAACGATTTGACAGAAACGATGGGTTGAAAATCCTTGCAAAAGTTGACAAAGAATACATTGGAATTACAAGCCCATGAACAGCAATACAAAAGAAAATATTTAAAAACTTGTGTGAATCTTCTACCAGACGATTCTAGTCGTAAAGCACTCAAATCATTGCAGCAGCTTCCATGAGAATCATATCAGCAACAGTGGAATACAGCATTATTTAGGTATAAACATGGGCAAATGAGATGGGTTTCATGGGGTCAAATCTATTCCTTCTTTTAAAGTTTCTGTTGCAGAGCAGCTCGTGCACTCGTCAGGCTATTATCATTACGTTCAAATACCCTCTGACTGGAAATTTGGACATGCAATATATCAATATTCTTAGAGCATATAAAATGCATTGATTTATATGCCAGTGACCCACATGTTGCAGAATGTGGGTTTTGTTTGGCCACGGCATTAGCCTTTGAATTTGCTACCAAGGGATACCTACCCTATGCATCTTCTTGTCTGTACTGGAACATTAGTCATGTCTGTAAACAGTTCTCTTCTTGTCAACCTTGAAACATGATAGGTAGTAGGACAAAACATGTTTGTTGTTAAATCAAAAGAAAAGAAGGAAAAAAACAAAGCATGTTTGTTAGGACTTTAGTACTGCTACATGGAGATATATTATTGTACAACCAGTACTTAATATATTTAAATTCACTATCATTTACTGCCCTGCAAAGTTCAATGTGAAAGACCTATGGAGGTTGTTATATAGGTCGGTGAAAGGGCATTTTGTGTCTTTAACCATGGTTACATTTCCTCTTTTGATAAAAGTTGATATTCTCCACTATGGTATAGCTATAAATAGTTGTATTCCTCCAGCCTACTATGATTGCCACATTAATGGTTCCAAATTTTTTTTCTGCTCATGTGGGGGATTTATGCTTCTAGGGTGGTGTGCACATTGAGCATCAATTGCAATAACTTGTCTACAAAGTTTGTGGTGTTACCTAAAGTTCTTTTTTTCAATATTTGAAGTATTGATTTGTCATCTTCTCTTCTAATCATCATAATATGTAGCCATACTGATTAGGGTCAATTTTGGGCTAAATGGTAACAAATATAACTTGAGGAAGATAGTTAAATAATGTATCTATAATATAGTTCATTATAGTGACTCAAATCAATTTTAGGTCAAATGGCTTCATATATAACTTAGAAAAATATAGTTATATAATGTAGTTTTGTAATGGTTTTTTTTGGTTTGTATGATTTGTTATGAATCTAGTGAACCTCTTTCAGTAGCTAATACTTTTAATAGATTAATCTTAAAGATGTTTTTTTAGAGATGGTGGCTTAATACATATTAAAATATTTGTGAAATGTCTATAATATCATATAAGATAATGATATTAATGTTCATGAAAGGTCAAAATTGATGATGGTATTATAAGAGTACATTAAAAATAAGGAAGGGGGGTGCTAGCACAAATCCAACAAACTAAACAAAAATAAAATAAGCATGTTGCAAGTATGAAGGTGTTGTCATTGATGTCAACTAGTTAACTGGTGGTCAATTGGTTGCTGTTGTCATTAATGTCATGTCGAGGATATTGAAAAAATTGTAATAAAGAAAGGTTGCATGTGTTCAGTGTTGATTCTAGCTAATAGGTTTCTGGATCATTGTATAGTGTGAGATTTGTTCACCAGTTGTGAACTGAGATTTTCTATGTATTTGGTTGAGGTCCGGGAGAAATGTTGTTGCTCTAGATTTCTTCTTGTTGGAGTCTTATGACTTGCAGTTCTCTATATAAGTTGATGAGGTCATGTTCAAGTTAATTTTATTATCTGAAAAGATTGGATCGTGTTAAGGTTGAATGCACTTAATTGATTTATGTGTTCTATAGTAGTTTTGGTTGATCTTGTGTTAAACACTACTTGCGAAATTCATGGAAGCGTGTTGAGGTGTGTTGGGACTTATTTAGGTCTTCATTAGATGTGTTTTTGGGTTGCCCTCATTCTAATTACACCGTAAAATGTTTTGACGCTGACCTAATTTGAATTGGTAAATGCAAATGGTGTATGGCCGAATTTGGATGAGTTTCAAAGTTGAAGTTGGTATAAATAAGAGTCGAGATGGTTGAGAAGTGTGTGCATGTGCAAGAGCAAGATATATGCAAGATAGATGCAAGATAGATGTGAAATAAAGTGTGTGGTTGAGAAGATCAGTGTGAAATCTAATTACTAGGGTTCTGGAAGCAGTGAGCTGAAGGTGTACTCTATCATTCATGCATGTTTGCAAGTGTGTGAGCGAATTATGGTGGAAATCTTTGCTGCATTGAGATAGTTTTCTCTCTGTAACAACTCTCTTCTATATTCTTTGTATATGTACGATAGTGAGCCCTCCGGGCGATTAACCCTTATTGGACAATGAGTCATGTTTCAAACAGTAAGTCTTATTTTGGTAGTGAGTCTTTTTCTTTGGTAGTGAGCCTTTGTATTTGGTTTTGGTATTCCCTATATTGTGAGCTAATCCTCACCATGTTTTTTTTCCTTATTGGGTTTTCCATGTGTATGGTTTTTTCTTCTTTCAGTTTATGCATTTACACTTAATGATTAATCATATTAGTAGAGTAAAGGATTTATGAATGATAATTGATCTAATCTCTAGTGGAAGTTCTTAAAGGTCAAAATTGGTTACAATTGATTCACCCCCCTCTCAATTGCCTTGTTCAACAATTGGTATTAGAGCTTGGTTCCTTGGAGAAGAGCTTAACCACTTAAGGAAGGTTTGGGATGGTGAGCAAGATCATTAGTGAGTGTCCTAGGTTTGATGGGACTAACTATGCTATCTGGAAAATAAATATGGAAGGATATCTAGAATATTATGGATATGATGTTGAGAAATCTTACAAGAATGCATATACTACTCTGGCTAATGGTCCTAGTTTAGTTGATGAGATCAAGGTGCATGAAGCTAACAACAAGGAAAAGTTTATTCTGAAGAATAGTCTGTTACAATTAGAGTTGATTAAAGTTGCAAATTTGAAGACTGCTAAAGAGGTCGGGGATGCTTTGGAAAAGACACGTGATGGAGATGAAAAGGTCAAAGAAGCAAAGTTACAGAACTTGGAAGCACAATTCGAGATCCTGCACATGTCTGAAGATGAGAACATTAAATCCTATGTACAACGAGTGGATGAGCTGGAAGGTGGAATGAGAGGACTTGGTGCTACAATAGATGAATCCAGGATTGTGAAGAATATTCTCAGAACTCTCCCTAATGCATATAGTGAAAAGGTATCTACTATTGAAGAATTTGTAGATTATAAGACTGATACTAAAGATCATTTGTTGGGTACTCTAATGCCATATGAAATGAGAAAGCCTAGTTTAAGAAATTGATCCAAATCAAAAACATCTTTTAAAGCTACAAGTGTTGAAGATCTAGATGAAGAAAACCTCGATGAAGTGGAAGCTAACTTTGTAAGAAGGATAAGAAATGGCTCTAGTAAGTATGAAGGTAAGTTACCTTTTAAATGCTTTAGTTGTGGAGGAATTGGTCATTATGCTTCAAGATGTCTGGAAAGATCTAAGAAGAATAAACATAGATTAAGCAAAGAAAACAAAGGGAAGATGATTAAGAGAGCATATTATGTGAATGAAAATGCTAGTATTTCTGATGAAGAGTTTGATTATGGAGATTTTGATGATGATGAATGCTTATTCTTGGCTATAAAGGATGAATCTACTTCTACTAATACTGAGAGACCAGTAAAGGAAAGTGCTTTGGAGAAAGTTGAAGATTCTATGATTTATGCCCTTAATGCTAAACAAGAAAAGAACTACTGGGTTGTTGATAGTGGTTGTTCACATCACATGACTAGTGATAAGAGTAAGTTTGTTAAACTTGAAAATTATGATGGAGGCTTAGTTAAATTCATAGATGATATTGGTGTTAAGATTTGTAGGATAGGTTTAGTAAGTTTTGATGGCAAGCATAATACTGATGATGTCTACTATGTTAAGGGTTTAAGGCATAATCTATTGAGTGTTGGATAGATGTGTAGTAAAGGATATAATCTTGTTTTGAGGATGAGAGATGTGAAATTAGGAAAGGATCCAAAATAGTGATTTCTGATGGAAAGAAGTTTGAAGGAAATATTTATCAACTTAAGGGTGTTGATGGACATTGCTCTATAACTCAGATTAATGATAGTTGGTTATGTCACCGGAGGATCTGTCATTTGAAAACTTTGTGAGGATCAGTGTAGTACAAGCTGTAAGAGATTTACTAAGGATTAAAAAGCCTATTAATGCTATTTGCAAGAATTAACAGTTTGGAAAGAAAGCTAGAAACAACCTTAGATCAAAGGAATAATCTACTACAAGACTTCCAGATTTGATTCACACAGATCTTTGTGGTCCTACAAGGGTGAGAAGTCTACAAGGTGAAAGGTATTTTATGATTCTAATTGATGATTAATCTAGATATACATGGGTTACTTTTCTTAGAGATAAATATGATGCATTAGAAAGATTCGAGGCATTTAAAGCTATGGTTGAGAATGAAGAAAATTTGAGAATAAAATATTTGAGGTCTAATAGAGGTGGTGAGTTCACCTCCAATGAGTTTAACATGTTTTGTGAGGTTCATGGAATAAAAAGATAGTTATCTTCTCCTAGAACTCCTCAGCAGAACAAGGTTGTTGAAAGAAAGAATAGGACAATTCAAGAAGCTGCTAGATCAATGATTATTGAGGTAGGTCTACTAGAAGTTTACTGGAGAGAAGCTATTCATACTAGTGTTTATGTGTTCAATCGAGTTCAAGCAAAAGAAAACAACACTAAGACCCCCTATGATCTATGGTGTGGAAGAATTAGTACCATCAAGTATTTCAAGGTATTTGGAAGCAAATGTTATATCAAAAGGGATGAAGAAAATTTGGGAAAGTTTGATGCTAGATGTGATGAGGGTATCTTCCTTGGATACTCTACTAAAAGAAAATCCTACAAATGTTTCAATAAAAGACTAAGAAAAATTGTAAAGAGAACAAATGTCAAAGTGGATTAAGCATTGAAGAATTCAATTGAAGATGGATATGTATCTGATGAACCTAATTGCATAGATTACATAGACGTTGAAGAAATTGTTGAAGAACAAGAGAAGAAGAATGAGGAAGAAGAAGCTTTGGTGGTGTCCCCAAAGACACCTAAATATGTGTAAAAGAATCATTCAAAAAATCAAATCATTAGAGACAAGAGAAAAGGAGTTTTGACAAGAAGTAGAGTTGTTGCTGAAGTAAATATGTGTCTACTTTCTAAAGTTGAACCTAAGATAGTAAGTGAAGCATGTGAAGATAAGAATTGGATGAAATCTATGGAATAAAAGCTTATGCAGATTGAGAAGAATCAAACTTGGGAATTGGTCCCTAGAACGGAAGATAAAAACATAATTGGATCAAAATGGGTATTCAGAAATAAGTTGAATGAGAATGGAGAAGTGGTTAGAAATAAGGAAAGGCTTGTGTGTAAGGGTTACTCACAAGTAGAAGGTATAGATTTTCAAGATACTTTTGCTTCGGTGGCTAGGATGGAAGCTATCAATTTTTTTTTGGCATTTTCTTCATATAAATATTTTAAAGTTTATCAAATGGATGTAAAGTCTGCATTTCTGAAAGGTGAGTTAGAAGAAGTCTACATGGAACAACCAAAAGGATTTCAGTTGTCAAATCAATTAGATATGGTCTGTAGATTAAATAAATATTTATATGGATTGAAGCAAAGGTACGACAAATAGTAATTTGTAATTTAAAATTGAAAATGGAAAGATCTTGATAGTAGTGGTATATGTTGATGATATTATCTTTGGAGGAAATGAAACAATGTGCAAAATGTTTGTTGAAGAGATGTAAAAAGAGTTTGAGATGTCTATATTTTGTGAGATAAATTTATTTTTTGGGCTACAAATCAATCAAATAGAGAAATAAATTTTGATTTCATAGTCTAAGTATTTGAAAGAGATGTTGAAGAAGTTTGGGATGGATGGTTCCAAACCGGTATGCACTCCTATGGTGACTAGTTGCACATTAAATAGAAATGATGATTCACTTAAGGCTGATCAGAGCAAGTACAAATCTATGATTGGAGGACTTTTGTATTTAACTGCTACTAGACTAGATATCATGCATGTAGTTTGTCTTGTGGCTAGATTTCAAGAAGATCCTAGAGAAACACATGTTTCTGTTGTTAAGAGGATATTCAAATATTTGAATGGCACTCTAGATTATGGCTTATGGTATCCTAAGGATACCAATTTTACATTGAGTGCTTAAACATAGATGTAGATTGGGCAGGCTATGTAGATGACATAAAAATTACAAGTGGTGGTTCATTCTTTCTTGGTTATAGGTTGGTGTCTTGGTTGAGTAAAAAGAAAAATTCAGTTTCCTTATCCACTGTAGAGGTTGAGTATATTATTGTGGCATCTAGCTATACACAAATTTTGTGGATGAAACATACATAGAAATATATAAGAATAATATATGATGATCCCATTTCTATCTTCTATGATAATACAAGTGTTATTAAAATTTCAAAGAATTTGGTGATGCACTCAAGGTTGTGGAAAATGAAGTAAAACTTGAGTATGTACCTACGAAGGATTAGGTTGCTAACATATTTATGAAGGCTCTTCCTAAAGATATTTTTTGAGTATCTCTGAGAGAAGTTAGGGGTCATTGCCCCTCCCTTTTTGAACTAGATGCATATGGAGATGCATTAGTTTGGTGGGTCTACGGATCTATGTTTCTTCTGGACTGATGTGTAGTGGCTACCTCTCAGGGGGAGAAGGTAGTATCTTGTGTTGTCATTGAAGGATTATTCATTATTGGTAAGGTTCTTAATGTCAAAGGGGAAATCAATGAAAAAATATTTTTCCTTTTCCATTGATATCAAAGGGGGAGAAAGTATCATGCAAAAAAGGTTATCTACTAAGGGGGAGAAAGAAAAATAAAGGGAAAGTTTGTTTATAGTTGTTGTGTTGTCTTTGATGGTTTTTCACATCATGTGTTTCCATCAATGAAAAAGGGGGAGATTGTTGCAAGTATGAAGGCGTTGTCATTGATGTCAATCGGTTAACTAGTGGTCAACTGGTTACTCTTGTCATTAATGTCATGTTGAGAATATTGAGAAAATTATAATAAAGAAAGATTGCAGGTGTTTAGTGTTTTCTCTGAGTTTTGCTTCAATATTTTTTGCTATGCTATTAAGAAACTAAGGTATTGATAATGGCTATTGGAAGTTGTTATGTCCAGATTTTGGGTTTCTGGATTGTTGTGTAGTGTGATATTTGTTCACCAATTATGAACTGAGATTTTTTATGCATTTGGCTGAGGTTCAGGAGAAATGTTGTTGCTTCAAATTTATTCTTGTTTGATTCTTATGACTTGCGGTTCTCTAGATAAGTTGATGAGGTCGTGTTCAAGTTAATTTTATTATTCAGAAAGATTGGATTGTGTTAAGGTTGAATAAGCTTAATTGATTTATGTGTTTTACACTAGTTTTGGCCAATCTCATGTTAAACACTACTTGAAAAATTTATGGAAGCGTGTTGGGACCTATTTAGGTCTTCATGAGATGTGTTTTTAGGCCGCCCTCATTCTAATTCCACCGTAGAATGTTTTTGGCACTGACCTAATTTGAATTTTTAAATGCAAATGGTGTATGACCCACTTTGGATGAGTTTCAAAGTTGAAGTTGGTATAAATAAGAGTTGAGATGGTTGAGAAGTGTGTGCATGTGCAAGAGAAATATATATGTGAGATAGATATGAAATAAAGTGTGTGTTTGAGAAGATCAGTACAAAATATAATTGTTGAGTTTTTGGAAGCAGTGAGCTGAAGGTGTACTCTATCATTATACATGTCTACAAGTGTGTGAGCAAATTGTGGTGGAAATATTCATTGCATTGAGATTGTCTTTATTGAACAAGACAACTGAGAGGGGGGTGAATAAATTGTGACAAATCTTTAAAACTTCCACCAAAATTAGATCAACGACAAATCCTTTACCCTGCTAAAATGATTAATCATTAAGTGCAAAGGCATAAACTAAAAAACATCAAACATACACAATAACACCATATTTACATGGAAAACCCAATAAGGTAAAACCACGATGAAGATTAGCTCACAATATAAAGAATATCAAAACTGATTACAAAGGCTCACTGCTAGAGAAGGCTCACTACTGAATCAGGACTCACTGTCCAACAAGGGTTAACCACCCGGAGGGCTCATTGCCACACATATATAAAGAAGATAGAAGAGATATATTATAGAGGGAAGACAATCTCAATGCAACAAATATTTCCACCACAATTCACTCACACACATGTAGACATGCTTGAATGATAGACTACACCTTCAGCTCACTACATCCAAAAACTCAACAATTAGATTTCACACTAATTTTCCAAACTCGCATCACATACACACTATTTTGCATTTACTTTGTATCTATTTTTCTCTATTTATTTGCATACCTTTCACCAATATCTCATCCTATATTTATACCATCTTCAACTTTGAAACATATCTAAAGTCAACCATACAACATTTAAATTCAAATTGGGTTGGCGCTAAAACATTCTAGGGTAGAATTAAAATGAGGGCGACCCAAACAATTGCTTGATAAGGACCCAAATAAGTCCCAACATGCTTCATGAACTTTACAAGTAGTATTTAACAGAAGGTCGACCAAACCAGTGTAAAAAACATAGAAAAATTAAGCACACACAACCCTTAACATGATCCAATCTTTCCAAACAACAAAATTATCTTCAACATGATCATATCAGCTTAACTCCAGAGCCACAAGACATAAAAATGAAACAAGAAGAAATTCAGAGCAACTAAATTTTTCTCGGACCTCAGCCAGATACCCTAAAAAACATAGTTCACAACTAATGAGCATAACTCACACTGTACAATGATCTAGAAACCCAAAATCTTGATAAAGCATACTCCAACAACCATGATCAACATTTATGAACCGCATGAACATAGGAGAAAATCCTAGAGCAAAAACTTAACACCTGCAACATTTTTCCTTTACAATTTTCTCAATATCCTCGACATATAAAACAAATGACCTGCATCCATGATATTAATGACAACAACAACTAGTTGATGACCAGTTAACTAGTTGGCATCAATGACAACACCTTCATTCTTGCAACAATCTCCCCCTTTGTCATTGATGACAACACATGATGTGAAAAACCATCAAAGACAACACAACAATTTTGAATACACTTTCCATGATTTTACTTTCCCCCCCCTTAGTAGATACTTTCTTTCACATGATACTCTCTCTCTCTCTCTCTCTTTTCACATATTTATCTCCCTCTTTGACATCAATGACAAAGGAAAAAGATATTTTACATTTATTTCCCCTTTGACATTGAGAAAAAAAATACTCTTTCAATTACAACACATGACACTACCTACTCCCCCTGAAAGGTAGCCACCAAAACATCAGTCCAGAAGAAAGATAGATCCATAGACACACCATACTGATGCATCCCCATATGCATCTAGTTCAAGAAAGGAGGGGAAATAACCCCTAACTTCTCCCGAAGATAATCAAAAGTATCTTTAGGAAGAGCCTTCATAAATATATAAACAATCTGATCCTACATAGGTACATACTCAAGTTTTACTTCATTCTCCACAACCTTCTCTCTCAAAAAGTGATACCTGATAGATATATGCTTTGTCCTTGAGTGCAGCGCTATATTCTTTGAAATTTTAATTACACTTGTATTATCACATAAAATAGAAATAGGATCATCATAAATTACTCTAATATCCTTCAATGTGTGTCTCATTCACAAAAATTGTGTACATCAAGATGTTGTGGAAATATACTCAACTTCAATAGTGGATAAGGAAACTGAATCTTTCTTTTTAGTCAACCAAGCCACCAACCCACAACCAAGAAAGAATGCACCACCACTTGTACTTTTTATGTCATCTACACAACCAACCCAATCTGCATCTATATAAGAACTTAGTGTAAAATTAGTATCCCTAGGATACCACAAGCCATAATCCAGAGTGCCATTTAAATAGCAGAATATTCTGTTAACAACAACAACATGTGTTTCTTTAGGATCTTCTTAAAATCTAGCCACAAGACAAACTACATGCATGATATCTGGTCTAGTAGCAGTCAAATACAATAGTCCACCAATCAGAGATCTATATTTTCTCTGATCCACCTTAGGTGAATCATCATCTTTAATTAATTTACAACCAGTCACTATAGGAGTGCATACCATTTTGGAACCATCCATCCCAAACTTCTTCAACATTTCTCTTACATACTTTGATTGTGAAATAAAAATCTTTCTTTGTTTGATTGATTTTTATCCCAAGAAAGAAATTCATCTCACCAAACATAGACATCTCAAATTTGTTTTGCATTTCTTCAACAAACATCTTGCACATGATTTCATTTCCTCCAAAGATAATGTCATCAACATACACAACTACTATCAAGATCTTGTCATTTTCAATTTTAAAATATAAATTACTATCTATCATACCTTTGTTGAAACCTTGCTGAATCAAATACCTGTCTAACCTTGCATACCAAGCTCTAGGAGCTTGCTTCAATCCATACAAAGCTTTCTTCAATCTGTAGAACATATCCAATTGATCTGAAAATTGAAATCCTTCCAATTGTTCTATGTAGACCTCTTCCTCTAGCTCACCATTCAAGAATGCAGACTTAACATCCATCTGATAGACCTTGAAATATTTATGAGCAATAAACACTAAGAACATCCTAATAGCTTTCATTCTTGCCACCGGAGCAAAAGTTTCCTAAAACTCTATACCTTCTATTTGTGAGTAACCCTTACACACAAGCCTTGCTTTATTCCTGACCACTTCTCCATTCTCATTCAACTTGTTTCTAAATACCCACTTTGATCCAATTATGTTTTTATCTACCAGTCTAGGGACCGATTCCCAAGTTTGATTCTTCCCAATCTACATAAGTTCTTCTTTCATAGCTTCCATACAATTCTCATCTTTACATGCTTCACTTACAGTCTTTGGTTCTATCTTAGAAAGTAAACACAAATTTATCTCATAAGTAGCTCTACTTCTTATCAGTACTCCTTTTGTCTTGTCTCCAATGATCTGACTTTCTGAATGTTTTTTTTGCATATATTTAGGTGTCTTTGGGGACACCACTTGATCTTCCTCTTCTTCTTCATTCTACATTTCTTGTTCATCCCTCTCCTATTCTTCCACAATTTCTTTAGTTCATATGCAATCAGGTTCATCAAACACATATCCATCAATTTCAATTGAATTCTTCATTGCTTCATCAACCTTGACATTTGAGCTATCTACAATCTTCCTTAGTCTTTTATTGAAACATATGTAAGCTTTGAAAATGGTAGAATATCCAAGGAAAATTCCTTCATCATTTCTTGCATCAAAATTCCCTAAGTTTTCTTCATCCCATTTGATATAACATTTACTTCCAAATACCTTGAAATACTTAACAATAGGAATTATTCCATACCATAGCTCATAGAGGGTCTTAGTACTATTGGATCTTGCTTGAACTCCTTTGAACACATAAAAAATAGTGAGAATATCTTCTCTCTAGTAAATTTACGGTAGACCAACTTTAGTAATCATTGATCTAGCAACTTCTTGAATTGTTTCATTCTTCCTTTCAACAACTCTATTTTGTTGAGGGGTTCTCAAAGAAGATAATTGTCTTTTTATTCCAAGAACTTCACAAAACATATTAAACTCATGAGAGGTGAATTCACCACCTTTGTCAGACCTCAAAAATTTTATTCTCAACTTTACTTCATTCTCTACCTTAGCCTTGAATGTCTTGAATCTATTTAACACACCTGATTTCTCTCTTTGAAAAGTAACCCATGTATACCTGGAGTAATCATCAATCAAAAGCATAAAGTACCTTTCACCTTATAGACTTCTCACTCTTGTAGGACCATAGAGAGCTATATGAATTAAATCCAGTAGTCTGGTAGTAGATTTTTCCTTTGATATGAAATTATTCCTTGCTTTTTGTAACACAGATTTTGGCACCACAAGAGTCTCTAACACTTCTAGGGTTTTTCACCTAGAAGGAGAGATGTAGGTCAAAATGCATATGTTACATTCAAATATTTGGGGTTGAATAGGGTGTGTTGTGTGTGATAGAATGTGTCTAAATTCTGCTAACTATTGAAATGAAACTAACTAATGAATGTAAACTAATAGAATGCAAATGTATTGAAAGCACTATGTAAAATGACTTAAAATGACCTAATATGCTAACAAAACTATAACAAAACTAAAGAAAGAAGAGGTGGTGCACCTAGGAACTGAAGGTTGATGAAGAGAAGCCCTGGAATCTTTTGGAATCTACTGAAAATGCTCAATGGAACACTTATGCTAGAATGGGCGACCTAGTCCTCCTATCGGGAAACTTTGCCGAAATAGGTTTCTGGCAAAAGGGTATCCAAATCTGTAATTTTTTTTGAAAAGAACATTCAATGGGACTAGGTCGCCATTATTAGCGACTTAGTCCACTTCTGAATTTTTGTAAACCAAAGAATGGAAGTGGAAGCCCTGAACCTACACTCTGGTTCCTTACAGGTATCTGGTTGAGATTATGCAGAAAAACGGGTTGAAAGAGGTCTCAAAGTTTCACTTAGGGCTTTGTTGACTTGAGTGACTTTGATGAGTTGACAACACCTTTCTAGCACCTTTCTCCTTGACAAAATGCATACAAAAACTTGCAAAGCACACATGTAAAGAGGAGACAAAGGGTTAGGGTTAGATAATAGGGGTTTTCCTTAGTCAAATCCCATTTTGGGTCCAAACCTTAAATGATGAAATGATATAGGAAAGGAGAGATGATTGAATAACATGTAAATGTAAACACTCACCAAACCCTTGTTGAAGAAGTCTGAAGATATCTAAGAACTAGCTCCAATGGATGATGTCTGAAATGCCAAGTGCTTTAATGCTTGCTTGAGAAGATTGAGTTGCTTGAGTGCTTGTGAAGATGAAAAATGATGTTAGGGGGGAGAAGAAGAGAGTCAAAATGAGGATAAAAACCCTTATTTATATAAGATATGCTCTAATTTCCCAAAAATAAAACATGATAGGCTGACCTTAGGGTTTTGGAGGAAAATTCCCATTGGAATTTTATTTTAATTTTGAATTTTATGCCAAAAGGGACTAGGTCACCCAAGGTTTTGACCTAGTCCACTTGGAAAAATTCAAGTGGTGGTCAGGAATTAAGTTGTGTTTAATGATGATTATTGGGCTTGCCTCTTGAAACACACTTAAGTTGGCCTAAAAGTACATTAAGGGACTATTTTATCATGAAAAAGGGTTGAATTGTGAGGACAAGCCTAGAAAAGTGCAAGGGTCAATTACAACACCTTACAATACTTTAGACTAATGCTTGGAAAGGGGTTATTTATCTAAATAATTGTAGAAAAGTCCTAGAAAAGTGAGGAAATGTGTTACAACACTTCACAACACCCTTGTAGGACTTTGTTAGGTTTTTGTTGATTTGCAAGCGTTCAAGGCCTAATGTGAATGTGTTGGCCACATTGCAACATTAGATCAAAGAAAAAAAAGGACAAAATCCAAGAGAAAAGGCCAAAATGAGTGAAAAGTGTCAAGGCTACACTTTTTGGCGACACATTTAGCCCCCACTTTAGTGAGAGGATGAACTTGCTTCAAACTCACACTAAAGTAGTCGAGTCATGCATATCGAGAGGGATCAATGTATTCATGCTAGTAAGATGAGATGACTGCAATTAAGAGGGATGATCAAGCCCCCAGGATCAAGATCCCATGAAAAACCAAACATAAACACAAAAGATCACATGAGAAATTGATGCGAGGGAGTGAAGAGAGAGGGAAATTCAGATCAAGATTCCACTATTTGTCCAACTAGTTGTGGATCATATCTAGGCTATTTGTCCGAAAGGAATATGTACTCACTCTAGAGCGACAAGACTTTTGGTTGTCCATTGGGTGAGAAGGACCAAAATGGTGAGAAACATACACTTGGTTGGTATGCACTCACACACACACAAAGGTGGCTATGAGGAAATTCGTGTCGCTAGTTGGGATTCTTGCTCAACCATACCAAAGTTATACCTCCTGATAAATTTGATAAGGTGCCACAAAAGACACGGGTTTGAGTTTCATGAGGTAAGAAAAGATGTGTATGCTTGGAGCTCATGAACAAGTGAAATATGGCACTATAGGCATGCAAGTTGTGTTATGCAAGGTGGCCATGTATGCAAAATGCAACAGGCAACATGCAAAAATGCAAAAATGTAAAAGGGGATTCCAAGGAGTCTTGTTTCATTCATGCGAGGTCTTTAACTTAGGGGACATTGTGTCTAATGTCTCCAAGAGAGGACCAATCAAAGTAGAAAATTTACAACTTAGGGGATGCAGTGCATCACGTCAGGTTGCTAAGAGGAATGCAATATGCTAGGATAGGTCACTTATGAAGGAAATTACACCTAATGTCATCCATAAAGCAACAAACACATCGTATGAAGTAGTAAGGCTGCACTAGGAACCGAGAAAAGAAAAATGCAAAAATAAATAATGCTAGTGTATGCCCCCACTTTAAAGGAATTGCTACACTGTATTGTGATAAATTTCTTTAAAGTAGAAGAAGGTATGAGAGGATAAGTATGCCACCTACAAGCCAACTTAAGGCATGTCATCCACATCCCAATATTTCTCTATTATGTTCAAGATCAGTGCTCAACTAATCGAAAGAGGCAACGACAAGTGACATATGAGGACAAGGATAACAAACCCCTTATCCCCACTTAGTGCAGGGAAAAGGTGAGACGAATAGGATGAAGGTACGTATCAGTAGGAATTAGGTGCTTCAACACAAGAGCACCACATTCCATGAGGTGTTTTAAGTTTATTGTTTGAAGTAAATGGAGAGAAGGGAGGTAACCCAAAATATTTCTTGAAAGAGTAAGATATGTTAGTTGGCATCATGTATACATTGCATCCATGTGTAGGAGGGAGATTTTATCCAATACCATAACAATCTTCCAAGTTAAATGAAGGGGTTGTGTGCTTCTGAGAAGGATTGGTTTTTGTACAAGAACACAAATCCTTTTTAGTGTTATGTGTTGTTGCTTCATGAGGGATGGGAGTTATATAACCCCCATCACCACCATGGGGTAATGTTGTTGATTTAGAACCAAGTTGAGCATATAAAACATAGGGTTGTTTTGGTTTAGGTTGTGAGATGTCACAATCTCTTGTAAAGGGAGGTGTAAGACCCCAATTGTTACTAGAACTTGTATCTGAAAATGATTTTTTTGTGTATGACTCTTTGGACCAAGAGGGTGAGATTTTGGAAATTTTATTGAAAGGAGGTGTAGAATCTAATGACCCCTTATGATCATGAAAGAGTTTTGTTGTAGGTGAAGGATTAGTATCAACTAGTATAAGTTTTGATCTAGGAATGAAAAGATTAGGAGAGTTATAAATGTTGTGATTAGTTGGTTCATAGCTTCGTTCATCTGCCTCAATCGTGTATATCTTGTTATTGTACTCAAATTTCATTATACAGTGAATGGTAGATGGGACTCCTTTCATTGCATGAATCCATGGTCTCCCTAGGAGGAGATTGTATGGAAGGGGTCCTGCATGATATGGATAGAGGTAGGCAACACTACAAATCTGACCTCGATAGGTAACACGATCATCCCTAGTGGTTGCCTATTAACATTGTCAAAGCCACGAATATGAACATCATTGAGTTGAATGAGATTTTTGTGCATGCCAAGTTTGTTGAGGAGGTACATGCTACAAACATTAATTTCTACTCCATTTTTTATGAGAGTGTGCTTGAATAAAGTTTCATTAATGATCACCTTTATCAGCAAGGGATCATTCTTGTTTTGAATCTCAAGTGAGGGTAATTCATGTTTAGGGAATGTGATTTCATATTGGTTTACTTACATGGGACAAGAGGGGGAGGGGATATTGTTCAATTTTATGTAAGATTGGATCTCCTCCATCTGTATTTGCGACATTTCTCGAAATAGAAATTTGAATGTAGGTGAAAGTTGAATAAGTTGTCATACATATATATTAGCAGGAGTCTTTTTATGGTCCTCAATACTAGGGACTCTAAGTTGAGTAAAGGGTAATGGCGTAGGAGTGATGTGTGATCCCCTATATGTTTGAGTCACTAAGTTACAACTTAGCGGCTGCAAAACATTATTATGATTAGATTGCAGCATGTATTTCAAGATCTCTCATAGTTTTTTGTGTGATTCACTAGTGGGAGGAGACCGAGGAGGCTCAATAATTAAAGGAGAGCCCACTTGTGTCATCATAACCTCAAGAATATTGTATTTATGTGTATGAATTGTTAGTGAAGGGGATTCTAATGGTGTTTTATTAGCTTCACCTAGGGAAGGTTTAGTGTTTGAAGGATAGGTGTCAAGGTTCACACATTCTTGCACCATGATATTCTCCCTAGGAGGAGAGTTTTTAGGAGAACTACAAACCAATTTTTCTTCACATTCAAAGGTTGGTTCTTCTAAAATGACTTGATTTCAAGTAGGGTAATGAAAAATGGTGAAATTTTCTTGTTGAATAAGGGGTTACCTAGGAGAAGGGGGACAACTAATATACTCATGACTTTCATCGATTGTATTTTTTAATGACAAAGTATCTTCTTCACAACTAGGAGAGATACTAGAAGAAGGATAAATGTTATGGTCATGATCCTTTATGGTTGTGTTGTCTTGTTTGTTGAGAGAGGTAAGAGGAGAGAAACAACTAGAATTCTCATAACTCTCATTGAGTGGTTCTTCGAACACCAAAATATCTTCTTTTCCCATAGGGGAGATATTAGGAGAAGAACTAACATGATTGTTAGGAATGTCTAAGGTTGTATTCTCTATCACTAAAACACTCTCATAGGGAGAAGGTAGGGAGGGTTTCTTAGCATATATAGATATGTATGATAATAGCATGGTTTGAACAAAAATAAAAAGTACATATAACCATTTAAAGCAATGTTGTAGCAATATAAACAATGCATATGTAAAGATACAATTTTTTTTTATCCAATGTATGCTAAGTTTTAAGAATGTAAACAATGTATATGAAAGAATGAAAATCACTTTTATCAAAATTAAGCAATTTTTTATGAATAGAAACATTCTATAAGAAAAAGTGAAAAGTACTTTTATCAATGTTATGCAAAATTTTAGAAATGTAAACATTTTCAGATGTAATGATGAAGGTATATCAAGAATGACTACCCTAAATTGATGATTTTGAGTAAGAAGTAGAAAACCTATGTTTCCAGAACTTTACAAACTTATAGTATATGATACTAGGAGGCCTAGGAAGCACATAAATGAGGTTTTTGATGCTGTAACAAGTAGTGAAAAATCTGGACAGGGACTAGGTTGCCCAAAATGGCGAATTAGTCCCAGTTAGGGTTTTTTTCAAAACTTCCATAAATTTGCAACTGGGTTCGATGCTTTTGATGTTGGATGACCAGAAGAGGAAAGGGAAATGTATATTTTGGATGATTGGTAAGGATATGAGATGAAAGAATGCAAAGTATATGCACTTTCATGCATGCCAAAATGTGAAACCCTAGAAGGCAAATTAAACAATGCAATATGCAATGCCAATTGAATCTAGGGTGAGAAGGGACTCTAAATCAAAAAATAAGGGTGTTTGGAAGTTGGGTTCACCATTGTGTAACATAGATTTTGGTACCTCAAGAATCTTTAACACTTCTAGGGTTTTTCACCTAGAAGGAGAGATGTAGGCCAAAATGCATATGTTACATTCAAAGATTTGGGGTTGAATAAGGTGTGTTGTGTGTGATAGAATGTGTATAAATATTGCTACCTACTGAAATGAAACTAACTAATGAATGTAAACTAATAGAATACAAATGTATTGAAAGCACTATGTAAAATGACTTAAAATGTCCTAATACGCTAACAAAACTAAAGAAAGTAGAGGTGGTGCACCTAGGAATTGAGGGTTGATGAAGAGAAGCCCTAGAATCTTCTGGAATCTACTGAAAATTCTCACTAGGACACTTACACTAGAATGGGTGACCTACTCCTCCTTCCAGGAAACTTTGTCGAAACAGGTTTTTGGAAAAAGGGTATCCAAATATGCAAAAAATTCTAAAAAGAAGGTTCGATGGGACTAGGTCACCATTGTTGGCGACTTAGTCCACTTTTGAATTTCTACAAACTAGAGAATGGAAGTGGAAGCCCTTGGCCTACACTCTAGTTCCTGACAGGTTTCCAATTCAGATTTTGCAGAAAATAGGCTGAAAGAGGTCTCCAAGTTTCACTTAGGGCTTTGTTGACTTGAGTGAATTTGATGAGTTGACAACACCTTTCTAGCACCTTTCTCCTTGACAAAATTGCATACAAAAACCTTCAAAGCACACATACAAATAGGAGACAGAGGGTGAGGGTTGGAGAATAGGGGTTTGCCTTAGTCAAACCCCATTTTGGTATCCAAACCTTAAATGATGAAATGAAATAGGAAAGGAAAGATGATTGAATAAAATTTAAATGTAAACACTCACCAAACCCTTGTTGAAGAAGTTTTAAGATATGTAAGAATCAACTCCAATGGATGATGTCTAAAATCCCAAGTGCTTGAATGCTTGCTTGAGAAGATTGAGTTGCTTGAGTGCTTGTGAAGATGAAAAATGATGTTAGGGGGGAGAAGAAGAGAGTCGAAATGAGGATAAAATCCTTATTTATACAATCTATGCCCTAATTTCCCCAAAATAACACATGATAGGCTGACCTTAGGGTTTTTGAGGAAAATTCCCATTGGAATTTTATTTTAATTTTGAATTTATGCCAAAAGGGACTAGGTCTCCCAAGGTGGTGACCTAGTCCACTTGGAAAAATTCAAATGGTGGTCAAGAATTAAGTGGTGTTTAATGATGATTATCAGGCTTGCTTCTCAAAATACACTTAAGTCGAGCCTAAAAGTACATTAAGGGACTATTTTATCATGAAAAATGGTTGAATTAGTGATGAAAAGCCTAGAAAAGTGCAAGGGTCAATTACAACACCTTACAATACTTTAGACTAAGGCTTGGAAAGGGGTTATTTAGGTGAATTCTTGTAGAAAAGTCCTAGAAAAGTGAGGAAATGTGTTACAACACTTCACAACACCCTTGTAAGACTTTGTTTGGTTTTTGTTGATTTGCAAGAATTCAAGGCCTAATGTGAATGTGTTGGACACATTACAACATTAGATCAAAGGAAAAAAATGCCAAAATCCAAGGGAAAAGACCAAAATGAGTGAAAAGTGTCATGGCTACACTTTTTGGTGACACTCTTTCCAAATTTTCAATTATTGCAAATAGCATTAACAGGCTTTGTAATCCTTGGTAAATATCTCATGGCTTGCACTGCACTGATCCTTTCCATGTTAGAAAAAATCATATGACAGATTATCCAATGCCATAACCAAATGTCATTAATCTGAGTCATAAAGCAATTTCCATCAACACCCTTAAGTTGATATATATTTCCTTCAAAATTCTCTCCTGTAGCAATCACTGTTCCATATCCTTTCCCGATTTCACATCTCTCATCCTTAAATACAAGATTATATCCCTTACTACACATTTTTCCAACACTCAAGAGATTATTCCTTAAGCCCTTAACATAGTAGACATCATTAGTATTATGCTTGCCATCAAAATTTACTAAACCTATCCCACAAATATTAGCACCAGTATCATTTCCAAACATAACTAAGCCTCCAACATATTTTTTAAGTTTAAAAAACTTACTTTTATCACTAGTCATGTGATGTGAATATCCATTATCAATGACACAATAGTTATTTTCTCATTTAGCATGTAGAGCAAAGATTATAATATCTTTATCTTTCTCTTTCTCCAGAGGACATTCCTTCACCTGTCTTTCAAAATTAGTAGAAGTAGATTCATCTTTTATAGCCAAGAAGAAGCAATCATTGTCATCAAAACCTCCATAATCAAATTCATCATCAGAAATACTAGCATCCTCATTCACATAATATGCTCTATTGATCTTCTTACCTTTGTTTTCTTTATTAAATCTTTTTTTATTCCTCTTAGCTCTTTTTGGACATCTTGAAGCATAATGACCTATTCCTCCATCACTAAAGTATTTAAAGGGTAAATTAACTTCATACTTACCGAATCCTTTCCTCATCCTTCTCACAAATTTATCTTCTACTTCATTAATATTTTCTTCATTCGGATCTTTAGCTCTTGTAGCCTTAAAATCAATTTCAGATCTGGATCCATTTCTCAAATTTGATTTTCTCATCTCATAAGATGTTAGAGCTCCCAATAACTGATCTTTAGAGTAAGTCTTGTAATTCGCATATTCTTCAATAACAAATACCTTTTCATTGTATGTGCATCAAGGAGAGTTCTAAGAATCTTCTTTACAATCTTGGATTCATCTATTGTAGCACCAAGTCCTCGCATTTCACCTACCAACTCATCGACTCTCTATACATAAGATTTAATGTTCTCATCTTCAGACATATGCATGACCTCAAAATGTGCCTCCAAATTCTGCAACTTTTCTTCTTTGATATTTTCATCTCCATCATGCATCTTTTCTAAAGCATCCCAAACTTCTTTAGCAGTCTTCATATTTTGAACTTTAATCAACTCAAAATGTGAAAGACTATTCTTCAAAATGAACTTTTCCTTATTGTTTACTTCAAGCGCCCTGATTTGATCAGTTGTACTCAAACCATTAGCAAGAGGAGTGAAAGTAGTCTTATAAGCTTTCTCAACCTCATATCCACAATACTCCAAATATGCTTCCATCTTTATTTTACATATATCATAGTTAGTTCCATCAAACTTAAGAGACTTAAATGTGATCTTGCCTTCCATCCTGGACCTTCCTTAAGAGGTAAAGCTTTCTTCCAAGGAACCGAGATTTGATACCAATTGTTGAACAAAGCAGTTGAGAGGCGGGGTGAATCAGTTGTGATAAATCTTTAAAACTTCCACCAAAATTAGATCAACTACAAATCCTTTACCCTGCTAAAATGATTAATCATTAAGTGCAAAGGCAGAAATTGAAAAACATCACACATACACAATAATACCATATTTACATGGAAAAACTAATAAGGGAAAAACCACCGTGAGAATTATCTCAAAATATAAAGAATATCAAAACTTATTACAAAGGTTCACTACCAAAGAAGGATCATTACCAAAACAAGACTCGCTGTTTGAATCAAGACTCACTATCCAACAAGGGTTAGCCACTTGGAGGGCTCACTATCACATAGATACAAAGAAGATAGAAGAGATATATTACAGAGAGAATACAATCTCAATGCAACAGATATTTCCACCACAATTTTCCCACACTTGTAGACATGCTTGAATGATAGATTACACCTTTAGCTCACTACATCTAAAAAATCAGTAATTAGATTTCACACTGATCTACCAAACTCACATCACATACACACTGTTTCACATTTACTTTGCATATATCTTTCTATATTTATTTACATACCTTTCACCAATATCTCATCCTATATTTATACCATCTTCAACTTTGAAAAATATCCAAAGTCAATCATACAACATTTAAATTCAAATTAGGTTAGTGCCAAAACATTCTAGGGTGGAATTATAATAAGGGTGACCCAAACACACGCTTGATAAGGACCCAAATAAGTCCCAACATGATTCATGAACTTAACCATTAGTGTTTAACACAAGGCCATCCAAACCAATGTAAATCACATAGAACAATTAAGCACACACAACCCTTAACACAATCCAATATTTCCAGACAACAAAATTATCTTCAACATGATCATATCAAATTAAATCTAGAACCACAAGACATAAAAATAGAACAAGAAGAAATCTAGAGGAGCTACATTTCTCCCAGACCTTAGTCAGATACTCCAGAAAAAATAGTTCACAACTCGTGAACATAACTCACATTATACAGTGATCTAGAAACCCAAAATCTGGATAAAGTAGCCTCCAACAACCATGATCAACATATCTGAACCACACGAACATTAGAGAAAATCCTAGAGAAAAACTTGGAGCAAACACTAAAAACCTGCAACCTTTTTCCTTTACAATTTTATCAATATCCTTGACATATACAACCAATGACCTACATCCATGATATCAATGACAACAACAACCAATTGATAACTAGTTAACAAGTTGACATCAATGACAAAACCTTCATTCTTGCAACATTTTTCTCTCTGTAACAACTCTCTTCTATCTCCTTTGTATCTGTACGATAGTGAGCCCTCTGGGTGGTTAACCCTTACTAGATAGTAAGCCCTATTTTGGTAGTGAGCCTTTTTTCTCTAGTAGTGAGCTTTTGTATTCAGTTTTGATATTCTCTATATTGTGAGCTAATCCTCACCATGGTTTTTCCCTTATTGGGTTTTCCACGTAAATTTGGTGTTATTGTGTGTATGGTTTTTTCTTCTTTCAGTTTATGTATTTACACTTAATGATTAATCATATTAGTAGAGTAAAGGATTTATGAATGATAATTGATCTAATCTCTGGTGGAAGTTCTTAAAGGTCAAAACTGGTTACAGCTGATTCACCCCCCCTCTTAGTTGTCTTGTTCAACAAAGAAAACTAAAAAATAAAGTCTATGAAAACAAATAGTATGCTTCAGTGCCTCATATATCTTGTCAATTGATAAGTATGTCACAAGGTTGCTTCCTACTTAATCTTGAAGAAGTAATCATCCTAGTGAAAATCATTGTGGAACGAAATTATTTGGCCAAATTTTAGTGAAGATCAAAAATCTCTCAAAAAAAGAGATATGTATTTATAATCCTCATAAGTCATAAAAGGTCTATAGACCTAGTTATAAAAGTCTCTAAAGAGGAAAGAGAATCACTCTCTTATCTAATTGTAAGGAGAACATATAAAAGTAAATGGTCCTTGGTCTTAGGTCTCATTGAACTAATTAGATAGATATAATGCACCTAATGAGTATGGCAATTGATCTCTACGTGGAGGAGGTGTGAACAACTTTGAACTATGCTAGGAAAAAACTTAAGCTACAGGGTGATTGGAGCTTAGTGTAACTGAAAGGTTGTAAGATCTCATGCTCAAAGCTAAGATATGTATTTTCGTAGTGTTCAAGATTAAAGGAAATAAATTCTTGAGGCTCTAACTATTTGGATTTTAGGTAAGCTCTATGTAGTATCTATTAGGAATGTTCCAAAAAAATATAGTGATTTGATCCATAGGGTTTTAGAGATTTTTCATTACTATATTTTATCTTCCTAATCCACCTAAAAATCAAATCCTACCTCATATCCTACCTTCACAGGAGCAATCAGTTGTAGCTTACATCCTCATATATAATATGTTTTACTATGGCTTATTATTCTAATTGGTATTGTCCTTATTTTATTTCCACATGTTCAAGCTTTACCATGTCATACCAACCCATAACCATTACATATTATTTCTCATGTCTATTATTGAATCTAAAAGTGTGCATTTCATTGTCATGTGTAAAATTTTGATGAGTTGTCAAGATTAAATTTATTCTTTTGTAGGTGGTCCATCTGAATTGCTATCATTCTTTGAAAGGTTGAAATTTTTCCTTTACATGTAAGATATGATGTTTTATCTTGTATGATAGTTGGGTAATACTATTTGTATGAATATTTACTCCTCACATTACAAATTTCAAAGGCGAGACCTCTTCCATACATGTGATGGGATTCATCCAGTCACATATATTTTTTATTTACACACTAGAGTATAGGTGGAAAATTGTGATTACATCACATTAGAAATAATGCATTGCAATTTCATGTTTGAGCTTTATTTTGAAGTGAAAAAGTAATGAAATAATGATAAATATCATGGAGCCTATGGATTCATGTGTAAGAATGAAGATATCTTATTGTACCCCATGATTAATGATGATGAGTAATCACTCTCTTTGAATTAGGATAGCTAGTGGCATCCTATTAATTCACTCTTTATTTTCATATCACAAGTTTATTGAAGCACCTTGTTTATGAATGTGATGTGTGATACACTTGTATTAATGATAGATACAACTCCCAAAATATAAAGGGATGGAATTAAAAGTTTCATCAAAGGAATGTCAAAATCCACCACCCTAATCCAAGTATTGTACATGCATTTACTGCAAATTCATTGAATTGAGCCAGTAATTTTAGCCTTGGCATTTGAATCGGGTGAATTATTCTAGCATTAAAAGTGTAGGTTGAACTAGAGATTGGTTTTACTTGTTGACAATCTATTGAAGGAAAAATAGCTATGCATGTCATGTGTAGAGGGACATGAGGGTTTTTAGCAAGTGAGGGTTTTGTTTGGAATCACTAGTTTTATTTCGTAAAACTTGTTGTATGTAAAGTTTTTATAGTCCTCATTTTCTCAAAATATTGCACCTCTAAGATCATCATATTATCATAATGATTCATCAAATACTAGTAAAACCAAGAGAGGTCTTGACAAAGACCTACTTGGGAAATTACCTAGTTTTCTAAAAAATGCTAAGCATGCCCAAGACATGAGTATATTTTATAACATATTGCATGATAGGTTTGAATTGATTAGAGACCCCATTATTCCCTTGGTTGGTTATTATTTGTTAATTTTCTATTACAATCAAGTCATATCACATGCTCCCATTTCAAACATGTATAAATACTTTACTTAAGAAAACTAGTTGTCTCAAATTAAATTTTATCAGGATAGATTTGATATTATTGGAAAAACAAGGATAGATAACTGAGATGGGCAGTGAATCAATTTTCATAGATTATTCAAACTTATTAAACCTTACTCAACTTGTACTCAAATCTGATGAAAGAACATTAAGCATAAACAATCACCACATCATAAACACAAATAACACCAAGATTTTATATGTGGAAACCCTGTTAGGAGAAAAACCACGGTGGATGTCAGTCCATAATATTATACCTTGTTAAAAGTATAGAGATGAATAATGAGAATGCAGATGCATTCAGGCACACTGCCTAGAGCTCACTACTCAAAGAAGACACACTGTCTTACAAAAATATTTAGATTAAAACCATTTGAAGGATTTGAACTGAGAAATTAGTTTCTTTAAAAACTTGATTATAGTTCTGGTTAAGCACATAAACACTTCTTCACACTTCACTCAATCTTCTTCACACTCTACTTTGCAATCAAATGATCTGATCTTTATTTGCACATAGCACTTGAATAATTCACATTACACACATATACATCTCAAATGAAGAAGATAATCACTCTTATATATCCGCTACATGGAATTACATCAACAACTTTGTCGGCCAAAAATAAAATGATAAATGAATACAAGATTTCAGCCCAATTCATGAAAAAATCTCAATGCGCACCGACTGAAGTCTGTCACAACATAATGAAGACCTAAAACAACATCCTCAAATGTGCCAAACATTCATAAATTAATCCACAAGGATCCACAACATGCTACAATCAACATGTCAGCCAAGAACACGAAAACCCGAACATGCAAAGGAAAAATCTCTGATCACAAGCACACCGATCAACATAGACATGCAACAAAGATAGAGCATGATCTAGAAACATCAACGATCACCACAAAAGCATACATAACAACTCAAATTAATAGATTCATGTTCTCTTCTTCCAGAAACACTAGATAAAGTAAAAAAATAACTATAGGAACACAGAGACTCACAACTTGCTCAAATCTTGATGCACACCTCTGAAAATTTTGGTAGATAAACTAGATAGACTCAACAAAAAAACCCTTTAATCCGCAACTTTTGAATACAAAAATGCTAAACTTTCCAATATGTTGAAATTCATAGCTTCACAAACAACCTTCAACATATTTATTATAATTTTCTCAATATCCTTGACATATACAACCTTTAAGACAATAGTGTTGAAATCAATGACAACCACATATCAACAACTCAACCACAACATCCAAAAATCTTCCTCTTTGGCATTGATGGCAGCACATGATGTGAAAAATACACCATCAACACAACTAACTCTTCTTCCAACAATCTCCCCTTTACACATTACTCTTCTTGTATTGTTCTTCTCCCCCTTACTTTTAGCTCTTCCATAGTTTCACATTACTCTTCTCCCCCTTTTGCATTAATGGTAAAGGTACACATGCTTTGAATCACATATCTGAATCATTTGATGACTCCCCATGAGTAGCAACCACCACAACATCAATCTGGATCAAGATATGACTATGAATTCATGGACTAATGCAAAGACTATGCATCTTAGTTTTGATTAGGAGGGGTAATCACCCCTAACTTCTCTCTAAGATAATCAAGAGTATCTTTAGGCAAAGGCTTAGTAAAGATCTCTACAATATATCCCTTAGTAGACACATACTCTAGTCTGACTTCTTTGTCACTCACTTTGTCTCTCAAAAAGTGATATTTGATAGATATATGCTTTGTCTTTGAATGCAACACCAGATTCTTAGAAATGTTTATTACACTTGAATTATCACAAAATATAGCAATAGGCTCATCATACTCAATTCTGATATCTCCAAGCATCTGCTTCATCCATATTACTTGAATACAACTATTTACAACAACAATATATTATGCCTCAACAGTAGATAAGGAAATGAAATTATTCTTTTTACTTAACCAAGACACCAACTTCTTTCCCAAGAAGAAGGCACCACCATTAGTACTTTTCTTGTCATCCACATCACCTTCCCAATCTACATCAATAAAGGCTCTCAAAGTAAGATCATCATCTTTAGGATACCAAAGGCCAAAATCAACTATCCCTTTCAAGTATTTGAAAATTCTCTTTACAGTAGTCACATGGGATTCCTTCAGACCAGCTTGATATCTAGAAACCATACATACAACATTCATGATTTCAGGTCTGGTTGAGTCAAATAAAGCAATCCACTGATCATTGACCTATATCTTGTTTGATTTTCCTTAGGAGAATCATCATTTTGTGTTAACTTTCATTTGGTTAGCATGGGTGTACCAACAGGCTTTGAGTCTTCCATGCAAAATTTTTTTAGTAGCTCTCTTACATATTTGGACTGAGATATAAAAATTCCATTATCTAACTGAGTGATTTGCAATCCCAAAAATAACTTCATCTCTCCGATCATAGACATTTCAAATTCACTCTTCATTTCATCGACAAACTTCATACACAAATCATTATCACCTCCAAAAATGATGTCATCAACAAAGACTTCAATAATCAATTATTTATCATGATCCATCTTAAAATATAGATTACTATCAGCAGTACCTTTATTAAATCCAAGCTTCAACAAGTATTTATCTAGTTTGGCATACTAAGCTCTAGGGGCTTTCTTGAGTCCATACAATTCTTTCTTCAATCGACAAACCATATCTCCCTTATCAGTTAGTTGAAATCCATCTGGTTGCTCAACATATACTTCTTCTTCTAGCTCACCATTCATAAATGTTGACTTTACATCCATTTGATAGACTTTGTAGTTCTTAAAAGCAACATAAGAAATAAATAATTTACAACTTCAATTCTATCAACAAGGGCAAAGGTTTCTTCAAAATCAATACCTTCCATCTATGAGTACTCTTTACATACCAGTCTTTCTTTATTCCTTACCACTTCACCTTGTTCATTCATCTTATTCCGAAAGACCCATTTAGTTCCAATCATATTTTTATCCTGAGATCTGGGAAAAAGAATCCATGTATCATTTTTCTGTATCTACATCAGTTCTTCCTTCATTGCTTCCATCCAGTGTTCATCTTTACATGCTTTATTGACATTGTTGGGCTCAGTCTTGGAAATCAGACAATACTCTTCTGCAATTCTTCTTCTAGTCTACACACCTTTGTCCTTATCTCCTATAATCTGATCTTCAAAATGATTTAGCTTTACATACCTTAGAACTTTAGGATTCTCTCGAACTTTTGGTTCTTCTATTTTCTCTTTTGCACTTCCACTAGCCTCTCCTTCTTGATTCTCTTGATTCACCAGAACAATTTGGACTTGATTCTCTATCTGAGCAATTTTTCTTTTGTCAGTATTATCAATTTGGTCATCTGAATCATATCCACAGTATCTGGATGATCTAGCAGTGTCTTCATCAACTCTGACATTTGCACTTTCAACCATTTCCCTCAATCTTCTATTATAGCACCAGTAGGCCTTTCTTTTAGTAGAATAACCCAGAAAGATTACTTCATCACTCCTAACATCAAATTTTCCTATATCTTCATCTCTCTTGATGTAACATCTACTTCCAAAGATTTTAAAATATTTAATAGTAGGCTTATAACCAAACGATAACTCAAAAGGAGTCTTACTAGAATTACCATTGAAATTTACCCGATTAAGAGTATACACAACAATGCTTACAACTTCTCTCCAATAGATATGAGGTACATTACCTTCCAACATCATAGTTCTAGCAGCATCTAGAATTTTTATGTTCTTTCTCTCTACAATTTTGTTTTGTTGACGAATTCAGGGAGCAGATAACTATATTTTGATTTCATGCTCTTCACATAAAGAATTGAACTCTTGAGAAGTGAACTCACCACCTTTGTCTAACCTTAATCATTTAATCTTTAAACTTGTCTCATTCTTGGCCATAGCTTTGAAAATTTTGAACTTCTCTAATTTGCTTCATGTTTTTCTCTCAAGAAAGCCACCCATATCATCCTAGAGTAATCATCAATAAGCAACAAAAAGTACCTTTCTCCTTGTAGAATTCTAATTCTAGAGGGACCAAATAGATCAGTATGCACCAGCTCCAGTACTTCATTAGAATGATGTTTTTTTCTCTGAAAATAAACTCTAGTCTACTTTCCCATCTGACATTCCTTGCATATGGTGTTAGTAGGCTTCACAAGCTTAGGAAGATCTCTTACAACTTGAGTGGAGCTTATCTTGACAATGTTATCAAAATTCACATGACATAGCCTTCTATGCCATAACCAACTTTTATCAACTTGAGCAATTAAATAAATTTCACTAGCAACACTTCGGTGAAAAATATTACCTCTTTTCTTTGTATTTGAAGCGATTACATTTTCAGAACTTCCCAGTATCCTGCACTTTCCATCTTTGAACTAAAGATCGTATCCTTTGTTGACCATCTATCCAACACTCAATAGATTATGCTTCAAACCTTCTACATAAAGGACATCATCAGTATTATGTTTACCACCAAGAGAAATAGTGTCTCTGCCACAAATCACACCAGCATTGTTATCTCCAAATCTTACAACACCACCATCATACTTCTCCAAGCTTACAAACTTGCTTTTATCACCAACCATATGATGTGAGCATCCGCTATCAATCACCCACTCATCATTTTCTTCAATTCTGGCTGCAAGAGCTTTCTCAACATTCTTATTACTGGAAGATTCAATGGACACCAGACCATTTTCCTTGATAGCAATGAATACCCATCCATCCTCATTTCTATTTTCTTTATCAGATTCTTTGTCATTAACACCTTCTTCAACATAACATTTCTTTTGAAATCTAGGCTTGTCTGGTTTGAACCTAGGAACTCTTTTAGGACATCTTGATGCAAAATGTAATGCCCCGCCTTGCAACCCTAAAGGAAGTTGTAATTAACAACTTAAGTGAACCAATTTTTTTATAAAGTGTAGTTAATATACACATTCACTTACTAATTAACAACAACCTCTAAGGCCACAAGGTTAGGATTACTTAAACCCACACATACATATTACATATAACCAAAGCATTATGAGCTTTATGAAATAAACATTATACATCATAAAAATACCACATAACATAATAAGATATTCAACCAAGATACCATCTCATAATCATTACCTTAATCCAATAGTTACAACACTCATTCCCAGAATGAGACAATAGTACATAAGATTACAATTATAGAATTCCACCTCATAAACATAAGAAGGGTAAAATAACTTATACAAATTGGGATATTACAAAGCAAGAATAACACAAGAACTCGAGCCATCCATCTGGATGTCTCGCCACCAAGTATTGAAGATCAATGGGGACCTAACGATTTTGGTGCATGTTCCACCCAACCAATGTGGTACCCGAAGGCCCACCCCCATGCTAGGAGATAGTAACCACATAACATGGACAAAGATCTACAACCACTAACCAAAGACAGACTCATACTAACATAACCAAACAAATGAATTAAACAAGTACAACTCAGGTACAACACCAATATCACTGACATAGGTCACATTGCTTCCAGACATAAAATCAACCAAGTATGTTCAAAGAACAATACACGTATACAAATACCAATCACCAAGGGCATCTCAAATGCACACAAATTATAAAACATAACCACTCCAAACATCTTGGAGGCAACAAACACATAATCCACTCCTTTCTCAGGAGGCAACAAGATGAAACCACATAACAAGGTCACTCCATACAAGGAGACACGGATCCCATAATCCGCTCCTAAACCAAGGAGGTGCAAACATCCCCATTCGTGAAAACTGGGTACTAACATAGACACAACCTCATGCACTATCAAGAGAATTCACAATAGGTTGACATCACAATGACAACCCTCACAAACAATAGACCATCTGGAAGACTTATAAACTAATAAGTATTCATCTCATTCTCAAAGCATAAACCCGAAAGACATAATCATTGAAGGAAATAGAAGAAACTACATTTGGATACTTTAAATTCATTTCTTAATTCATTACGTAATTCATTATATTGATAAAACTGAATTAAAAATTCATCTTTTCAGATAAGGGAGAAATTACACTAATATTTAATTATCTAATTGCTCTTAACAAAATAAGTATTTTCAACTATAACTCAAAACATTTCGCTTTAAATTAAATAACCAATTGCCCTTGCAAATTAAATCATTATAAAATTAATCAAATTAACATTTGGTCTCTTCCATAACTTATTGTGTTAAAATAAGATCAATATTTGGACTATAACCCAATACCATATATATATTTTCCATTAAAATCAAATTAATAATTGGACCTTTTACACATGAATTTAAATTTCACAATTAAATCTTAAATTATGCATTCTTTAAATCCGATATTTAACTCCTTCAATTAAACTTTAACATGCCATTTTAGAATAAACAATAATTTCCCCATACGTTTATAATTTTATTTCCACTAATCTAATATACAAATTTTATTAAAAATAATATAAATAAATATAATACTTTAATATTATAAATTATAATATAAAATATTATTAAATAATATTTTAATATTATAATAACAATACATAAAATATTAATATTTATAAATATCAATTTATTATTATTTTATTATCAGAGCAGCCATGGGAAAATAACTTAACAGCAGTCTTGTGTTTCAAGCATAGCTCAAAAACTACGATTTGGGTATTTGCGAGTTTTTTACAGGGATAAGAAAATTGCAAGATGCAGAAACCCTTTAAATTTTCGGACAACCCAGTTTGTGTAAGTGGAATTATATGCGACACAACCAGACCATTTTACCATGAAAAATATAACTACCCTGTGGATTTTAAAATCCGATTTTTAATAATAAATAGAGGGTTTCATTTTCTAAAAACATTCTAAAAACATTACTCAATCTCTATGTTTGAATCCAAAACAAAATAATCGATTTCTTCAAACAAATTAAATTCAATTGAGGTTTTCACAATTTTCACTCAAGAATTTTCACAAAACAAAAGCTGCAAATTTATTTGATTCTTTTCTTCTAACAACAAATTTATTTTTAAAAACAGATTTAACAAAAAATCTTTAATCACTACTATTTTAAAAACAATCAAGAACAATAAAAACACAGAAGAAAACCTGGCTCAAGAAGCTACAGGAAGAGATGAATTTCTACTGCAAGCCTCCTCCAAAGATTTCCTGAATTTTCTTCAATCATCCAATGAATGCAATCAAAAACCCAACAAATGGAAACAATCTTTCCTCCAATCAATTCTACAATCAAACTTTCTTCAAACCCTTCCTTTGTGCAAAATTTTCCAAAATTTCTTCTTTGCTGTAAAAATGAATTTTCCTAAAAACTTTTCTACCCTCAAATTAAAACATGTGTTCCTTATAAATCAAAAATACCTAATATAACCCTAATTCACATTACATGCAAATTAGATATTAATTTCAATTTCAATTTTTACAACCCTAATTCACATTGCTTGCAAATTAGATATTAATTTCAATTTCAATTTCAATTTTTCAAAAACCCACTTTTAATTTAAAATGCAATTTCAAATAATAAATTAATTTCCAAAGTTGAAACTCATTTCCCAAATAAACATTTAATTACAATTTCTAATTTAATTCCCACACGTTGAAATTAAATTCCAAAATTAATTTTAATTCTTTTATTTCCTTTCATTTTCTTGCATCACATTTAATTAATTAATTTAATTATTTAATCACTAAATTCAACCCCCTTGGATTAAATTTAATTGATTAAATAAATTAAATATAATTAATTAATTTTAAATATAAACTTTTATCCACATTGCATTATTTAAATTAAACAATCATCAACATGATTTAAATGCAATTATTCTAAATATCTATTTCCAAATCAAGAATCCTTCAGAATTAAATAACATTAAAGCAAGACCGACAATGACTTGACACACACGATTGACGACACACTAAGGCTAGGGTGTAAACTTGACCATGTTACATAGCTACTATCTCCTGTTCAACTTAACTATTGGATCGACATGCTCAAACCTGTGAACCCAGGTGGAGTCGATGTCATGTACCTGCAATCCTGAAACCAAGTAAACAACATCATACAATATATCCAGCATATAATACACACCATGAAGGAGAAATCATGGATTCGTAGGGCGCTCGCAAGCAACTGATGCGAACCCGTCCCCTTCACTAATACAATCATCAAAACTGACACTTCCATTATAATTCCAATAGTCTCATAATAACATCTCATGCTAACTCTACAACATCATTAATCCATAATGCATGTGAAACAATAATTAGATCAACACATCACACAATAATAGTTGTCGCTCAATAGTAGCGAACAAAACATCATAACAAAATGTATCCAATATCAAAGTAACTGCAACCAAACATAACATAAAGCAAACCGAATAAAGAGCAAAACGGAGGGGTATTACACAAAATGACCTATGTTATTGCAAGAGAAATATTTAATAGAAAACTTTCCTTTGTACTTACCTTGTCCTTTGGCTTCTCTTTTTACAATCAGTGCTTCCAACTCTTCTACCTCTCTTTCTTCATCTTCAATATATTTAATTTCATGTTCATAGTTGAATGTCTTTCTAGAAATTTCTCCCAGATCATATCCCTGTTTCTTTCTTTTGGATATAGTAGGTTTAAATGCAGATTTTGTCTTAGGGATAGAGTCACCAAATTCACTCAACTCAAAGGCAACAAGCTTACCAATCAACATATCTCTTGTCACATTTTTTACTATCTTGAGCTCTTCAATAACATGAGCTTTCTATTTGTAAGAAGTAGGAAATGATCTAAGCACTTTAGATACAATCTCTTGTTCATCCAAGATTCCACTGACACATCTAATACCCATCACTAGTTCATTTACTTTTTGCATGAAAGAAATAATGTTTTCATCTTTGCCCATTTTCAAGTTTTCCCACTTGCCTTTCAGACTTTGTAGCTTAGCAAATTTCACTTGTGCATCTCCTTCATACAATGTTTCCAGCTTCTTCCAGATCTCATGTTTTATTTCCAGATCGATCACATTTGTTATCTTTGAATCTATCAGAGTACTCAACAATTCTTCTATAGCCCTAATATTTGTTCAGCTTCTTTGATCTCATTAGGAGTAGAGTGACCATTCTGAGGAATAAAATATATGTTGTTTGTAATCTTCTAGAAGGGTTCACCAATGCACTTAAAATGAAACTCCATTCTAGCCTTCCACATAGAGTAGTTTGTTCCATCGAATCTAGGACTATCCTTATTGTATGATTCCATCTTGGATCACCTCAAGTTATTAAACTTCTTCATAGGAACCTACTCTGATGCCAATTGTTGGAAAAACAAGGATAGACAACTGAGAGGGGGGGATGAATCAGTTGTCACAAATTATTCAAAATTATTAAACCTTACTCAACTTATACTCAGATCTAATGAAAGAATATTGAGCATAAATAATCACCACATCAGAAACACAAAGAACACCAAGATTTTGTATGTGGAAACCTTGTTAGGGGAAAAGCCATGGTGGATGTCAGTCCACAATATTATACCTTGTTAAAAGTATAGAGATGAATAATGAGAATGCACATGCATTTAGGCACACTTCCTAGAGCTCACTGCTCAAAGAAGACACATTGTCTTACAAAAATATTCAGATTAAAACCATCTGAGGAATTTGAACTGAGAAATTAGCTTCTTCAAAAGCCTGATTACAGTTTTGGTTAAGAACAAAAAGACTTCTTCACACTTCACTCAATCTTATTCACACTCCGCTTTGCAATCAAATGATTTGATCTTTATTCGCACATAGAACTTGCATGCTTTGCATTACACACATATACATCTCAAATGAAGAAGTCAATTTCTCTTATATATCCGCTACATGGAATTAGATCAACAACTTTGTCGACCAAAAATAAAATGATAAATGAATACAAACTATTGACCCAATTTATGAAAAAATCTCAATGCGCACCAACTGAAGTCAGTCACAACATAATGAAGACCTAAAACAACATCCTCGAACATGCCAAACATTCAAAAAATAATCCACAAGGATCCACAACATGCTACAATCACCACATCGACCAAAAACATGAAAACCCAAACATGCAAAGGAAAAATCTCTGATCACAAGCACACCAATCAATGCAGATGTGTAACAAAGATAGAGCACGATCTAGAAACATCAACGATCATCACAGGAGCATACACAACAACTCAAATTACTAGAGTCACGTTCTCTTCTTCTAGAAACACCAGCTACAGTAGCAGAATTATTGTAGGAACATAGATACTTGCAACTTGCTCAAATCTTGATGTGCACCTCTAAAACTTCTGGTAGATAAACTAGGTAGGCTCAGCAACAAACCCTTTAATCTGCAACTTCTGAATACCAACATGTTGAACTTTCCAATACACTGAACTTCATAGCTTCATAGATAGCCTTCAACATATTTATCATAATGTTCTCAATATCCTCGACATATACAACCTTCGAGACACCAATGCTAATAGTTTTGACATCAATGACAACCACATATTAGAAACACAACCACAACATCCAACATATATATGCCCTTAGCAAGAAAGATGACCCAATATCTAAACAAATTTAGGAAAAGTGAAGCATTGATTTCATTACATGAATAAATTAGCTAGAAAGGTCTTCAAATTGAACCATCAAGTGAATTATAAAATTAATTTCAATGGATTGGGTCGAGAATATGCTAGAGATAGGAGTAGCTTCTGAGTAAAGTGGTCTCCTAATCATCAACCTAGAGGCCCAACTGGATTGAAACCAATTACTCCAAATAAAATTAAACCATTGGTTGTTGACATATTTGAAGAGTATTTCAAAATGACACATATTTTCCTCTACCAAGTTTTAGGGTTGATTATAAAGTGAAAATTCCTATTCATATGATGAGGATTGTAATAGATATCCAACATCAATATGTCAATGGACTATTTGATTTTTCTTCCTTTATTGCATAGAACATTCATAGAGAACTTGTGTCCTTCAAACTTGATGACATAATTTTCTATTTCAAATAGTTTTCTTTATTCTATCATATTCTATTATAATTAGGGAAGAATACATTTAATTCCACTCTTAAGGTTAGAGTTGCATCATCAAATAAAATACCCATGCATATTCAAATGAGGTCTTATGTATGGGATGCACATTTTAGAAACTTAGATTATTGTTCTCTTGAAGGATGTTTTTTCCAAATAATTTTTCATACACTTTGACACAAGAGGATTAAATTATCTAAGAGTTTTAGGATTTTATTGAGACCAAAACATTCAAATATAGAGAAAAATCATGAGCACAATTGGGGAGATTGGTTATTTCATCAAGACATGATAATCATCAAAATACATGGAGTATAGGTTGTTGGTAGTTGTTGTCATTGATGTCAACATTGATTGTTGGTTGTCATCGATGTCGTCGATGTCATTATTTGAGAAGTAAATTGTTAGTCCTTGCTATTGGTTGTTACTATTATATTCAGTTTGGTCTAACATTGGTGATGAAGTTCATGGTTGGATGTCATGTCTTATAAAAGAAGAATGGTTGAAGTTCATGATTGAATGTCATGCCTTATCAAAGAAGAATTTTTGAAGTTCATAACTATATTCCATGCCTTATCAAACAAGAATTGTTGAAGTTCATGATTGGATGTCCTACCTTATCAAAGAAGAGTTGTTGAAGTTCATATAATGCATTATTACTGTCAGTAGAGTTGATTTCATAATGATATATTCAAATGAGGATTAGAAGCATGAATTTTTGTGGACAGATGTCACTAAAGGTCTACAATATGTCTTATGCTCTCTCCTAATATATTCCTAATGAACTATGTGTTCCTAAAAGGAAGTAAGAGCCTCCACAAGCTGCTTAAGTGTTTTTGGTTCAGGAAGCTATCTGAGAGAATGCTCTGCATTCCTTCATTGTTGATGCTTTGGTGTTATACTTTGGTATTCAATATCAGTGTTCTATGGATGTTGCACTCCTATATTTTCAAGTCACCCATGTTGTTGAGATCTCTGTGAATTGCTAAAGTTTGGCATGTTGTCGAATGTCCAAACTAGTTCGAGAAATGATCTACATTTCTCTGCATTGATGTATTTTCTCTTGCAGCTTGGTGAATATTCTCCCAACATCCATGTCATGTCTCAGTTCCAAAATCAAGTGTTGAAGTGGTCTACAATTTTTTCTACTAATGCTACATCATTTGGCTATATATTATGTGCTTCTTGAATGAAGTATTTTGTACCTATTTGATCTTCAATGGTTATTGATGGCATGCCATTATGAAATAAGTGTATGGAAGTGTTGTTAGATGTTCAAGGAACATCCCCATGTGATTTGCACATTGCTAATTTTTTGCTTTGGTGCCACATTATGTATTGAGTTGGCTTTCTGGGTTATTTGTGGATATTTGGCTGACAAGGCTTTTTCCTTTTGTTGTGCAATGTTCTTGGGGGATTGTGCCAACAATGGAAGATGTGTTATGATAGATTTGGGTTCTGACATATCCTTCTTAGGATTGCATCAAGTTAATTCAATAAGTATTTATATGGACTGATTGGTTATGTGCTTCAACATTTCATCCACACGTTTCCTTGATGTCGACTGAGGTTGATGTGTGCCTACATGTAAATGGTTTTGGATCATATTGAAAGAAGTAATAAGTTTGTTTTTGGTCCTCTCTATCTTCTAGGTAGGACCACATTATGTTTTTATGGCCGAGCAATTAATTTTATTGTTTATCCTTTTCCTGGATGACCTAATTGAATATTTGAAGTGTTGCAGTGGATAGAAATGCAAGATAATTTTGGATGCAACAAGATGGAGAAGTGTACAAGAGAAAAGAAGTGTCTGTGCAAATTTTATTGAGTATCCAATAGTGATAGTGCCAAAGTGTGTGAAATGAAAGATCAATTATGCTATAATGCTTCAGTCAACAAAGTGTTGTGTTGGAAATAATTGTAATTCTCTCTAAATCATATTGTATCCTACTCTGAGATAGTAAATCTCATCAATTCCCTATATCTTGCTCCTAAAGTCGTGTTTTCTTATTTTACACAAGTCCTGTGTATCTTTCTTTAAGGTAATGAGCCTTCTTGCAAGTATTTTTGGCAGTGAGCATTATATTGTGAGTTAAATCTCACTGTGGTTTTTTCCTCATTGGGTTTTCCACGTAAATCTAGTGTTCTCCTTGTGCATGTGTGTGTTCTCAGTTTTTCATTTTTGATGATCTAGTTAGAAGTAGAATTGCTATATCTTTCATTGTTTAAGAAGTACTAAAGTTGCCAAGGATTCAAACTGCTATATCATTCTTTGTTACTATTCTTCTTAAAGGTTTCTTGATTTGGTAAAGAAGGTTGTCTTGTGCTGAAAGATTTAAGTTCCAGAAGGTATTGAGTTTTGATAAGACTGATTTACCCCCCTCTCAGTCTTTGAAAGTGTTCAACAATTTGTATTAGAGCCAAGTTCCTTTATAGAAGCTTAATAGCTTGAGGAAAAGATCTGGGATGGCACATGATAGTTCATACAAGGGTCCTAGGTTTGATGGGACTAATTAATCCTTCTAGAAAATAAGAATGGAAGGGCACCTAGACTCTCTTCAGTTTGGTGTGTGAAAATCAACCACAAGTGGTTATACTGCTCGTAATACTCCTCTTATATATCGAGTTGAAATCATAATATATGAGTGCAATGCCAAAAATAAGAATGCTATCTTGTGTGGGTTGGCTAATTCATAACTTTTGAAGGTGATGAATTGCAACTCTACCAGAGATGCTTTGGGAAATCTTAGTAGCATCTATGAAGGAGACACTAAAGTGAATCAAGCTAAGATTCAGATCTATAAAAGTAGATTTGAGACTCTAAACATGATTGAAGATGAAGACATTGCAAGTTATATGCTTCAGGTACAAGAAGTTATCTCTGGCATCTTTGGACTTGGTGGAGAAGTGAAAGAAAGTAAAATTGTAAAGAAGGTTTTGAGATCTCTCCCAAAATCTTAAATTCACAAAGTGATTTCCATTAAAGAGTCAAAGGACTTAGATCAATACTCAGTTGAAGAAATGTTTGGTACTCTTACTACCTTTAAGATGAGATAGTTTGATAAAGATGTTCCAAATAAGGAAGTTGCTTTCAAAGCTAACAAAAATATTGAAGATGAAGTTGTTGACCAAAATGATAACCTTGATGAGGTTGAAGCAAAATTTGTGATAATATTGAAGAAAGGAATTGGAAAGTACAAAGGTAAGTTACCATTGAAGTGTTTTGATTATGGAAGAATAGGTCATTTTCATCTAAACTCCCTTATAAGAATTAGATGTTAGAAATAAAAGAGATAAGGTTAAAAAGGGGTTCTATTCCAAATAAAGCAGTGGTTCCTTTGAAGATAGGGAGAATGAATCAAATGATGAAAATATCTTTATGATTTTTAAAACTATTGACATAAAGTGTAATATTGAGAAATGTAAGGAGTCTAGCTCCTTAAGTGATGAAGATATGTTTTCCTCTGATTTGGATCTAGAATATATGGAACCTGAAGTCTGGGACCTCAATTCAAATTATTAGGGAATATAATTTGAAGGAAAACTTTGGTTAGCTTTGAAAGATCTAAAGAAAGCAAGGGGACTAAATCAAAAATATGAAATATTTCTTGCAAAATCAAAGGAATAAAATGGCAAATTGAAAATACAAGTCAAAAAAGGTAAAGAACATGAAATCAAACTAAAAGAGGTAGAAGTTAGGATCTTTGATTTGAAATTAAGGGTTGAAGAAGGAAAGAGGATTGAAGATTGCTTGAATGTCAAGCTCAATGAAAAAATTGTTGAATGTTTAAAGCTTGAGGAGGAGATTGTCACTCTCAAGAATTCCCTAAAAAGAGAAAAAGGACAAATTGACAAGGAGAGAAGTTTGACCATGAGGATAGATCCAAAAAATTTGAAAGGCTTGAAACAAAGGAGGAAAAATATTACACCGAAGAATATAAAAAGAATGTCTCTGAAGATGCAAATACTATTTAGAATGGCAAGAAAGAAAGTGGATCTAATCCTAATCGAAAGAAAAAAATAATTTAGAAGTCCTCCATCTGCAAGACAACATGCTCCTTCTAGGTTCAATCAATCCTTTCAAGGTTATTATTTTTCTTGTAATAGTTTTGGACATAAGGTTGTTGATTGTAGAATTAGAAGGAATGATAACATGGGTAGAAGATCATTTATTCCTTAAAGAAACAATATTGTTTTATTTCATGGATATTGATATGCTTGCAACAACTATGGTGAAAAGGCTGATGAGTGTATATCTAAGGTGAAGAGAAACAACCTTGTTCTAGAGCACAACATTATGTGCACTAAAAATGAAAGAATGTGGGACATAAGGAAAACTATTGTAGAAGTGGCTTTGCTAAGTTACTAGTTCAGAAAAAGATTGAATCCCATAATCAACAAAAGAAGGTAAATGAAAAGGTCTAGAAAGAAGACTATGTGAAGAAGGATGATACTACAATTGTGCAATTCGCACAAGATTATAAGAAAAATTGAGATAAAACATTATCTCAGGGGGAGATTTCACTTGTAAAATCTTTTTTCCCCTTGAAAAGAAAAAGGTGCTAAATATTTCAGCATGAAATATGATTTGAATCAGATCAGTCAGTGTGGAGATATGCTATGCATAAATGGACCTTCATTGAAGATCACAATGAAGGTAGATGGTATGTGAAGGTTGGTAAACATTTTTTGATTGTTTTCATTCTAGTTTGTTGTACCACACACAAAGATAAAATATTAGAAGAGTAAGGCATTCATGGTGCATTCTCTTTGGTGAAGTCAAGGTATTTTGGTTGACTCCTCTTCATAGAAAATGGTTCTTTCTTGTGGTTTAGAAGTTAAGTTAATCAAGGTGTGAAGGTATTATATCCAAGCTTTCAAGTCTTTATACTTGTTGAAGTGAAATATAATAGTAATAGAGTTTCAAATGGGAAGAGTGAAGAAATGTTGAAGGCTTGTTGGAATGTTTTGAAATTCTTCTAGAAGAAAATTTTTGTTCATACAAATCTATGGAGATTTTAAGTGCATGTAATCTTGATGTATGAGATGATTTAGTGTGCTAAAAAGCTCTATATGGCCTCAATAAATCTCCCAAAGCTTGGTATGCTAGATTGGATAAGTACCCACTTCAACAAGGGTTCAAGAAAGGTAATGTAGATAGTAATCTATAGATTAATGTTTAGAAATACATGTTGCTAATATTGTGGTTATATATGTTGATGACATCATCTTTAGTGGAGACGATGATCTATGTAAAAAATTTACATAAAAGATGCAAAAATAATTTGATATGTCAATGATTGGTGAGTTTTCCTTCTTCCTTGGAATACAAATCATTCAACAAGAGGATGGCATCTTTATTTCTCAAGCCAAATATGTAAAGGAAATGATTTATAAGTTTGAGATGGAATATTCCAAACTAGTGGGTACTCCTATGGTGACAATTTTTCACTTAAGAAAATTTGATGAGTCTCTAGAGGTTGATATGACTCTCTATAGGTCCATGATAGGATTTTTTTTGTATTTAATTGCCTCCAGACCGGATACCATTCATGTAGTATGTTTGGTTGTCATATTTCAAGACAATTGTTGTGAAAATAATCTTCAAATACTTGAAGGGAACTCCATATTATGGCCTATGGTACAAAAATGATCAAAATTTCCTAGAGTGCCTATATTGATGTTGATTGGGAAGGTTGTGTTGATGATTGGAGGAGTACAAGTGGAAATGAATTATTTTTGGGAGATAGATTGGTCTCATGGTTTAGTAAAAAGAAAGATTCAATGTCTTTTTCCACAAGAGAAGTAGAATATATTGTTGCAGCATCTTGTTAACTTGGGTGCTTTGGATGAAGTAGAATTTGAAGGATGTGAAGGTTGTTTATGATGAACCTATTCCTATACTATGTAATAATACAAGTGCAATTAACATTTCCAAGAATGTGGTAATTCACTCAAGAATGGAGTATGTGCCTACCAAGGACCAGATTGCAGATATATTCACTAAGGAACTTTTAAAGTCCATAATTTTAAGTATCTGTGGAAGAAGTTAGGGGTTATTTCCTCTCCTTGTTCTAACTAGATGCATAAATGATGCATTTGTCTAGGGGAGAAATTCATGTCATATCCTTTACTTCTAGATTGATGAGTGCTACCACTTAGGGGGAGCTTGTAGTAAGGGGTAGTTTGCTACAATTATAAAAATAATGTTGGTCAAAGGGGGAGTATGTGTTGCTGCTTCAATAGAAGGTCCTTTTTCCCTTTGTACTTGAAGTCAATTTTTTTTTCTTTATATAGACATATATGGTCCTTTATCCTTGATGTCAAAGGGGGAGAGTGAGTAGTGTGTGTTTCCATCAATGCCAAAGGGGGAGATTGTTGGTAGTTGTTGCCATTGATGTCAAAACTAAAGATATTTTTGGTATTTGTTGTCATCAATGTCAAAACTGATTTTTGGTTGTCATTGATGTCAACACTTGAGTAGTAAATTGTTATTCCTTTCTATTGGTTGTCACTGTTATATTTAATTTGGGCTAACATTGGTGATGAAGTTCATGGTTGGATGCCATGTCTTATCAAAGAAGAATTGTTGAAGTTCATGATTGGATTTCATGCCTTATTAAAGAATATTTTTTGAATTTCATGATTGGATATCATGCCTTATCAAAGAAGAATTTCTAAAGTTCATGATTGGATGTCATGCCTTATCAAAGAAGAGTTGTTGAAGTTCATATAATGCATTATTACTATTAGCAGAGTTGATTTCATAATGATATATTTAGATGAGGATTAGAAGCATGACTATTTTTGGAGTGATTTTGTTGAACGTCTAAAATATGTCTTATTTTCTCTCTTGATGAAGTATGTGTTTCTAAAATGAAGTTTTGTCCTTCACAAGTTGCTTAAGTGTTTTTCGTTCAGGAAGTTGTTTGGGAGAATGCTTTGAATTCCTCTATTGTTGATGATTTTGTATTGTAGTTTGGTATTCAATATCAACGTTTTTTTTATGTTTCACTCTTATATTTTTAGGTCACGTGTGTTTCCAAGGAGATCTCTGTAAATTGTTGAAGGTTGATAATGTTGTTGGTTATCTAGGCTGGTCCAAGAAATTCTCTGCATTTCTCCATATTGATAGCTCTACTCCTATGGCTTGGTGAATATTCTCTCAACATTTGTGAAGTTTCTCAGTTCCAATCTTGTGTCTTTCAGTGGTCTGCAAGTTGTTCTACTAATGCTACATCATCTGACTACATGTTTTGTGCTTCCTGAATGAAGTATTATGTACCTATTTGATATGCAGTGGTTGTTGATGGAATGATAGTATAAAATACATGTATGGAAGTGTTTTTGGATGTTCAAGGAACATCACCATGTGATCCACACATTTCTAATTTACCTCTTTTGTGTTGCATTGGGTCTTGAGTTGGCTTTCTAGCTTATTTATGGATATTTGGCCGACAAGGCTTGTTCCTTTGCTTGTGTCATGTGCTTGGGGGGCTGCAAAAATAATGGAATATGAGTTATGATATATTTGGGTCTTGACCTATCCTTCTTAGGACCACATCAAGTTAATTCAGTAAGAAGTATGTCTATGGGCCAACTGGTTATGTGCTTCAACATTTCATCCACATGTTTCCTTGATGTCGACTTAGATTGATGTGCACCTACATGTAAATGGTTTTGGATCACATTGAAAGAAGTGCTAAGAGTTTTTTTAGTCCTCTTCATCTTCTAAATAGGAACACATTATGTTTTGGTGGCCGACCAATTAATTTCATTGTTTATCCTTTTCTTGGCCGACCTAATTGAAGTTTTGAAGTGTTGTAGTGGATATAAATGCAAGATCATTTTGGATGCAATAGGATTGAGAAGTGCACAAGAGAAAAATAATTTGTGTGTGAATTGTATTAAATATCCAATAGTGATAGTGCTAAAGTGTGTGAAAGGAAATATCAATTGTGCTATAATGCCTCAGTCAATATAGTGTTGTGTTGGTGATCATTGTAATTCTCTCCAAATCATATTGTATCCTAATAGGAGATAGTGAATCTCATTCAGTCCCTATATATTTCTCTTAAAGTAATTTTGTCTTTAGTTCAACAAGTCTTATGTATCTTGCTTTAAGGTAGTAATCCTTTTTACAAGAATTTTTGGTAGTGAGCCTTATATTGTGAGTTAACAATGACTATGGTTTTTCCCTCATTGGGTTTTCCATGTAAATTTGTTGTTCTCCTTGTGCATGTTTGTGTTCTATGTTTCTCATTTTTTCTGATCTGGTTAGAAGTAGAATTTCTATATCTTAATTTTTTCAAGAAGTGTTGAAGTTGCTAAGGATTCAAACTGCTATATCAATCTTTATTACTATTTTTCTTAAAGGTTTCTTGATCTAGTAAAGAAGGTTATCTTGTGCTGAAAGAGTTAAGTTCTAGAAGGGATTAAGTTTTGATAAGATTGATTCACCCCCCTATCAGTCTCTAGAAGTGTTCAATAGAGGTGGAGACCCATGTTCTTCCCTTTGGGTCCCAAATAGAGTAGCTTTCCTTGAGACAATATGGAAAATGAATGAAGTCAATAAGATTCAATTTAGAATCTCAAGTAATGATCCTTTCTTCCCTCTAATATCAAATTCTCTAACTAAATACAAGAAATACCAAAGATGGCCTTGATCCCCTAGAGTCAAAATTAATGGAATACATAATGTTAGAACAATTTCAAAAAATTGACCAAGAGCACTTCATTGATCAAATTAGAAAAGAATTAGGGGGATCAAGGTATGACCATAAAATTGATGAATTTGAGGACTTATTAGAAATTTCACAACTAAGGAATAAATTGATAAAATAAGAATTGATTGGGTGAGAGTTTTCATGGGTGAGAAGAAAATATCAATCCTTGATGTTAATTCTAGATGAGAGTTTGAAGTTTCCAAAGATCCTATTTTGATAATGAAATTAATGTTGAATAATTTAGGAACTCTGTGAATTGTACCCTCCACCATTTCCCATAATTTATCTCATAAGGAAAGTGCCATAGAAGCCAAGAAACTTGCTCATAAAACTCCAACAAAAGGTGCTCTATTGACTGGAAAAAAGAATTTCCTTATAAATATGGTTTTGTTTAATAATGTTCCACCATTAGTTGATTAAAATATTAGTAATCCTAGTGGAAAAAACAAAGAATAAGATGTTTCAAACTATTGCATCACACCAAAGGCCTAAGGAATCACACTATTGGACTTGGAAGAAGGGATGTGAGTTATCCAATATTTTAGGGTCTTATCTTGTGAAAATTTCTTATAGATGATGAATTTATTAATATTGATGAATTAAAAATGTTTTTAGTTAAATGAAAGACTAACGTAAATATACATAGGATTAAAGATATGAAAGAGAAAGAATAGGATTGAAAACATATTGAATTTGGTCTATCAAAGATGACACTAAAGTAAGGAAGGAGACTGGTGAAGAAAGTGAAGAAAGTAGATTCTTTCTACTACTAGGCTAGGGCATATAACTTTTTGTATAGTTAGATACTATCAGAAGGTAGGATGTTGATGGTGATATTCTAGGAAGTGAGGAACAAGCCAAGGATCTCTACTTTGGTTCTAGATTTAGTAAAAAGTATGAGACATTAGCCATTTAGCCATTAGCTCTAGAACATAACAAGCCTCAAGTGGCTCAAGATATAATGAGATAAAGGGAAATATATTTGTGAGGAGACTGAGTGAGACAATGGCTCCACAAGATGAGTTTCTAGTAGTAAGAACTAATTTATTTAGTGAAGTTATTTCCAAAATATTATAGGTAGATTTTAATGAATTATAAGTAGAGCATAAAAAATTGGTACATTAATATAATAAGGTTAAGTACATGGTTAGATAGTCTATGCTTGTTTTTATTAGGTTTACACCACCATCTACTTCCTTAGATACCATGTCCCAATAGGATAGAGACACTCTTATGATTCAAATAAAGGGACTAAAAGAGGAGTTGAAGAAAAGATAGAATGTAGAGATTACAAAAAAATCACAAGGGATAAAGGAAACCTCAAATTTGATAAGAATTTTGACCATAAAACCAATCATTTATTGATGTTTTGGGTTGTTATAATAAATTGAAAAAGGTGAAAGAATTCCAATTTAATTACGAACCAATTTTGAGGTATGTTTTGAGTACATGGATCCCAAGATTAGTAATCATAAATTCCATTTAGTGATACACATGATATAATATTTATATTCCTAAGGAAATATTTGGCACATATGAAGTGGTTAGACTCCTAAATGTTTCTTTTTTGTTCCAAAATAGATCTCACTTGGTGCTATAAGAGAAAATGGATAGTTTGAAGATCTTAGAAGAGTTACAAATACCTTTAGTAATAAGCATCAATTATGAAATAAAATTATCAAAGGGATGTAAGGTATAATTTTAAGGAGTCACCCCAATTCTAATTATGTTAGTTATTCAAGGTGACAAAGTTGATCAAATTTTATGTTATGTCAAATTAGAAAAAATACTAAAATTGGAATTAGGAATAGAGATATTTGTTAAGGAAGCTAAAAATTGTTGGATTCTAGATACTTAGCCCATCAAAACAAGTTTAAAAAATTATAGAGAATAATTGGCCATTTGATAAATAATTTAACAACTAGGAAAATAAATATATCTAAAACTTGAATTATTTGAATTTTTGGAATCATAGAGAAATTCTTCAAAATCACTCAAAATATGTTAAGTTCTCATATCCTATTTTTCTAAATGTGATTAGAAAAATTTTCAAGAGTGAAAATGAATTTTAATTTTGACACAAGATTTATTAATGATTCATTAATGGGATAATCATTAGCATAATATGGAAATAAAAACATACAAGCTAGTAGATATGGCCATAATGGTTCTTGTTGAGATTTTTAGCCAGTTACTCAAAATAATTTCAAAGTTATGTGAAGAAGTGATTATAATTGCTGCAAGGTTATGTTACCATTTTATTTTTTGGTTACCTAGTTCTTGAAAAAAGAAAAAAGAAAAGTTGGATAAGATTGAAATCTACAAATAAGATGCATGCAATTGGAATGAAAGTGATCGATTGCAAACTGATGTTAGTTGGATACTCATCCCCAACCACCTATTTACCATGGAGGATGAATATGTACCCATGAATGGTAACTTTACAAAACTCCACAACCCATCAAAATGTTAAAGAAGGTCAAAAAATTGGGGACAAGATAAGGAACATTGGTCCTCATGGTAATGGTATGAAAGTAGGAGGAGCTACTCATATTGGTGAAGGTAGCAAGATTGTCAAAAAAAATGGGAGACCATCTCTTGTGGGACCCCACTTAGTTTGGAAAGTGATGAGAGCCAATTATGTTCTATTTTATGCCATATTTTAGCCTATTTCATATGCCTTCATACCCATTCCCACATTCCATTTTTGTTCCATATCATACCATTTTACCATTTTATGTTGCATATGATTTAATATATATAAGTAATATATAATTTAGTTTTTCAATAAAATATATGAATAATGAATATTGGATTTCATTTACTAATATGTTCTTCTATTATGTTACATAAATAAATCTTTCAATATTCTGATTTAAGGATGTAGATCTTCTTATCACCTTCTATGTAGAAAATCTTTATGTCACTTTTTGGTCAGGAACTTCTATCTATCACTTTTTGACCAACAATTTGTTTCTTTCATCTTTTTTAAAGATGATGTCAACCTCCAAGGTGGTGTTTGTTACCTCTTCAGTGTTGAATCTAAATAAGCACAAGAAACTGTGAGATTATTGATAAATAAATTTGAATGGATATGCAATTGCTAGCTAGGTAGAGGAAACCAAAAACCTTATATTTTCACTGTCTATTATAACAAGACAATGATTAATTTATGGCCGATAAAAAATAGAGTAGAGTACACTTGACCAAGGTTCCATGTGTGCCATTCTTGTGGTGATTGGAATGGAATAGGGAAGGAAACTTGTGGTGGAGATGTGTTGCTAATTTGTTGGATAATAACTAAGCTTTTACATAAGCCATTCACTTCTAAGTTTGTTAGCCATAGGCCAAAACAAAATATTCCATATTTTGGGCATCATTTGTTATAAGACACATATATATATGTCTATTCTAAAAACTAGTTTTCAACCAGTATAATATAGAAACCTTCTTGTTCATTGATCAAGAATTGTGTGAACTCTACAAATATTTGTGTTCCTATAATTAATTAATTCAACCTATGAACCAGGAGCAAGGTCCCACTCCTTGGGGAAGCACGGTGATATTTTTCCTTGCATTGTATTTCCTTTAAGTATGTGTGTGTTATGTTTCCTTGTAGTTAATTTAATTCAGCAATGTGTGTTAATTTTTTGTAATGCCTCTATTCTATGGATTTTTATTTAGTTAAGTTGTGATCTAGTTATTAATTGAAGATATATCAAATGCAAATATTGATAATTCCCTTAAATATTAATCTATCCATTTAAGTTCTTAAAGTGTGAATTATATTATGAGTGTATCCAGGTTGTTGGTATTTAATAGTTTGTGATAGTTCTTGTCACTCCCTGTCACACAATAAAGCATAATAGATATACAATTTGAACTAGATTTTCATTATAGGTTCTCTTTTATGTGCTTTAGTTGCATTTCATCCCCACTCATCTCACTACCTACAACCCATGTTTCAAATAGCCATGACATATTTCATGAGCTTACACCCCTGGATTGACACATAGACCAAGTTGAATCTAGTTATTAATCCCTCTTATTCTTTACTCTGAATTTGGCCTATCAAAAAGATAAAAAAATTTGGATTTCATAAGGATACGTAGATATCCCAGCCTTGTTCTAGTTGAGGTGAGATCTAAGCTAGTTAGATTTCAAGGGAATAATGTTGTATCAAGTGAATATCATTTAAGGTCCTTTAATAATATAATAGATGAATTTAAAATTAAGGATGAAGATGCCCTCATTAATATATTTGTTCAAATTTTGGATGATTCAGCTAGAGGATGGTATAAAGGTTTTCCTAAATCTAGAATTGATTCTTGAGTAGAATTTCAAAGGGTTTCATATAATAATATAGCGACAAGACAAATTATAGATTCATAATTAATGAGTTCACAAATATTTCAAAAGGGTCTAATGAATCTATGTTTGAATTTAATATGAGATTTATAGATTTGTGGCCAAGATCCCTACATACTTAAGACCAAATGAATTTATGTGTCTCATCTTATAAATAATGATTATGATGCAAATATGGGATATATGTTGAGAGACAAATATCGCCACACTTTGAGGGATGCTTATATAATTTAATCAATCATAGAAAGAAATTAAAGAGCCTCAAGAAAAGTTCACAAGATAAGTGACATCAAAATTCTACCCCATGATAAGGGGAAAAATAGTGGAGGTCTTTCATAAGATGATAAATTAACCAAGGTAATGAATTCATTAAAAGAATTAAGTTATAAGGTCACTAGAGGTGAAAAGGGGATGCACAATGCATGATAGAATTATGGAAAGAAATAAAATTATTCAAAATTATTTGATTATCCATATAACACCAATTGGAACAATCAAAAGAATGTTCAACATGGTCATAGAGGAACACCAAGTAATGATACATATGACCATATAAATAACGTAGGTGTGCATAAAGTCAAAGACACTCCTTGGTGTATGGCTTGTAAAATGCCTCACTCTCACCTAAAATGTGTTATATCATTGAAAATTGTTGAATTAAAAGAGCCATGTGATTAATGTATTGATCTAGGTTATGACTATAAACATGACCATAAAAATCAAGATATAAATATGCTATCATCACAATGGCACGAACAAGTAGTGATGAGTATTTATTTACTTATGAATGTGGACTAGAATTAGATGCTGATTAGGGAAGGCATAAAAAGAATTCATATCATCAAAAAATACTTTGAAATGATGAAGAAGAGGTGCATCATGTCCACAATGTTAAATGTAATGCTTTCAATCTTAAGTTGAAAAGACCATATGATGAGGAAATTAAATCTCTAATAATAACTTTCATATCTTAGACTAAACTTGTAATAAAGGAAAAGGGGGGGACCTTATGTTTAATATGAAAATATAGGGTTAATTAGCTTTTGAAGTGGTGGAAAAAGGGGGAGATCTTAGAGTTCACCAAAATGGGACACCTCAAACACACCTTTTCCCTAATTTCATTAGAAAAAGAGATCTCCTAAGAATAGGATTGACTTTCAACCTTGAGGTGAGTCAACCCTATTAGGAAGGTCTGTTGTTTTCATATGAAAAAAAATGATTGATTGGTTGTTTTGGTATATAAGTTTAAATGCATTAATAAACTCAATTGTATGACCTAACACTTGAAATACAAATTATTATGATAACAAAAAAAAACCAAGTTATAGAAAGATCTGAGAAGGGCATGGCAGTATGTACCTAGCACCAAAAGTGTGTCTTGAACTTTGTTGAAGGAGGAATTCACCCTAGGGAAAATGGGTCTCTGTACAGGGATCTAAAATCTAATTTTGTAGTCCTCAGATCTTAGATCTAAGCTTCTGATTTCTCTAGGTTTGACTATAGGAAAGCCAAAAGTCAAATTTGTAAGTGAGTTTTCGTAGCTTGACAACAATGATGAAAACTTTGACAACTTTGTAAAATTTCTCTTTTGATTGGGTTTTAGTCCTTCTTCACCTATAAATCTACACATACAAAGAGGGAATAATTTTTTTTTGTTTTTGGGTGAATATGGGTTTGCCTTGGTCAAACCCTGGTTTGGTAATTAAACCTTGATGATAAAATAATGATAAATGGAAGGAATTGATGAATGAACAATGCTATGTCACAACTCACTAAACCCTTAATGGTTGCCCTTAGAGGACTAAAGTTTGATACATCACTCCAAGGATCTTGATCTTGCATGAATTGGATTTAATGATTGATTGATTTGATGATTGAATGCTTCTTTGAATGCTTGAAACCTACATCACATTGTTAGCTCCAAAACATGACATGGAGACGCATATACTTTGACATGATGATATGATCTTGACTTTTGATGTAGATGACTGAAAAATCTACTCTTCAATGCTCTTGACAATAATATTTTCTCTTATGAAATTTTAATTATGCAACTTCTTTCTGGTTAGATATGAATTGATAAAATAACTATGTATTTATAGGTGTTTATCTAATTTCCTGAAAAATTATATTCCAGAAGCCAACATTTGAAACTTGAATTTGAATCATTAAAATGCCACCAAACACATATTTTAAATTTGGTCCTAGCAATTAAAGGAGACCCATTCACCCTTGGGTGAATGGGTTCTAGGACCTAAGTATAGGACACAATTTCCAAGGTGTTTTATTTAATGTTAGCAATTATTTAATATGTGTTTCCCTTTCAAAAAATAGCAATAATAGGGCTTTTTGGAAAGAATAATTTAGGTAATTAGAAGCTTAATTAAGTCCACTTAATTAAGGGGATGCAAACATAGTGTGAAAATGTAAAGAAGTACATTTTTTACACTAGATTTACCCCCACTTTAGTGAGAGTATGAACCCATGCTCAAAATTTTACTAAAGAAGACAAATAAGTCTTGAGAGGTCAAATTGTATAATTGTTAGAAAGATGAGATAACTAGGATCAAGGAGGATGATCAAGCCTCTAGAATCTAGGATCCCATGGAAAACCAACAAAGGCACAAAGAGCCATATGTATGTAGTAGTACCACAAGATACATCATATAATACCAAAATTAATGCAAAGAGGGAAAAGGGGTGGACTAAGCTTCAATTGTTTGTCCAGAAGCTATGGATCAAGCCTATGTTGTTTGTCCAAGAATATGCTCACAAGGGATAGTGTAGTTTGATATACACTAGGTGAGATCCAAAGAAATATGAGAAACACACAATGGTCTAGTGCAGTCTGATATACACTAGGCGTGTACCCATACAAAAGGTGGTAGATGGGTAAGTCATGCCAGGTCTGTAGGCTCCCATACATCAACCATACCAAAATTTATACTCCTTGATAACTTTGATAAGGTTCCACACTGAATGGTCATAGGTTTCAAAAACCTAGAAAGTTGCATTATGCTAGACACTCATGAAATAAAGGCACCACTAGCAAGCAAGTTGTATTATGCTTGGTGGCCAAGAATTAGTTTATGATAGTCAAAGTGGTTTTTCTTAGTTCATGAAAGGTATCACTTTAGTAATATCACACTCGATATCACCATCAAGAGAGGAATAGTTGAGGGATAAAAGATTCACACCTTAGGGAATGCAAGCCATAACATTTCCACTAAGAGGAATGTCACACTCTTGAAGGTCATCAAACCCAATATCACCAACAAGAAGACAAATCACATGGAGTAAGAAGACCACACTTTGAATAAAGGTCATGTCATTAAGCAAGCAACATGTAGGAGGGATAATGGCCCCACATTAAGTAAATTGCTAAACACCATGTCGTGAGAAATTAATTTAAAGTAGAGAATGATAAATGTCAATACATAAGAGCTTATTTGGAAAGCCCTATGCCAAATATATGTTTCTAAATAAAGCTACATCATGGAGAGGAGGTTTCCCCCCATATGCAATCCTAAGATAACATGTAAGGGATCCACAGATTTTGGGTCAATGTATCTCTTTACTACATTGATATAATAGAGCTTCGAGCGATCATCATTCCTCAAATAACTCATGGAACAACGATCAAAAAGGAATAATGAAACATAGAGAGAGAGAACAAAGGATAAGCCTTTTTTATCAATATGGAAGAGACCTAAATGTCTCAATCCTTTGCATCATCCCCAAAAGAAAAAGAAAAGAAAAATGAAAATATAATGGTTACGATAGATATAATAATGAAGATACAAATAAAATAATGTCACAAAGAAATTGTTTCCTTT